>CM072814.1:26335665-27017365 GCA_036937905.1 Salvia rosmarinus | reverse complement strand
GACAAGACTGTAAGTAATCGTGATAATTTCTTCTGACTCAAACCATCAAGTAAGATGAAAGTTTTACCACGTCACCTAAGTAGAATTAGTAAAGCGATAAATGTCGGGATGGAATAGGTTGACTTATTTTAGTCACCCAAAGTTTCAGACTAGTAAAGTGAGACATCGAAATTAGATATTCTTTTGGGCAAGGAATGCTTATGCGCTTGAGGACAATCGTGTTCAAGTGTGTGAGTGTGACGAGCCGTTTTCGATGCTCTTTTGGGTAGTCCTTGCCTAGAAAAGTACATTTTGTGTGTGTTCTTTGCGTGTGTTTGTGTGCGGGAGGACATGCTTTGGGGTATTGCGAGGTTGAGTAGGGCCTTGGGCAAGATCAGGCCACCTTCCATGAAAGAGGTAAAAATCCCGAAGGCTACCTTGGCAAGACATTCGACATCTTGCCAAGACACTTTGATCTTGCATGGGGGCCGGGCACAGTCAGCGAGTGATGTGGAGTCGAAGGTGTCGAGGCGAGGAAGAGGTGAGAAGGATGAGGTGGCGGCGGACGGAGGTCAGTCGGGATGCAGTGGGAGCGAGATAAGATCTCTGGAAAACTTGCTTGGCGCAAAGG
Organism: Salvia rosmarinus; assembly: GCA_036937905.1. Classification (NCBI taxonomy): domain Eukaryota; kingdom Viridiplantae; phylum Streptophyta; class Magnoliopsida; order Lamiales; family Lamiaceae; genus Salvia; species Salvia rosmarinus. Next base: position 27,016,755 of record CM072814.1, on the reverse strand, counting down.
AAAGATTCTCGGCAAGGTTCTCTCGCCACTGCTTGTTTGATTTTGCCGTAAAGGAAAGGTCGACTGCGGTTGCCGAGATGAGACAAACACCGCGATGAAGCGGAGGAGCTCTTGTCGGGGACTAGAGCCGAGCAGTGCCGACCTCACCACCTGCGCCTCGAGATCGTATACGACCAAGCTAAAGGGAGTTTACTTAGGCTCCAACACAACTCAATGCAAATGATTAATGAGATTCACAACATTCGGGAGGAGAGCATCATCGAAATTCTCTCAACTCTCTCTTTATTTCTCTTGCATTTCATGAGCGATTGGTGAGGAAGAAACAAGTCCTCTGGCAAACAATTTATTATTATGTATTTGGTTATCTCGCTGAGCAGCCGCTGGCGAGAATGCTTTGATTTACTTTTGATTTTCTATTCAAGTATGGTTTCGATTATGTTCTTGTTTATTGCTTTTATGTTTATATCGATTATCGTGAGTAGTCGGTTCGGTTGGGCTCGGGGTGAAGCACGTTGAGTCAAGGTCATACAAGTCGTGACGTCTAAATGTCCTTACATCCTTGAGTGGGTGTTCCCAAGCTCTGGCCTTTATACACATGTTATTCCTTTCCTTGAGCGTTAACTCGGCGGTAGCCTTGGGGAGGGATAGCTACAAGCAATAGCCGAGTAAGACATCAGTGTCTCTTTTCCGGGAAGTGCGGTGGAGTGGGTGATTGTAGCCGTCGGCCTTGGGCAAAGGGTTGCGAGCCTTTCCCTTGGACGGTGTGGCTAGTTAATTTGTCTAGAGAGTAAAGCTGTTGGGGCGGACGAACCAATCTTGGAGACCGTCTTGGCGAGGGGGCAAGGAGGGGCCTCTGACTTAGATCTAAAATCTACGAAAGTGGGGTGGGGGCACAGTGTACGTGACAACCTAAAGGGCATCTACCCTTGGTACCTTTAACCATGACATACACTCATGGTGAAAACCATGAACCTATGACCGGCGTCTTGACCAATATCTCAACGTCGGAACCCTCGCCCAACTACTTGTTATTTAATCTCTTTACCTTGTGTTTAAATTTCAGTTTACATTACGCTCAAGATCTATCTCTCGGTACATCTCTACTGAGACCGTCAGCCTGACTGACACCTTGCCCTCTGGGCAACCTCCTACTCAAACTGTGACAACTCGAGTAACAACACAACCAACTCTCTTGGGTTCGACCCCTTAACTTGCCATGTACGGAACTATATGTTCAAGTTGGAGGAGATTATAAATGTATCTTGACGAGTCTCGGGACCTCTAACGATGGGTAAACCGAGTGGTCGTCATGGTGTTTCTATCATAAGAAATAACGAAGTTATCTGTGGAGGAACTTTATATAATTCGCTTTATACTTTTTTTTCCAAACATAATACCTTTAATTATGATGCATCTACTTCAAACTTTTAGAAGAGAAAGTTTTCTTCGCAAAATGACACCACATTTCTCTGGCATCTTAGATTAGGTCACATCAATCTAAATAGGATCCAAAGACTGGCTAAGAATGAAGCGTTGGGTGATCTTACGATTATCTGGTTCGATCTGCGAATCCTGTATAGAAGGAAAGATGTCGACCAGACCCTTCAAAGCGATGGGTTATAAAGCCAAAGAAGTGTCGGAGCTAGTCTATTCGACTGTGTGGACATAGGTCCACACAAGCTCGTGGAGGGTACGAGTATTTTGTCACTTTCATTGACGATTACTCAAGATATGGATACTTATACCTGCTTCACCGCAAGTCTTAATGCTTTGAGAAATTCAAAGTATATAAGGCGGAAGTGGAGACGAAGCTTGGTAAAACTATCAAGTCACTGCGGTCTGATCACGGTGGCGAATACCTCAGTAACGAGTTTATGGACTATTTGGTGCAGTGTGGGATTACCTCCCAGCTCACTACACCGGGCACATCACAGCAAAATGGTGTATCAAAGCGAAGAAATAGGACTCTCTTAGAAATGGTTAGATCAATGATGAGTTATGCAACATTACCTATTTCGTTCTGGGGGTATGCCTTAGAAACATCGGCATACTTGCTAAATCTAGTACCGTCCAAGTCCGTCGATAAGACCCCTTTCGAGTTGTGGTTTGGGCGCAAGCCTAGTTTAAACCACATAAGGATATGGGGCAGTCTAGCACATGTGCTGAATAAGAAGGCGACAAGTTGGAGGCTAGATCGAAGCAAACGTTTATTAGCTATCTGAAAGCGAAGGGTGGTTATTTCTATAGTCCTAAGGATTAGAAAGTCGTTATTAGCACTGACGCCCAATTCTTAGAAGATGATTATATGAAAAACCATAAATCAAAATTTGAAATCATTCTTCAAGAATTAGAAGATGATCGTATTCCACCACCGATTAAACCAAAGGTACGAGATGTCGTGTCTAGTTGGAGGGATCGACACCAAATACTTCAAGAAATTGAAGTGGGTTGAGTTCCACTGGAGATACCGACCATACAACTGACACCTATCCAGCAAGTTGTGCAAGATAGAGAACCACAGGTTATAGCACCCACCGTTGTCATTGTGCCAATAGCGCCTTGTCGTAGTGGGAGGGTTGTTCGTTAACCCGAGCGATTTATGTTCGTGGGTGAATCTTCGGATTTAGTCCTAGGAAACGAGCAAGCTATAAGCGACCCATGGACATACAGTGAGGCGATACAAGACACGATGCAAGATCATGGCACACCACTATGGACTTAGAAATTGAGTCCATAACACTATGGATGTATCTGAAAGACACCTCTACCGGATGGCGAGGAAGCCATAGGTAGTAAATGGGTATACAAGAGGAAGAGATTCAGATGGAGAGGTTTCGGCTTTTAAAGCCAGGCTTGTGGCGAAAGGTGTAATACCCCGGATATTTAAAACCAATTTTTTAATTATTAGAGGAATTTATTTACAATGAGTCCAAAGTGAAAATGAAAGTCGAGAACTTCCGACTTTGAGTAAATAGAAAATTCTAATAAATTTTTCGCATAAAATGGATCATAATAACAAACAATTATGTATTTAAATAACTATGGGATATTAACTAGATAAGTATTACACTAATAAAGAAAAATATATTTTCTCTTAATTATGTTCATCAATTTCGAAAATTTGAGAAAGAAAAAGGAAAAAGAAAAGAAAAATGTTTATGTGGTTATTAAAGATTTTCGACAACTATAAATATGAAGAGTTATGCTATTAAATTTTTCTATGTCTAATGTTATTTGATATTATGGATCCTATGTTAATATAGTATGATATGTGAAATTATAAGAATTTATGGATATGTTTTGTAAATATATTAAAAGGACCGAAAATAAAGAGAAAAGAAAGTTAAAGTTTCAAATTTATTTTATTACATGTGATCACATAATTAGGCCCAAAATTATGTTTAAGATATGCTATGAATTTATGTGAATTTTTAAATGAAGTATAAATATGTTCACGTTGAAACGTTTTGCTAAGTGACTTAAGATTTTGAAGAATAAAGTATTATGATTAGTTTCATGTATGTAAGTGGGCATGATTGAATGTTAGAATGGAATTATGAGATTTATTGAAAGTATGTTAAATAAAAAATTGGAATTAGAGAATACTATGCAAGATTAATTGTTTTATATGTTCTAAAAGTGAATTATAAAAACTACATTAGTTTGAAGTTTGAAATAATTTGATTGAAGTATGAAAGAGTGAAATATGTTAGTACGTGAGTAGAGTTATGATATTTCCTTAGCTAAATGTGAGTTTCTCTAATAGAATGAATAAGACGTGTAAGGTAGGAAATGAAGCGAGAAAATATTACCAATAAACCAGAGTTGTTGAAATTTCATATTGAGAATATGCGTTAGTGCACGACGAAGTTAGTTATGAAATTAGGGTTCGTAATTTACACGAAATGGTGTGGACTGAAGAAAAGAATGTAAGGATGGAGTATCATCTCTCTTCGAGACGCGACTAATCTAGTCAACGTAATATACTTGTTAAAGTGTGATAAAAGAATCCTTTAGTGTTAAAAAGGTTGATGTTAGTGAGTCCGTTGTTTTGGATCGATGATTTTCGGAAAAGCGTAGTGATGTACTAAATCTCATTTCTTACGTTGATAAGGTCTAACTCAGAAGTGAAAGAAGACGACAAGTGATCACTAGTACCATAAGAACAATAAGTTCTTAAGGTGGGCTTTCAAATTTAAACAAAAAGGCTCTCTTGGAAAATGGGATTTTACAAAAATATTTACTGTTATTAAAAATATTGTCTGCCAAAAATGTTTTATGTTTTGTTGTCATAGCCCGGTTTGGCTTATCCTTACCGGACCGTGACTTGGGGTTTGGATTAAATAAATATTAAAAGAATAGGGTTTTCAACTCATTTCATCCATGAAGAAATACGGATGTTTCCAAACAGAACGAGATTTAAGATGGGCAAAATAACTTTATAAAGAGTTGAAACGAAGGTTCGGACAAAACAGCAACTCTTACAAAGCTTTTAACAGGAATATCAAGAACTTAACATAGTAACAAACTATAACAGAGTTCAAGAGTTTGGCAGCGGAATAAAACGTGTGAGACATGCATATGAAGATGCATTCTCAAGGCGAACCAAAAGATATTCCATACTCAAGTTGACAAAGAACTCCGCTCAACTCCGCTCTGTTCCATCACCTGCTCAACCTGCACATTTAAAAACAAACATGCAGGGCTGAGTACAAGAATTTGCACTCAGTGGACACATTGCCGAAAACATTTTACTACGAATATCAGATCGCTTACTTCACGAAGAGACAAGGGTTTTGTTTGAAAAGGCCTTGTGCTTACTAAATACATTTTCATTTTCTCAAAACATTGCCTGCGCAAGCATTTTCTCATCACAACGTATATTCCAAGTCGGCATATGGATTAACGGCACGGAGGAGGCCTCCTTCACCCGGACGCACGATCGATCGCAACCGCGATTGAGGTTGAAATTGTACACAACCCTAAGCGGGATCCCCGAGATTTCCCTTCACCTCCGACTTAGGATCCAAGTCGTAATACTTTTCTGTTGCCCTGTGCAACCCGAATGGACATATACAAAACATAAAACATTTTTGGCAAACAATATCGTACTTTATCATTTGCAGAAAAACAGTAAAGTATACTTTTGTGAAAATCATTTTCCAAGAAAGCTCATAAAAGGTTTTGGTAAGAAAGCCCACAAAGGGTTTAGGTAAGAAAGCCCACCTCGGGAACTTAAAGTTCCTACGTCACTAGTAATTAATTGTCGTCTTCTCTCTCCTCTGAGCAGGTCCCTTTTCAATGTGAGAATCGAGGTTTAGTACATCGCTATACTTTTCGATAGAGACGAACATCGTCTATAACGTCATATGCATCAAATAAGGCTAACGTCGGACTTATTTTGATGTTTCCTAATAAAAATGATGTCGATTATGACATTTATCATCATGTAAGAGATATTCCATCTCTTTAATATATAATGTACGTTTTAATGTACTTACTTAACGTAAGTTACATTGTTACTAAACGTACTACGTCACATAGATCACATTTTATCGAATTTCGTGCCCTTTGACCTTGGTCAACATTTAGTCAACAATTTTGACTAAAGTCTACATTTTGACTTTTTAATACTATATATGTAATTTTGTTATTTTATATACAATTCTTGTTCTAAAAATTCCCATAAAATCATAATATGTCTAAAACATCATTTTGGATCATATTATGCAATTATATCTTATAAAATAAATTTATAACATTAATACACATAACCTATAGTTTTCGAAAACCCTAATTAAACTAAGCAAACATTTTCCAAAAATTCCAATAAAATCACATATCACATAATCATCTTTAAGCATCCTTATGATAACATAATTTTTATTTATTGGAAACTATTCAATTTTATCTTCCTAAGTCATTTTCGAAAATTTGGACTTAGGTCCAAATAATTTTTAACAAATCCAATAAATTCCTACAACACTATTTTATGAATCTTCACTATCAATATGTTATGATAACACTCAAACATGGATTATATCTCAACATAATATCATGTTCTATAATTTTCGAAATTCATAGACTTAGGTACTAAAGTGTGTCAAAAATTCTACATAAAATCATACAAGTATAATTAATACCCTAGATCATGATTTCATATTCAAATCAACAATTAAAAATCATAATCATCAATATATCATACCCTTAAGTTTTCGGTCAACATATAGAATTTAATAGCATGCTTAATTTTGTGATATAATTATAATACATGCTTAATAATATCATATAAACACAATATCTAAACATCTTAGCATATGCTTCATAATTTTCGAAAATCACATAAATGAACTAAGCTTATAACATGAATTCTAACGGATGAAAATTAAAAATTCTAACATGTATATGAAGCTCGTAAGAAATCTAACCTTTTAATCGGTGTTGAATTTGATCGGCAAAGTCTAATTTCAATAAGATTGGCATCAAACTTTGATGAATACTTTTGAAATTCTCTCTCTCAATTTCGGTTGTTTTGTGAATGAGTAAATGAATAGCTTAGGTTATATTTATAGAGTTGATCAACTTGTGTAGTAATTATTACATTAAAAATATCTCTACACCACTTGCACAAAAGAACAAAACCTTATCTTACTTATCTTATCTTATCTTATCTTATCTTATCTTTATAATTATGACCCTCATTAATTAAGCCATGATATTTTTCATCATTTTCACACCTAAAAATAAATATTTTCGGTACTTATATAAATATTATGCCAAATATTTTATTTTTCTCTAATTAATAGTTATATGACATAATAATAATCTTAGATAATAAAATAAATCATAGGAAAATTAATTAAGATCATTTTTATGTTCTAAAGTAAAGTTATCGGCAATAATTCGAAATTATGAATAAATTATCAAACTATTATTCTTTTCATAACCAATATTATTTTCATGAGTAATTACATAAATATAATGATATTATATCATAAAATAATTTTTGGAATTTTTCTAAGCAATTTTCCCATTTTATTCGAAAATTAGGGTTTCTAGAGCTTAAATTTTATAAAATCCCATTCTTATCCCTTTTTATAAATTTTGAAATTTTTATAAATTCTAGGAGATAAGATTGATCTAGAATTATGATATTTATCAAGCATATAATTAAATAAATTATTTAATACAATTATCACATAATTTGTGATTTTCGAAAGAATCACATAAAATCATACCTATAATTTCGAAAATTATATGCTTCTAGAACCAAGATATTATTTCATATGATACTTATCACATTTCTACACATTTCTAAGAGATAAACATGACCTTATCTTATCTCTTAAATAAAATATCTTAGTTTATACTTATCTTTAAAATGTCATTTTCAACCTTATCTTATCTCTTAAGAGTCATTATCAAACCTTATCACATCCACCTTATGCTTAGGTGTTTAAGATAACTATCTTATCATATACTATAAGATAAACATGACAAATCATCACATAAAATTAAGTGATCACATATTGAATTACAAATTAACCACTTATATTTTCGAAAATAACAAATAAATAAGGAAAAATATTTCTTTTTCTTCCTTAGTGTAAATACTATCCTAAATATGCTTAAAAACATATTTAAAAATTATTTTGTTCAAATTTTCAAGAGAAATTTCGATTTATTCAAAATCGACACTTACCGACGTTCACTTTCATACTCGTTCCTATTGTACTGTTCCTTCTTTATTTTCGAAATTTTAAGCCTAGAAATTTGGGGTATTACATTTGTATATATCCATTCGGGTCGGCCGGGCCAACAGGAGATTACGAATTCGGATCCTACTGGTGAGATGCTAGTTAGGATTGTGTACACTTTAGGATCTGAACCGTTCGAGGTAAGTCGTGTGTCCGGTTGAAGGGAGGCCTCCCTCCCGGTGCATTCCATAGCCGACTTGGAATATACGTTGTAAGAAAATGCCTGGCCAGGCAATGATTGCAAAAATGATGAAAAGTTTAGTAAGCACAATGCCTTTCAAATAAAACCCTTGTGTCTTGCTGTGATGGTGGCAGTACAATATTTTGTGAATGAAATGGAAAATATTTTCGGTATGTGTCCATTAGGTACTTTGTACTCAACCCTGCATGTTTGTTTTTAAATGTGCAGGTTGAGCTGGTGATGGAACGGAGTGGAGTTGAATGGAATCTTTTTGTCAACGTAGTATGAAACATCTTTTGGTTCGCCTTGAGAATGCATCTTCATATGCATGTCTCACACGTTTATTCCACTGCAAACTCTTTAAACTCTTTTATATTATATAACTATGTTAAGTTCTTGAATGTTTTGTTGGAAATCTTGTAAGAGTCACTTTTGTCAGAACCTTCGAAACAATCCTTTATATAACTTATTTCCTTCTATCCTTAATCTCGTTTATGGTTCTGCAACATCTATGCTTCCTCACATGTGAAATGAGTTGAAAATATCATTCTTTTAATATTTACTTAACCCAATCCCAAGTCGCAGTCCGATAAAGCGATCCTTGGGTTTGCGAGAACGGTGTGACAAAGGGTACACTTTCAGATTGAGGGCATCTATTTCGATGAGACCTTTTACTGTAGCAATGCTCTAGTCCATGAATTCTTCTAGCCTTAGCAGCCCACTTAAACGCGAAGTTTGGCAAATGGATGTGAAAACCGCTTTTCTAAGCGGTTACCTTGAAGAAGGTAGAGACATCTATATGCGACAACCGAAGGTTATGTTGTGAAGGGTGAAGAGCATCTAGTATGGAAGCTTAAGAAGTCCATTTATGGACTTAAGCAAGCTCCGATCATGGAACTTATGCTTTGACGAGGTGGTAAAGTCCTATGGATTTACCCGTTGCCTAGCGAAAGTTGTGTGTATCGTTTGGATGTCAGCGGTGACGTGGTATTTCTTGCACTTACGTAGATGACATCCTTCTACTGGCAACAATGTGAAGTTGTTATCGGGCGTAAAGAGTTGGTTATCCGATCGGTTTCAAATGAAAGACTTAGGAAATGCAGCGTACATTCTTGGGATCAAGGTTTACCGAGATCGTAAGAGAAAAATGTTGAGCTTATCTCTGGTGTCTTACATTGATACCGTGATTACTCGTTTTAGCATGCAAACCGCTAAGAAGGGATTGCTACCTTTCAGACATGGTGTTCCTTTATCTAAGGAGTAGTCACCTATGACTGCAAAGGAGATAGAAGAAATGAGACAAGTTCTTTACGCTTCCGCCGTATGAAGTCTCATGTATGCAATGCTATGTACGAGACCCGATATCTGCTATGTTGTAGGCATAGTAGCAAGATATCAGTCTAACCCTGGACAAGCTCATTGGACTGCGGTAAAGCATACACTCAAGTACCTGAAAAGGACTCGAGATTATAGGCTAGTTTACCATGCAGATAGTCTAATGCTTTTGGGTTATTCAGACTCGGATTTCCAAGCTGAACGTGATGAGAAAAAGTCTACCTCAGGCTTTGTGTTTACCTTGGGAGGAGGAGCCGTGTGATGACCCGACTTCTCAAGGAAGTACGGATTAAACGGGTCGCCACTGGTATGACAATGCAGCGGATATACACATAACTAAACCAATACGATTAACCAATCAACTACGAATAAATGCATAGACTGAAAGGCATAAGCTGTTTCGATACAAACTCAAGTCACAGAAGGACTTGCCCAAAAGGTTCAACGTTAAAATATAGCCCAATCGTAGGCGCAATTCGAGCAGTGCGACCTCAAGTTCAATACGATATGAAAAGCGATTATAATCAAAAGACATCAAACAATATCGAGTTAGCGACAATAAGCGTGTGGACATGCATATGACGACATATGCCCAAGGTTCTAGAAATCCTTTCTATTAAAGCAACAAAACAACTACCACTCTGCACTTCCTCGCACCCATCATCAATCCCTGCTCAACCTGCACATCAAAAACGAGATGCAGGGCTAAGTACAAAAGTACTCAGTGGACTTATTGCCGAAAACATTTTCTTTGTAAGTTATTGAACTGCCCACAATAGCGCATGAGGATTTTAGTTAAAAGACTCATGCCTATCAAACATTTTATCATTTTCCAAAAGTGTCCGGCCGGACTATTTCATCCACGTTGTTCCATATCTGATCATTCATTCATTCATCCATTCGCGCACTATGGAGGTGGCCACCTACACATAGTCGTTGTGACCGGTCGAGGTAGCTAACCTTAACACACAGTCACACGTGTACACAATCCGAGTTAGTTCTTAACTAAGTCGGATCCGATCGTTACCCTTTTTTAACGTTGGTGGACCAACACATTCTCATACCACGTTGGATATACCAACCTCAGATAGGATCACAACAAAACATAAACATTTGACAGTCAATAACAATTCATGCAATAACATTTCATAAAGATTTTGTAAATCATGCTTTGAGGTATGCATAACATTTCGTTTCAAGAGAGCCCACCTGCTAGTTCGAAGCTAGTAAGTCTAAGTGAGCAGGTGAAATTGTCCTTCCTCGCCAACTACATACGATCAAACCCTTCATAAGAAAATAACCTTTCTTAGATTCTTTCCATCGATCAAAGGTCGTTTATAAATTACGACTTAAAGCTCCCATTTAGGATTTCTTTATGATTTCATGTAGTGGTCTTAAGATAATTCCTATTATCTTACATTCTCAATTTCCAAACTATATTACTTCATCATTCATAGATAAACCTAAACTAATGAGTCGTATACTCCGAGTCTATCCTCGACTCATAACCTTAGTGCTCTTCTAAACATTATTACATTATAGATTGTCGGTACTCAAGTTATGATTGGTAAATTAGGATATTCTCAAGCCACTAGCTAGACTTAACAATTATAGTTACGTCATAGTAGGTTATGCTTGACGACTTGTCGTATTAACACGACGAATAAAGGAGAGTCTTGACTTATGACTCAAGTGATCACATGCTATCATGTAAGTAAGTACTTAGGAATAGATGAATTCCTTAGGGAATATTAACTCGACCTTTGAGCCATAAGGATCGACATCTTATGTTCGAATCTTTGTTTACACTTTACGACGTTGTTTGTTTCTCTTAACTCGTCGGAGATTGTATAAGTTGTATAATTGCTATTCGTTGTCAAGTTGACTTAACGCGCAATCTAACATCGTATTGGGTTGTCGTTATTGAGTATCAATGTTGTAACTCGGCTTTTGGTTTCTTTAACTTAGGAACTCACGTTTGAATATCCTATTATTAATAGGAAAACCCTAATTTGTGTCTAACTTCGATTCTCATTAATCTTTCTTAAGTTATCAAAATTGGTCGATTTCTTTCGGATTCTCGTACATAAAGTATTATGTTGTTTACGTTTGGGGTTTTGTTTGTCGGTACAACATAAACACAACTATTCTACACCATACAATATCATAGATAACATAAACTATACTAAAGCATTAGAAAACCCTAATTTCTAACATAATGCAAAACCATTGTGTATGTGTGCATAAGTGTTCCATTCATTCATCACAATCACAACCATTCATTCCATGCTTATAGTTTATCCATCATAGCATCATTTACCATTAAAATTAAACTCATGCTTAACCATTTTGCTATGTTTTCGATAATTAGCAATAATTATCATATGTATCCAATAAATTCCAATAAAATCATGATATACTCCTATCATACTATAGAATTTAACTTCCAATTCAATATCATCATATAAAATTTTAAACCATGGGTTGATTTAGCATATAGATTTCGGTATTCATGATTTAATGAGCATTGGTGTTCAATAAATGCCACAAAATTTATATCATGCTTATATCATATACTAAGCATGAAATATCATCTCATAACATACATTAAAATTACAACACATGCTTTTTACTACATGTATATTTTTTATAATTATAATATATATTCAATAAATTTCATTCACTTGACCATATATTTATAATATGCAATAAACATGTAATATTAACATTAAACATCAACCAATATTTATAATATCTCATATCATATTATTCTCAACAATTAAAAATCAAATAAATCCTAAAATATATATATAAAGTTTCGACTTTTTCATAAAAATAGGAGTAGTGTCTCAAAAAATTCAAGATTAATATATGATGTTCATATCATATATTAAACACTATATCTCAACTATTTTTCAACAAATAAACTCAAACAATGGCTTAAAAATACTTAAATAAATTATGCCCATTTTTGAAAAATTGGAGTAGTGTTTCAAAAATTTCAAGATTAATATATGATGTTCACATCATATATTAAACACTATATCTCAACTATTTCTCAACAAATAAAATCAAACAAAATACAAGAAAATTCTAAAAATATTCTACAAATTACCATATTTATTATACATGCTCATAATACATCAACAAGCAACAATATCAAATAATATTCACAAAAGCATGCTTTATCACATATAAAAAGAAATATAACATAAATCGTAAAATATTAAACATGCTCCAAAAATTTCCAAATTTTAACTACAGCCTTAGAAAACATTTATAAGCATATTTCATTCATGGCTTGAGAGCATTTGATGGCTCCAAAGTCACAAAAAAATGAAGAACAAAACTAGGGTTCTTTATGAAATAAATTCAAAAAAAATTCAAACATAAATTCTACTCCATTATAAATGAAGAGAATGATGAATACTACCTTATTATGGTCTTAGAAATTTAATTTGGGGTTTGGAATGGGTTGCAAAGGAGGATTAAAGCTTGAAAAGTTGAAGAACAAATGAGAGAAAATTAAAAATTAGAGAGAGAAAGGGAGGGCTCGGTTTTGGCTGAACATTCTGTCCAAATGATCTGTTTTTGAGACTATATGGAGAGCCCTTTGTGGTGGTTGGGAGAAGACTAGTCAAATTACCTGATTTGGCATGTTAATACCGACTTTTTAAGTTTTAACGCTTTCGATTGATTTCTCGAAACCTTAAGGTTTTATTTTCTTAAATAGACTTTAAAAGACTTATTCAATGTTTATAATAATTTCATGAAGTTCGGATGGCATTCGATAAGTCAATTCCGAGTTATCGCGGAAAAACAGCGTCCGACGATTAAATTATGCTCATTCGAAAATTCTATTGAATTCTTGAGCTTTCATAATTAATTTGAGCCTTATAAATAATTTCTTATTTATTTAGACCCTTGGTTCGCCTTCGAATTTTCCTATAAATAGGAGGCTTAGCCTTCATTTTCAACGCTCATTTCTCTGCCTCCGGTTTACTAAGAGCCGGCAGCTCCGTGTACGCCATGAAGTTTGGTCGTTCGGATCGGTTTAGGGGTTTTAGATATTTATACTCGGTGTTGGTTAAGTTCTTGAGAATTTCGTTCGAGAAATTGATTCTTATACATTCTAAATTCATGAATTTGATTGATTGTTATCACTAATTATCATGATTAGCACGGACTGAAAGTTGATCCGGCTCGTGAATAGTACTTTTGAGACTGACCGGACGAGTATGCCCGAAAATTCTCATTCATTGGTTTCTCACATATTTTCGTGAGAGAATTCTAGAAATAAAATCCTTTTGTTGAGATTCATTCTTGATCTTCCATTCTATGTTCAGGCTATTCGGAAAACCCTAATCGGGTAGGACTAGTCACTAGTTTTTGATTTCTCTAGTTTTTGATCTCCGAATCGATTCTAATTCATTTCGTTGGTCACCTTAAACAAAATTAAGGTCTAAGAAACACAAATAATTGGTTTAAGCATCACTAATAAAAGTTTTAAATTTTTGGGTTATTACATACCATCCCCCTTAAAATAAAATTTTATCTCGAAATTTGCTAACCTTGGAAAAGATCTTGGTATTTCTCTATCATAGCCGATTCTAACTCCTAGGTTGCTTCCTCTTGTTCATGATGTCGTCATAGAACTTTTACTAACGGTATCTCCTTGTTCCTTAGCTTTTGGGTACGTCGGTCCAAGATTTCCGTAGGCAGTTCTACGTAACTCATATTGTCATCGAGGACAATATCCTTGGTGGTATCACATGGTGGGAACACATTGTGCACGCGTTCCAAAACTTGGCGGCAATGCAAGTCACGTAATCCGGCCGCCTATCATTTCCAAAATTTCATAAGGTCTATGAAGCGTGGTCGACCTTCCCTTTGATTCGAATCTCATGATTCCTTTGATGGAGAAATCTTGAAGACTTTGTCTCCTACTTCAAAATACAGCTACGTGTGGCGTTTGTCGTGACGACTTGGTCGGTCTTGGGCCTCCTTGATTCGTTGGTGGATCGTCTCACAATCTCGATCATTTCTTCCATAGAGTCAGTTCCTAATACTCTTCTTTCTCCCACTTTATCCTAGTAGAGTGGTGATCGACATTTCTTTTCATAAAGAGCTTCGTGCACGGGCCATTCAATAGTTGCTTTGTAGCTGTTATTGTAGTCGAATTCCACAAGTGGTGACAGTTGTTCCCAACTTTCTCCTCTATCGAGGACAACGGTTCTCAACATGTCTTCAAGCGTTTCAATGGTCCTCTCAGATTGTTAGGTCGATGCGTGGGTGGAGCAGCGATCTTGAAATGTGATCGAGTCCCAGGTTCCTTTTGTAAACTCATCCGAATCGGATGTAAATTTGAATCTCTATCAGACGTGATAGTCTACAGAACTCCATGTAGATGTATGACCGCTCGAACGTACAACTGTGCTAGTCTGTCTGATCCATGTGTTTCCAGAATTGGTAGAAAATGCGCGCTCTTGGTTAAACGATCAATGATAACCCAAATAACGGTATTCCCTCTTTGTGATTTGGGTAGCCCGGTAACAAAATCCATGGCTATGTCATCCCATTTCCATTCCGGTATGTCTAGCGGTTGTAAGGTTCTATACGGTCGTTGGTGGAGTGCTTTCACTTGTTGGCACGTCAAACAACATTCTACGAATGAAGCTACGTCTTGCTTCATTCCATCCCACCAAAATTTCTCCTTGAGATCTTGGTACATTTTGGTACTTTTGGGGTGTGCGGTGTAAGAAGTCTCATGGGCTTCTTTCAAGATCTCGCTCCTAAGCCTTTCGTCTTCTGGAACACACACTCTCCCGTCATACAACAAAACATTATCTGTTGCATCTTTGAAATTCTTTTGGTTGTTGTCCTTGATCTTGGCTCGTATTTCCTCTAGCTTCTTGCTTTTCCTCTGAGCTTCTAAGATTCGGACTCTTAAGTTTGGTATTGCAATCAACGTTGCAATACAGCCCTCTATTGTCAGAGACGGGTCTATGACTTTGATGTTCATCCTCTGGAATTCCTTTATAAGTATTCCCTCATGACTGAGGAGACATCCCAACTAGGGTGGGATTTGCGACTCAAGGCATCGGCTACAATATTATCTTTGCCTGGGTGGTAATTGATACCGCAGTCGTAATCTTTCACCAGTTCTAACCATCTACGTTGCCTCATGTTAATATCTTTCTGCTCAAGGAAATACTTCAAGCTTTTATGGTCAGTATAGATCTCACATCTAACTCCATAGAGATGGTGTCTCCAAATCTTTAAGGCATGTACGACCGCTGCTAATTCCAGATCGTGCGTAAGATAGTTCAACTCATGTAGGCGTAATTGCCTTAAAGCATAACCAATAACCTTGCCTTCTTGAATCAGAACACATCATAGTCCTTTCTTCGAAGCGTCCGTGTAGATTATGTATGCATTATCTGCTTGAATGCTGCGATTCTGAGTCTTGTCTTGACAACTCCTTCAATCTCTGGAAACTAGCCTCACACTCGACGGTCCAAGTGTACTTGATTCCTTTTCTCAACAATTGGGTCATGGGTTGGGCTATCATTGAAAATCCTTTGATAAATCTTCGATAATAGCCGGCAAGCCCTAAGAAACTCCAAATTTCATTCGGGTTCTTTGGTGATTCTCATTCTCAAACTGTATCGATCTTCGAGGGGTCCTCTTTGATTCTCTCGGCGGACACAATGTGACCTAAGAATGTCACTTCGCTTAACCAAAACTCGCACTTGCTAAACTTGGCAAAGAGTTGCTCTTGCCTCAATGTTTGCAGCACAGTTCTCAAGTGCTCTTCGTGTTCTTGGTTATTCTTGGAGTATATTAGGATATCGTCTATGAATACCAAGACAAATTTATCCAAGTATGGGTGAAATACCCTATTCATGATATCCATAAATACTGCTGGAGCATTTGTAAGTCCAAATGGCATAACGATGAATTCGAAATGACCATACCTTGTACGGAAAGCCGTTTTAGGTACATGCTCTGGTCTAATCCTTAGTTGATGGTATCCCGACTTTAGATCAATCTTTGAAAAGACTCATGCTCCTTGGCGATCAAACGGATCGTCGATTCGGGCAAGGATACTTATGCTTAAGAGTTATCTTGATTAACTCCCAGGCGTCTATGCACCACTACTACAAAACCACTTTTTCTGCACCTTATAGACTACGCTTTTGTGTGAAAGCGTAGTCTATAAATATAGACTACGCTTTTGTATCAAAAGCGTAGTCTGTCTTAATTTTTGAGTATAGACTACGGCTTAACAAAGCGTAGTCTATAGTGGTGTATGATCACGCTTAACAAAAGCGTGAGTGTAAATCGCGAGTCTATAGTGGGTATAGACTACGGCAAAAGCGTAGTGTATGTGCGTGTTTTTAATAAAAAATGTAGTCTATGTCATAAATAAATAAATAAAAAGCGGGCTTCGAGGATTCGAACTCACGACATTGGTATGTTAACATATCACTTAACCATTTCACCAACAAGTCTTCGCCTCTCATATCCGGACTTTATTTGTATTTATATTATAAAGTGAACACGAATTCAGACTCCATACAATTCAATCTCTCTCGGTCTCATATCCTTAACCATTTTCGGACTTTCACTCTTTCCGTCCTTCACTCCCGCCCGCCAGGCCGCCCTTCACTCCCGCCTTCTCCTTTTTCTCCTTGCCGCCCTCGCTCCCGCCCGTCCTTTCACTCCTTCCGTCCTTCACTCCCGCCCCTCCGTGCCGCCTTCACTCCCATGGTTCACTCCTTTTCTCCTTGCCGCCTTCACCCCGCCCGTCCTTTTTCTCCTGCCGCCGCTTTGTTGTTCCATCGCCGCCGCCATCCGCCGCACTCCACATTCTCTTCCGCCGCCGCCGCCTCAGTGAGTTCTCCTCTCACTTCCATTCAAAGTTCTCGTGCCTTTTGTGGAGTTAGGGACTAGAGGGTTTCTTTGAGAATTTATTAACCTTGTAGTGGTATGATCTTTGTATGAATTAGGGTTTTTATTGGAATAGCAAAGCATGAGGCGTGGTTGATTGGTTGAATGGAAATGGACTAGGCGGGTGATTAGAACCGATACGGATAGGCACTTTGGAATTAATTTCGAATTTATTTTATGATTCTTGAGAAATTAAGTTGAACCTTTTTGAGGTATTGTATTGGTAGTTTGGATGGTTTACGTATTTTAAAAGATTGTGTAACTGCATTGTGCCAGCTTGAAAATGTATTGTTCGAGAAGAAAATGTTGTCACTATAATATGTTTTAGATGTAAGACCTGTGATTAGGTGTTCTGCTGATTTTATGCTCAGAGTAATATGTTGGGATCGTGTAGGGGATTGGACTTGTGTCCTTATTTCTGCAAGATGAGTATACTTTAGAATACTAATTCCATAATAGAAAAAAAAATAAAATAAATTCCAGCCAAGATAATTTATTACTCAATCTAAAAGTTCAACACTCTTTCAGTCTTCTCGTCATTTTCGATTTGCCCTATAATTCAAGCGACTAAGAAATTTGTCGACTAAAGGTGATTTCTTGACCCTCTTTTCATTCTAAATTTGAATCTTTCGAATTGCTTGGATGAAGAATGAAATTTGTTTCTTTATTTGAATCTGGCCTTAATTTGTTGTTGTAGTTTTTGTCGACTAAAGGTGATTTCGTGCACGTTCTCAGCGTACCATCATTCTTCTTCACAAAAAGGATAGGTGCTCCCCATGGAGACACACTGGGTTTAATGAATCCTAACTCCAAGAGTTCTTGCAGTTGGATTTTTAATTCCTCAAGTTCTTTTGGTGCCATCCGTATGGGGCTTTCAACATGTGGGTAGAACACGGTTCGAGGTCGATCGTGAACTCAATCATCGGTTTGGCGGTAATCACGGTAGTTAAATGCGGAAATACATCGGGTACTCCTTACGATTGAACGTCTTCTATCCTCCTCTCATTCTCGCTCTTCCTCACGGAGGTAGACATGGTAGGCGTGGTTCTCTGTCTTGTTCAAAGAACATCCTTGCTTGTAGTGCGGATATGATTGGGAATCTCTCCCATGCCGATCCCGTGAAAGTCTCAGTAGGTTTCTCTCAGGGATGTTGGAAAGAAATTTTCCTTTCATTACACGGATGGTCGATTATGTTCGGTTAACCAATCCATAACTAGGATTATGTCCACATCATCATAGGTATGGCGTGAAGGTTATCTGTCATGACCTTAAGTGAGCCTAGTCCAAGTTCTAGGTTCGAGCATATGTCCGCTTCTCACATGTCGGGATGTTTTCCGTCATTTCGAGTTTTCTAAAGCGAAGACATGCCCGGTTATCCATTTTCAACGCCGCTTGTCATTCCATGTTCGTCGTTATGCATATTGCTTATGTTTCCATTTTCATGCATTGATTTTGGATGGTTTATCCTAGATCTTAGATAGCATCGATTTCAAGCTTCTTCACGCTAAGATTTGAGTCAACTCGCATGCATGCATATTTGAAAGCACCCTATTATTGGTCTTGATGCCTCGAATATATTTCCCTTCGTGATCGAGTTGATTTGAAAACCCGAGAGTGCCAAATGGGTTCTGAAAGTCGAAAACCCTATTTTGCTACGATCGCCGCTTCGATCACGTTGTTGCTTTGCTTTGTGGGAAGTGACCCAAAAGTTGTTCCGCCTTGTTACCGTGTACCTACCAAGGCGATCGGTGAAGTCATCGATCCGTAGATATCTCCTGCTGACGTTTTCGCTCTGCTCAAGTCAATATATATGCTTATTTCGAAGTTATTTACTCCGATATTTCAAAATAAAACATGTACCGTCAGAAATGTTTTTGTGAAATTATTATCGCTTTCTCCGATCCAAGATATGGTTCTATCATGGTTGTGCACGGATTCTATTCGTGGGTTCGATCACCATCTTCGAGTATTGATTATAGCGAGATAGACCCCAACACGTGGTTATGGTTCCGGGCGATAGACCCTTTAAGTCCACACGGAAATGGTAATGAGGCGGTTATGGTTCCGACGGGATTCAACTCAAGTCCACACCGAGTTAGCCGTACCGGATAATGCCCGGCGCGGGCCGACCGATATGTTCCTACCGAATGAATGTCATGCGACGGGTCAACGGATACGCTCCGAGCCGTGGTTCATGGTTCTATGATGGGAGTAACAGAATAACGGATCGTATCTAAAATGAAAAATCTATTTTGCTTACTTAGAAGTGGATTTACGCTTTAAACCTTCTAAGGTAAGTGCTCTAAACACGGCCTCATGATTCTTTTGATTATGATAAACCCCAACCGAAAGCGCGCTAGTACTCACCCCAAACTCTTTTCAAATCTTTTCACGTATGGAGGAGGGTCGGACGGGCGATTACCGAGGTGGAGTCATGGTTCTTCATGCTATGCTTCCGCCGATGTTGTGTTATATACGCATTCGATATTGATGTATTCTTGTCCCTTATTTGCTTTCCGATTGTAGGAACAAGATTTGTTATGTTATTCTCCGCGAGTCTCGATATGAGCATGCTATGTGGTCGACCGGTCTAGTTGACTGTGATGTAATGCTATTTTACCTTCTTGCATTACTTATAATAAACCAAGATCATGTTTTTCCGAGGTTATGATATCGATATTATTCTCTTGGTGGATTGTTGTGCACCCCTCCCCTCTCGTGATACGTCCTAGTTATAGAGAGATCGCCGATTTCATGGTCACATCTTCTTATCATGTATGTTATATGTATCCCCTTCTTCCCCGCTTAACCCCCACCCCTATTCACACCGCATCCGTGCTCTTCCTGAATTGGGGCGTGACATTATGCCTCCCACCGAGAAGAAATTTCATAATTTGTTCAAAGACGCTAGATCTAATCTTAAGTTCTCTACGCATGCTTTTAGCAATAAAAGAACGCGAGCGCCAAAGATTTAACAAGAGGATAACAGCAATTGAGGAGTATTCCCACACCGCCAAGTCTTGGTCCGCGACCCTACGGAACTCCTTTCTTGGTTGAGAGGCGAGGGCCCGCTTGCGGTGGTGGTTGCCGTTGTTGATGATGTTGTTGTTGTTGCCGGTCAAGCAGTATTGTTGTTGTTGGGCTATCGTATCGCGCCGCGGCCGCTCCATTGTTGTTGTCGTTGTCGCCGTGGTTGATATGGTCGCTGATTCGGCCGCAAGATCGAATCGGGGTCATTGGCTGGAACGGTTGAGCTTGGATAGTCCGGATCGGCCGGACTCGGTTGGGCACATTGCGGCCATTTCCCTCGCGATCCTGTGGCACTGAGAAGGGCCCTTCCGCCACACAAGCATCCGTCATTTGTAAATGCGCATGCCCTCTCAAGGACTCCTATGGCACCGGGGCATACGGAGCCTCACAAATTTTTTGTTTTTCCGCTAGGTACGGGTACCACGGGCGCCCATTTCTCGCCCGTGCCCAGACAGCACGCTGTTCTTGCCATGGCCTCCCGCCGGCCCCGATCAAAGGTCGATCCTCGACTTGGTGGGGTCCTTCCCACTTCCTCTTCCACGACCCCTTGGTGATTTGGGGATGTACATGGATGGGCCCTATCTTCGGCATGGCAGCCTCGATGTCCAATGCCCGATCGAGGGCCTCACGGTAAGTCGATTTTCATGGCTCGCTAGCGAGACCTCGATTTCACGGCGGAGTCCCGCCTCAAACTTTTCTGCTCTCTCTCATTGCCGACTAGCTAAGGTGCATACCGCGACATCCGCAAATGCACGGTCGTAATCAGGACCGTAGTCTTCCTCAAGGAGGTTGTAGAACCTATGTTCTTTTCTTCCCGTAGCTCTTAGGAATGTACTTTCATACACCTCCTCCTTAAATTCCTCCCGTGAGAAATCTTCTAATTCCTCATCGACAGTAGTCTCCTCTTCGCCTCCCACCGTAAGTCGGCGGCACAACCATCCGAAGGCAATGCATGACAAGCGCCTTGAGAGGTGCAAGAAGGAAGTTAAAGATTCGCCAACATGAATCCAATGTTCAAGATCCACGGATTCCCACCGCTGAAAGTGGGCGGGTTCTCACCGAGGAATAGTTCCTCAATCCATCTTGCCAGTGGTGGTGGTGGGGTGTCATCTTTTTCGGGTGTCACTTCACGATTTCTTCTTGTCGGCGGCATTCTATCGTTCTTAAATATACGCAATCAAATATCTTCTTATGCCATCCATCAGGATCATAAATGTATTAGCATGGTATGTATATATAATCATACGCTTAAGTCTAGCACATCATCGATCATCACATAATACGACATCAAAACCAATGGCACTCTATGAGCTATCATCATATCAAACCAAATGCCTCTACGAGGACTTTCATCAGTGTGTTTGAGATTTACCAAATGGTCGTATGGAGTATGATGTCCCAAAAGCTAATATCGCGAAGACTCGTGACTTAGTCACGGGCGCATAAAATATAAACGCTACCGAGGACAACAAAATAAGGGTTCATCTCAAAACGACCTATCGTTTCCGCATGCCTTACAAGATATACAAAACTATATATACAAAACACCATCTAGTCTTAATAACTAGATCCATAATCTGTTGGATTTGTATACTGGAAGCAGTTTTGGTTGAGCTTGTATACAATGTTTCCTATTTACGACTATTACAATCTCCTATCTTAATTGGTTACTTGATTGCATATGTATGTCCCTTTATCTCATATATAAGTTAGATCATACATCGTGTTTTGTGTCGATTTCTATACCGAAAGCAGCTTTTGGTTGAGTTTGTATACAATGTTTCGTTACCGCTTATTACAATCTCCTATC
This sequence comes from Salvia rosmarinus, assembly GCA_036937905.1. Classification (NCBI taxonomy): domain Eukaryota; kingdom Viridiplantae; phylum Streptophyta; class Magnoliopsida; order Lamiales; family Lamiaceae; genus Salvia; species Salvia rosmarinus. The sequence continues at coordinate 26,994,689 of CM072814.1, read as the reverse complement.
CTGAATTGATTACTTGATTGCATATATATGTGTCCCCTTATCTCATATATAAGTTAGATCATACAAAGTGTAGAAGATCACGTAAGTCCGTATGATTGGTCAAGCTTTAATGAGATATAAAAGAATCAAAGTCGAGACAACTTGAGGACGAGTTGCTCAGATAAAGTTGCGGTATAGATAAGAAGTGACTGACTTGGTTGCTTGTTTATGCCGGGCACGCTCTCGACGTATTGATGGATCACAGTGAGATGAGTTCTTCTATCCGACCGCCGTGAAGAACCAAGATCTCGTGACTTACGATGTTCTAAACCTCGATAAGGTATTAGGTGAGTATGAAGTTGTCGATCATCACTTTGACTTGTTATGGGTGAGGGTTATTTGTTCAAACCCAATATTCTCCGTGATTCTTGGTGGTGGCAAGGTTTCAGATGTCATGCTAGTTATCTCAGACGAGTCACCGATCCGCTTAGGATGATGACGCCCCTTAAGGAGCTCAAAGGTTTATTGTACTAAACCCCGCAGTTGAGATTAGCCAAGTACAATAATAAAGTTGAGTGGTACTACTTATGAATTAAAGATATTAATTATTTTAAGCAATGTAATGCTCTAAATAATTAATGGACGGTGATATTTTAAATACGGGATTCAGAATGTCAAGTGCAAGCCCGACTCACCATCGGTAATAAAGGGTAAGTCAAGATTTATTCTCTAGTGGCATGAATAAATGTTTATAAAGTAATTTATGTTCGGGTCGAACATAAGATAATTAATTTATTTGAGGCCCATCTTTATTCCTTGCATTTGATCCCTAGGTCGCCCATCCAAAGTCGTAGCTACTATGAAAATCGGCGCCCTTATTCTCTCTAAGGATAGATTTGATCTTCTTTATCCATAGGATATTATTATATTTATGGATATGCATGGATCCTTTCCTAATGGGATTATGATAATGCATTATAAATATAAGGTAAGAGATAAGATCAAAGCTAATCCTCAATTATCCATCACCATAATTTTCGAGAATGCTAGATTCCAAGGAGTGATTTTCAAAATAGTGAGAGCATTGGGTGATTTTCCAAGCATTCTCCATAGATCGCCCTCACTCGACGCTGAGATTGGGCAACCGGATACAGCCCGTAAGATCAAAGCACGAGTCTCGATCCGCTCATCCCGCTCATCCTCGACAGATTCAAAGGTAAACACGAGAAAACCCTCACGTGTTGTAATTAATTATATAGACGCATGCTAGAATATAATCAATGTATGGTGAATTAAACATCCAAGATAGATCCTGAGAGGGTTAAAACCTAGTTTTCCCTACAATGGTATCGAGCCCGGATCGTGATTCGCTCTATCGATTAATTCACGCTTGATTATTACGCGCGCATTAATTAATTATCGAATGCCGTTAATCGTGGCTCGGTTTTATTTTTGTCGATTTTATTTTTCACCACGAAAATCCGTGGTTAGATTAGATTTTTCCCCGCAAATCTTATATGTAAAAGAAGAACTAAGACGAAAGCACAAGAACCAGACGGAAGACTTGCCAGAGAAACCGGACGACGGCGTGAGCACGCTGCTCGTGCCATGCATGCGCTTCTAGGCGGCATCGGCGATCGCGGATACCGGCGCTGGCGGCATGCCTCGCCGGACGCAGCAAAGAGCCTTTCGGCAAGCCAGTGCATCTCGGCAATGGCGCACCGGCCGGGCGACACGGGCACGCGGGGTCACACCCCAGCCGGGCATGCGGGCGCGGAACTTTGCGTAAGGCCTCGGCACGCCCGGCGCTGAGGTGCTGGAAACCGAGTAGCGCCGCCGTGCTCACGCGACCACGAGCCGCCGCAGACGCATTGCGCTGCGCGGTTGCGCCGCGGCGATCATCGAGGTCGGCCGCCGCGGTCGCTAGTGGCACGCACATCGCGTCGAGATCCACGGCGCTCGCGCTGCATCGGCTACGGGCGCTGCTTGTCGCACGAGATCCCGGCACCGCGAGCATCCTCACGACGTGCGCTGATTTTCACGGCGCGGCACGAGATTCACGCAGAAACCTCACTATGCGATTTTCTCAGGTGCCAGCGCCGCGAGGATAGGGCGGCGGTGCCGGGCGACGCACGGGTCAGTGCCTCAGCGTGCGCGGCCAGCCTGCCTTGGGACGACCCGCCCAAAACCTCGCCCATACCTGCCCGCCCGAACCCCGATTTTTCGCCCGAATCCGCTTTTGACGAATCCCATCCGTGCTCGCCCATTTTTCAAGTTAATGAAGATCAGTACTTTGTAATTTTATGTAATAGATTAGGCAAGAAAGTGCAGTGTTCCACGAGTGGGCCACTATGAACATTTTATTTTATTTTTATCGCTGATTGCATGTCGGATGTTTTAAATTATGCGTAGATGCTATGTATGTTTAAATTACATAGACAAACATATTATATGTTTTCGTTTGATGCGCATAGTAAGCATGCTAGGTTTATCGCGCTTTTAAGCATATTTTAGAATTTCATGAGCATGTTTTACATGTCGAGTTCTATAGAAAGCAAGCTAGAGAGACGTGATCTCAGATGGACAAACCTTTGAAACAAAAGACTGTTAGTAACCCGACATATTAATTTTCAAATTAAAATGTCAAAACCTCCACTTTTGATCTCTAAACAAAGTGAGATGACCGTGAGTAAACGCCCACACGCGCCGCTTGCTTGCAGACCGCTTATCATAAGTTTGTTAGATGAGATTTCTAAATAAAACCTTTAAATCTATCGAGAAGTGGGAGTTTCATGTAAACGCCCACACGCTGCGGGTTTGCATGTGCAATTTTCATAAGTTCTCTAGAGATGGATTTAAAATGAGATAACAAAGGATTTTCAATTCGAAGCTGTATAGTCCCAGTGAGTATGCCAATTCTAAGAATTCATTTTCACGTTAAAATTGTGGTCAATGCTTAGACATCACCCGAGTACAACTTCACACGAAGTCCCTTCTTGCGATAGTGATGTGGTCTAGTAAAGTCCAATCATTAATTTCATTCATCATAAGGATAAGTCGACATGGATTGAAATTAAATGACTAAAAGGTATATTTTAGTCCGTCGAGGGGTTCATGTAAACGCCCACACGCGGGCTTGTATGTGGGATTCCTTGGCGATTGGAGGTTTCAACTAATATTGTTTTATCAAAAGGTTACAATATTGTTGTTACGTAATTATGTGCGATCGTATGCTTATGTGTTTACATTCAGTTTTTAGATATGTCTCTTTACACCGATTATCAATATGCTCGCACAAAATCTCTTATCCGTCCGAATTTTATCGAGTGGAAACGAAACATTGAGAATGTTCTTATCATGGATGAAAATCTATTTGTACTCACTACACCTCGTCCCAAGCCTCTAGACGATTCATCTATCGATGAGGAGCGCAAGGAGCACGAGAAATGGGACAAATAAAAAGAATGGCAAAGTGCATTGTTTTGGTCACCATAAAGTAGTCCTCGCAACTTCAAAGATCAAGAGATGGAAGATGCAGCCATGATATGGCTAAGTCTTATGAATCGTGATGAGGAGTCGTGACGTAATCGTCATAATTTGACAAAATCAATAATGTCAAGTTCAATGAAGGAAAGCGATTCTGGCATGACCATGTAGAGCAAATGATCAATCTCTTCGAGAGCTCGAGGTGGTTGGAGGATATATTGATGACGTAGTCGTAATCGATATGATCTCAACACTTTGCCCAAGTCTTTTGACGATTTCGCTATATAAAGCGCCTTTATGATAAGAGTTATACTCTAGATTCATTGCAAGAGGATCTAGTAACGAAGAACGCAAAATGGGCAAGTGCACGCTTTAGTACGCACCTCAAAGAAAACCACCGCTTATCGAAGATGAAAAGAAAAAGTGGAATTCAAGAGATGCTAAGGCTAAAGAAAAGAGGGAGTAATACAAAGGGCTATACCAGTGGTTTGAAAAAGCCAAAGGAGAAGGGGAATGCTTCAAGTGCGTGAGACTGGCATTGAAGGCTAAGTGCCCAAGCTCAAGTGCTCAAGGTACGCCATTTGCTTTAGTAACTAAACATGTTTAGCGACTTGTTCTACTCATTCACGGGTAGTGTACACGGTGCGATCGATCATGTTTGTTACACCTGTGGGGTTCCCGCGACAAGGGAGTCAGACGATGGCGAGATAACGATTCCATGGGCAACGCGGCGAAAGTCGAGGCCGCTGGCAATGGAGATGTTTCTTTATGTTTTGATAGAATGCTTTAGTATTAAAGGACGTTTAGTATGTGCCGGAGTTTCGCGAAACCTTGTTTCAATTTCAAACTATTTATTCACGGATATTCGTTATTTTTGATAAGGGTGTTTCTATCATAAGAAATGAAGAAGTTATCCGTGTTGGCACATTATATAATTCGCTTTATACTATTTCTCGCAAAACATAATACCTATAACTATGTCAGATCTACATCAAACCTAAAAAGAGAAAGTTTTCTTCAGAAGATGACACCACATTTCTCAAGCATCTTATATTAGGTCACATCAATCTAAATAGGATCCAAAGACCGGCTAAGAATGGAGCGCTGGGTAATCTCACAGCTATCTGCTCCCCCCCCGCGAATCCTCGTGATGAATGAAAGATGTTTACTGCACCCTTCAAAAAGAAGGGTTATAGGCCAAAGAAGTGTTGAGCTAGTCCATTTCGACTGTGTGGACCGATGTCCACACAAGCTCGTGGAGGGTACGGTATTTTGTCACTTTCATCGACGACATTACTTAAGGTACGGATACGTATACCGCCTTCACCGCAAGTCCAATGCTTTGAGAAATTCAAAGAGTTTAAGGCGGAAGTGGAGACGAAGCTTGGTAAAAGTATCAAGTCATCGCGGGTCCGATCGCTGCATGTAATACCTCAAGAACGTAGTTTATGGACTATTTGCAAAGTGTGGGATTACCTCCCACCACTACACCGGCACACCACAACAAAATGGTGTGTCGAGCCAAGATATACGACTTTTGGTAATGGTTAGATCAATGATGAGTTATGCAAGACGCCTATTTCGTTCTAGGGTATGCCTTAGAAACGGCGCATACTTGCTAAATCTAGTACCATCCAAGTCACCGAAAAGACCCCTTCGAGTTGTGGTTTGGGCAGAAGCTCAGTTTAAGCCACATAAGGATATAAGTCCAAACATATGTCGAACAAGAAGGCCGACAAGTTGAGGCTAGATCCGACGCAAGGTTGTTTATCGGCTATCCTAGAGGAACGAAGGTGGTTTATTCTATAGTCCTAAGGATCAAGGTCATTATTAGCACTAATGCCCAATTCTTAGAAGAGGATTATATGACAAACCATAAATCCAAAGTTGAAATCATTCTTCGTGAATTAGAAGATGATCGATTCCACCACCGACAGGCCAAAGTACGAGATGTCGTGGTCTAGTGGGAGGATCGACACCGTGATACTTCAAGAAATTGAAGTGGGTCGAGTTCCACCGAGATATCGGCCATACATGTGGCTCCTATCCAAAGAAGTTGTGCAAGATAGAGAACCACAAGTTACCGCACCCATCCGCATTATCAGCCAAGCGCCGTCAGAGTGGGAGGATTGTTCACAACCCGAGCGATTTATATTCGTGGGTGAATCTTCGATTTAGTCTCGAAATGAACAGCAATAATCACCCATGGACATACAACGAGGCGATACAAGACATTGATGCAAGATCATGGCACACCGCTATGGACTTAGAAATTGAGTCCATAATAACCATGGATGTATACGAAAGACACCTCTACCGACGGCAAGGAAGCCATAGGTAGTAAGTGGGCATACAGTGGAAAGAGAGATTCAGATGGAGAGGTTTCGCTTTTAAAGCCGTGCCAGGAAAAGGTACACTGCATCGAGGGCATCGATTTCGATGAGACCTTTCACCGTAGCAATGCTCAAGTCCATCGTAATTCTTCCGCCATAGCAGCCCACTGAACCTTGAGGTTTGGCAAGTGGACGTGAAAACCGCTTAAACGGTTACCTTGAGGAAGGTAGAGACATCTATAAAGAATCCAAAGGTTATGTGATGAAGGGTGAAGAGCAACTAGTATGGAAGCTAAGAAGTCCATTTATGGGCTTACAAGCCTCACGATCCCGAACTTACGCTTTGACGAGGTGGTAAAGTCCTATGGATTTACCCAGCTGCCTAGCTTAAAGTTGTGTGTATCGCTTAGATGTCAACGGTGATGTGGTATTTCGCACTTTATGTAGATGACATTCTTCTAGTCGGCAACAATGTGAAGTTGTTATCGACGAAAGAGTTGGTTATCCGATCGGCTTCAAATGAAAGACTTAGGAGATGCAGCCTACATTCTGGGATCAAGCGTTTACCGAGATCGCAAGAGAAAAATGTTGAGCTTATCTCGTGCGCCTTACATTGATGCCGTGATTACTGCTTTAGTATGCATCGCCAAGAAAGGATTGCTACCTTCGCATATGGCGCCTTTATTCAAGGAGCCACCTATGACCGCAGCGAGATAGAGGAAATGAGACAAGCACCTCACGCTCCGCCGTAGGAAGTCTCATGTATGCAATGCTATGTACGAGGCCCGATATCCGCTATGTGGTAGGTATAGTAGCTAGATATCGCCTAACCTCGACAAGCACATCGATCGCAAGAAAGTATATACTCTGGCACCAAAAGGACTCGAGATTACAGTCGGTATACCATGCGATAGTCTAATGCCTTGGGTTATACTGCACTGGATTTCCAAGCCGACCGTGATGAGAAAAAGTCTACCTCAAAGCTATGTGTTTACCTTGGGAGGTGGAGCCAGATCCCGGAGTGAGTGCAAAGCAATGATGCATCATGCGGACTCTACCATGGAAGTTTAATATGTAGCCGCCTTGAGGTCGCTAAGGAGGTCAGATGGTTCAAGAACTACCTCATGGATCTAGGGTGGCACCGGCTCGCCCAAGAGTATCATAGTTTATCGTGATAATAACTCAAAAGGGCAAACTCGGAAGGAACCACGGACCCACAAGGCGCACCAAACATATAGAGAGAAAGTACCATGTCATACGAGAAATCGTTAGACTAGGGACGGCCGATTGAAAAGATTGATACGACGGATAACCTATAGGATCCATTCACAAAAGAGCTCGCCGCAAAACGCTCACGGCGCACGCTCGAGGACTTGGATTGCGCTGATGGCACCCACTTAGAAAGGAAACTTTGTATAAGTGGAGAAGCAAAATGATGGTTTTTGTTTGTAATAGCTAGTAGAGAGACACATTGTATACTAAAAGTTTGCTTTAGTATAAGTGGGAGATTGTTGGATTTGTATATCGAAAGCGCTTTGGTTGAGCTTGTATACAATGTTTCTCGTTACCACTATTACAATCTCCTATCCGAATTGATTACTTGATTGCATATATCCGTGTCCCCTTATCTCATATATAAGTTAGATCATACAAGGTGTAGAAGATCACGTAAGTCCGTATGATTGGTCAAGCTTAATGAGATATAAAAGAATCAAAGTCGAGACAACTTGAGGACGAGTTGTCAGATAGTCGCGTGTATAGATAAGAAGTGACTTGACTTGGTTGTTTGTCTATGCCGACACGCCTCGACGATTGATGGATCACAGTTGAGATGAGTTCTTCTATCCGACCGTCGTGAAGAACCAAGATCTCGGTGACTTACGGCGATCTAAACCTCGATAAGGTATTAGGTGAGTATGAGTTGTCGACCATCACTTTGACTTGTTATGGGCGTAGGTTATTTGTTCTAACCCAATATTCTCCGTGATCTTGGGTGGTGGCAAGGTTTCAGATGTCATGCTAGTTATCTCAGACGAGTCACCGTATCCGCTAGGATGATGACGCCCCTTAATGAGCTCAAAGGTTTATTGTACTAAACCCCGCAGTTGAGATTAGCTCAAGTACAATAATAAGGTCGAGTGGTACTACTTATGAATTAAAGATATTAATTATTTTAAGCAATGTAATGCTCTAAATAATTAATGGACGGCGATATCTTAAATACGGGATTCAGAATGTCTATGCAAGCCCGACTCACCATCGGTAATAAAGGGTAAGTCAAGATTTATTCTCTAGTGGCATGAATAAATGTTTATAAAGTCATTTATGTTCGAAATGAACATAAGATAATTAATTTATTTGAGGCCCATCTTTATTCCTTGCATTTGATCCTCGGTGGCCCATCCAGCCCGTAGCTACTGTGGAAAATCGGCACCCCTATGCCTCTAAGATAGGATTTGATCTTCTTTATCCATAAGGATATTATTATATTTATGGGATATGCATGGATCCTTTCCTAAAGGGATTATGGTAATGCATTATAAATATAAGGTAAGAGATAAGATCAAAGCTAATCTACAATCATCCATCACCATAATTTTCGAGAATGCTTAGGATTCCTAAGGAGTGATTTTCAAAATAGTGAGAGCATGGGTGATTTTCCCAAGCATTCTCCATAGATCGCCCTCACCGATGCCGAGATTGGGCAACCGGATACCCAAAAGATCAAAGCACGAGTCTCGATCCGCTCATCCTGCTCATCCTCTACAGATTCAAAGGTAAACACGAGAAAACCCCACGTGTTGCAATTAATTATATAGACGCATGCTAGAATATAATCAATGTATGGTGAATTAAACATCCAAGATAGATCCTCGGAGAGGTTAAAATCGATTTCCTACATGTTGTAGATCACGTAAGTCAGATGATTGGTCAAGCTTAACGAGATATAAAAAGTATCACACCGAGATAACTTGAGGACGAGTTGTCAGATAGCTGCGTGTAGATAAGAAGTGACTTGACTTGGTTGTTTGTATATGCCGGCACGCCTCGACGTATTGATGGATCACAAGTGAGAAGAGTTCTTCTATCCGACCATCGTGAAGAACCTAGATCTCTGAGACTTACGCTGATCTAAACCTCGATAAGGTATTAGGTGAGTATGAGTTGTCGACCATCACTTGACTTGCCATGGGTGAGGGTTACATGAGATAAACCAAGATTCTCTCATGATGGGTGATGGCTGTGTTTCAGATGTCATGCTAGTTACCCGTGTCGAGTCACCGATCCGCTAGGATGATGACGCCCCTTAAGGAGCTCAAAGGTTTATTATACTAAACCCCGCAGTCGAGTTATCTCAAATACAATAATAAGGTCGAGTGGTACTAATTAAGGAATTAAAGTAATTAATTATTTTAAGCAATGTAAAGTCAGAATAATTAATGGACGCACGATATCTTAAATACGGGATTCAGAAAGTCTAAGTGCAAACCCGACTAAACTTCGAAAATAAAGGGTAAGTCAAGATTTATTCTCTAGTGGCATGAATAAATGTTTATGAATTAATTTATGTTCGGTTGAACATAAGATAATTAATTTATTTAAGGCCCATCTTTATTCCTTGCATTTGATCCTGGCCGGCCCATCCGTGCCCTGCTGGCTAAGGAAAATCGTCCTCTCTATTAGAGTCCCACTCAGACTCGCTGATCCTCTCTATCTTAAGTGATATGATTATATTTATTAGATATGCATAAATCCTATCTAGATAGGATTTAGGTTGCATTATAAATATAAGTGAGAGAAAATCAAGGCTAATGCTTAAGTCATAATTTTCGAGAATCGATATACACATAGTGAGAATTTTGAAAATCTTGAGAGAAGAAAGAAGACGTTTTCTATAGCACTCTCCATAGATTGTCCTCACTCGGCATCGAGTTTAGGCAAACGTGATATAGTCCAGAAGATCAAAGCACGAGTCTTGATCTATTCATCCCCGAAAGATTCGCAGGTAAACACGAGAAAACTCCTACATATTGTAATTAATTATATAGGTGCATGCTAGGAATATATCAATGTATGGTGAATTAAACATCCAAGATGATCCTCGGAAAGCGGTTAAAATCGATTTCACAATTGGTATCGAGACCGGGATCGTGATTCGCTCGCTGGATTAATTCACGCTTGATTATAAACACGCAATTAATTAATTGTGAATTTGTCGCTCATCGTGGCTCGCTTTTATTTTTTGTCGAATTTGTTTTTCACCACGAGAAAATCCGTGGTTAGATTAGATTTTTCCCGTAAATCTTATCCGTAAAAAGAAGAACGAAGACAAAAGCACGAAGAACTAGACGATGAAGTCCGCTGCACATCACCGAAAGCATCGCACGGCGAGGCATGACGTGGCGCAAGATCCAAGACGCAGATCGGCAGCTCGCGCGCGGGTCTCGCGGCTACGGGACACAAAGTGACGGGGTGAGCAGATCGCGGCGGCGGCTCGGCAATCGAAAGCGGGATGCGTGGTTTCGTGGCGGACACCCTAAGACACCTCGGCCGAGCGTGCGCCGCCGCGACCTCAAGGATGTCCCTGTAGGCGATCAGGTGTGAGATGGGAGACATGCCTCGGCGGGTCGCGTGGCAGCAGCCCTCGGTAGCGCCCGGACACGCCTCGGTAGTTGGCGCGCCATCGTCGGCGACATCGAGCGTCCTCGGTAGGTCTCGGCGGAAAACCTCAACGAAGCCTCGGTAGGTCGCGCGGGTAGCAGCGGGCGACGCGGCTCGGCACACCTCGACGAGTCGGGCTCGGTAGCGCTCGGCGGCCTCGGCGCGATTCTCGCATGCGGAAACCTCAACGAGGTCTCGGCAAATACTGGCGACAACAAGACAGTGCACGGCCGGGCGGGCTCCGTGCGACGAGGGATGCACGATTCTCACGTGGAAAACCTCAACGCCCGGATTTCTCAGCAGCGCTAGGCGACGCGAGGCGCACGATTTTTGCTCAGACGTCCCGGCGACGCTCGGCAAGGGCCTGGCGTGCGGCTGGGCGACCTCCCTGCAGGAGCTCTCGACGGGCTCGGCAGGAGGCACGGAGGCTGGGGCGACGTCGTGTGAGGTAGGGTGGCGGATGGTCGGGCGGCGCAGCGGATCGCGCTCACGCGCGCCAGCCCAGCCAACTTGGGTCGACCCGCCCAATGTCGACCCATACTCGATTTTTCGCCCGATTCAGATTTTCGCCCGATCCGTCCGCTTTGATTTTTCGCCCAAATCCGCTTTTGACGAATCCGTCTCGTGCTCGTGCACGCGAGGTCTGCTGAAGTTTTCAAGATTCACTTTGCAAATTTATGTAATAAATTAGCGGAAGCACTGTGATCCACGAGTGGGCCGCTGATGAACGATTTTATTTAATTTTTATTGTTCAAAGCATGTCGGATGCTTAAATTTTGCGAAGCATGCTATGTATGTTTAAATTACGAGATAAACATATTATATGGTTTCGTGATCGATGCGCATAGTAAGCATGCTAGGTTTATCGCGCTTTTCAAGCATATATTAGAATTTCATGAGCATGTTTTACATGTTGAGTTCTATAGAAAAGCATGCTAGATTACGTGATCCGCATGGACAAACCTTGAAAAAAGACTAAGCAAGTAACCCGACATATTAATTTTTAAATTAAAATGTCAAGACCTCCACTTTTTGATCTCTAAACAAAGTGATACGTGACCGTGAGTAAACGCCCACACGCCGTAGCTTGCTTGCACTGTTTGTCATAAGTTTGTTAGATGAGATTTCTAAATAAAACATTTTAATCTATCGGTAGTGGGAGTTTCATGTAAACGCCAACATGTGGCTTGCATATGCAATTTTTCATAAATTCTCTAGAGATAGAATTAAAATGAGATAACAAAGGAATTTGGATTGGAAGGTATGGTCCTAGTGAGTATGCCAATTCTAAGAATTCATTTTCATCGTTAAAATTGTGGTCATTGCTTAGACATCACCTCAAGTACAACTTCCCACGAAGTCCCTTCGCGATAGTGGTGTGGTCTAGAAGGTCCAATCATTAATTTCATTTGTCATAAGGATAAGTTGACATGGATTGAAATTAAACGACTAAAAGGTATATTTTAGTCTAGTCGAGGGGTTCATGTAAACGCCCACACGCTGGCTCGCATGTGGGATTCCTGGGCGATTGGAGGTTTTAATTAATATTGTTTTATCAAAAGGTTACAATATTATTGTTACTTAATTATGTGCGATCGTATGCTTATGTGTTTACATTACTTTTCGATATGCCTCTTACAATCGATTATCTATATGCTCGCACAAAATCCTCTACTGCTCCAAATTTTATCGAGTGGAAACGAAACATGGAATATGTTCTTATCGATGAAGAACACATATTTGTTCTCACTACTCCAAAACCCGATGCCCTTACTGACGCATCGACAAATGAGCAGCAAGAGTCAAGCAGACTTGGCATAAGTCAAATGATCGCTCCCTTTTTCACACGCAAAAGGCGTATATAGAAGGTAAGTCGAGTATCGTATCCATGTGGATTGTAATACGAAAACACGTAAGCTAGCTCAACGATAATTCATCATTATTCAAGAACAAAATTGGGTGAAAGGTTTTATGGCTTTAATTTAATCCAAAGCAAAGCGAACCATGTAGAAAATAAAACAAAGCAATAAACACACGGAAGATAAAACAGATAAGAGAGACTAACCCTGGGATGCACTAATCCTATCCACAACATATGTTTATCCTGCTCCTATTAGCCAATTTTAATCCGCATAAGATGGAAGATCACAAATATAACCAACAACTTCAATTACGACAATTGCGGCAAGAGATTATGAGTTTCCTACCATTCTAGGTGAAAACAAGTAACTCCAAAAGGATCACTAAGAATATGCTTCCTACGAATATCCTATCTCACCACGACTCAAGCTTATTCAGATCATGCATTCAAGATCGATCGACAATTAATACAATTACGTAATTAACCGACAACTAGATATGCATCAAGATTGATCGTAAATCAACACATATAAATAAGCACCAAGAATCATGAATCAATGCCTGAAGGTAAATAGCGATAATGTGAATCACAACATATAGGATCGAATCATGCAAACCCTAGATTAGAACGAAAATTTAGCTACGATAATTAAATTACCAAAGCAATAAATAATTAAATAAAACATAAATTAAGATAGATAAATAAAACCGTAAGAATCCACGTAAGAACAATTGTAGCGACTTGAATCGGAAGAAATTTCAATTCTAATACTAAACTATGAAATTGGAATGAAAATACTTAAAGAAAAAGCTAAACTAAATTAAACGGGAAAAGAACTTGCAAAAGAAAATTAAGAAGAATTTGTGTTTTGCTCTGGAATGGTGTTTTTAAACCATCGATCTATCTCCCTATTTATAATAAAACCCAAGCTCCATTTTCTCAGAATTCACCAATCCTATTTTGACTCTGAATCAATTCCCCAAAACCCTCGTCCAAATCCCACTCCAATTCATGCTTGATGTTTGCATATATATATAAATCACGCAACCCTAGGCGACTTATCCCGCGAGCCATTCACGCGAAAGAAGGTTGCGACCGTCAAAATTGCTGAAATCTCGCTCGTCCTCGCGACCAAGCATCTCGACCAACGGTCGCGAGCGTTTTCGCGAGGCGAATTTCCCGACTTCGCCGCGTTTAGCTAGCCCGCTCTCTCTCGCTCGACCGAATTGCGATCCGCTTGTGCCTACGGACTCCTATCGAGATGCTCTTTAATATAGTATACTTTGTACATCCATATTTGTCAAATCCATTACGTCATATTCAATGTCGTTTTCAAACAGCTTCTTCTTCGCACGAGCTTGCGATTGAGCTATTGATTCCTCTTTATCGTTATCCACCTTTTTGACATTAAAACCTATGCTAAAATGACATGAAATACACACGGCATAATATCTTCCAAGGTAAACATAAATATATCAAAAGACAACTCAAAAGATCACTTATCACTTAGAAACGAAACTAATAAAGCCTTATAAATCATGTAAAACGAAGGCTTATCAACTCCCCAAACTTACCCTTTTGTTTGTCCTCAAAAAATTAGAACAAAAGAGAGACGACCGAGACAGTAAAGAGTCGAACGATAAAAGCAATAAGCCTCGTAGCAATGAGCAATAAACGATTCACTCAAATGAATCAAATCACAACATCTTCGTTAAACTCCACACATCATAATAATCATAAGCACAAGCCTTCCCAAACTCAATCCTCACGACATGGATATATATATAAGAAATCTCAAACACTCAAGTGTATGAAGGAGGATGTGTATGCTCTCAAAGTTCAAAATTACATGGAATCTACCATAAGCTTGCAAATCGCCTAATTCTCCATTGCTCAAATATGTGCTCAAGAACTAAGATCACAAAGGTCTTTATAAAAGGTTATAATGTAGCTCTTTGGTGGTCGATATATTTAGGCTAAGTGACTCATAATCCCATAATGAAAAACACCATAAGTAACACAAGACATAATTCCCAAATTTTCATAATTTATTTCAATTCTCCATACCAAGAAGTCATTTTTCTTTAAGCAGTCCATAATTTTCATATAAGTGATATACTCATCTCAAAGCACTAGCTACTTACCCATTTATGTTCTTTTCACACACTTGTGTCATTTATTTATTTATTTATTTTTTTGAACTTATATGGGTAAGCAACTATTTTTATTATTATCACTTCCTCAACAATTATTCTCTTTCCTTTCTTTTTCTCAACCTTTCATTCAAGCAACCAAAATCACACTAACAACATAACCCAACCCACGGCTATATGAATGAATAAGGTAGGCTCAAACGGCTCATCAAAGGATAATAACATAACAAAGTTAGTGTTTCGATAGTGTATAAGCTAAGAAAAGAATGCCTAATATCATTTCAAAATTCTTAAGCATATCAATGCAACCTCGAAAAGAACCAGAGCAAGTTCTAGAGAAACACATGCTATTTCAAACTATTCACACGTAAAGAAACAAGACTAAAAGATATGACAATGAAAGCTCAAGTCTCATAGGTTTCAAAATGTGATCAAGTTCTCAAAGGCTCAATACTCACAATAATCATAACATGCTTCGTCTCACAAAATCGCTTGCAATCAAATTTTCTAACAAAACAATTCTCATCATCTACCGCTCGTCATTCAACTCAACCCACAAAATGTATACGTAACCCAAACAAGAAAGACAAAAAACAAAACAAAAAAAAACATCGGGTTACCTCCCAACAAGTGCTAAATTTAAACGCCTTTAGCTGCACCATTTCATACCCAATCAATCTGGCGTTTTGACAGCAGACTTCTTCCCAAATCTGTGCTTGCCTCGACATTTTGCATTTACGTTAGACCACCACCGAGTATGAAAGTGGCCTCCCAAACTTGAACGAATCACTGAGTTCCATGCCGAGTCCATCTCTTCTTTAGCACCTTGTCACTTGGTCGGTTGTCATCCAAGCTCGAGATTCGCTAGAAATGACAAGCAGGATTGAATGACACTCTTCATGCTCGCACTATAGTGTCGGGATGACGCCATAGATTGAGATTTTCAATTTCTCATCGTTAACACGAAAAGTTAGATCACCTTCCCGCACGCCAATTAAAGCATGACCAGTTGCTAGAAAAGGCTCACCCAAGATTAGTGGTTGATTTTAAATTGTGAATATCTAAAATAACAAAATCACTGGAAAGACAAAATCCCGAACTCTTACCAACACATCCTCAACTATCCCTTAGGGTATGTGGATCGACTGTCGCCATCATTAACTAAATGGAGGTCTTCTTCGCTTGCCCACCCCAAGCGATTGAACACATTTAACGGCATCAGTTTATGCTCGCTCCTAAATCACACAACACGTTGGGGAACGTGGTGCTCGCAATCTCGACTCAACAGTGAAGCTCCCTGATCTTTCTGCTTGCTGGCAATTTTCTCTCGCAAGATAGCATCGCATTCTTCGTAGAGGTTGATCTTGTCAAATTTCCCAAACTTCTTCTTATTCGCCATCGCATCTTTGAGAAATTTGACGATCCGGGCATATTCAAGCGCTCAAAGAGAGGTATGGTGATGTTTACTCGAACATTTCTTTGAATCGGGTAAACTCCTCGTCATATTTCGCCTCGACTAGTCGACTCGAAATGGAACCGGAGGAGTGTACGCGAGAATTGAATTATGGAGGCCCTTCGGTTGACCTCGCGATCACCGGGTAGGTAGCGAGGTGTCCGCTCCACCGCAATCCTCCTTCGCTCGAACTTGCGGGCGCCTGGTCGCCGCTAACAAATTTGAGCAAGACAATATGATGGCTCGCGGTAAGGCTCGTGGGCGCATGCTCGATCGCGAGCTTTTGTGGGAAATTTCGGGACCTCGCGATCGGGCTCATGGTCGCGAGCTCGGTCGAAGTTTCGCTCCGCCATCGTCCACTTCTCCTCGATGGCGAAACATGGATTTTTCGGGTTCACCTCCAGACACTCGGAAATTGGCCCATCTTTTGTAGTGTATTCAACTGCACGGCTACTTGACCAACTGATTTTCCAAAATCTTCATATGCTTTCCATAGCCGTCACAAGGACTCCTAAATGATTAATCTTCGCCGGTGTTGCTTATAAATGAGTTCTCGTTCGTCGTCAATTGTTGGTTGCTTACAACCAACCGCCGCATCATGTCCTCTGACTCGGCTTCTTCGCTCTCGAATCACTCCATTCTAAATCGAGAAACCGGCGAGGTCGTTGAAAATTATTGGGGTCAGCGTATTAGAAATTTGATGATTTCATTATTTGCATCAGATGTCGGATTTCCATGATTCCTCTCGATTGATGTGGTTGACCTCTTCGCCTCGATCCGACTCTTCAAAAGAGTGAATTGCTTCATCACCGTCAGATTTCGAATCGCCTCGACACCGTTGCTTTAACCATTGGCATTCTCTCCGCTGGCCATTGATAACTATTTGCCGCCATCTCTTCTATGATGCGACCGCCTCCTCTACACGACGATTCAATAAACATCCACCGCCGACGCATCCACTATGCTCCTCAGATTCCATGTCATCCCACCGTAGAACCGCGTGATCTGCCGTTCTTTGAGAATCCGTGTTGTGGGCACTTTCTCAATAGGCCCCGAATCGCCCCCACGACTCGAACAATGACTCATCTCCTAGCCGGGAGAAGTGGGAGATCTCGCGATGATTTTCGGGCTTTGGCTGGCGGAAAATACTTTGAGAGGAACTTTTCGCAAAGATCCCCCAATTGTTTATGCCCGCGTGCGGTCCAAACTCTTAAACCACTCCTTCGCCTCATCTGCAGAGAGAATCCGAACACGCGATCCGAATCGTGTCTTGTGGCACCCCATTCGCTTGATGGTGTCACAAATGTCGAGAATGTCTCAAGATGCGATTCGGTCCTTCGTGACTCCTCCCCAAACCGCCTCCTTGTACCATGCCGATTAGGGCCGGCTTTAACGAAGTTGTCAGATTGACTTCAGGGCCCCATCCGCCTCCTCGAATTGTTCGGTGGGAGGTCGGTACATATAATTCGAGGTCTCGTCTCGAGCAGGACTAGAGTCCCATATTCGCCATCCGCGCCGCATCTCGCGAATCGGCCAACATGCGTGCCGCTTGCTCGGGAGGAATGCCCTGCTACGTGGATTAGCCGCCATTGCAGCCCGCCTTCTCTCGCCCTCTTCTCCTTTGACAACTTTCGATCTCGGGGTCTAATAATATTTCGTGAGGTCCCCGAGATCAGACACATAAACTACCCGAGAAAGAGAGAATTCAGCCCGGGTAACAATAAATAATTAAAATAATAAATAACTTGAATTAATAAATCCAAATCGTCAAATTATTCCTATGCAATCTTAACAATCCACGGCAACGGCGCCAAAATTTAATCGCTCCCTTTTTCACACGTAAAAGGCGTATATAGAAGGTAAGTCGAGTATCGTATCCACAGGATTGTAATAAAACACGTAAGCTAGCTCAACGATAATTCATCATTATTCAAGCACGTAAAATTGGGTGAAAGGTTTTAAGGGCTTTAATTTAATCCAAAGCAAAGCGTAACCATGTAGAAAATAAAACAAAGCAATAAACACACGGAAGATAAAATGATAAGAGAGACTAACCCTAGAGATGCACTAATCCTATCCACAACGATGTTTATCCTGTTCCTATTAGCCAATTTTAATTCGCACAAGATGGAAGATCACAAATATAACCAACAACTTCAATTACGACAATTGCGGTAGTAGATTACTTAGTTTTCCTACCATTCTAGGTGAAAACAAGTAACCCAAAAGGATCACTAAGAATATGCTTCCTACGAATATCCTATCTCGCCCACGACTCAAGCGCTTATTCGTATCATGCATTCAAGATCGATCGACAATTAATACCATTACGTAATTAACCGACAACTAGATATGCATCAAGATTGATCGTAAATCAACACATATAAATAAGCACCAAGAATCATGAATCAATGCCTCGGAAGGTAAATAGCGATAACAGGAATCACAACATATAGGATCGAATCATGCAAACCCTAGGATTAGAACGGAAATTTACCTACGCATAATTAAATTACCAAAGCAATAAATAATTAAATAAAACATAAATTAAGATAGATAGATAAAACCGTAAGAATCCACGAAGAACAATTGTAGCGACTTGAATCGGAAGAAATTTCAATTCTAATACTAAACTATGAAATTGGAATGAAAATACTTAAAGAAATAGCTAAACTAAATTAAATGGGAAAAGAACTTGCAAAAGAAAATAAAGAAGAATTTGTGTTCTCCTCTGGAATGGTGTTTTTAAACTACTGATCTATCTCCTATTTATAATAAAACCCAAGCTCCATTTTCTCAGAATTCACCAATCCTATTTTGACTCGAATCAATTCCCCAAAACTCTCGCCCAAATCCCACTCCAATTCATGCTTGATGTTTATGATATATATAAATCATGCAACCCTAGGCGACTTATCCGCAAGCCATTCACGCGAAAGAAGGTTGCGAGCGTCAAAATTGCTGAAATCTGCTCATCCTCGCGACCAAGCATCTCGACCAACGGTCGCGAGCGTTCTCGCGAGGCCTAATTCCCGCGCGACTTCGCTGTTTCGCTCCGCTCTCTCTCGCTCGACCAATTGCGATCCGCTTGTGCTCACGGACTCCTATCGAGATGCTCTTTAACATAGTATACTTTGTACATCCATATTTGTCAAATCCATTACGTCATATTCAACGTCGTTTTCAAACAGATTCTTCTTCGCACGAGCCATGATTGAGCTATCGATTCCTCTTTATCGTGATCCACCTTTTTGACATTAAAACCTATGCTAAAATGACATGAAATACACACGGCATAATATCTTCCAAGGTAAACATAAATATATCAAAAGACAACTCAAAAGATCACTTATCACTTAGAAACGAAACGAATAAAGCCTTATAAATCATGTAAAAATGAGGCTTATCATCAAACTATATGGCCAAGTGCTATATGATGACTACAATGTCTAAAGGCTTGCAGCTGCAGCATCAGTCGATGGTAGACGCGACTGAAATATGGTCAAGTCTCGAGAGTAAGTTTGGACAATCTGATCGGACAGTCCGTTTCCACACAATAAGAGAAATCTTGGTGTGTAAGATGGAAGAAGGAAGTTCGGTCCATGAACATGTCTCCCACATGACTCATCTCATGGATAGTCTTGATCAGTTGGGAGGAGGTATTGACGGCGAAGCCAAGGTCGATATCATCCTCAACACACTGCCCAAGTCTTTTGAGAACTTTCGCGTGAACGCGATCATGAGCAAGACCAAGTATACACTTAGTCAGTTGCTTAATGATCTCGTAGCCGTGAAAGGAGTCATGGGCAAAGGAGCACATGCCCTTGCTATCACATCTAGGGGCCCAAATTTTCCGTTGAAAAATAAAAGAAGAAAAAGGGGCACCAAAGGTGGTAGAGGCAAAGGAACTAGTGGGAATAATGGGAGCAAGAACATGTCTGCCACCAGAGGCTTGAAAAAGCCAAAGGAGAGGGGCAAGTGCTTCAAGTGCGGCAATATTGGGCATTGGAAGGCCAAGTGCCCTATGCTCAAGGCTCAAGGTACGCCATTTGCTTTAGTAACGGAAACATGTTTAGCGACTTGTTCTACTTATTCATGGGTAGTAGATACGGGTGCGACTGATCATGTTTGTTACACCTGCGTGGGTTCCTCGCGACAAAGGAGTCGTGTGATGGCGAGATAACCATCTCCGTAGGCAACGCGGCGAAAGTCGAGGCCGTTGCAGTCAGAGATGTTACTTTATGTTTTGATACAACTGTTTTAGTATTGAAAGACGTTTTATATGTGCCGGAGTTTTGGCGAAACCTTATTTTAGTTTCGAAACTATTTATTCATGGATATTCAGTTGTTTTTGATAGTGGTGTTTCTATCATAAGAAATGATGAAGTTATCTATGGTGGCACTTTATATAATTCGCTTTATACTATTTCTGCCAAACATAATACCTTTAATTATGTTGCATCTACATCAAACCTTAAAAAGAGAAAGTTTTCTTCGCAAGATGACACCAATTTTCTCTAGCATCTTAGATTAGGTCACATCAATCTAAATAGGATCCAAAGACTGGCTAAGAATGGAGCGTTGGGTGATCTCACAGTTACTCCATTCCTAGTCTGCGAATCCTGTATAGAATGAAAGATGTCGACCAAACCCTGATAAACGCATATTTTACACGTTTATTGTTGATGTTTAAAGATGATTTTAGATCAATAAAGTGCGTTTATGTCTTGGATCTCAATGCTTTTACATATTTTTGGAAGATACTGCTCTTGGGTTCCGTTTTGGTGTTTTGTAGGCTTATAAGTTGAAAATCGAAGCATGGAACGAGGAACGAGCAGATGAAGGGCAAAAACAGGGCCTAACGACCGCCTTTGCGGCCGCTAGCCCGAGCGCGAGAACAATAGACGGGCAAATGAAGCCTCGCGATCGGCCTAGCGACCGCTAGGTCGGCCGCGAGGAAATCCTATGCGACGCGAGCACGAGAAGAGACCGCGAGATAGTGCCCGCGAGCTACCCAACGTGCGAAGGAGCTACTGTCCGATTTCTCGCGACCACACCTAGCGACCGTGGGTCTGGTGGCGAGGTAAGTTCGCGTGCGCGCACCCAGCCGAGAGGACGAGGATAGCCGAGACAAGAATGTTCCCTCGCGACCGAGCTCGCGACCGTGAACTAGGTCACGAGGCATAGCGGCAGACTCCAAAATTAGGGTTTCAACCCTAATTCTATAAATAGGGCATCGCCCCCTCGCGCCCCCAACCTTCCCCAGCGCGATTTTGGACGTTTTCCCTCAGTTTTTCATTATTTTCCATAGATTTTCACTTTAGCTTTTATTTAGATTCATTCTAGCATTAGTTTTTCATAGTTCTACGCATTGTTATCGATTTGGAACGTTTTCGTCCGAACGAATTGCATCTTTTTCCCGTTTTCCGCTGAGGTTGGGATTTGAAGCCAATGGTTGTTCTTCAGACGCTATATCACGGCTTTTATCAATTTAATTTCTGTTTTTATGATTATTTTTTATTTTATTCCGCTAATTATGTCTAGCTAATTTTCTGTTCTAATTCTAGGATTTGCATGATTCTATCCTATATGTTGTGATTCCTGCTATTGTTATTTACCTTCCAGGCATTGATTCATGATTCTTGGTGCTTATTTATATGTGTTGATTTGATCAATCTTGATGCATATCATAGTTGCCGCTAATTACATAACCGCTTTAATTGTCAATCGATCTCGAATGCATGATACTAATAAGCCTTCGAGTCGTGAATCGAGATAGGAACATTCGTAGGAAGCATATTCTTCGTGATCCTTTTGGAGTTGCTTATTTTCCTCTAGAGACGTAACAGTAATAGGGAAAATTAGTAATCAACTGCCACAATTGTCGTAACTAAAGTTGTTGGTTACATATATGATCTTCCATCTTGTCTGGATTAAATTTGGTTAATAATAAGCAGGATAAACATACGTTGTGGATAGGATTAATGCATCCCTAGGGTTAGTCTTTCTCTCTTATTATCTCTTTTAGTTTTTATTGCTTTAGTTTATTTTCAAGTTGTCACCTTTGCTTTGGATTTAGTATCCGAAGCCTTAAAACCTTTAAAACCAAATCTGTGCTTGGATAATGATGAATTATTGTTGAGTTAGCTTCTGTGTTTTCGTGTTACAATCCATGTGGATATGATACTCTGCTTACCTTATACTTGTGCGTTTTTCGTGTTAGAAAAGTGAGCAATCCAATTTCGATGCCGTTGCCGGGGATTGTTAAGATCACATAGGAATAATTTGACGATTTGGAGTTATTAAATCAAGTTATATATTATTATATTTATTTATTCTTGCCAGAGTTAAGCTCTCTCTTTTTCTCCAGATAGTTTATGATCACAAGGTCCCAGGGACCTCCTTAGCAAACTCTTGACCCAGAAATCGAAAATTCCCGAAGGAGAAGGAGACGAGAAAGAAGAAGGCAAGCCATGGCGGCGAATCCGCATAACGTGGGTGTTCCTCCCAATGGGGGCATTCCTCCCGAGCAAGCAGCACGTCTGCTAGCTGATTTCACAGAGATGCAGCGCCAGATGGCGAATATGGGACTCCTTGTCCCTGTTCCAGAGACGAAACCTCTGAACTACATGTACCGACCTCCCACTGAGCAATTCCAAGGAGGCGGATGGGGCCCGTAAGTCAATGCAAACAATTTTGAGTGAAACCACCGATCAAGATGGTTCAAGGAGAACAATTCGGAGGAGGAGTCACAGAGGACCCGAATGCGATTCGAGACATACTCGACATATGTGACACCATCAAATGAATGGGGTGCCACAAGACACAATCCGGATGCGCATGTTCGGATTCTCACGTAGCCAGCGAAGGATTGGTTCAAGAGCCTGGACCGTACCAGGAATGATAGTTGGGGGAAACTCTGTGAGAAGTTCCTTTAAAAATATTTTCCGCCGGTGTAAGTGCAGTGGATAATAGCCGAGATCTCCCATTTTGCCAACAAGGAGACGAGTCACTATTTGAGGCATGGGAGAGATTTAGAGGCCTATTGAGAATATGCCCACAACATGGATTCTCCAAAGAACAATGATCACGCAGCTTCTATAGTGGGTCGCGCGACACGAGGATCATAGTGGATGCGTCGACAGGGGGATGCCTGTTGAACCACCGAGTAGAGGAGGCCAGCCGCATCATAGAAGAGATGGCGGCTAACAGTTATCAATGGCCAATGGAGAGAACGCCAGTGGTTAAAGCAGTTGCAGTAGAGGTTGACTCAAAATACGATGATCTCATGGAGAAGTTTACTGTTTTGAAGAGTCAGATCGAGACAGAGGATGTGAATTTCATAAATCAGAGGAATCGTCCTGGGGGAAATCCGGCATACCATCCGAACAACAGAATCATCCTAATTTGTCGATGCCAACCCCAATAATCTCCAACAACCTCCAAAGAAGCTTGATTGTGCGTAATGGTATGATTCAAGAACCAAGAAGTTAGAGCTAGAGGATATGATGCAGCAGTTGGTTGTGAGCAACCAACAATGGCGACCCAATGTAATTCTTTCATCAAGATTACACCGCCGAGGATAACACGCTTGAATCCAATGTAACGCCCATGGGCAAACACTTGAAGATGATGGAGAATCAAATCGGTCAGATAGTTGCACAACAAAATGCACAGCCAAAGACAGGCCAATTTCCGAGTAATACGGAAGTGAACCCAAAGAATCAGTGCTTTGCTATCCAGTTGAGGAGTGAAAGAGCGTACCAGAACCACCCGGAGCAGGGAGACGAAAACGGATTGAAAGAAGAGCACCTCGCGACCGAGCTCGCGACCTCGAGCCCGACCGCGAGAGACCAGGCAGAGAGCGTTAGAGGAGAGCCCACGACCGCGTGCCCAACCGCTAAGAAGATAGCCGAAGTAGCGCAGGTCCCTAGCGACCGTTCTCGCGATCACGAGGATGGCCGCGAGGGACGCCCAGTTCCAAAATTTCCGACGTACACTCATCCGATTCCATTTCCGAGTCGTCTGGCCAAGCCCAAGCATGATGATAGGCTGACCCGATTCCTAGAAATGTTCGAGAAGGTGAATATCAACATTTCCTTACTAGATGCACTCAAAGATATGCCAGGGTACATGAAATTCCTCAAGGATGCCGTCACCAACAAGAGTAAGCTGAAGATATTCGCGACGATCAATTTGTCTCAAAAGTGCAGTGTTGTGCTGCAAAAGAAGTTGCCATTAAAGTAGAAAGATCCGGGCAGCTTCTCTATACCTTGTGTCATTGGAGGGCATACCTTCTCCAAGGTGCTGTGTGATTTGGGGGCAAGCATCAATTTGATGCCGTTGTCCATATTTAATAAATTGGAGATTGGAGAATTGAAGCCTACTACGATTACTCTCCAAATGGCGACGATCACCACAAGGCCAAAAGGGATAGTGGAAGATGTGCTGATCAAAGTAAAAGGATTTATCTTCCCTGCGGACTTTGTAGTCCTTGATATGCCAGAGGATGGGAATACACCTCTCATTCTAGGGAGACCGTTCTTAGCCACAAGCATGGCTCTGATCGACGTGCAAGAGGATGATCTAACCTTTCGTGTGAACAAAGATGAGTTAACCATTTCGATCTATGATGCCATCACGAGAGATGATAACTCAACACATGAAGACTGCTATTCAATCACCACGACCACAATCAGTCCATTTTTGAGTTCGAATTGCAATAGACCAACAGACGAGCATGCTACAAAGAAGAGGTGGACTCGGCATAAAAATCAGAGTGAGTCGTTCAAGTTCAGTGGAAGCTACTCATATGCCAAATGGTGGTCTGTTGTCAATGCTGAGTACAAGGGCAAGAAAAAGTTTGGAAAGACCACAGTTGTCGAATCGCCCGATTGATTAGAGGTAACGTCGAGCTAGCGACGATAAAACTAGCACTGGTTGGGAGGTAACCCAACATTTTACGTGCTTTATGTTTTTATGTTTTTTTTTTCTTATTTTTCTTTGTCGTGTCGTGTCCTTTGTGTTCGTTTTTTAGTCCCAAGGTGTTTAATGGCTTTATATATTAAAAAAAAAAACCTACCTAGCGACCACCCTTGCGACCGCGAGGAGTGGTCGTGAAAAAACGGACAGTAACTGTTTTGGCTGCGAGAAAACAAGTGCATAGCACTTGGGCACACCTCTCGACCGAGCTCGCGACCGTGAGCCCGGCCGTGAGGCATGCCCCGACCCATACCGGACGCGACCCGTGTATTTTGCCTTCAGTTTTTAACCCCCCTTCCCCCATTTTTCACACACACACACGCAAACTTCAGAAAATACACTCTCTCAAGCACCAAAACCCTATTTCTTTACTTTGCTTGCAATTTCCACATATAATCCACTCAAGATATGCTACATTTCCTTATTTCTTCATGGGTTTACGCTTTTGAGCATGAATTAGGAGAGTTTTGTCCATTATATATACTTGTTGTGGGTTATTGAATATTTGAGGAACTAGGGCTGTTTGGTATGATTTTGTGCTGATTCTTGGTATTTTTTTGCGTGTCATTTTCTATGGTTTGTCCTATTTATGCCATCGTTTTGATTAGTATATATCGATTCGGACTTACTTCGTTCGTTTCAATGTTTTGCAGAAAATCGGCATTAAATAGGATGAAATCAATCTGCAAAGGATCAAGTCAATTGAAGAGCACCGTGATAGGAGTTCATAGGCGCAAGCGGATCGTAATTCGGAGATCGGACGCGAGAGAACGGAGCGAAACATCAAAGTCGCGCACGAGCGCCCGAGCACCCGCACAGCACGCGCATGCCTCGGCCACCAGCGCGCGTTCGTCGCCAGATCCCGCACACTGGCACGCCCCAGCCAACGCTCACTCCGATCGCGTGCTCAGCAAATTTACACGCGCACTCTGTAATATTCCAAAGAAACGAACGTCTAATTACGGTATTTTAAACCCGTAAATTAGGGTTTTGCTGTATTTTATTTAATGACATCGAATATTGATTTCGATTCAGTATCGTAATAACGAATTCCTTTCTATATTCACTAAGGATTGTGAATTAAGGAATAGAATATTATGAAATAGTTCGACAGTATTATTTTAACGTCGATTGCGTATCGAACATCAGTATTTTACGAAATTTTCTATGCAGCGAAGCTTGGAATTAATTTCCATATTAATTCCTATATTAATGGAATATTATTTATAAAGTAAGTACGAACTTACTGCGACCATTTTGAGATGAGTCGATTATTAACGTTTTGAAACGTTTTGAACGTCAACGTCTAGAGACGTTTTGAAAAATGGGTTTAATGATCCGGAAATTATTATAATTAATTTCCTATTATTATTTTATATAATTAAAGTATTATTAAGCATTAAAATCAATATTAAAGCTATGGAAATCGATAATTACAATATGTAATTTTCGAAAACACTAACTTTAAAAACTAGGGTTTTCTCACATGAAATGATACCATTAAATTATCCTATGCTATTATTTATTATCTAAATCATATATTATGACATATATGAGTATAGTTAGCACGAAAATGACTTGTGTAATATTAATAGGCGTGACTTATAATTTTTATGCATTTTTCACGCCATTTTCGTATTTTATGCCATGTGGTGTTTTAATTATTTTAATGACATGTATTATATATCTATGATTTATATCTTGATTAGTATATTGTATTAAGGATCAAATAAAATAAAAATCCACCCTTAAACCCGCTATAACCGTCGGCCTACACCCATCCCATAAGCATGATGTTCACATTTTTGATTGCCCAATGCATGGAGACCCTTTTTAGCCTAGCAAATGATCACCATCCCACTCCCAAGAGGCTGCACTTTTTTTTATTATTGTGAGGGAGAGGGCCGAGAGAGAGAGAGAGAGAGGTATAGAGGGGGAGGGACTCTTCCCATTCACCCATTATACTCATTATCTCCATTTCAAACATTTTAGAACACCAAGAACACTCTCCATCCTCTCCCCATTTTCAGCAAAAACCGAGAGCTCTCCCCATCCATTTCTAAAATTTTCTTCTTCTTCTTCTTCTCCATTCATTGACCAACTCTTGATACCTTACATTGTTCTTGTGAATCTATACCATTCCAAAGGTAAATACAAGGCCATAGCTTCGATTTTTATCTCCCATTTGTTCGAAATAGTCGAACATGTTCTTGTAGGTGTATGTATGTTTTTAATGTTCTTATATATGAGATATGTATTCATATATGTTCTTGATGATTTTTATTGTTAAAAATAGGAAATGTATGTTAGGATTTATTTAATCTATTGCATATGAAATATTTGAAAAGATCTAGCATATACATATTATGTTTGATGCATGAATCTTGTTTATAAATTATTTCGAAAATGATAGAAATTTTTTTATGATGACCGATTGCTTTTAATTTATTTTGAGAATGAAATATTGATTTATGATATGTTTAGAGTCCATAGTAATTTATTTAGAATTTTTGAAAAACCCTAAGCATTTTTATTAAAAATACCCTGAGCTATTTTTAATTTGTACCTTAGTGTATTATTTTTATTTTAAGCATGCAATGACATATTAATACTCTAGGACCTTGATTATATGATCTATGAATTTATTAGAATTTTTGAAGACCAAATGCACATTTTACCAAAAATGCCGTGAGCTATATAATTTTATATCTTGGTGTATGATTTTTATTTTTAACATGCAATGGTATATTGATGATCTAGTATATTGATTATGTGTTACATGATTTTGTTGAATTTTGGAAATCAAATACCATTTTAAATCAAAAACCGTGAGCTTTAAGCTCTTTAAGGTGATGATTTAAATGGTTTTGATGAATGTATGATGTTATATTGTTATATTATAGTATATAAGCATAGTGTATAATTGTTGAATTTTGGAAACCAAAACCTATGAAAATCAAAAACCGAGAGCTATTGCTCCATATGGTGATGATTTCAAATGGTTTTGGTAAATGTTATGATGTTACATGGTTATACTATAATGTTTGAGCATGATATAATTTTGTTGAAATTTTAAAAAATTGTTTGGTATTATTTCAAATTACCGAATGCATAATGAAGTAATTCCTTGATGAATAAATTGTTTATGATGGACTATAGGTTATAAGTATGTTACATATTAATGTTGGAACCTCAGATTAGGTGTATAAAAATTTTGGGAATTATCGACAATTATTCCGTAATTATTGGAATTACCGTGACCTATATAAATTAAAATGGTGATAATCGAATATCATTTGGATGATATTAATACATATTAATGACCATAGTGTATAGTAATACACTATATGAAATTAGAAATTTTTTGAAAACCATTTGGTAATTTATTGAAATTACCGTAAGCTATATATATATTTATAAGGATTTTTAAATCCTTTTTAATCCAGTTTAATAATATATTATATGTCTAAATATTATTTTAGACATATTTAGTTTTTATAAAATTTTATAAACATAGATTACTATCTTTGGGACGAAACGTTATATTTAATAACGTTATAAACGAAAATATATGGTTTATTGATTAAAAGGATTAATATTTGAGAAAATATTAATAAGTCCATCGATTTACGTGACAAATCGAGAAATATGACTTTACGAAATAAAATCGATTGAAAATCGATTTATAAAATGAATTAGTAAGAAATTACTTTAAAAGTCAAAATTGTTGACTTTATTGACTTTGTTGACTTTTAAAGTCGACGTACGAAAATACGTTCGATAAATACGCTAACACGCGTAAGATATACTAATTGAGTCAAGATACCTCATTAGTAAGAAAAGATTTCATAAATGAAATCCTTTTATCGAGAAACGTATTCATATACGTTGAACGTTTAAACCGGAAAGATTAAAACGAAGTAATTGAACGTATCTCGAAGAACTAGAACTATTCAATTGAAATACGTAATTGAAAAACGTATTGAATTTGGTAAGGAATTAAGTTTATATCGATATTGAATATCGAAGTTTATCTTAGACTTTGAGAGTCTCGAGAAACATGAACGTACTAAACCCTCGCTTTTACGTAAAGGTGTGGACGCGAACGTGACGACCGGACACTGACGTGGAATCAAACCTAGGACTCAATTTAAGACGAACCATAGTCCAGGTGGGGCTTCTTTTCCAAATAAAATATGAGCTTTCTTATTTAAACTTATTTCAGAATGAATCTATTTACGTTGCTTATCTTCAACTGTTGATAAACTGTTTACAAGATTACCTGCCAAAAATATTTCTGTTTTGTGTATGGATCCTATCCGGAATGAATGATGTGAAATATTGTGAAGTGATATGATGAAATGTTAAGAATTTTGTTGGGTCGCGCCCAACCCAGTTATGAAATCGATATCGGATCCTATGCCGGAAGACGATGCCTGGCTAGGATTAACGTGTACACCTGAGAGTGACTGTGTGCTGTAAGGACAATTCACGGTCGGTCACGGTGTCGTAGAGGAAGGCCTCCCTCTTGTTGTTTGAACTATGATGATATGATGGAACGAGACTATGGGATATAGATCATACACACCAAGAAAAATGCTCGGCCGAGCGACTTTTACGAACTGAAAATGTTTTAGTAAGCACAAGACATTTCAACTAAAACCCTTGTGTCTTACCATGATATTGGCAGTGTAATTTAATTCTGAAAAATGTTTTCGGCGTAAGTCCACTGAGTGCATTACTTGTACTCAGCCCTGCATGTTTGTTTTTAAATGTGCAGGTTGAGCTCTGATGATGGTGATGGAGGAGTGTTGAGGAGTCCAGTGTCCTAGACTTTTTTTTTAAGAATGGGTTTTACCTTGAATGCATATCGTCATATATGTATTCACACACTTTCCGCTGCAACTCTGAACTTATTTATGTTATGTACGATGTTAAGCACTGCTGAGGTCCGTCAGACCATTGCCGACCTTTGGGTCTGATGGCCTAAACCACCTGATTTGTTTTGATATCACCTTATGTTATGTTCAAGCATGTTAGTTTACTTTTGATATGTATCTTTTTATTAGCCTTCGTGAACCCCAAATACTATTCCTAGTATTAGTCACCCTCCGGTCCGGCTATCCGGGGCGGGTCGCGTAACAGTGGTATCGAGCATTGCTGCTCTTTGAAACCCCAAATTCCTTTCAAAACTAAGTCTAGATTGAGTCACCGACTTTTAGAAATCACGACTACTCTCTACACTCCATCACATCGAGCTCAACCGGAAAAAGGTAATTGAATTTCTTTCTCAAACTCATGAAATGAAGGGTTTTGAATGATGAACAAGTTGGAAGTATATTTTGAAGGAAAAATGAGGATTTCAAAACTCTGTTTTGGAAATCAATGAAAGTAGACCCATGTTGGGTAAAGAGATGAATGATGTTTGAAATGAAAGTTGAGCAAGAAAATTTTTTTTAAAAAAAAAAAAAAAAAAACTTGGATTTTGAAATCAAACGAGGAGTTATACAAGTGATCAAGTTTTGAGACGAAAGTATATGGTTGGACTGAGTTGAATGACCAACATGAAAGGATGAATTCAATTTGTTATACCTATATGAGTTGATTATGTTGTCGTTTTGAAACCTTATTTCCAAATTTCAAAATTTGTTATGATGTCTTTTTGAAATTGTATTTTCAAATCTTGAGACTTATGAAGACATATGGATATGTTATCACAAAAAGAACATAGACTCTAAGGAGCATGATCACATATTGTGAAAGAACATAGAAGTGCAAACTTCTTTTCCCTTACGAGAACAAAAGAATGATAGGAAGAACGAAAGTAGCAATAGCTTCAAGCTCGAACGGCAAAAGACGAGCTTGAAGATGAATGAGGACGACCTCAACTTTGGAAGTGAACAACATCGGCATTACATCACAACTTCGTCATGGGTGACCGTCGACTTGAACTATGACGTGGACTTGACTTTGACTTTGACTTTGACTTTGACTTTGACTTCAGAAGGCCAAGCATCGACTTGAAGACGTGGATATGATTGTCGACACACGACATATGCCTCGAGTTTATTTTAGCACGATCGCGCAAATTTTCTGCACTGCGCAGTAAATTTGTTTTATCCAGTTCTCTTTCGTTAGGACTCCGATTTACAAGTGGTTTTCGCCCGCGTACTCCTAACGTTCCGATATTCATTTGTTATGAAGAACAGAATTCCTAATTCTGTCTCCAGAATACGCTAGAGTCTGTTGAATGTTAGTTCAAGTGGTTTGTTTAGAACAAGGATCTCATAGCATAGCCTATACATTGGAACGCTTTTAAATAATGCGTTTCCGAGTAAAATAGAATATAAGATATGATATGTGTTGTACCCTGTGACGTGTATCTACCTTATAGATTGTTTAGTTTAACCTAGTTGCTTATCAGATGTTCTTAAGATATCTTTATCTGCTTATCGGATGACGTTAGTTTGACCTATGTTAGTTTTGATCGTGACAGATGGAGGAGATGCGATACATCGCTAGGAGGAGGATATGACCTCATGCCGCACCCGAGGAGGTGATGCGCACCTATTGTGAGAGTTGGATGTGCTGCGGCGAGGACTTGGGCGAATTCCTGGCATACTACCTTCGATTATGGAGGAATGCCCGAGCCTACGACGGGACTGATTATGACGGCATCAGACGTCTCTTAGCCATACTCCCCTGTGATTGGGAGGACTATGCTCGGGAGATATCAGGGGATTACATATACCGAGCGGTTGGTAGTTATGATCTGGTTGGAGATCTGCCCAGGTTCGTGAGTCATCTGACTTACGTATACAGCATCTACGGAGCCGCACCGAGGGGACCTTATCTCCCTCCACGAGAGTATACCTGGCGTGATGAATCGCCGGAGTGGCTGTATACTGAGGTTCCGAGACAGATTGACCCAGTAGTGCCTCCATACCTGTTTGACGAGGGCAGGCCCGCTCGTTTGGAAAGAGCAGCACGCCCAAGAGCTTTGGGAGAACCCGTTTTTCCTCCATTAGCTTTTGGACATCCCGTACGTCCACCTCTACCACCTCTACCACCTATGACAGCTCCACTACCTCCAGTAGAGCCTTTCCGCCGGATAACGCGGATAAGCGTATCGGATGCTTTCGATGGCTATAGTCCGATTCACCATGACTACGACCTATATGGCGACGATGACTTCAACCCCATGCGCGACATACCGATGGTAGGAGATGATGGCGCAGGACCATCTAGAGTACGTACCCACGAAGATGATTCTGATGAAGAAGAGGATTCTGAAGAGGAAGAAGACCCCGAGGAGGATGAAGAGTAGGAAGAAGCCTGGTGAAGGCTTTAGAAGAAAGCTTAATTAGATTTTTGTTATGATTAGCATGTATGCTAGTTCCTTTTATGTCTAGATTTGATGGGAAACTCGATGTTTTGAAAGGCCGTGTGCGCCGGGATTCATGCTTTTGTTTTATGACTTTTGGTTTTTGAACATCCTGCCTACGGCAGAGCTTTTGGATATTTATATATTTATGACCCCGAGGGGCTTTTGCGGCAAAATTGTTTATGTCAAGGACGAAATGTTTTATTTAAGATCGTTTTACAATGATATTATGTATGTTAAGCTATAAAAGCGATGAGTGATTGACGATTATATGCTTTATATATCAGAATGCCTCCTAGAAGAAACCCGGAACAAGCACCTAGAGGCAGAGGACGAGGAAGAACTAGGGGAAGAGGTAGGATCCCTTAGCAAGAAGCAGAGGATATACCCCAACCACCTCTACCTCAACCTGAGCGCAGGATAGAGGAACTGTTCCTAAGACAGAACCCTCCTGTCTTCAATGGGAAGGGAAGCCCAGAGGAAGCTGAACAATGGGTGAGGACCATTGAGCGAATTTTCAACTTTCTGAGGTGCACAGCGCAAGAGCGACTGTCCTGTGTAACTTTCCAACCGAGCGGATTTCGGTGGGAGGCCGAAGAAAACCTTCATCACGAACAACTGGAAGAGTTCTCGTGGGAGGACTTTAAGAAAGAGATGTATGATAAGTACATACCCAAGAGTTATAGGAAGAGGAAGGAGCATGAATTCTTCATGCTGAAGCAAGAGAAACTGTCCGTAACCGACTATGATCGAGCCACGTGACATGTCGAGGTATGCATCGGAACAAGTAGACACCGACTTGAAAATATCGAAAAATTCAGATCGGGTCTAAGGCCAGAGATACGGATGTCTCTCGCCAGCCATGGAGACCTGACTTACACCGAGGCTCTTGCACGAGCTTTGGATATTGAGGCAGCAATGCCCGAAGATAAGTCAGTGTCGGCTCAGACGCATAACGCAATGGACAAAGGAAAAGGGAAGTGGGAACCAAGTCGCGGAAATAGTAACAGAGGGAGCTTCGAGAACGCAAGCCACAAGCGACCCCGCAAGGGAACAGTGCAGCCTGTGACAAGGTTGGAAGAGGCGCTTTGCTCCTCCCGGAAGAGGCCCACGGTGAGGCGGTGAGGCTCCTCCATGCCCTAAATGTCATAGGATGCACAAAGGAATGTGCACGGCAGGCAATGCGAATTACTTCAAGTGCGGAGTGAGAGGGCACTACGCCAACAATTGCCCAGGGGTACGCCCTGACACGATTGTGAGGGCAAATCAACCCGGCAATGCCCAACCACTCAGGGCTATACAGTTCCAGCCCCAACCTCCACCACAATTCCAACCCGAACCCAACAGCAACTCCAACAACAGCCGTGGCAGCCACCTCAACAACAACAAAGGCGTCAACCACATGTGGCGGCCAAGAAGAACCAGCCTGTGCACCACCGCAGAACCAGCAAGGGTAAGCACCCCGTCCGCCTCAGCCGGCCCAGGCGAGAGCGTATGCCCTTCACCGGAGGCAGAACGAACAAAATCAGGGAAACCTGGCAGGTATGGGAGTTCTTCTCAACATACCTGTAACGCCCCCATTCTTGTAACTGAGACATTACTAAAATCTTTATTTCTTTAACAATTATAATATAATAATAATAATATTGGTAATTATATATATAAGCGTGGAGGTAAAAATTTGTGAGCGGACGGCATATACCACAGTAAATACGTATATGCCAACTGAAACAACAACACCAACAAAGCAATAACAATTACGACAATAATAATAGCAACTAGGGACACAACCCTCAACAAAATATATACATATCTATTAAATATCATAGTATATCAAACATAGTTTTAGCGAAAACCATTTAAGTTTGTTCTCAACACATTTGAGTACTAGCATGGTTTAAAACATATTTACATAAAAACATGATCACGAGAGAATGTATGTGTGGAGCTCATTCCGTCGGCATCAACCGTCAACTTCTCGACTGCAAAACATATATGAAAATAGGGGATGTGAGCATGTAAACATACTCGGTGGGGAATACACCGGCGGTTATAACCAATTGCGTAATGCACACAACATAATGAACTCTTCTTTATGATTATTCTTGCGGGTACTCATTATTTATCTCATTGGCGGTTACTTGCGGGTACTCATTATTTATCGCGTTGATTAGCCTCTTGTGGGCCTCCTCGAGGGTAATTCTTTAACATTGAGCCGCTGTGGGCTCCCCGAGTGTAGATCGCTACACGGACCCCTTGTGGGTCTCCTCGAGGGTACTTCTTTAACATTCTAGCTCACATGCATGCACAAAACACAACAATGATTATAACCATACAACATACTTACGGATAGAGTAAACCCCACCTCGTGTAAGCGTTTGAAAACTCTTTAGCCTTTGCTTGGTTGTCAGTCCTTGAGCTTGGATGTTACGCCACCTAGCACTTTAACATTACTCTTAACTAAGTTTCATATGTCCAATTAAGTATATAAGACTCATCAACATGTACAAATTATCTAGTCTTAACTAAAATCAACAATACCCTTTTAACCTAACGTATGTTCAACGTGAAAAAGCGCATAAGGCGTCATTTATCTTAAACGAGCCTCCATATATGTTCAACTATTATCAAAGAACATAAATTAATCATCAAAATCCAAAAATCAAAGCTTTAGCATTGAAAGCCCTAATTCGACGTCAAACTAAAATTTTCCAAATTTTGAATACGTCGGCCGAAAAATCCGAATAAATCATTTTAAGCTTTAATCATACCATAGAATCCAAATATGAAGTCAAAATGATCAAATAAAATCAAAATCCAACATTACATGGTCTAGGGTTTTCGCCAAAAGGGTTTTCAACGACTTCGATTTCAAACGTTTTCTTGTTCAAAACATATTTATTTCAATCCAACAACACATATATGAACAAATATCAAGCATATAAACAACATAAATTCAAGATAAAGACCTCCAAAATTTCAAAATTTACCAAATTCAAAGAATGCACATATGTTCAAAATTTCAACGTTAAGCGATTCGTCTTACGATTAACTTAACATAAGATCAAGAAATCATCAAACATCAACACATCCTTTTCATATTTCACAAAATGACTGAAAATACATCATGTTCATAAGTTCATATTTTTCTAAATTTCAAACCATAGATGTGTTCTAAGGATGGAATTATACCTGATTTCGAAGACCGATCGAAAATTTAACGGTTGGATCGTGAAATTTGGAGCATGAAGTTTTCAAAAATTTTAGTGTGTGTGTGTAGTGTGTGAAGCACGAAATTGGGGAAGAAAAATGATGAAAATGATGAATAGTAGCCTATTTATAGAAATTATCCACAAATTTTCTTTATTTTTCAATTATTTTAATGGTGATTATTCACCATTCTAGAGAATTCTATAATTCTCTACACTTCTCCACACATTACCACATATTAGGCATCAAATATTCATATTTACACACATATCCATTTTTATTTTCTTTTTAATTTATTACTCTAATGCATAACATGTAAACGTTTTAATCGATTCTTATGCCTAAATCACGTAATATCATGAATTAATGACCAATGCATAAAATTAAACTTTCATTAAAAAATCATAATTATAAATTACTAAAGCATTAAAACTTATAATATCAAACTTTACATTTTCGCTAGGCGCATCCTCGCTCTTGGCGAACAACTGTAAAACGCTCAAAACTCAAATTTTCATTAGTTCACAATTTAAAGAAAATAATTCATTCTTAAAATATAATATATATATATATATATATATATATATATATATATCATACTTTATGAAAATTTCTCGGGGTATTACATTCTACCCCTTAAAAATAATTTAGCCTCGAAATTAACACAGTAAATCTCTAAGGTTGGGATAGCGAACCAAAGTTCATCTTCTTCCCATGTGGCTTCCTCGGTCCATGCCTACTCCATGTATTTTCACCAAAGGCACCTCTCGATTTCTTAAAGTATGCACCTTTCTATCTAGAATAGCAATCAGTGCTCTTCGTATGTTAGATTTGGTGAAACACAGTAAATTCTCATGAGATATAACATGACACGGATCCAAATATATTTCCTAAGCATCGACACGTGAAACACATCATGAGCGCCACCAAGTCCGGAGGTAAAGCTAATCGATATGCCACATTTCCTATCCTTTCAAGTATTTCAAAAGGCCCTACATAACGAGGTCAGAACTTTCCTTTCTTGCAAAATCGATCACCCTTTTATCGGCGCTATCTTTAAAAATACCTTGTCACCAATCTCGAAGTGTATATCCTTTCGCCTTTGGTCAAGATATCGATTCGGCGATCTTGGGCTGCCTTAATTCTTTCTCCGATCTTTGTGATAACTCCAACTGTTTCTTGATTAATTCAGGCCTAAAATCCGTCTCTCCAACTTCATCCCAATGAATTGGTGACCTACATTTTCTTCCATACGAGGCTTCAAATGGAGCCATTCCAATAGTGGCTTGATAGCTATTATTATAAGCGAATTCCACCAACGGTGATACTTCTCCCAACTTCCACCCATATCTAACACGCAAGCACGGAGCATATCTTCCGAATTTGGATAGTTCGCTCAATACATCCATCGATTGAGGATGGTAAGTCAGATCTTGAAATTTAACTTAGTGCCTAAAGTCGACCGGAGACTTTTCCAAAATTGGAAGTAAATCTTGTGTCTCGATCGACACAATGGACACTTGGCACTCCATGTAGCCTTACAATCTCATTAATATAGAGTTGAGCTAAGCGATCCATGCTAAAAGTCATCTTCATAGGAAGAAAGTGAGCTGATTTTGTCAATCTATCAATAATAACCCGGATAAGCGTGATTACCTCTAACCGCATGCGGTAACCCAACCAAAAATCCATAGAAATGTGTTCCCATTTCCACTCGGGAATCTCAAGTGGATTTAGTAATCGAGACGGTCGTTGATGTTCGAATTTCACCACGACATGTAATGCATTTTCTACAAACTCTCCAATGGATTTCTTCATATTACGCCACGGAGATTGATTTCAAATCTTTGTACATTTGGTTCCTCCGGGATGCACGAGAATATGGAGTGTTATGAGCTTTTCAAGTAGTTCTTGTCTCAATTCCTCATTATTCGTACACACAATCTCCGTTAAAGACAAGAGTACCATCGGTCGTGATAGCAAATCCTTAAATTGTACCTCTTACGCTCGTTTCTTCATTTTGCACAAAATGGATCATTCTTTTGTGCCTCTCTAATTAGATCTTGAATTATCGGACGAACCACAAGTGCGTAAATGATTCCTATCGTGGTGTTTGGTGGCGCCACCACTTCCAAATTCAATTTCAAATTCTCTAATCGATTCTTCTTGTTTGGTAAGTAACGTTGCCACGTAACTTTTTCGCTCAATGCATCAAGAACTTCGTTTGCCTTCCGGGATGATAGTGAATGGTGCAGTCATAGTCTTTAACCAACTCTAACCATCTTCTTTGCCGAAGGTTTAACTCTTTCTGCGTGAAGAAATATTTCAAACTTTTATGGTCAGTGTAAATGTCACACTTGCTCCCATAAAGATAATGTCGCCAAATCTTCAATGCATGTACCACATACCGCAAGCTCAAGATCATGTGTCGGATAATTCTGCTCGTGTGGTTTCAATTGTCTTGAAGCATAAGCTATCACATTTCCATGTTGCATTAACACACATCCAAGTCCTTGCTTTGAAGCATCACTGTAGATAATGAAACCATCGGTACCATCAGGCACAGTTAGAACAGGAGTTGACATGAGACGTTGCTTTAGCTCTTGGAAACTTTTCTCACACTATTCATTCCATTGAAACTTCTCATTTTTACGTGTCAACTTTGTCAATGGACCAGAAATCTTTGAGAAACCTTCTATAAATCTTCGATAATACCCTGCCATTCCAAGAAAACTTCTGACCTCATTCACATTAGTTGGTCTTTTCCAATTGCTTATCGCTTCAACTTTTGACGGATCTACTTCTATTCCTCTCGAAGTAATCACATGTCCAAGAAAAGCAACTTGTTCCAACCAAAACTCACATTTCTGATATTTTACATACAACTTTTCTTTTCTTAATATTTCCAATACGGTCCCGAGATGTTCAAAGATGTTGCTTTTATCCTTGAATACACTAGAATATCGTCAATGAACACAATAACAAACCGATCAAGATATGAGTAGAAAACTCGGTTGATTAAGTCCATGAAGACGCTTTGGCGATTCGAGAGACCAAAAGGTACGACCGTGAATTCAAAATTACCATATCTTGTTCTAAAAGTCTGTTTTCGGAATGTCACTCTCTTTGATTTTTAGTTGGTGATAACCCGATCTCAAGTCAATCTTTGAGAACACACTAGCACCTTTAAGCTGATCAAATAAATCTTCGATCCTGGGCAATGGATACTTATTCTTAATCGTCAATCTATTCAATTCTCGGTAATCAACGCACATTCTCAGAGTTCCATCTTTCTTTTTCACAAATAATACCGGAGCACCCCAAGGAGATACACTTGGTCGAATAAATTCTTTTCTAAGTAGGTCTTGCAATTGAACTTTGAGTTCTTGCAATTCTCTCGGTGCCATTCGGTATGGTGCTTTTGAGATCGGTGCTGCCCCAGGTACCAGATCTATTGTAAATTCAACTTGACGGTCTGGTGGAATCCCTGGTAATTCCTCAGGAAACACATCTACATATTCCCTTACTACCGGTACTTCCGTGATCTTACTTTTGTCAGATTGTGTTTCAGTCATGGTAACTAAATACCCAAAGCAATTACTTTTTCTTAACATTTTCATCGCTTTTATTGCACTGATAATTTTGGATGGAGCCTTTGTTCTCGCACCATGAAAACAAAATTTTGGCTCTCCAGACATTGAATCTCCACTTCCGCTCACGACATCTGAGTGTTACATGATTCTTACCCATCCAATCCATTCCTAGGATTATATCAAAATCTCGCATGTCTATAACATGAAGGTCAGCTTCTAGTTCCTTTCCCTCTAAATCTATTACTATGCCTTTTATTATCCTAGAAGTTATAATAGTTTTCCGAAGGAATGCTAACTTCTAGTGCATCACAATCAACATAGCAAGGCATTTCAAGATTGGAACAAAATTTTGTAGAGATAAAGGAATGTGTAGCTCGTAATCAAATAAGACCAAAGTCGAGTATTGAACACTTGAAGAATACCGACATCGTGTTCTGCTCCATCTTTAGAGTTATCCTCTCCTTGTGTCATAGCAAAGACTCGGGCTTCACTTTCTTTTCGGTACTTGCACTTTCTTTCGAGCTCCCTCATCTTATCGGGGCGGTTATATGACACATGCCCCGGTTTTCCACAAGAATAGCACACATTCTTTCCTAGCCAAAGATTCACCTTTATGATGTTTCTTGCAATTTGGGCACGAGGCTTGTCGGTGCTTGTTGCGGTGTTGCCGAACCTATCGAAGAACGTGATATTTGTTGCCATCTCTCGCCTCGACCGCTCACTTCCACTTTTCCCGAATTCTCCTTTTCTTTTCCATAAAATTCACGTTTCTCATCTCGGGTTTCTAGTTGAGACCACTAGAAATCGCTTGTGCTCGTTCAATTATTTCCTATAAGTTGCTAGTTTCGGGCCACTAATATTCCTCGAATTTACGGTCGCAACCCTTGTTCAAAAGCAGTGCTTTCTTTTCATCTCAGATCAACCAAATACGGTGCAAATCGAGACAATCTATTGAAATTCCTCTCATATTCAACCACCGTCATGTTGCCTCGCTTTAAGTTAAGAAATTCGGTCTCTTTCTCCGTCTATATGATTGAGGAAGTGTGATCCCTAATCAAATCCTTGAAATCATTCCATGTCAAAGCTTGACGTTGTTCGTGATCATTGTTCGAACATCGACTCCCACCAATAACTTGCTTCCTCAACCGGTGGTATATAGCACATGAAACTTTTGCTCTTGAGCAACCCATCAACTCAAAATCCGCTCGAGAACTCGGATCCACTCCTCGACATTTTCTCGGTCTTTCATATCCTTAAACTTTGGTGGATCCATCCTTCTAAAGTGATCAATAATTTCATAAGTTCTCGGTTGGGTATTCACTCCACACCTCGATTTGCTTGTGCGATAAACCCTTGCAGCGTTTGTAGAAACCGAACAAAATCTACACCATTATCGGGTTTTGTGGCCCATTTTCTTGCCGAGGATTACGTCTTGGTGGCATACTTCAATTTCTAAATCAAAGATACAAGTCATTTACTTTGGACCTACGGGTTATATTTCGAGGACTTCTTTCTCATAGCATGAAAATATTGCTTTATTTTCTTTTCATAGCATAACACATTTTTCTTAACTTGAATACCGACTTTCGTGAAGTTAAGAAACACTTCATATAACTTTCATCTATAACTTTATAAAGAATGTGTCGTAATCGCATAAATCTTTAATTCGTATCAAGCATAACAAATCAATATACTTTGTCCTTGTGGACACTTCTTAACTTTTCTCATTTCTTTTGATACTAAAACTTTCAAACATTATCCCGACACAATCTTTCTTTTCATTTCAATTCATTGCATACTCACATCATAACTTTGAAAAAACAATTAAACACTTTTCATAAACATAAATTACACGAGTCGACGTTGAGCAGCGTAATGACCCACACATTCTCTCGCCTCAATCAAAATTCAAAAGCTTTCAAACACATATCATACGTTCCTACTATTAGCAAGTCTGCAGAATGTAAACCTTGCTCGATACCAAACCGTAACGCCCCATTCTTGTAATGTAGACATTACTAAAATCTTTATTTCTTTAACAATTATAATATAATAATAATAATATTGGTAATTATATATATAAGCAATGGAGGTAAAAATTTGATTGAGCGGATTTATATATATACCCCGCAAATACGTATATGCCAACTGAAACAACAACACCAACAAAGCAATAACAATTACGACAATAACAATAGCAACTAGGGACACTGACCCTCAACAAAATATATACATATCTATTAAATATCATAGTATATCAAACATAGTTTTAGCGAAAACCATTTAAGTTTGTTCTCAACACATTTGAGTACTAGCATGGTTTAAAACATATTTACATAAAACATGATCCTGAGAGAATGTATGTGTGGAGCTCATTCCCGTCAGCATCAACCGTCAACTTCTCAACCTGCAAAAACATATATGAAAATAGGGGATGTGAGCATGTAAACATACTCAGTGGGGAATACACTGCAAGCCGTTATAACCAATTGCGTAATGCACACAACATAATGAACTCTTCTTTAACAGTTACCCTTGCAGGTACTCATTATTTATCTCATTGGCAGTTACCCTTGCGGGTACTCATTATTTATCGCGTTGATTAGCCTCATGTGGGCCTCCTCGAGGGTAATTCTTTAACATTGAGCCCCTTGTGGGCCTCCTCGAGTGTAGATCGCTACACTTGACCCCTTGTGGGTCTCCTCGAGGGTCTTCTTTAACATTCTAGCTCACATGCATGCACAAAACACAACAATGATTATAACCATACAACATACTTACGGATAGAGTAAACCCCACCTCGTGTAAAGCGTTTCAAAACTCTTTAGCCTTTGCTTGGTTGTCTGTCCTTGAGCTTGGATGTTACGCCTCCTAGCACTTTAACATTACTCTTAACTAAGTTTCATATGTCCAATTAAGTATATAAGACTCATCAACATGTACAAATTATCTAGTCTTAACTAAAATCAACAATACCCTTTTAACCTAACGATGTTCAACGTGAAAAGCGATAAGGCGTCATTTATCTTAAACGAGCCTCCATATATGTTCAACTATTATCAAAGAACATAAATCAATCATCAAAATCCAAAAATCAAAGCTTTAGCATTGAAAGCCCTAATTCGACCTCAAACTAAAATTTTCCAAATTTTGAATACGTCGGCCGAAAAATCCGAATAAATCATTTTAAGCTTTAATCATACCATAGAATCCAAATATGAAGTCAAAATGATCAAATAAAATCAAAAATCCAACATTACATGGTCTAGGGTTTTCGGCCAAAAAGGGGTTTTTCAACGGCTTCGATTTCAAACGTTTTTCTTGTTCAAAACATATTTATTTCAATCCAACAACACATATATGAACAAATATCAAGCATATAAACAACATAAATTCAAGATAAAGACCTCCAAAATTTCGAAATTTACCAAATTCCAAAGAATGCACATATGTTCAAAATTTCAACGTTAAACGATTCGTCGGCGATTAACTTAACATAAGATCAAGAAATCATCAAACATCAACACATCCTCTTCATAATTCACAAAATGACTGAAAATACATCATGTTCATAAGTTCATATTTTCTAAATTTCAAACCATAGATGTGTTCTAAGGATGGAATTATACACGATTTGAAGACCGATCGAAAATTTAACATTGGATCGTGAAATTTGGAGCATGAAGTTTTCAAAAATTTTAGTGTGTGTGTAGTGTGTGAAGCACGAAATTGGGGAAGAAAAATGATGAAAATGATGAATAGTAGCCTATTTATAGAAATTATCCACAAATTTTCTTTTATTTTTCAATTATTTTAATGGTGATTATTCACCATTCTAGAGAATTACGTAATTCTCTACACTTCTCCACACATTACCACATATTAGGCATCAAATATTCATATTTACACACATATCCATTTTTA
The DNA here is from genome assembly GCA_036937905.1 of Salvia rosmarinus. NCBI lineage: Eukaryota > Viridiplantae > Streptophyta > Magnoliopsida > Lamiales > Lamiaceae > Salvia > Salvia rosmarinus. The sequence continues at coordinate 26,951,669 of CM072814.1, read as the reverse complement.
TTTTCTTTTTAATTTATTACTCTAATGCATAACATGTAAGCGTTTTAATCGATTCTTATGCCTAAATCACGTAATATCATGAATTAATGACCAATGCATAAAAATTAAACTTTCATTAAAAAATCATAATTATAAATTACTAAAGCATTAAAACTTATAATATCAAACTTTACATTTTCGCTAGGCGCATCCTCGCTCTTGGCGAACAACTGCAGAAAAGCGCTCAAAACTCAAATTTTCATTAGTTCACAATTTAAAGAAAAATAATTCATTCTTAAAAATATAAATATATATATATATATCATACTTCTTTATTAAAATTTCTCGGGGTATTACAATACTGTTGTTATATTGTTCGACATCTGGTGCTTCAGATTCCTTTATAGCCAAATCATGCGTAGAATTGTTGGGACTTAGGTCTGAAAAAGGCAAATCAGGATATGAGAATCTCTTCACCTATAGGAGGGATTATGACTGTTACACATATCTTTCGAACCTAGAGTTGACTTTAGGATCACTTAAGGTTACGCGAACGATCTGAACATAATACCCGTGGGTGGCGTAGACATAATCCTAGAATGGTGGTTAGCTAGAAATCATTCCACGATTCTTTGCAAGGAAAGGAAAATTTCGTTTCACTTTCACGGATAAGAAGCTACGCATTTTCACGGAATCGGCATGGGAAGGAGAATCCGATTGTGTCGACCAAGGCGAGAAGGATGATAAACGGAAAGGATGCCATGCGTTTCGCTCTACGAGCGGGAAGATAAACCCAAGCGAGGATTGAGGACATAGAAGTTGTTCGAGAATTTCGGATGTATTTCCGAGGATCTACCGGGATTACCTCGATAGACAATTAGAGTTCACCATCGACTTGGAACTGGATCGGCTCCGGTGTCGAAGGCGCCTTACAGGATGGCCCCAAAGGAATTGGAAGAGCTGAAGATCCAAATCCAGGAATTGTTGGATCTAGGTTTCATTAGACCTAGTGTCTCACCTTGGGGAGCGCCTGTTTTGTTCGTCAAGAAAAAGGATGGTTCTTTAAGGATGTGCATAGATTATCGAGAGCTGAACAAGATGACGCTCAAGAATAAGTATCCTTTACCAAGAATTGATGACTTGTTTGATCAATTACGAGGAGCAGGTGTATTCTCAAAAATTGATCTCAAGTCAGGTTACCACCAGCTGAAAATACGGTCTGAAGATATACCTAAGACTGCATTCCGAACCAGATATGGCCACTATGAGTTCATAGTTATGCCGTTCGGACTAACCAATGCACCAGCCGTATTTATGGACCTCATGAACCTAGTATTTCATCCATACTTGGATAAATTCGTTTTGGTCTTCATAGATGATATCCTTGTCTATTCAAAGAATGAAGAGGATCATAAAGAACATCTAAGAACAGTATTGCAAACCTTGAGAGATGAAAGACTTTTTGCTAAGTTCAGCAAATGCGAGTTTTGGCTAAAGGAAGTAATGTTCCTTGGACACATCGTGTCTGCAGAAGGCATTAAAGTAGATCCAGCCAAAGTAGAAGCAGTGCAAGGATGGAAATCACCAAGGACTCAGCATGAGATTAGAAGTTTCCTAGGACTAGCTGGTTATTACCGGAGATTCATCGAGGGATTCTCCAAAATCGCGAGACCGATAACCCAGCTACTCCGGAAGGGAATCAAGTTCAACTGGACTGACGAATGTGAGGCGAGTTTTCAAAAACTCAAGGAAAAGTTGACAAGTGCACCAGTGCTAGCAGTTCTAGAAGCGGACAAAGAGTATGTAGTCTATACAGACGCTTCTAAGACGGGCTGGGTGGTGTTTTGATGCAAGAAGGAAGGTGATAGCCTATGCATCTCGACAACTCGGACCACATGGTGAACTACCCAACTCATGACTTAGAATTAGCAGCGATGGTTCATGCTTTGAAAATTTGGAACACCATCTCTATGGAGTGAGATGTGAGATCTTCATGCACCATAAGAGTTTGAAGTACTTCTTGAACAAAGAGACTTAAATATGAGGCATCAAGATGGCTTGAACTAGTAAAGGATTACGTTGTGGTGTAGGGAAAGCGATGTTAACCCTCGCCCGAGGATCCATCTTGGGTGTTTAATTCACCATACATTGATTATAAACCTAGCATGCGTCTATATAATTAAATCGCAACACGTAGGGGTTTTCACGTGTTTACCTTTGGATCCGCCGAGGTGGATCGAGCGGGATGAGCAGATTGAGCGGTCGAGACTCGTGCTTTGACCTTCCGGACTGTATCCGGATACCCAAACTCCAACGCGTCGGTGAGGACGAGCTATGGAGAATGCACGGAAAATCACCCTTTCTCTCACCAAGCTCTCGAAAATTCTCTCAAATATATGAGATGGCCGAAAATTCTAGTTGCAATATGTGAGCATTAGCTCAGACATTATCTCATACCTTATATTTATAATGCACTACCTTAATCCTATATGGAATATTACCATAATCCTATATGGAATATTACCATAATCTATATGGAATATTACCATACTCTTAGGATTATTTCCATACTCTTAGGATTATTTCCATACTCTCAAGATTATTACCATAATCTTATATGGAAAGGATCTATGCATATACCATAAATATAATTATATCCATGTGGATAAAGAGAATAAAATCTTGCCAATTGAGCAATAGGGGCGCCGATTTTCCTCGATTACTACGGGCACGGATGGGCCACCAGGATCAAATGCAAGGAATAAAGATGGGCCTCAAATAAATTAATTATCTTATGTTCGACCCGAACATAAATTAATTTATAAACATTCGATCATGCCACTAGAGAAAGAATGTCGACTTACCCTTTATTACCGAAGTTGAGTCGGGCTTGCACTTAGAACATTCACGATCCCGTATTTAAGATATCGAGCGTCCATTAATCATTTCTAGCAATGACCGCTTAAAACGATTAATAACTTCATTTCCTTAAGTAGTACCACTCAACCTTATTATTGTACTTGAGCTAACTCAACTGCGGGGTTTAGTACAATAAACCTTTGAGCTCCTTAAGGGGCGTCATCATCCTAAGCGGATACGGTGACTCGTCTGAGATAACTAGCGTGACATACAAGACCGCCACCACCCAAGATCACGGAGAATCTTGGGTTAGAACATATAACCCTCACTCATAACAAGTCAAAGTGATGGTCGACAACTCATACTCACCTAATACCTTATCGAGGTTTAGATCATCGTAAGTCACCGAGATCTTGGTTCTTCACGACGGTCGAAAGAAGAACTCATCTCATCGTGATCCTTCAATACGTCGAGGCGCACCGGCATAGACAAGCAACTAAGTCAAGTCACTTCTTATCTATACCGCAGCCTAAACCGACAACTCGTCCTTAAGTCGTCTCGGTGTGAAACTTTTATATCTCATTAAGTTTGACCAATCATACGGACTTACGTGATCTTCTACACACCGTATGATCTAACTTATATATGAGATAAGGGGACACGATATATGCAATCAAGTATTCAAATCGAGATAGGAGATTGTAATAGTGGTAACAGGAAACATTGTATACAAGCTCAACCAAAGCGCTTTCATTATACAAATCAACAATCTCCCACTTATACTAAAGCAAACTTTTAGTATACAATATGTCTCTCTGCTAGCTATTACAAACAACCATCACTTTGCTTCTCCCACTTATACAAAGTTTCCTTTCTAAGTGGGTGCCATCAGCGCAATCAAGTCCTCTAACGTGTCCATCGTAGACTTTTTGCGGCGGGGCTCTTCGTGAATGGATCGCTAGATTTTCCGTCGTATCAATCTTTTCAATCAAGACGTCACCTCGTCTAACGATTTCTCGTATGACATGGTACTTTCTCTATATGTTTAGTCGCCTTGTGGGTCCGTGGTTCCTTCGAAGTTTGCCACATCGCACCGAGTTATCACGATAAACTATGATACTCTTGGGCAAACCGGTACCACATCTAGATCCATGAGGTAGTTCTTGAACCATCTGACCTCCTTAGAAGCCTCAAGGCGGCTACATATTCGGCTTCCATGGTAGAGTCCGCAATGCATTTGCTTTGCACTCCGCCAGATCTGCTCCACCTCCCAAGGTAAACACATAGCCGAGGTTGACTTTTTCTCATCACGGTCGACTTGGAAATCCAGTGCAGTATAACCCAAAGGCATTAGACTATCGCATGGTAAACTAGCCTATAATCTGAGTCCTTTTCGGTGCTTGAGTATATGCTTCTTCGATCAATGAGCTTGTCGAGGTTAGGCGATATCTAGCTACTATACTACCGTGAGCAGCGAGATATCGGCCTCGTGCATAGCATTGCGTACATGAGACTTCCACGGCGGAGCGTAAGGAACTTGTCTCATTCCTCTATCTCCTTTGCGGTCATAGGTGATCGTGTCTTAGATAAAGGGCGCCATGTATGCGAAGGTAGCAATCCTTTCTTGGCGGTGCGCATACTAAAAGCAGTAATTCTGATGTCAATGTAAGAAACACGAGATAAGCTCAACATTTTCTTCTTGCGATCTCGGTAAACTTTGATCCCAGAATGTACGCTGCATCTCCTAAGTCTTTCATTTGAAGGCGATCGGATAGCCAACTCTTTACGTCGATAATGACTTCACGTTGTTGCCAACTAGAAGGATGTCATCTACATAAAGTGCAAGAAATACCACATCACCGTTGACATCTAACCGATACACACAACTCTCGCTAGGCAGCTGGGTAAATCCATAGGACTTTACCACCTCGTCAAAGCGTAAGTTCCATGATCGGGAGGCCTGCTTAAGTCCATAAATGGACTTCTTAAGCTTCCATACTAGATGCTCTTCACCCTTTACCACATAACCTTGAGGTTCTTTGCATATAGATGTCTCTACCTTCCTCAAGGTAACCGTTTAGAAAAGCGGTTTTAACATCCATTGCCAAACCTCTGGGTTGAGTGGGCTGCTATGGCTAGAAAAATTACGATGGACTTGAGCATTGCTACGGTGAAAGGTCTCATCGAAATCGATGCCCTCAATCGAGTGTACCCTTTCGCCACAAGCACGGCTTTAAAAGCGAAACCTCTCCATCGGAATCTCTTCCTCTTGTATATCCACTTACTACCTATGGCTTCCTTGCCATCGGTAGAGTGTCTTTCATATACATCCATAGCCGTTATGGACTCCATTTCTAAGTCCATAGCGGTGTGCCCGATCTTGCATCAATATCTTGTATCGCCTCCTTGTATGTCCATGGGTCGATTATTGCATGTTAAATCTGCTGGGACTAAATCCGAAGATTCACCCACGAACATAAATCGCTCGGGTTGACGAACAACCCTCCCACTACTGACGAGGTTCTCTGAGCACAATGGCAGCGGTGGGTGCGAAACTTGTGGTTCTCTAACTTGCACAACTTGCTGTGTAGGTACCACTTATGCGGTCGGTATCTCGGTGGAACTCGACCCACTTCAATTTCTTGAAGTATCGGTGTCGATCCTCCCACTAGACTCGACATCTCGCACCTTTGGCCTGTCGGTGGTGGAATACGATCATCTTCTAATTCTTGAAGAATGATTTCAACTTTGGACTTATGATTTTCATATAATCCTCTTCTAAGAATCGGGCATTAGTGCTAATAATGACCTTGATCCTAGGACTATAGAATAAACCACCTTCGTTCCTCTAGGATAGCCAATAAACGACCTTGCGTCGGATCTAGCCTCCAACTTGTCGACTTTCTTGTTCGACGCGTGTCTTTGGATCGCCCCATATCCTTATATGGCTTAAAGCGGGCTTGCGCCCAAACCACAACTCGAAGGGGTCTTTTCGTGACTTGGGCGGTACTAGATTTAGCAAGTATGCACGCCGTCTCTAAGGCATACCCCGTAGCGAAATAGGCAATGTAGCATAACTCATCATAGATCTAATCATTTCCAAAAGAGTCCTATTTCTTGCCTCTCGACACCATTTCTTTGTGGTGTGCCGGTGAAATCTTGTTGGGATGTAATCCCACACTTCACTAGATAGTCCATAAACTCGTTCTTGAGGTATTCGCCACCGCGATCGAGCGCTGATGACTTGATACTTTACCTAGCCGTCTCCACTTCCGCCTTAAACTCTTTGAATTTCTCAAAGCATTGGACTTGCGGTGAAGCGGTATACGTATCCGTACCTTGAGTAATCGTCGATGAAAGTGACAAAATACTCGTACCCTCCACGAGCTTGTGTGGACATCGGTCCACACAGTCGAAATGGACTAACTCCAACATTTATGTGGCTCTATAACCCTTTGCTTTGAAGGGTCCGGGTCGACATCTTACCTTCTATATGGATTCGCAGATGGAAGCAGAGTAACCGTGAGATTACCCAACGCTCCATTCTTAGCGATCTTTGGATCCTATTTAGATTGATGTGACCTAATCTAAGATGCCAGAGAAAAGTAGAGTCATCTTGAAGAAAATTTTCTCTTTTTGGGTTTGATGAAGATCTGACATAGTTATAGGTATTATGTTTTGAGAAATAGTATAAAGCGAATTATATAAAGTGCCAACACGAGATAACCGTCATTTCTTATGATAGAAACACCACTATCAAAAATAATGAGAATATCCATGAGTAAATAATTTGAAAGCAGAAACAAGGTTCACCGAAAATCCGGCACATATAAAACGTCTTTCAAAACTAAAGCTGTTGTCCCAAAACATAAAGAAACATCTCCAAGCGCAATGACTTTGACTTTCGCGCGTTGCCCATGGAGATCGTTATCTCGCCATCAAACACTCCTTGTCCGAGGAACCCGCAGGTGTAACAAACATGATCGATTAGCCGTATCTACTACCCAAGAATGGGTAGAACAAGTCGCTAAACATGTTTCGTTACTAAAGCAAGCAGCGTACCTTGAGCTTGAGCATAGGGCACTTGGCCTTCAATGCCCGATCTTGCCGCACTTGAAGCACTTGCCTTCTCCTTTGGCTTCTTCAAGCCTCGGTGGCAACCATGTTCTTGCTCCCATTATTCCCACTATTTCCTCGCTTTACTACCTTTGGCACCCTTTTCTATTTCCATTTTGCAACGAAAATTTTGGGCCCTTAGATGTGCTAGCAAGAGCATGTGCTCCTTTTCCCATAACTCCTTCCGCAAACAACGAGATCCTTAAGCAACCGACTAAGTGTAAACTCGGTCTTGCTCATGATCGCATTCACGAAAGTTCTCAAAAGACTTGGGCGTGTATTGAGGATGATATCGACCTTGGCCGCCGTCGATACCTCCTCCCAAGCGATCAAGACTATCCATGAGATGAGTCATGTGGGAGACATGTTCATGGACCGAACTTCCTTCTTCCATCTTACGCCAAGATTTCTCTCATTGTGTGGAAGCGGATCGTCGATCCGACCGCCCAAACTTACTCTCGAGACTTGACCAAATATCGATCGCGTGCGCCATCGATCGATGTTGCGGTACAAGCCTTTGGACATCGTAGTCATCATATAGCATTTAGCCATATTGTTTGACTTATTCCAAAGTCCGCTTGACTCTCATTGCTCATTAGTCGATCGTCGAAGGGCATCGGGTTTAGGAGTAGTGAGAACAAACATGTGTTCTTCAATGATAAGAACATATTCCATGTTTCGTTTCCACTCGATGAAATTTGGACGGATAACAGATTTTGTGCGAGCATATTGATAATCGGTAAGAGACATATCACGAAGCGATAATGTAAACACATAAGCATACGATCATAAATAATTGTAATAATAATATTGTAACCTTTTGATAAAACAATATTAATTGAAACCTCCAATCGCCCAAGGAATTCCACATACAAGCCACGCGTGTGGGCGTACACATGAACCCCTCGACCGGACTAAAATATACCTTTTAGTCGTTTAATTTCAATCCATGTCAACTTATCCTTATGACAAATGAAATTAATGATTGGACCTTACTGACCACATCACTATCGCAAGAAGGGACTTGGCGGGAAGTTGTACTTGAGGTGATGTCTAAGCAATGACCACAATTTTAACGTGAAAATGAATTCTTAGAATTGGTATACTCACTCGGACCATACCGCCCAATTCAAATTCTTTTGTTATCTCATTTTATATCTATCTCAGAGAACTTATGAAAATCGCACATACAAGCCACGCGTGTGGGCGTTTACATGAAACTCCCACTTCTCAATAGATTTAAAATGTTTTATTTAGAAATCTCATCTAACAAACTTATGATAAGCGGTCTGCAAGCAAGCCACGCGTGTGGGCGTTTACTCACGGTCGTCTCACTTTGTTTAGAGATCAAAAATGGAGGTCTTGACATTTTAATTTGAAAAATTAATATGTCGGGTTGCTTGCTTAGTCTTTTTATTCAAAAGTTTGTCCATGCAGATCACGTAATCCTAGCATGCTTTTCTATAGAACTCAACATGTAAAACATGCGCATGAAATTCTAAAATATGCTTGATAAGCGCGATAAACCTAGCATGCTTACTATGCGCATCCAATTCGTAAAACACTTAAAGGTTTGTCAGCGTAATATAAACATACATAGCATGCTCTGCATAATTTAAACATCCACGACATGCATATGAGCGATAAAAATAAAATAAAACGTTCATCGCGGCCCAATCGTGAAACACGCACATTAAAATCTAATCTATTACATAGATTTACAAAGTGCAATTAAACTTGCAGGCCTCGCGTGCACGGGCACGGACGGATTCAACAATTGGGCCTCGCATGCGGGCACGGACCGGAAAATCTAGATTGGGCCGAAGCGGGTGCGGGCGGGTCATTGTCATGTCTTTGGCCGGGCGCGCTAGGCGAGAAGCCCGGCCAGCGCCCAACCTCTTGCCGCCGCCCGCGTGTCCCTCGCGGGCTACCTCGCGATCGCTAAGGCGACCGCGACCCGACGAGCGGACATGCGTGCCCACCGCCCGAGCGCGAAGCGTCGCCGAGAGGCGTCGCCGCCGGCGACCGAAGCTTCGCGACCGCGATGCGCTTTCATGGCGCGGGTTTCGCCTGCGCGCAGCGCCGCCGTCGCTAGCTTTCGCTCGCTCGCTTGCTGCCTTATCTCGCGACCGCTAGATCGCTCGCGTGGCGCCAGAGATCTCGTCTTGTGACGCACGCCCGTCGCCCGTGCCCTCGCGATCGCCCTCGCGACCGCGAGGCTAGCTCGCGAGATCTTGTCTGGGGACTACCGAGACTGTTTTTCCGTCGTTTCGTTCTTCGTTCTTTCGTCTTCGTTCTTCTTTTACGTATAAGATTTACATAATAAAATCTAATCTAACCACGGATTTTCTCGTGGTGAAAACAACAACATCCGACAAAATAATAAGCGAGCCACGATGAGCAGCGGATCCACAATTAAATAAACGCGCGTAATAATCAGCGTGAATTAATCCAGCGAGCCAAGATTTCGATCCGTGCTCGATACCAAGTGTAGGGAAAGCGTATGTTAACCCTCGCCCGAGGATCCATCTTGGGTGTTTAATTCACCATACATTGATTATAAACCTAGCATGCGTCTATATAATTAAATCGCAACACGTAGGGTTTTCACGTGTTTACCTTTGGATCCGTCGAGGTGGATCGAGCGGGATGAACGGATTGAGCGGTCGAGACTGGTGCTTTGACCTTACGGGTGTATCCGGATACCCAAACTCCAGCGTCGGTGAGGACGAGCTATGGAGAATGCACGGAAAATCACCCTTTCTCTCACCAAGCTCTCGAAAATTCTCTCAAATATATGAGATGGCGAAAATTCTAGTTGCAATATGTGAGCATTAGCCAGACATTATCTCATACCTTATATTTATAATGCACTACCTTAATCCTATATGGAATATTACCATAATCCTATATGGAATATTACCATAATCCTATATGGAATATTACCATACTCTTGGGATTATTTCCATACTCTTAGGATTATTTCCATACTCTCAAGATTATTACCATAATCTTATATGGAAAGGATCTATGCATATACCATAAATATAATTATATCCATGTGGATAAAGAGAATAAAATCTTGCCAATTGAGCAATAGGGGCGCCGATTTTCCTCGATGCTACGGGCTGGATGGGCCGACCAGGATCAAATGAGGAATAAAGATGGGCCTCAAATAAATTAATTATCTTATGTTCAGCCGAACATAAATTAATTTATAAACATTCGATCATGCCACTAGAGAAAGAATGTTGACTTACCCTTTATTACGAAGTTGAGTCGGGCTTGCACTTAGACATTACGAATCCCGTATTTAAGATATCGAGCGTCCATTAATCATTTCTAGCAATCATTGCTTAAAACGATTAATAACTTCATTTCCTTAAGTAGTACCACTCAACCTTATTATTGTACTTGAGCTAACTCAACTGCGGGGTTTAGTACAATAAACCTTTGAGCTCCTTAAGGGGCGTCATCGTCCTAGCGGATACGGTGACTCGTCTGAGATAACTAGCGTGACATACAAGATCGCCACCACCCAAGATCGGAGAATCTTGGGTTAGAACATATAACCCTCACTCATAACAAGTCAAAGTGATGGTCGAACTCATACTCACCTAATACCTTATCGAGGTTTAGATCATCGTAAGTCACCGAGATCTTGGTTCTTCACGACGGTCGAAGAAGAACTCATCTCACTGTGATCCTTCAATACGTCGAGGCGTGCCAAAGCATAGACAAGCAACTAAGTCAAGTCACTTCTTATCTATCTGCGGCCTAAACCGACAACTCGTCCTTAAGTCGTCTCACTTTGTGAAACTTTTATATCTCATTAAGCTTGACCAATCATACGGACTTACGTGATCTTCTACACCTTGTATGATCTAACTTATATATGAGATAAGGGGACACGATATATGCAATCAAGTATTCAAGTCGGATAGGAGATTGTAATAGTGGTAACGAAACATTGTATACAAGCTCAACCAAGCGCTTTCGTTATACAAATCCAACATGTGGTATTAACTATCACCCGGGCAAAGCGAATGTAGTAGCTGATGCCTTAAGTCGTAAGAATCAAACCAAGCTAGGATGTCTCTTTACACAAGAAGAGAAACTCGTTGAGGAGTTTGAAAGAATGAGAATTGAATTGGTCGAACAACCAGAGACGATCACGAGTTGTATCGCTACACTCACATTGACGTCTGATTTGAGAAAAAGAATCGTTGAGAGACAAAGGATGGAGAAAAGTTAGAAAAGATCAGAGAAAGGGTAAGGTCTGGAGGATTTAAAAACTTCTAGGAGGCATCGGACAACGCCTTATTGTTTGAAGGGAGGATATGCGTTCCAGACGACGCAGAGCTTCAGAATGAGATCATGAGTGAGGCTCACGATACACCCTACACCGCCCACCCAGGCAGTACTAAGATGTACCAGGACCTGAAGGAAAAGTTTTGGTGGGAAGGCATGAAACGAGACATAGCTTCTTTCGTAGAACGCTGTCATGTTTGCCAACAGGTGAAAGCGTTACACCAACGCCCATACGGAAAGTTGCAGCCGTTAGAAATACCCGAGTGGAAATGGGATGAGATAACGATGGACTTCGTTATGAACTTACCCAAATCAAAAAGAGGAAACACCACCATATGGGTAATTGTTGATAGACTCACAAAGAGTGCTCACTTTCTACCAATTCAAAGTACTATGGATCCGAAAGGTTAGCCCGGTATGCGTAAAGGAGATTATCTGTTGCGGTGCAAAATCTATTACCTCGATAGAGACTCCAAGTTCACATCCAGTTACGGATTAGCTGCGAAGGAATTGGGTGCGAAATTGAATTCGATCGGCATTTCACCCATGATTGATGGACGATCGGAAAGAACGATCCAGACACTAGAGGATATGCTGAGGACAGTAGTGTTGGATCGAGGTGCAAAATGGGAAGATATTTTACCCCTTATTGAGTTTGCCTACAACAACGACTATCAGCGGCGATTGGTATGGCCCATCACGAAGCCTTGTATGGCGAAGTGTAGATCCTTTGCTTTATTGGGATGAAGTAGGTGAGAGGAAAATCATATGGCGAGCGGTGAGCGAGATGATTGAGATGGTTCGACAAATTAGTGAGGATAAAGAAGCCCAAGATGGCGAAATCCTACTGACGTCGCGTGATCGAGCTACAATTTGAAGATGGAGATAAAGTGTTTCTTAAGGTCACTCCATCGAAAGGGATCGTCAGGTTTGGACTAAAAGGAAAGCTGAGACCCCGTTTTATAGGACCATATGAGATCTAGAGAGGATAGGTCCAGTAGCTTATAGGTTGGCTCTTCCGCCAAATTTGGGGAATGTGCACAATGTTTTCACGTGTCACAATTAAGAAAATACGTTCACGATCCAAAGCACGTGATCCATCAAGACGACGTGATCCTCAAGCCGGACATGAGCTACGAAGAAGAACCATGACAATACTCGACCATAAAGTTCAAGACAACTTGCAAGCCGATTCCATTGGTCAAAGTGTTGTGGAAACACCACGAGACGAGAAGAAGCCCGTGGGAACTTGAAGAATCAATGAAAGAGCGATACCCGATTTATTTTTCTAGAGGTTTGCAAATTTCGGGACGAAATTTCTTTTAAGGGGGGTGGAATGTAATATTCCAAAGAAACGAACGTCTAATTACGGTATTTTAAACCCGTAAATTAGGGTTTTGCCGTATTTTATTTAATGACATCGAATATTGATTTCGATTCAGTATCGTAATAACGAATTCCTTTCTATATTCACTAAGGATTGTGAATTAAGGAATAGAATATTATGAAATAGTTCGACAGTATTATTTTAACGTCGATTGCGTATCGAACATCAGTATTTTACGAAATTTTCTAAGCAGCGAAGCTTGGAATTAATTTCCATATTAATTCCTATATTAATGGAATATTATTTATAAAGTAAGTACGAACTTACTGCGACCATTTTGAGATCAGTCGATTATTAACGTTTTGAACGTCAACGTCTAGAGACGTTTTGAAAAATGGGTTTAATGATCCGAAAATTATTATAATTAATTTCCTATTATTATTTTATATAATTAAAGTATTATTAAGCATTAAAATAAATATTAAAGCTATGGAACTCGATAATTACAATATGTAATTTTCGAAAACCCTAACTTTAAAAACTAGGGTTTTCTCACATGAAATGATACCATTAAATTATCCTATGCTATTATTTATTATCTAAATCATATATTATGACATATATGAGTATAGTTAGCATGAAAATGACTTGTGTAATATTAATAGGCATGACTTATAATTTTTATGCATTTTTCACGCCATTTTCGTATTTTATGCCATGTGGTGTTTTAATTATTTTAATGACATGTATTATATATCTATGATTTATATCTTGATTAGTATATTGTATTAAGGATCAAATAAAATAAAATCCACCCTTAAACCCGCTATAACCGTCGGCTACACCCGTCCCATAAGCATGATGTTCACATTTTGATTGCCCGATGCATGGAGACCCTTTTTAGCCTAGCAAATGATCACCATCCCACTCCCAAGAGGCTGCACTTTTTTTTATTATTGTGAGGGAGAGGGCAGAGAGAGAGAGAGAGAGAGAGAGAGAGAGGTATAGAGGGGGAATGACTCTTCCCATTCACCCATTATACTCATTATCTCCATTTCAAACATTTTAGAACACCAAGAACACTCTCCATCCTCTCCGCATTTTCAGCAAAAACTGAGAGCTCTCCCCATCCATTTCTAAAATTTTTCTTTTTCTTCTTCTTCTCCATTCATTCACCAACTCTTGATACTATACATTGTTCCTGTGAATCTATACCATTCCAAAGGTAAATACAAGACCATAGCTTCGATTTTTATCTCCCATTTGTTCGAAATAGTCGAACATGTTCTTGTAGGTGTATGTATGTTTTTAATGTTCTTATATATGAGATATGTGTTCATATATGTTCTTGATGATTTTTATTGTTAAAAATAGGAAATGTATGTTAGGATTTATTTAATCTATTGCATATGAAATATTTGAAAAGATCTAGCATATACATATTATGTTTGAAGCATGAATCTTGTTTATAAATTATTTCGAAAATGATAGAAAATTTTTTATGATGACCGATTGCTTTTAATTTGTTTTGAGGATGAAATATTGATTTATGATATGTTTAGAGTCCATAGTAATTTATTTAGAATTTTTGAAAAACCTAAGCATTTTTATTGAAAATACCATGAGCTATTTTTAATTTGTACCTTAGTGTATGATTTTTATTTTAAGCATGCAATGACATATTAATACTCTAGGACCTTGATTATATGATCTCTGAATTTATAAGAATTTTTGAAGACCAAATGCACATTTTACCAAAAATGCCGTGAGCTATATAATTTTATATCTTGGTGTATGATTTTTATCTTGAACATGCAATGGTATATTGATGATCTAGTATATTGATTATGTGATATTTTGTTGGAATTTTTGGAAATCAATTACCATTTTTAAATCAAAAAAACCGCGAGCTTTAAGCTCTTTAAGGTGATGATTTAAATGGTTTTTGATGAATGTATGATGTTATATTGTTATATTGTAGTATATAAGCATAGTGTACAATTGTTGGAATTTTTGGATACCAAAAACCTATGAAAATCAAAAATACCGAGAGCTATTGCTCCATATGGTGATGATTTCAAATGGTTTTGGTAAATGTTATGATGTTACATGGTTATACTATAATGTTTGAGCATGATATAATTTTCTTGGAATTTTAAAAAATTGTTTGGTATTATTTCGAAATTACCGAATGCATAATGAAGTAATTCCTTGATGAATAAATTGTTTATGATGGACTATAGGTTATAAGTATGTTACATATTAATGTTGGAACCTTGTATTAGGTGTATAAAAATTTTGGGAATTATTGGACAATTATTCCGTAATTATTGGAATTACCGTGACTTATATAAATTAAAATGGTGATAATCGAATATCATTTGGATGATATTAATACATATTAATGACCATAGTGTATAATAATACACTATATGAAATTAGAAATTTTTTTGAAAACCATTTGGTAATTTATTGAAATTACCGTAAGCTATATATATATTTATAAGGATTTTTAAATCCTTTTTAATCCAGTTTAATAATATATTATATGTCTAAATATTATTTTAGACATATTTGGTTTTTATAAAATTTTATAAACATAGATTACTATCTTTGGGATGAAACGTTATATTTAATAACGTTATAAACGAAAATATATGGTTTATTGATTAAAAGGATTAATATTTGAGAAAATATTAATTAGTCCATCGATTTACGTGACAAATCGAGAAATATGACTTTACAAAATAAAATCGATTGAAAATCGATTTATAAAATGAATTAGTAAGAAATTACTTTAAAAGTCAAAATTGTTGACTTTATTGACTTTGTTGACTTTTAAAGTCGACGTATGAAAATACGCTCGATAAATGCGCTAACACGAGTAAGATATACTAATTGAGTCAAGATACCTCATTAGTAAGAAAAAGATTTCATAAATGAAATCCTTTTATCGAGAAACGTATTCATATACGTTGAACGTTTAAACCGGAAAGATTAAAACAAAGTAATTGTACGTATCTCGAAGAACGAGAACTATTCAATTGAAATACGTAATTGAAAAACGTATTGAATTTGTTAAGGAATTCAGTTTATATCGATATTGAATATCGAAGTTTATCTTAGACTTTGAGAGTCTCGAGAAACGTGAACGACGTACTAAACCCTCGCTTTTACGTAAAGGTGTGGACGCGAACGTGACGACCGGACACTGACGTGGAATCAAACCTAGGACTCAATTTAAGACGAACCATAGTCCAGGTGGGGCTTCTTTTCCAAATAAAATATGAGCTTTCTTATTTAAACTTATTTCCAAATGAATCTATTTACGTTGCTTATCTTCAACTGTTGATAAATTGTTTACAAGATTACCTGCCAAAAATGTTTCTTTTTTGTGTATGGATCCTATCCGGAATGAATGATGTGAAATATTGTGAAGTGATATGATGAAATGTTAAGAATTTTGTTGGGTCGCGCCCAACCCAGTTATGAAATCGATATCGGATACTATACCGGAAGACGATGCCTGGCTAGGATTAACGTGTACACCTGAGAGTGACTGTGTGTTGTAAGGACAATTCACGGCCGGTCACGGCGTCGTAGAGGAAGGCCTCCCTCTTGACGTTTGAACTATGATGATATGATGGAACGAGACTATGGGATACGGATCATACACACCAAGAAAAATGCTCGGCGGCGACTTTCTGAGCGAAAATGTTTTAGTAAGCCTGAGGCATTTCAACTAAAACCCTTGTGTCTTACCATGATATTAGCGATGTAATTTAATTACGAAAAATGTTTTCGGCATAAGTCCACCGAGTGCATTACTTGTACTCGACCGCATGTTGTTTTAAATGTGCGGGTTGAGCTCGATGATGGTGATGGAGGTGTTGAGAGTCGGTGTCCTCGATTGTTTTGTTAAGAATGGGTTTTACCATGAATGCATATCGTCATATATGTATTCACACACTTTCATTGCAACTCGAACTTATTTATGTTATATGCGATGTTAAGCCTTTGTTGAGGTCCGTCAGACCATTACCGACCTTTGGGTCTGATGGCCTAAACCACCTGATTTGTTTTGATATCACCTTATGTTATGTTCAAGCATGTTAGTTTACTTTTGATATGTATCTTTTTATTAGCCTTCGTGAACCCCAAATACTATTCCTAGTATTAGTCACCCTCCAGTCCGGGCTATCCGGGGTGGGGTCGTGACAGAGTGGTATCAGAGCACTGTTGCTCTTTGAAACCCCAAATTCCTTTCAAAACTAAGTCTAGATTGAGTCACTGGACTTCTAGAAATCTGCTGACTACTCTCAACACTCCATCACATCGAGCTCAACCGGGAAAAAGGTAACTGAATTTCTTTCTCAAACTCATGAAATGAAGGGTTTTGAATGATGAACAAGTTGGAAGTATATTTTGAAGGAAAAAGGAGGATTTCAAAACTCTGTTTTGGAAATCAATGAAAGTAGACCCATGTTGGGTAAAGAGATGTATGATGTTTGAAATGAAAGTTGAGCAAGAAAAATTTTTTAAAAAAAAAAAAAAAAAAAAACTTGGATTTTGAAATCAAACGAGGAGTTATACAAGTGATTAAGTTTTGAGATGAAAGTATATGGTTGAACTGAGTTGAATGACCAACATGAAAGGACGAATTCAATTTGTTATACCTATATGAGTTGATTATGTTGTCGTTTTGAAACCTTATTTCCAAATTTCAAAATTTGTTATGATGTCGTTTTGAAATTTTATTTTCAAATCTTGAGACTTATGAACACATATGGATATGTTATCACAAAAAGAACATTGACTCTAAGGAGCATGATCACATATTGTGAAAGAACATACAAGTGCGAACTTCTTTTCCCTTACGAGAACAAAAGAGCGATGGGAAGAGCGAAAGTAGCAATAGCTTCGAGCTTGAGCGGCAAAGAGGGCGTGAAGATGAGCGAGGACGACCTCAACTTTGGAAGTGAACAACATCGGCATTACATCACAACTTCTCGGTAGCGAGCTCGCTGCGCCGCCCATGCGTTCACACTACTACAAATATCACTTTTCTCTACACCTTATAGACTCGCTTTTCGTGGCGTGGTCCATAAATATAGACTACGCTTTTTATCAAAAGCGTGGTCTATGTGCAAATTTTTGAAATATAGACTACGCTATGCTTAAATCGTAGTCTATATGAACTATTAACTACGCTTAAAAAGCGTAGTCTATGTCGTGTTTTTAAAAAAAGCGTGGTCTATGTGCATAAATTTTAAAAAATAAAAATTACGCAATTCTCAACAATCGAACTCACGACACGGAAATTCCTCTTCCCTACTCGGAGGCTCTTAATCGTCGTCCATAGAAGGTGAGCTTGAGCTCTTTGTCTCTTCCTCATTCATCTCTCTTGCTTGTTGAACAAAACCCTAAATCGACAATTCATCTCAAACCCTAAATCCATTCTCTCACCTTGTTGTTGAAGCCTTACTCGCATAAAGAAATTTCATTTGATTGATTTCCTTGGTTGTTTAAACCGCATTCTTTGTCCCCATGCGAAACCATGAGCCACCGATGAAGATGATGATGTCTACGCTTTGACCGACTACTTTCACAAGCGAGAGGGACCGTCCGATCTATTGAGGGTTATTATCGCCACATTTCTCCCTCTCGCACCAATAACATCATTTCTCTCTAGGGCTCTCACCAAATCTTTTGTTCTAAGGTTCGTGATTATCTCGCCGCTTCTAATTCTTTTCACAATGCTCGATTTTGGTTGAATTTGTGGTTTGGTTCAATTTTTGTTGTGATATATCGCATTAGTGATTTTGATAAAATTGATTTGGAGGAAATGAGTTTTTGTTCAAATCGAAATTAGTTTGATATGTATTTGTGATGTTTCTGAATTATCAAGAATTAGTTCACCCAATCGATGATACTCGATATATTTGGTTTGGTAAATGTGTATATATGTTAGTAAGCGGATATGCTTTACTATCATAATTCTAGTTGTTTTGTAGTAGGCGAGTGTTCAATCCACGATTGGCGGTGCATTACGATGAGTCGATCCAAAATACACGGTAACAATAGGGGTGCGAGGAATCCGGGACGTGAGACTATAAGCAAGCGGTTCAAGATTGAGAAATATGATGATGATGATGATGATGATGATTACAAGCTTGTCTTACGTCTCTACGATCGCAATTCTTCGCAAAGTTATATGCAAAGAAGTTGGCGTTCTTGTTGAAGAGCGAGTCGCGTTTGACTCTCACCGATCGACTTATGTTCAAGAAGGTTTAATCTAGCTCCTTTGCCATCCTAAATAGAGAAAGAAAAGCGACAAGATAGTCATCTTATTTTAGGACAAGATGTTGAATATCAACCTGATGAATTTAACGAGGCTTTCTCTGTTAGGTAATTGTGATTATTGAGGTCTCACTAAATGGGAAGAAATATTAGTTAGTTCATAAAAAAGTTAGGTGGAGCACTTGAGGGGATGGGATTGTGTTAAGCAAGTTGGCACTCTCTCTACTCACATGTGTTTTAAAGTTGACTTTCTTGCATCACCACTTTGTTGCATCGCACACAAACACAACACTTGTATATATACCATAACATAACTTTTAATTTTCAGCATTTCAAATTAATGAGACACAGTAAATTCCTTGATACCATTGTCTCACCTCTGAACACTTTATTTCTATAATATTCATAGCCCATCTCCTTCTCTTTACATGAAAGTGAAAATGAGAGAGAAAAACTACAATCTTCCTATTTATGGTCTTGTTTGCTTTCTTCTCCTCTGCTCCTTCCACCATTGCAGTCCCATCTTCAAGTAAGTTGAGAAATAAATATCTTGCATAACTTATTTTATAAATTTACTATAAATCATATATTTAATTAGGTGTAGAAGCCTGAAATCACTCACTCATGGATATACATCAAATCGAGATCTATATCATGAAATATTCAGTCACCCCTTTTAATCTAAATTAATATCACATTTTCTTGAACAAATGAGAGAATTTTGATCTGTTTAGTGTATGTATCTATGGGTTAATCCTTGAAGGTAACCGTCGAGTTTGGAAATTTGGTATTTGCGGTTGAAGAAAGTAAGAATGGATATAGAGGTGACAGATTACTCGAGGCGGGTGCTAATAATCATCACGATCGAAAACCACCGCTGAGGAGCTTGACCTCTCGCTTGTTAATGTATCATCATATATATTTATTCTCTTTCTCTAAAATATTTTGTGCGGGAAAGTGAGCAAGAATAAAGGGTTTCTTACGTATCATTCGGAATCTTGAGTTGCAACTGAATAAACCATTTCAATTAGCGACAATCTATCAATATTGTATCTACATTTGGATTCTTCTTGAGAAGGTAAAAGTAAAATAACAAATGTAAGTAAAATAGTAGTCAATAAAAAAAGACGAAAAGAGAAACACAAAGGCGTCATCTTACATTGTTGCAATTATTGAAATTAATTAACTCTAGTAGTGGTTGCAATTATTGTGTTGGCGTTGTCTTACATTGTTGAGACAAAATTGAGAAGATTTTGCATCGTGATCATCTTATGTTCTTGTCACGTGGTTACATTTGCGATTAAAGTCATCGTGGATTGTCATAGTTTGTTAGGAATATTTGAATGGAAACTATTTTTTGGTGATTGTGAACTTTGGGTTCTGAGTATTTATACATAATGAAGTATTTTCCCTAAAATATGACCTTTGCTCTTTGTAAGTGCAGGTATAATGAACATGATCAACCCATATGTAAAGGTATTTTCATTTATCAAATCACATTTGTTTTATGTTGGATTTCATATACATCTACATGTTGCTAATATTTGATATTTTAAAAAGTGTCCAAGACAACCCGATTCCAAGCAAAGCGGGTTCTTTGTACTACGCTTCATGAAAGATATAATTGAAGAAGTTATGAAGAGTGGTTCCATTTCTTTACGTTCACAGGTAAGATAAACATTTCATTTCTTTAATATAATCATTTTTTTCATACAAGAATGCTAATATTCTATTTTTGAATTGTTAATAGTTTCAAAATCGGTCTTACTCTCAAGAGGACATTGATGAAGTTCGCGTTGAATGGGCAAATTTCATACTTCTTCACATATAGTCTTGTGATGTTTTAGTTGTAAGTTATTGATCTTTTGAATTATTTTGTACTGTGATATGGGGGATACGGTCTTATTGTTTTGTTATGTGATGTGCATAGTATTTTGTATAGTGATTTTGTAGGTGTAATGAAAGCAGTTGTATATTTTGTATAGTGATTTTGTAGGCGTAATGAAAACAGATTGTATATTTTTGAATAGTGATTTTGAACGTAGTCGCAAGTATATTTTAATCTCATTTGCTTGTGCGTTATTAATTGTATAGGTTTAAATAAAGAAATTAACTACGGTTGAAATTGAAAAACCGTAGTTATTATTAAATTGACTACGGTTGTAATAGAAAAAGCGTAGTAAATTTGGCATTAAAACCGTAGTAAATAAACTCAAAAACCGTAGTTAATACATATAGACTACGCTCAGAAAGCGTAGTGTATGTGCGAAATTTTGTGTGTGCATGGGTATAGACTACGGCGTGGCGTAGTCTATGTGCGGCGTGGTCTATGGTGGGTATAGACTACGCATAAAAAGCGTAGTGTATGTGCGAAATTTTGTGTGATGCAATGGGGTATAAACTACGGCGTGGCGTAGTCTATGTGCGGCGTGGTCTATGGTGGGTATAGACTACGCTCGAGCGTAGTGTATGTGCGAAATTTTGTGTGATGCGTGGGGTATAGACTACGGCGTAAAAGCGTAGTCTATGTGATAAAAGTGTAGTCTATAGTCGGTATAGACTACGCATAGAAAGCGTAGTGTATCGCGCATATTTTCTCTACACTCGAAGCGCGCATAGACTACACATATAGCGCGTAGTCTATACCGATTTTGTAGTAGTGTCACACGAGCCTTCGCACTCCGCGCTAGCACCCATGCCCGCTCGCGCTGTTCTACCTCGCTTCGCCCGCCTCGCCCCCGGCGTGCGTTCGCCGACATCGCCGGCTGCTCGCTTCCCCGTGGCGTTCATTGTGATCCGGCGTTCATTTTCAAAGCGATTGTTTTCGGCGGAGTTCACTTTGAACCGCGTTGAGTTCAAAGCGATTGTTTCTGACGGGCGCTCACCTCAAGCGGCGTTGATCGATTTAATATATATATATCGCTAGGTCATTTTGGCGGGAGCTCGAGTTCTTGATCTTTTCGCGGCGCCTCTCGCCATTTCTCTTCAGCCGCGGCACTGCACTTCACTATTCTTCCAGAGTTCTTCAACAGATCGACACAAACAGATAATCATTAGATTTAATTCCTGTTTCCTGTTTTCATCAAATGGTTTATTTAATCAATTTATGCTTTTGGATTTATCGTTTTATCGGAATCAATTTCATCGTATTATTGCTTTATGATTTCTCGCTTTGTGATTCTTGTGAATTCAATTCCATAGTGACAATGGATTGTTTTCGTGTTTCTATCAATTTACATTGCGTAATGATTTCCTTCTTTCGATTAATTCATGTCTTGTTGGTTGATTGATGTTTATGGTTCATTTACAAGAAGACTTAGATTATGGTTTGACAAACCCTAAGAATAGGTTTGCTATTGCTTTGTTTATTGCTTTCGTTTTATCACCTTTCGCCAGAGTTCAACCTGGGATTGACAACCCCTGGTTTAGATTTACCGCTTTATTAGTTTAGCTCGGGATTGACAACCCCTGGCCTAGGATTGTTGTTTATTTTCCGTATTTCAATTCTTGCATGTTTTAAACCCTCGTTGGTATTAGAATGTTTAGGTTTTAATTGCTTTATGTGTATGACATGAACAATCGCCTACATTAAGTTTTCCTTGAGAGGCGACTTGGGTTAACTTATCACGCTACAATTACCTAAATGCGATTGCGAGTGAATTTGAGTGTGTTTTAGCTCGATCAATTTTGGCGCGTTGCCGGGGAAAACTTTAGGCGTATTGTTTGTGTTGTTTGTTTTATGTATTTCTTTCCGTTCTGTTTGGTTATTTCTCCCCCGGTGCATATGATCTTGTTTTTGTAGTTGGTGTCTGTTAATGCAGGGTTACCAGCAATACGAATATGGCCAAACGGGCTGGGGGGAGGAAAGTTCATCGTATTGGGCAAATTCTTCTTTCGAAGAAGGAGCCCAGTTCGATTTTTCTGAGGTATATCCGCCTGTTGTTGATTAACAAGCCTATGATCCATACTGGGATCAACCACCTCCACCGCAATATCCGTACCCACAACAAACCTCTTCACCTCAGTATTCATACCCAGAGCAGCCACCTCCTCAGTCCAGTTCGGAATGGTGGGAACCGCAACCCGACCCGGAATATTGGAATCCACAACCTGATTATGAATGGTGTGATCCACAGCAGCCACAGCCTCCACAGCAACAGTGGTACGACCCGCAGCAGGAGTATTATTCACCACCACCTCAGAGGTCATCATTTGAGGATTCGTTCACCCCACGAATGGATCTGTTACTTAACAAAATGGATGCTGCAAATGCCTCATCTCTGCGTTTAGAGATGCAAATGGAAAATGTTAACAGCCTGCTTGTTGAGCTGTTGCAGCAAGGGAGGGAACTTCCAGACCAATCCAATCAGGTCCAGGCGGTCACTATTCTAGAAAGTGACCCAATTATCAAGAATTGGGTGGAAGAGACATCAGATGAGCCGCTGCAGCCAGAGAAGGTGGAAATTGAGGAAGAGTGGGTCCATGAAATTGATGACACGCCAGAACCCACTCTGGAGGTGAAAGAACTGCCTCAACAACTTTTCCCAGAGGAGGACACAGTGATAACAAAGGTTGAGGTAACATCCATAATTTGTCAACATCCTAATTCACCAAAGTGTTGTGCTTTGGGAATTGAAGTTATCTATTTTTCTTTGGAGAATAGGATGTTTGACTTGAGCTTAAATGATTCGTTGTTTGCTTTCTTTACTATCCTCTGTTCTTATATGGTTTCTACTAATGCTCTGGCTGAGATGGTATTCCTGCAGGTGAAGGACTATGGATAGTCCGTTGTTGACTAGAACACGTCGTGCTCACGATGTTAAATTGAGTACTACGTGGGAGTTTACCCACGGATTTTTATTTTCTTTTTCTTTCTTTCTTCTTTTTGCTTGTTTCGTTGTTCTTTGATCTATCTGTTATCTCTGTTTTAGTTTTGCTCGTATTTGGGACGTCATCAGCAGTGAGATGAAACCGTGATGCTCCAACTCTACAGCACACATTCGTCGATTAGCAGGGAAGTATCATCCTCTATGGTCATTTTGAGCTTTTAATGTTTGGAGCACTGGGGAGAGTGCTCGAATTAAGTGTGGGGATGATTATTCAGTTTTGTGTGCGTTTCATATATATTTTTGTATGCTTAATGATGTGCCCTTGTGCTTATTTTGATTGTTTGGACTTAAGTTTGTGTATCGTGCAAACAAGTTAGGATTTAGATTTGTCTGTTGAACTACGTGGTATTGATCGGACCTTGATGTATTTCGTTTATCTTGATGTCATGTGATTAAAGTGCAATGTGAATCGACGAGATTGTGTGAATTGATTTTAAATCGGTGGTTATTGGCGTGATTTTTCGGCTAATGCTAGGGGTAGTGTTAACAGTGTGGTTACCTATATACTCGTTTCAATTTAAAAAAGAAATATATGTGTGAAAAAGTGCAGAAAATAAGGAGAATTAAAACTCCAATGTTGTTGAGATTATATAAATGGAGGATGAGATTATGTCCCTCTCTCTCGTAAATTGAGAAATGGACATGGGAAACCACGTTAGGAGACTCGAGTTCATCGAGAGTTCACCTTTCGAACATTGTTCCAAAATCTGCTATGTTATCAAAGGAAACTTGTTGCTAAAGGTAACCATTTTAGTTAATTCACCTCTAGCGGAGAGTTGGGTCTGAGCAAAAATAATCTACTTGTTTATTTGATATTTTCACAATCTTAGATTGGTTTCACGTTGTCTTTGATTATATATTCATCATGTTTGGGGGAATTGCAAAAGAGATTTGATTGATTGGACTAAGAGTTATGTTGCATGAGTTATCTTTCTATTCTTATTAGTATAGACTTTGCTTGAGAACAAGCAAATGGATAAGTGTGGGGGAGTTGTTTGGTATGATTTTGTGCTGATTCTTGGTATTGTTTTGCGTGTCATTTTCTATGGTTTGTCCTATTTATGCCATAGTTTTGATTAGTATAATCGATTCGGACTTACTTCGTTCATTTAATGTTTTACAAAAATCGGCATTAAATAGGATGAAATGAATCTGCCAAGGATCAAGTAAATTGAAGAACACCGCGACAGGAGTTCATAGGCACAAGCGGATCGTAATTCGGAGATCGGACGCGAGAGAACGGAGCGAAACGTCAAAGTCGCGCACGAGTGCCCGAGCACCCGCACGCGCGAGCCGCTGGCAAAGCGCGCATGCCTCGGCCACCAGCGCGCATTCGTCGCCGATCCGCGCACCCGTGCGCCCAGCCAGCGCTCGCTCCGGCGCGTGCTCGATCTCCACCGCGCCATCCGTCTCGCGCTTCGCGTCCGCCGCCCGGCGCCATATGCCCACCGCTGCGCTCGCTGCGATCTCTCGCTGGCTTCGCCAACGCCACGCCCGCGCATCTCCCGTGCGCCTTCTCCAGTAGGAAGCTCGGCGCGCTTCGCCGCGCGTTCACGCCGGCGCGCTAACTCCACGCCAGCGCCCATGCCGCGCTCGCCCGTTCCGCCTCGCTCGCTCCGCCTCCTACGCCCCAGCGTGTGTTTCTCACACAGCGCCAGCTCGCTCGCTTCCCCAGCGAGCGTTCATTGTGATCCGGCGTTCATTTTCAAGGCAGATTATTTTTCCAGCCGGAGTTCACTTTGAACCAGCGTTCAAGTTCAAGGTAGATTGTTTTCTGAGCGGGCGCTCACCTCAAGCCGGTGTTCAGTCTGATTTAATTATATATATGCGCTAGGTCATTTTGACGGGAGCTCTGAGTTCTTCAGTCTTTTTCACGGCGCCTCTCGCCATTTCTCTTCAGCCGCTGCGCTGCACTTCACTATTCTTCCAGAGTTCTTAAACAGATCGACACAAACAGATAATCATTAGATTTAATTCCTGTTTCCATTTTTCATCGAATGATTTAGTTAATCAATTTATGGTTTTGGATTTATCATTTTATCGGAATCAATTTCATCGTATTATTGCTTTATGATTTCTCGCTTTGTGATTCTTATGAATTCAATTCCATAGTGACAATGAATTGTTTTCGTGTTTCTATCAATTTACATTGCGTAATGATTTCCTGCTTTCGATTAATTCATGTCTTGTTGGTTGATTGATGTTTATGGTTCATTTACATGAAGACTTAGATTAGGGTTTGACAAACCCTAAGAATAGGTTTGCTATTGCTTTGTTTATTGCTTTCGTTTTATCCTGCTTTCGTAGTTCAACTGGGGATTGACAACCCCTGGTTTAGATTTACCGCTTTATTAGTTTAGCTCGGGATTGACAACCCCTGGCCTAGGATTGCTGTTTATTTTCCGTATTTCAATTCTTGCATGTTTCAAACCCTCGTTGGTATTAGAATGTTTAGGTTTTAATTGCTTTATGTGTATGACATGAACAATCGTCTGTTAAGTTTTCCTTGAGAGACGACTTGGGTTAACTTATCACGCTACAATTACCTCGTACGATTGCAAGTGAATTTGAGTGTGTTTTTAGCTCGATCAAGGGCTTCTATTGCAAAAATTCCTTGGTGTTTGAGCATGTTTGTTTCAATGTTAGGTCTATTGATGTTCTTAGATGCATATTGTTGGTTTAATTTGCCCACATTGTTGAATTAGGTTGAATATTTTCGAAAAAAAACCCTAATTTTCTGCTCGCAACCGCGAGCCCGGCCGTGAGCGTCTGCGCGCGCCTGTTATCACTCCCTCGCGAGCTTGCTTGCGGACGCGAATTACTACTTCGCGACCGCGAGGTTGGCCGCGAGGCAGCTCCAGTATTCTGTTTTCATGGGTTTTTGCATGTGTGTGCGTTTTCTCTCCCTCGTTTCACCTTGTTAGACCATATGTTAGTATAGGGGGAGAAATTTTGCTAAGTTTAAGTTAGGGGGAGGTCTATATATTGCTATGGGTTGCCATTTACTTTCCTTTTTAATAAGTACATGAGCTAACATTGACTTATCTTTAGGTACATTATGTCGCGTGCTTCAGGCCACAAGCGAAAGGGCAAGGAGGTCGCCTCCTCTTCACATGATGACACACATGATGAATTCGACCCCTAAACCTTTGGGGTGCGATTGCCAACTTTCTCATCAAGGGATTGGTGGAGGAGATTGGTGCAACTACGGACAGGCACTCACGATTTATGTGCATAGAGACGTGCCAAGCCATGGGGATAGCCAATGATTTCACGTGGCTAGCGGAGAGGTCCGGCTTATGCTCTATTATCACGGCCAACTATATGACATACCGGATCCTCACTCGGAATTCCGATCGACCGTCCGAGTACACAAGTCACGTGGGTGGCAGACTATATCACTTTCTAGATGGACAATGAGCCCCCTTGACTCTCGGTGGATGAAGCGGAATTGTATCATCAATGGTGATCCCGATGGTCAATACATCGAGATTTAGAACCTCGCCACGAGAATCGTGGCCTTTGTTCGTGGACATAAATCTCGGCGTAACCGTCATATGGCGCCTCGAACCAAGGCAAGTTCTATACGGAATCCATGATCCGCTATTTTCACCCTTTGCTCACCTTCACCATCCATGGCGCAAAGCAATGCCGGCACGATCCTCTCATGGGACATGAGTCTCTTAATTGGGCTGTGACTCAACAAAGATGCATGCCGGCATGTTCCTTGCACAACACTTTCGGATGCAGGCGAGGTCTCGGGAGCATGCGGATATGCATAGGAGGATTCGTTACCCCATTCTTGATTTCTTGAGGTGACGATTCGTGAGAGTCCTATCTCTCAAGATATCTTCCTGGACAAGCCCTGTCTATATGTCGAGACGTTCTTGAAGAGACACCGAGCCGTTACCTCGGGTCGCTATATCGACAAGCACGGCGATCTATTCTTCGCCTGCCCAACACGGATATCACCAGTTTGAGCAGCTTTAGGCCACCACAGGCCAATTGGAACTTGAGCTCAGGTCTTCACTATTCATGGGTTCGGCGCTTGAATGCGCAAGGCGAGATCGAGAGAGAGCGGCAGGAGGAGGAAGCCAAGCAAGAGGAGCAAGCAGAGCCGGATGTCGCACCCGAGACGGGAGGCATATTACATCCACCTCCCGTTCAAGGCGACCGGAATATATGGCGCATGGATCGCATAGATGGTCGACTTGATCACATTGACGGCGCGACATCCATTTGGCCCAAAGATCGTGCCCAATTTTGAGCAACAACAAGCCCTCCTCGCCCAACACCAAGCACATCAAGAGCACCAAAGACAAATGATGGAGATGATGCGAGAGGAGGGATCGATGGCGAGGATTCTATCCTCCACGGAGTAGCCTGACATCACGAGGTAAGGTCTCGATCAACTACTCTTTTACGCAAACCTTATTGCCTCCATTTCCACTGTTTATAATAAGTTTGGGGCGTGGAGCGAGTTTGGTTGGTTGAGAGTCTGTTTAAGTTTTATGTTTTCTTGTAAAGTTGTTATGCTTTGGGGCTTTTATCGTGTCTTTGTTGTGTTGTGTGCGTCGATCAACGAGTTAAGTGAAATGTGTTAATACATGTTGCCAATGATGATAGAAATTTTACGAAAAATGTTGTTTATAGTGCACATGATGTGTTAGGAGGCGAAGCATGAATGACTTGAGATTGCTTAGCTCGTTGTTTTCACCATTTGCTTAAAACCGTGAGACTTGAGCTTCTTTGTATAAACATCTTGATCTGATTTCTTTTAATTGTGTGATATCGTGCATGTAATTATCTTCTAGAACTTGCCGTTTTTCTGTGTCGAGGCTGCAATATGTGTTTTGAATATGGAAAGGATAAAATGCCATCTTTGCTAAACCACATATTTACCCAAACACTAGCCCAATGATATATACCGTTTGTCGCCTTCTTTGAGCCTTTATTAGACTTTATTCTTTCGATTAACCGGATTATAGGAGGTGAGGATGGATATGAGAATCAAATGGGAGGAAAATTTTGTTTTGATATTCTAAATTGGGATAAAAGATAAAGGATGGTACCCGTGTGAAAAAAAGAATAGACCCTATAAGCTCTATTACAAAGCCAAGAAAAGAAAAATTTTGTGAAAAATATGAGCATAAAGGAAGTCAATTATCATAGTATATGGTACCATGAGTTGCATAAATGATTGAATTAGCATGTTGGAAAGAAAAGGGTAAATGGACCAAGTCCATATGAGTTGATTATATAAATGGAAGTGCTTGGAGTATATTTAAGTCATTTAACCATATATTATCATACCTTGACCAATGTGTCTACATTATAACCTATGAAAAGTCCTTTATGATCCTAATTTGAATGCATTTGATGTGGTGGAGATATTAGAGAAATGGCAAGCCTATGGTGAGATTTTTGCATTGCATTGATTATTGAGTGTATAAACGTCCTTTATTTCTTTATGAGTTGAGTGGGTGGAATTGAATGAGATTTTTGCTTTCAATGGTTGTACATTATCGAGTTGACTAATGTCGTCGTGTGTGCTAATGATTTTGAGCTTTGAGATATTTCTGAGGCGTTATTGTGTTAATCACCTTCTTGGCTTCGTTGATACATTGTTGTGTCTCTCTTTCTTTTTGGTTTTATTTTGTTTGAGGACAAACAATTCTTTAAGTTTGGGGGATTTGATAAACGCGCATTTTACACGTTTATTGTTGATGTTTAAAGATGATTTTAGATCAATAAAGTGCGTTTATGTCTTGGATCTCAATGCTTTTACATATTTTTGGAAGATACTGCTATTGGGTTCCGTTTTGGTGTTTTGTAGGCTTATAAGTTGAAAATCGAAGCATTGAACGAGGAACGAGAAGACGAAGGGAAAAAACAGGGCCTAGCGACCGCCTTCGTGGCCGCTAGCCCGAGCGCGAGCACGAGCACAATAGATGCACGAAACTGAAGCCTCGCGACCGGCCTAGCGACCGCTAGGTCGGCAGCGAGGAAATCCTATACGACGCGAGCACGAGCAGCGACCGCGAGCTACCCACCATGCGAAGGAGCTACTGCCCGATTTCTCGTGACCACACCTAGCGACTGCGGGTCTGGTCGTGAGGTAAGTTCGCGTGCGTGCGCACCCAGCCGAGAAGACGAGGATAGCCGAGACGAGGATGTTCCCTCGTGACCGAGCTCACGACTGCGAACTAGGTCGCGAGGCGTGGTGGCAGACTCCAAAATTTGGGTTTCAACCCTAATTCTATAAATAGGGCATCACCCCCAACCTTCCCCAGCGCGATTTTGGACGTTTTCCCTCAGTTTTTCATTATTTTCCATAGATTTTCACTTTAGCTTTGATTTAGATTCATTCTAGCATTAGTTTTTCATAGTTCTATGCTTGTTCTACGCATTGTTATCGATTTGGAACGTTTTCGTCCGAACGAATTGCATCTTTTTCCCGTTTTCCGCTGAGGTTGGGATTTGAACCCAACGATTGTTCTTCAGACGCTACATCACGGCTTTTATCAATTTAATTTCTGTTTTTATGATTATTTCGTATTTTATTCCGCTAATTATGTCTAGCTAATTTTCTGTTCTAATCCTAGGGTTTGCATGATTCTATCCTATATGTTGTGATTCCTGCTATTGTTATTTACCTTCCAGGCATTGATTCATGATTCTTGGTGCTTATTTATATGTGTTGATTTCTGATCAATCTTGATGCATATCATAGTTGCCAGTTAATTACTTAACAGTTTTAATTGTCAATCGATCTTGAATGCATGATACAAATAAGCCTCGAGTCGTGGCGAGATAGGAACATTCGTAGGAAGCATATTCTTCGTGATCCTTTTGGGTGGCCTATTTTCCTCTAGAGGCGTAAGCGTAATAGGAAAATTAGTAATCAAGCGCCACAATTGTCGAATGGCGAAGTTGTTGGTTACATATGTGATCTTCCATCTTATGCGGATTAAAATTGGTTAATAATAAGCGGGATAAACATCGTTGTGGATAGGATTAATGCATCCCTAGGGTTAGTCTTTTCTCTTATTATCTCTTTGAGTTTTATTGCTTTAGTTTATTTTCAAGTTGTCACCTTTGCTTTGGATTTAATATCCAAGCCTTAAAACCTTTAAAACCAAATACGTGCTTGGATAATGATGAATTATTGTTGAGTTAGCCACGTGTTTTGTCACCCCCGGTGGCCTAATCTACGATTAAGCGACTAACCGGAATGCGACGGTTGGATTTAAGAGAAAAGACTAACTATTACAAAAGACTCGCATAAGCAGGAAAAATTAATATCGAAGAAGGACGAGCCTTTGAGTTTATGATCAATTAATAAGCAAAGTCAAACACTTATTAAATCGCTATTAGCAAGTGAATTCAATACTCATTGACTCAAGTTTGTAATTATTTGAAATGTCTAACCCATCGAACTACGTATCATGACACATCAAAATCATATGAATCACGGATATAATCAATTATCCTTTCTAAAGAGGCGAGTCGATGGACAATTGATTAACAAAAGATCAAGGTAGAATATTAATCAACCCTGTTAGCAATGGCGATACCATAATCTTTGACACAAAATTCATACTTGTTTTCAAATGTTCAAACCCATCAAGATTCAAACTAAGCAAGTTTCCACAACTATAACGAGTTGGCAACAAAAGAGTAGGCGAGTTTATGTGTGGAGACATAAACTCAGGGCAAAACATAGGACATGGCAATTTAGGTCTTCGCTCAGCATTCAGTCCACATTGTCATCTCCTGCATTACCTGCACATTTAGAAATACATGCAGGGCGTGAGTACTTGATGCACTCAGTGGACAATCGCCGAAATAATTGAAACATGCTCTTAGAGCTATAAAATCGACTTGCCACTTTATAGATTCACAGGGATTTTAAGAAATAACCTATGAATCAAATTTTATGAAATTCACTTACTACATGATCAATGCACGTGCTTAACAATTCTAATATAGCATGTCTGCAGACAATCAACAACAAACACCATATCTACGCTCAAACGTGTTGAGAAGTTGGCCTCCTTCTCAAACACCTTGGCCAAAGGCCACCTGTGTACACATACCCTTACTAGAAGCTCGTCTAGCATAGGGCCGATATCGTCATTCTCTCGTAGACAGGCAATATGCTCAAAATAGGCAAGTCAATTAACTTTTATAAAAGAGACTCATGCTCATCATCATAAACTTGTGCACAAACATATTGTTAGTTTAGAAAGACCACCTGAACTTGATTACTCGGAACTTTCTGCTTTTCCCCTCTTGACTACTACTCCGCTTCCGCGTGCTCCTTAAAAAGAGATAAGAGGAATGAATACGGGAAAGAGGAACTAAGAGTTTCTAACTCTTGAGCCTCTACTAAAATTCTTTCGATACTCTATGGTTATGCTAAACCTTGCTAGGTCAATGCATCCCAAAACTAAACTATTTAACTTATTAAGAAAGTATTTATAAGAACATTAGTCTTTTCAATTCCTTATATTCATAAGGAATATCATATTGCTATAACAAAATATTTAATCTTTCTAATCGATTTCTTTGAGAACTTTGATCAATTAAGCCTTAATCAAGCTATATAATCATAAGAATCTATGTTTTGAAATCAAATTCCAAATATCAAGTCAATATCACAAAATCCTTTGTAAAAGCATAAACTAACGAAATCTAAATTTTTAGTATAAGCATAGAAAAATCTCAATAATTCAAAATAGGCTAATTTAATATACTAGATCTTACTTTTGAAATCAAACATCTCAAATAAAATCAACACGAAAAGTTCTCGACATTACATAAGCACTTTAATTTAGGGTTTTTCATATACGTTGGATTAAATCCCAATTTCTTTCATTAAACACAATCATAGATATATACTTACATAACTACAAGTTTATTTTAAACATATCAAAGCCAAATCATCTTGAAATCAAGCCCTATATTTTCGGTCATCACAAGAATTTTGGAGGGTTCAATTTTTGTTTACATAATAAACTCTAATCATGCACAAACGTCTTTATACATAGATCTAAGCTTGATTTAAGAAATCATCAACAAAACTTCAAGATAACAATTAGGGTTCTTGAATAAAATTTAGGTTTTTCATGAAACCAACCAATCAAACCATAGATCAAGCATGAATCATATCAAAGAGGGAAGATCTAAACATATATGAACTAAAAATCCAAAAAAACGAAAATTCGTTGGAACAAGGCCATCATGGCCGAATCATATAGGGTTTGAGGAGGGAGTTTTTCTTTGATTTCTCAACATAATATCACTCTATATAGGTAGATCTATGCATATATCAACTAAGAATCGAAGAACGAAACCAGTAGAAAAAATGGCCAAATGGCCGAAATTTAGGGTTTTGGGGTGGGTTTTCTCTTTGATTTTACTTCAAAACTTGAAATAGGTTAGTGATTTACCTTCTTAAGACGTTGATCTACCAAGTTGGAAAGGATTGGAAGCTTGAAATCTCGATTTTGGAAGAGAGAATTTTCGTGTGTGTGGTGTGTGTGTGTTTCGAATTTTTGAGAGTGAATGGGAGAAAAATGGCTAAGTAAAGTCTTGAGCAAGCTTTAAGGATCATATATATATAAGGGTCTTAGGGTACTATTGAAGGCTTTCTTCACAAGTCATTGGGAAGCTTCTAGAATAAGCTAATCCTTTTAGAAACTTCTTTAAGAAGCTTAGTGGTTTTAAATTTTCTTTACTATAATTCAAGCTTGAAAATAATGATATCATAATGTAACTTTTTAATTTATGAAATCAATATAAAGCAATTAGAAATATAGAAATTTCTAGCAAATTGAAACTTTCATAAATCACTCTTTTAATTTAAGCGTTGAAATAAAAATAATAACGAAAGACTTATCATTTAATCGATAAACTTTAAAATTCTAATATAAATCTTTAAGTTAAAACTTTTATAAAATCTTATCTAAGGATGCATTGTTCCTAGTCACTCACGTAATTAATTTCTAATTAATTACGTTATATAACAAACGAGTTATGAAAATGCGGGGTATTACATTCTCCCTTAAAGAAATTTCATCCGAAATTTAGTACCTCCGAAAATAGCTCGGTCTTCTCTTCATCTTCTCTTCTAATTCCCAAGTTGATTCTTCTGGGCCATGATGCTTCCATAGAATCTTGACTAAAGGAATCGATTTATTCCTTAGTTGTTGATTCTTTCGATCTAGGATACGTTCTGGCTTCTCTTCATAGCTTAAGTCAGACTAAGGAATTATGTCTTCTTGATTGATAACATGGTTCGGGTCGTAGACGTACTTCCGTAACTGAGATACGTGAAATATGCTATGAACATTACCAAAATTGGGTGGCAACGCCAACTTGTATGCAACAGGCCCAATTTTCTCTAAAATCTCATACGGTCCGATGAATCTCGGTTTGAGCTTTCCTTTGATTCCAAATCTGTGCACTCCTTTTGTAGGTGAAACCTTCAGGAATACTTTATCTCCGATCTCAAAACTCAACTCAGTTCGTCTGCGTATCGGCATAAGACTTTTGGCGATCCTGAGCTTCTTGAATTCTCTTCTTAATTTGGCGTATGATATCAATCATTTCTTCAACTGCTTCTGTGCCGAGAATTCTTTTCTCTCCAACTTTGTCCCAATATAAAGGAGATCGACATTTCTTACCGTACAATGCTTCGTAAGGTGCCATGTTGATGGTTGCTTGGTAACTGTTATTATAGGCAAACTCGATCAAAGGCAAAGCTTGCTCTCTCTATTCTCCTCGATCTAAGACGATGGTTCTGATCATGTCTTCTAGCGTCTGAATAGTTCTTTACATCATCCATCCATGCGAGGATGAAAGGCATCTTGAAATTCAGCCGGTGCCCATTTCTTTTTGGAAGCTTGTCCAAAATTTTGAGGTGAACTTGGAATCTCTATCGGAGGTGATCGAAACAGGAATTCCGTGTAGACGTACAATCTCTCGTACGTAAATCTGGGGTACTTATCAGCTCCGTATGTCATTGGAATAGGAATAAAATGGGCGCTCTTGGTTAATCGATCGATAATCACCCAAATTATCGTATTTCCACGCTTGGACTTGGGTAATCCGATGACGAAATCCATGGCAACATGGTCCCATTTCCATTCAGGAATGTCGAGAGGTTGTAACTTTCCATGTGGTCTCGGTGTAGCGCTTTGACTTGCTGACACGCCAAACACTTCTCGACAAACGACGATATCTCTTGTTTCATGCCTACCCACACAAAATTTTGTTTCAGATCACGATACATCTTTGTGCTTCTGGGTGGGCGTTATAAAGCGTGTTGTCGCCTCGGAAATTTCTTCTTTTAAATTCTTGTCATTGGGTACACATATCCGGTTCCCAAGCATAAGGGCATTATCTCTCGCCTAATGATATTACTCATTGATCCTTCGGTTCTCACCTTCATCCTTAACTTCTCTAATTGTTCATCTTGACGTTGAGCTTGAACAATTCGATTTCTCAGTCAGGTTCTAGAACAAGGGTTGCGATGATACCCTGAATGGTCTCAGGTGGTAATACCACTTCTAGTTTCATCTTCTCAAATTCCTTAACTAGCTCTTCGTTCAGGGTAAGAACAGATGCTAGTTGAATCTAGTTCTTCATGCTTAACGCGTCGGCGACCACATTTGCTTTTCTGGGTGATACTTGATTTACAATCGTAGTCTTTGACTAACTCTAGCCATCTTCTTTGGCGTAGATTAAGATCCTTTTGTTCAAAGAAGTATTTCGAGCTCTTGTGGTCGGTGAAGATTTCACATTTTGATCCATATAAATAATGTCTCCAAATCTTCAACGCATGGACCACGGCTGCTAGTTCTAGATCGTGGGTAGGGTAATTAAGCTTATGTGACCTTAGCTTTCTTGAAGCATAAGCAATTACCTTACCTTCCTGCTTGAGTACACATCCTAGCCCATTCCTTGAAGCATCTGTATGTCTGCGTATATATACTTTGTCGGGCTCTGTCATCATTATCTTGAAATTGCGATCGACTATCTTTCAATTCTTGAAAACTTGTCTCGCACTCATTGTTCCATTGGAATTTTACTCCCTTTCGAAGTAATTGAGTCATTGGTCTAGAAATCTTCGAGAATCCCTTGATGAATCTTCGGTAATAACCGGCTAGACCAAGAAAACTCAATTTCATTCGGTGTTGTGGCGATTTCAATCGCGCACGCTACACTTCGCGGGATCCACTTTGATCCGCCTGCTGAGACGATATGACCAAGGAAATTCACTTCTCGTAGCAAAACTCGCACTTGTCTGAACTTGGCGTACAACTTTTCGATTCTCAATGTGTCGGCGATTCTCAAATGAGTTTCGTGTTCCTTTTCCGTCTTGAATACCCAAGAATGTCGTCGATAAAGACCAAGACAAACTTATCTAGGTATTCATGAAAACATGGTTCATTAGATCCGAACACGGTGGAGCATTGGTCGAACCAAAGGGCATTACGGTAAACTCATAATGACCGTGTCGAGTTCGGCGATCTTCGTTACATCTTCTTGCTTAATCTTTAGCTGATGATACCCTGATCTCAAATCGATTTTTGAGAAAACTCCTGCGCCTTTCAACTAATCGAACAGATCATCAATCCGCGGTAATGGATACTTATTCTTCAGGGTCATCTTATTTAATTCTCTGTAGTCGATGCACATTCTCAAAGTGCCATCCTTTTTCTTGACGAACAACACTGGTGCTCCCCACGGTGATACGCTTGGGCGAATAAATCCCAAATCCAATAGTTCTTGCAATTGGATTTTCAATTCTTGAAGTTCCTTGGCACCATTCGGTATGGTGCTTTCGAGATTGGGGTGACCTGGTTTAAATCGATGGAGAACTCTAGTTGTCTATTCGGTGGTAATCCGGTAAGGATTAGGAAAGACATCCGGGAATTCTCTCACAACTTGCACATCGCCAACTTTCCTTTCAATTCCTCCATTCCACCCAAATACACTATGTAGCGCGTCTTCCTCTTGTCTTAGCAAACTCCGCTTGCAAGGTGAAATGAGAGGTACTCTCTTATGCCTTTCTTCTATCCCGTAAAAGCAGGTTGGTTCCTTCCACGGTGGTTGGAGCGAGATCTCACGACTTTCACTGGCGAATCGTTGCGAAGTTTTGAGTTAACCAATCCATTCCTAGAATTATGTCCACATCCCTCATAGGCAAAAGACGCAAAGATTACGCTCTCAACTTGAGAGGACCTAACTCAAATTCTAAGTTATGGCACTCATGAGTGATTCTATAAACACGCCTAACGGCATAAGGACTCTTATCTCGTGATTAGATCGTTTCTTTGGAAGCTCAAGAGTATCTACACATCTTTGTAGAAATAAAAGAATCTGAAGCTCGAGATCGAAAAAAATTATAGCGGTATATCTCTCAAGGTTCCCATACCGCATCAATTGTCCACTTTCTTATTCGCCGATTTACGGTTCGGTAAAAGCTCTTTGATCTTTGAGTGCAGGGTTGAACTTGTTGTCTTGGTTGTGTACGAGGTGGTTCTTTGTGGAGCCCTTTGGAAAGTGAGCTCTTTGGAGTTCGAGGGAACATCGGAAAGAGGCAATGGGATAAGCTATCATAGCTTTCATTGATTGGGTCTTGCGGGAAGGATTTGATCTGGATCCACTTCCCGACGCCTTATCTCTGTTTGGACAGTTGTTAGCATAGTGGCCCACTTGACCACAATTGTAACAACTGTTACTTCCCCACTTACATACTCCAGAATGTATCCGATTGCATTTCTGGCACACATGCCTAGCTTGATTTGGGGTAACCCGAGGTTGACTTTGAAACGAGGGTCGAGATTGACTTGGGAGGCGCCGGTTTACGCCGCTTAACGCTTCTTGTTTGGGAAATTTCTATTCTCCCACCTTCTCTTATTCCCAATCCTTTGATCAGTCAACAGAACCTTGTTTGATTAGGACTACGGGTGGATCTTTGAGTGCCTTTCCAGCGAAATCTTCTCGGGCGCATCTCCATTTCCATATGAAGCACACGATTCGAGTCTCTGCATAAGACATTGGAGGCTGGCAGGCTAGTACTATTCTCATTTCTTGATGTAATCCAGAGCGGAATAACTCAGCCATTTTCTCATCAGTGTCGACCTTATGAGGTGCATAACGAGCCAACTTACAGAACTCTCTGTCGTATTCAGCCACAGTCTTCTTCCCTTGCTTAAGATTTGTGAATTCGATCTCTTTCTGTCTGCGATAGCTTCGCGGGATATACTTGGCCAAGAGTTCTTCCTTGAAACGCTCCCACGTGAAAACGTCTAGGCATTACGGTGTGAAAGTTCTCGACGAGACTCCCACCAATAATCCGAGATCCTTGGTGGAAAGAGATACACAACATACACTCTCGATCGGTGCATTCCAAAAATCGAAAAACACGATCCATGGCCCTAACCCACTCTTCAGCCTCAGATGGATCACCAGATCCAGTAAAAGTTGGAGGATTTTGGCGAAGGAAAAGCTCGGCGATCTTGCGATCCAGACGAGGAGGTGATTGATGAGGTGAATTCTGAGGTGTAGGTTGACTCTCTTGAGTCTCTTCTTCAGGTATTTGATTTTGACGTCTTCTCGGCATGCTAAAAAAAATTTGAAAATTTGAATATCAAATAACAATTTAAGGTTATTGCCAAAATTCAAACAAAATGTGGATAGGTTGCACAATGTGAATAAGAGGTTGAACAGTTCATATAATATCCGATTCATATATTGGGAAAATTTGCCTTCTTGAGGACTTTTACAAAAAGAGGTAAAATTGCCAAAAGTGGGTTTTGGGGTATGGCGATGCTCTACGGCATCCCAACAAACTATCCTATTACATACATACTATAACAGATACATCAACAGACTACTAAACTATCATATGCATCATTACTGTACATCACCACACGGGATCTACTGCTGACGACTACTGCTTGGTCCGGGCTCTTCACTCCTGGTGAGGTCCATCTCCATCTCATCCTCACTGGTTGCTATTTCTTCTTCACGAGAATCGTTCGATCTCATCTTCCCCATCAGGGCTGCCATATCTTGGGGTTGCAAACTGCAGAGGCTCCATTTCTTCTTCATTATAGTCTAGCACTGGTGGTTTAGGGGCATTGGGGTTGTTGTCATGCGCAATTACTTTAATCTCAGGATGCAGAATGTATGGGTTAGTGACAAAAGACATTTCACTGACTGGGAGATACTCAAGTGTACACTTGCCAACAGACTCAATATGTTAAGGTTCATACTGATAAGATCTGGAAAGACCTGATGGTCTAGAAGAACTGGTACCCTCATCCACTAGATGAGATGGCTGTTGATATATGTGAACTTCACGGGGTTGACTAGAAAGATCAGTCGAATTTGACTGAGACTCAGAAGTTACGATTGAGAGAAAGTCACGAGGAACCACGTGAACTGGATAAGATCCCGGAACTACTTCTGGAATAGAGTTACTAGGGCCGCTCTGAGAAGACACTGGGTTGTCAAAATAAATAGGATAAGTAGGCGAGTCAAAAACAATTGGCTGCCCTAGTAGATCCGCATCAGTTTCCGATATCATTGGATCCGGATAGGGAGAAGGAATGTTTTCAGCAAGAAGCATATCAACGAGCCACGAATCAAATGCAGGGTGTAAATGCGAATCATCAGGACCCTGAGGATTATCTGAGTCCATCAATAAAGGAGAATCAACTATCTCATCAATGATGGGAACTAAGGGACTACTATAATTTAATATAGGCTCATCAAATCTAGGAGCGGAAATTTCAGGAGGTGGTATGCTAACGGCAGGCTGGGGAGAAGGATCTTCCTGCCTTACATGATGCTCTACAAAGAGCCGACGGATATGAGAATGAAAATGATCGAGAGAAGGATAATCACCTGGGGGTGGACCTTGATGATCCCGATTCTGCGCTCGAATGAGAGCATGGAATTCAAAGAAATCCCCGACTCTTGAGTTTCTCGAATAATCAATATGATCAAAGCTTGGAAGAAGCCCAACCTTGCGATGTCTTGGCAAGACACGAATCGAGCAAGTATTGCATCGAATTCGCTAACACCATGCTGCCTAACCAGAAACCAGTTCCAACGGAACTACTCGAGAAATTCTGAGAAGTTTGCATCTTGCTCGGGCGAGCTCGTAGAATGCATGCATGCGTTCGATGCGTGACGGCCTAACACTAGAGTCGCGTCATGCGGCGTAACCCGCATCCCTGGCATCCTAAAAAGATATAATCGCAACTTAAACATTAGGACAATCACATCAATATGTCCCATTTCCCATCTCAAGATACTAATCAAATCGCATGCATAATCAACTCATATAGCATATAATACTGAGCATGTAGAAATCGCACAAAGCCATAAGCAGTGCAAAAAGGATTCTGAACTCTTTATGAAAATCAACTACTGTGCACGATTGTCTTTGGAGATGACGGACTTGATATCTTGAGCTTGAATAATTTAGGACAATGGGTTAGACTCAAGGAAGACTCACGGGACCGAGGCGAACAAGCGCTCGATACCATTCTGTCACACCCGGTGAACTAATCTCGATTAAGCGACTAACCGGGTGCGACGGTTGGATTTAAGAAAAAGACTAACTATTACAAAAGACTCGCATAAACAGGAAGAAATTAATATCCAAAGAAGGACGAGCCTTTAAGTTTATGATCAATTAATAAGCAAAAGTCAAACACTTATTAAATCGCTATTAGCAAGTGAATTCAATACTCATTGACTCAAATTTGTAATTATTTCACAAATGTCTAACCCATCAGAACTCTTTATCATGACACATCAAAATCATATGAATCACAGATATAATCAATTATCATTTCTAAAGAGAGACGAGTCAATGGACAATTGATTAACCAAAAGATCAAGTTAGAATATTAATCAACCTTGTTTAGAAAACTGATACCATAATCTTTGACACAAAATTCATACTTGTTTTCAAATGTTCAAAGCCCATCAAGATTCAAACTAAGCAAGTTTCTACAACTATAACGAGTTGGCAGCAAAAGAGTAGCTGAGTTTATGTGTGGAGACATAAACTCACGGAAAAACATAGGACATGGCAATTTAGGTCTTCTCCAAAGATTTGGTCCACATTGTCATCTCTCGCATGACACCGCACATTTAGAAATACATGCAGGGCGTGAGTACTTGATGCACTCAATGGGTAATCTCCGAAATAATTGAAACATGCTCTTAGAGCTATGAAATCAACTTGCCACTTTATAGATTCACAGGGATTTTAAGAAATAACCTATGAAATTCACTTACTTCATGATCAATGCACGTGCTTAACAATTATAATATAACATGTCTGCAGACAATCAACAACAAACACCATATCTACGCTCAAACGTGTTGAGAAGTTGGCCTCCTTCTCAAACACCTTGGCCAAAGGCCACCTGTGTACACATACCCTTACTAGCTGCTCGTCTAGCATAGGGCCGATATCGTCATTCTCTCGTAGACAGGCAATATGCTCAAAATAGGCAAGTCAAT
This sequence comes from Salvia rosmarinus, assembly GCA_036937905.1. Lineage (NCBI taxonomy): Eukaryota > Viridiplantae > Streptophyta > Magnoliopsida > Lamiales > Lamiaceae > Salvia > Salvia rosmarinus. Next base: position 26,910,326 of record CM072814.1, on the reverse strand, counting down.
TAACTTTTATAAAAGAGACTCATGCTCATCATCATAAACTTGTGCACAAACATATTTTTATTTTAGAAAGCCCACCTGAACTTGATTACTCGGAACTTTACGCTTTTCCTCTTGATTTCTACTCGCTTCGCGTCTCCTTAAAAGAGATAAGAGGAACGAATACGGGAAAGAGGAACTAAGAGTTTCTAACTCTTGAGCCTCTACTAAAACTCTTTCGATACTCTATGGTTAAGCTAAACCTTGCTAGGTCAATGCATCCCAAAACTAAACTATTTAACTTATTAAGAAAGTATTTATAAGAACATTAGTCTTTTCAATTCCTTATATTCATAAGGAATATCATATTGCTATAACAAAATATTTAATCTTTCTAATCGATTTCTTTGAGAACTTTGATCAAGTAAGCCTTAATCGAGCTATATAATCATAAGAATCTATGTTTTGAAATCAAATTCCAAATATCAAGTCAATATCACAAAATCCTTTGTAAAACGCAAACTAACGAAATCTAAATTTTTCGTATAAGCATAGAAAAATCTCAATAATTCAAAATAGGCTAATTTAATATACTAGATCATACTTTTGAAATCAAACATCTCAAATAAAATCAACACGAAAAGTTCTCGACATTACATAAGCACTTTAATTTAGGGTTTTTCATATACGTTGGATTAAATCCCAATTTCTTTCATTAAACACAATCATAGATATATAATTACATAACTACAAGCTTATTTTAAACAAATCAAAGCCAAATCATCTTGAAATCAAGCCCTATATTTTCGGTCATCACAAGAATTTTGGAGGGTTCGATTTTTGTTTTCATAATAAACTCTAATCTTGCACAAACGTCTTTAATTACATAGATCTAAGCTTGATTTAAGAAATCATCAACAAAACTTCAAGATAACAATTAGGGTTCTTGAATAAAATTTAGGTTTTTCATGAAACCAACAAATCAAACCATAGATCAAGCATGAATCATATCAAAGAGGGTAGATCTAAACATATATGAACTAAAAATAAAAAAAAAACGAAAATTCGTTGGAACAAGGCCATCATGGCCGAATCATATAGGGTTTGAGGAGGGAGTTTTCTTTGATTTCTCAACATAATATCACTCTATATAGGTAGATCTATGCATATATCAACTAAGAATCGAAGAACGAAACCCATAGAAAAAATGGCCAAATGGCCGAAAGTTTAGGGGTTTTGGGGGTGGGTTTGCTCTTTGATTTTTACTTCAAAACTTGAAATAGGTTAGTGATTTACCTTCTTAAGACGTTGATCTACCAAGTTGGAAAGGATTGGAAGCTTGAAATCTCGATTTTGGAAGAGAGAATTTTCGTGTGTGTGGTGTGTGTGTGTTTCGAATTTTTGAGAGTGAATGGGAGAAAAATGGCTAAGTAAAGTCTTGAGCAAGCTTTAAGGATCATATATATATAAGGGTCTTAGGGTACTATTGAAGGCCTTCTTCACAAGTCATTGGGAAGCTTCTAGAATAAGCTAATCCTTTTAGCTTCTTTAAGAAGCTTAGTGGTTTTAGAATTTTCTTTACTATAATTCAAGCTTGAAAATAATGATATCATAATGTAACTTTTTGAATTTATGAAATCAATATAAAGCAATTAGAAATATAGAAATTTCTAGCAAATCGAAACTTTCATAAATCACTCTTTTTAATTTAAACGTTGAAATAAAAATAATAACTGAAAGACTTATCATTTAATCAATAAACTTTAAAATTCTAATATAAATCTTTAAGTTAAAACTTTTATAAAATCTTATCTAAGGATGCATTGTTCCTAGTCACTCACGTAATTAATTTCTAATTAATTACGTACTTAACACTTAAACAGAGTTATGAAAATCTGGGGTATTATAGTTTTCGTGTTACAATCCCTGTGGATACGATACTCTGCTTACCTTATACTTACGCGTTTTTCGTGTTAGAAAAGTGAGCGATTAGACCCTTCAAAGCGAAGGGTTATGAGCCAAAGAAGTGTTGGAGTTAGTCCATTCTGACCTGTGTGGACCTATGTCCACATAAGCTCGTGGAGGGTACGAGTACTTTGTCACTTTCATTGACGATTACTAAGGTGCGGATACATATACCGCTTCACCGCAAGTCCGAATGCTTTGAAATTCAAAGAATTTAAGGCGGAAGTGGAGAGGAAGCTTGGTAAAAGTATCAAGTCACTGCGGTCTGATCACGGTGGCAAATACCTCAGTAACGAGTTTATGGACTATTTGGTGCAGTGCGGGATTACCTCCCAGCTCACTACACCGGGCACACCACAACTAAATGGTGTGTCAAAGCGAAGAAATAGGACTCTTTTAGAAATGGTTAGATCAATGATGAGTTATGCAACATTACCTATTTCGTTCTGGGGGTATGCCTTAGAAACAACGGCATACTTGCTAAATCTAGTACCATCCAAGTCAGTCGAAAAGACCCCTTTCGAGTTATGGTTTGGACGCAAGCCTAGTTTAAGCCACATAAGGATATGGGGCGGTCCAAAGACATGTCTTTGAACAAGAAGGGCGACAAGTTGGAGTCTAGATCGATGCAAGGTCGTTTATTGGCTATCCTAGAGGAGCGAAGGTGTTTATTTCTAAAGTCTAAGGATCGAGAAGGTCATTATTAGCACTAATGCCCGATTCTTAGAAGAGGATTATATGAAAACCATAAATCCAAAGTCGAAATCATTCTTGAGAATTAGAAGATGATCGTATTTCACCACCGATTAAGCCAAAGTGCGAGATATCGTGTCAGTGGGAGGATCGACACCAAATACTTCAAGAAATTGAAGTGGGTCGAGTTCCACTAGAGATACCGACCGCATAAGTGACTCCTATCCACAAGTTGTGCAAGATAGAGAACCACAAGTTCTCGCACCCACCGTTGCAATTGTGCGATGGCGCTAGTCGTAGTGGGAGGTTGTTCGTCAACCCGAGCGATTTATGTTCGTGGGTGAATCTTGGTTTAGTCCCGGAAGCGAGCGAGGCAATAATCGACCCATGGACATACGGTGAGGCGATACAAGACACTGATGCAAGATCATGGCACACCACTATGGACTTAAAAATTGAGTCCATAACAGCTATGGATGTATACAAAAAAGACACCTCTACCAGATGGCAAGGATGTCATAGGTAGTAAGTGGGTATCTGAGAGGCGAGATTCGGATGGAGAGGTTTCGACTTTTAAAGCACGGCTTGTGGCTAAAGGTACACTCAGATTGAGGGCATCGATTTTGATGAGACTTTTCCGCCTGTACCAATGCTCAAGTCCATCAGAATTCTTCTGGCCATAACAGTCCACTTAAACATTGAGGTTTGACAAATGGATGTGAAAACCGCTTTTCTAAACGGTTACCTTAAAGAAGGTAGAGACATCTATATGCAGCAACCCGAAGGTTATGTGGTGAAGGGTGAAGAACATCTAGTATGGAAGCTTAAGAGGTCCATTTATGGACTTAAGCAAGCTTCACGATCCTGGAACTTACGCTTTGACAAGGTGGTAAAGTCCTATGGATTTACCTAGTTTCCTAGCGAAAGTTGTGTGTATCGTTTAGATGTCAACGGTGATATGGTATTTCTTGCACTTTACGTAGATGACATCCTTCTACTTGGCAACAATGTGAAGTCATATCGGGGCGTAAAGAGTTGGTTATCCGATCAGTTTCAAATGAAAGACTTAGGAAATGCAGCGTACATTCTTGGGATCAAGGTTTACTAAGATCGCAAGAGGAAAATGTTGAGCTTATCTCAGGCGTCTTACATTGATACTGTGATTACTCGTTTTAGCATGCACCGCCAAGAAAGGATTGCTACCTTCGGACATGGTGTTCCTTTATCTAAGGGCGATCACCTATATGACCGCAAAGGAGATAGAGGAAATGAGACAGGTTCCTTACGCTTCGCCGTAGAAAGTCTCATATACGCAATGCTATGTACGAGACGGATATATACTGCTATGTGGTAGGCATAGTAGCTAAATATCGATCTAACCTGGACAAGCTCATCGATCTGCGGTAAAGCATATACTCAAGTACACGAAAGGACTCGAGATTATAGGCTAGTTTACCAAGAAGATAGTCTAATGCCTTGGGTTATTCAAACTCGGTTCCAAGTCGACCGTGATGAGAAGAAGTCTCACCTCGGGCTATGTGTTTACCTTGGGAGGAGGAGCCCTATCTTGGCGGAGTGCAAAGCAATGATGATGCATGCGGACTCCACCATGGAAGCCGAATATGTAGCCGCGGAGGTCGCTAAAGAGGTCAGTATGGTTCAAGAACTACCTCATGGATCTAGATGTGGTACCGGTTTGCCCAAGAGTATCATAGTTCATCGTGATAACTCGGTGCGATCGCAAACTCGAAGGAACCATGGACCCACAAGGCAACCAAACACATAAAGAGAAAGTACCATGTCATACGAGAAATCGTTAGGCGAGGGATGTGCTGATTGAGAAGATTGGTACAGCGGATAACCTAGCTGATCCATTCACGAAGAGCCTGCCACAAAAAGTCTATGAAGAGCATATTCGAGCACTAGGATTACGCAAGATGGCACCCACTTAGAAAGGAAACTTTTGTATAAGTGGGAGAAGCAAAGTGATGGTGTTGTTTGTAATAGCTAGTAGAGAGACACATTGTATACTAAAAGTTTTGCTTTAGTATAAGTGGAAGATTGTTGGATTTGTATACTGGAAGCAGTTTTGGTTGAGCTTGTATACAATATTTCCTGTTACCACTATTACAATCTCCTATCTGAATTGTTTACTTGATTGCATATGTATGTCCCTTTATCTCATATATAAGTTAGATCATACAGTGTGTTGTAGATCACAGAAGTCTGTATGATTGGTCAAGCTTAATGAGATATAAAAAGTATCACAGCTGAGACAACTTGAGGACGAGTTGTCGGTATAGGCTACGTTGTAGATAAGAAGTGACTTGACTTGGTTGTTTGTCTATGCTGGTACGTCTCTGACGTATTGATGGATCACAGTGAGAAGAGTTCTTCTATCTGACCATCGTGAAGAAACTATATCTCGGTGACTTACGTTGATCTAAACCTCGATAAGGTATTAGGTGAGTATGAGTTGCTGACCATCACTTTGACTTGCTATGGGTGAGGGTTACATGAGATAACCCAAGATTCTCTGCATCTTGGGTGGTGGCAGTGCTTGTATGTCATGCTAGTTATATGTGTCGAGTCACCGTATCCATTTAGGATGATGACGTCCCCTTAAGGAGATCAAAAGGTTTATTGTACTAAACCCTGCAAGTTGAGTTATCTCAAGTACAATAATAAGGTTGAGTGGTACTACTTAAGGAATTAAAATAATTAATTATTTTAAGCAGTCAGAAAGCTGTAAATAATTAATGGACGTACGATATCTTCAATACGGGAATTTGTAAAGTCTAAGTGCAAGCCCGACTCAACTTCGGAAATAAAGGGGTAAGTCAGCATTTATTCTCTAGTGGCATGAATAAATATTTATAAATTAATTTATGTTCTGGGTTGAACATAAGATATTTAATTTATTTAAGGCCCATCTTTATTCCTTGCATTTGATCCCTGGGCTGGCCCATCCAGCTCTGTTGGCTAAGGGAAAATCGTCCTCTTCTATTAGAGTCCCAGGGACTCGCTGATCCTCTCTATCTTAAGTGATATGATTATATTTATTAGATATGCATAAATCCTATCTAGATAGGATTTGGGGTTGCATTATAAATATAAGGTGAGAGAGAAAATAAAGGCTAATGCTTAATTCATACTTTTCGAGAATGCTATATACATATAGTGAGAATTTTCGAAAATCTTGAGAGAAGAAAGAAGACGTTTTTCTATTGGTGGCGGTTGATTATGTCTCTAAATGGGTGGAGGCCGTAGCTAGTTCGACTAATGATGCAAAGGTTGTAATCAAGTTCTTGCAAAAGAACATCTTTACACGGTTTGGCACTCCTCGTGCTATCATTAGTGACGAAGGAACTCATTTTGTCAACAAGGCAGTGAGTGTTGTCCTAGCCAAGTACAATGTTCGCCACAAGATTGCCACGGCATACCACCCCCAAACCAATGGACAAGCTGAACTCTCCAATAGAGAGATAAAAGGCATATTGGAAAAGGTGGTAAACCCAGGTCGGAAGGATTGGTCCATACGACTGGATGATGCAGTATGGGCCTACAGAACAGCTTTCAAAACTCCGTTAGGGATGTCCCCCTATCGGTTGGTCTATGGGAAAGCTTGTCACCTTCCACTGGAACTCGAGCATCGAGCCTATTGGGCGATAAAGAAACTGAATTTTGAGCATAAGGCTGCTGGAGAAGCTCGCTTGTTGCAACTAAGTGAGATGGATGAATTCCGTTGGTTTGCCTATGAAAATGCGAAATTGTACAAGGAGAGGACAAAGGGATGGCATGACAACAACATCTTACGCCGTGAGTTCTTGTCCGTCGCAAGTGCTCTTGTTCAATTTAAGGTTGAAGCTATTCCACGGAAAGTCGAAATCACGATGGTCGGGTCCTTCACAATTCTCGTGGTAGCACCCGGTGCTATCACATTCTGAAGGGACATCGGTCGGGAATTCATGGTGAATGGACAATGGGTCAAGCACTATTGTGGTGGCGAGGTCGTTCGTGAGAAGACCTCAACATCCTGAAGGGCGCTGACGGGGAGGTATCTTGGTGCCATGGCAAGCGGTAGCGGGCAGCCCATTTTTATTCCGTTTGTACATATTTGTTTTATTTTAAGTTTTGTCTCGGTGTTTTTCGTATGATAATAAATTACTTTAGCCTTGCTAAAAGGATGAGGATTATTTTGGAATTTTTGATTGCAGTGCGTGCGTGCACTCGGGGAAAATTACGAGCATGGTGCTAATTTTGCCCAAGAATGGATTTGCGGAGGATTAAGAGAAAGTGAAATAGAAGTTGTCAATTTGGTAAAACAAAAAGAGCGGAAAAAATTTGGTTGACTTTTGGGATTTGAAAGACCGCGCCTTTTCCTTCTCCACCTTTCAGTCTTTTAAATCTTTTATTTCCCCAATTTTCTTTGCATCTTTGCTCTCGCTTTCAAGATCATTTTCTCACGTACTCGATTGTGCAAATTTGTAGTCTCCATCTCTTCCATCTACATAATCAGTTATTATGAGGAGATTCAGCAGCAGGATCAAGGGGCAGGTGCGGCCATCATCCATTCCAAGCAATGACGCCACACGCTTCGTAATTTCGCACGAAGAGGTATCACAGAAACTTCACCGGCTCCTCCACAGTCGTTACGCTCCTTCCTCCAAAAGGAAGAATAGTCGATGAAAGGGAAGGCCAAGATAGTGGAGGCCGAGGAATCAAGATGTTCAAAGCAAGAAGGCGAGTGGACAAACCCTCGTCACAAAGGTAAGAATTTCAATCGATACCATCCCTAAATTTCGAGCTCACGGTGGGTTCGAAGATTTAAGCGCTTAAAGCCTAGCGACTACGGATGGAAAAGGGTTCAGTCAAAGGAAACCCGGTGTTTGTGGTGGAATTAATTTCCTTGAATGGTTGGGCTACATTCACGGCGATACCATCTCCCCCCATTACACCCTTTGTTAAGGAATTCTATGCAAATATCACGCCTTTTCCAAATAAGGAAGGGTTGTCTGTTGTGGTTAGAGGTAAATTAGTGGTTTTCTCAGGAAACCATTAATGCTTTTTATGAGTTAGACAATGAGGTGGAGGATGCTTTCTCCACCATGAAGAGGGCCCTTCCGGTGAAGACCTCGAGGAGGCGCTACGATCGACGAGATGTCGAAGGCACGAATGGGAGATCTCCACATGGGGTGTCGCCCATTAAAGTCGCATCATTAAATTGGAGGCTCATGTCCGGCTCCACTTCATTAAAAGCCAGATTTTGCCCACCACCCATGATACCACTTTGTCCAAGAGCGAATGCTGTTACTTCTCTACATGTTCACTGGAAGGTCCGTAAATGTGGGCCCCCAAATCTGGCGCGAGGTGGACGAGTGCCGAAAAAGGAAGAAGGGCCGACTGTTCTTCCCTTCTCTGATTACTCAATTGTGCATAAAGGCCGGGGTGCCTTTCGAAGATGATGAGGATCACCTCGTTGAGAAAGCTTTCATAGATATCAAGACTTTGACGCATCGTCATGGTACGTCCGAAGACCCAACCTCCCGCACCGCACAAGTTGGTCTACCTCCGCCCATACCGCCCTCAACCGAGCCTACTGTTCTAGACATGCGAAGTGTCTCGCTGGGAGTCCAAGCCCTCATGCTTCGATCCATTTGCACTAGAAGACGCCTTAAGCATTTTTGGGCGTCATCGTCGTAACGAGATCGGATATTGGAGGATAGCCTCGTGGCACTATCTCACGCGTAAACCGCCAACCTTCCCAGAATTCCCACATCGGGTATTCCAAGCTTGGCCTCTACCTTCGGATTTTGATTCAGCCACTGGAGCCGAGAAAGAGAAAAACGCAAAGCCGACCCGAGCTCGGTTCAGAAGAATCTTGACCCAAGTCGACTCACCAACCGAATCGACCGCCGCCCCAAGCGAGGCTCGGTACCAAGTGCCCCTTTGACGAAGTCGCGACCTCGATCGAGGCCGAGCTGGCCGTGTCTCCGAAACCGGTCGTTTACGCTGCTACCACCCCATCTACACGCGTTCCTCCTACTCCTTCGGGTTCTCCCGAAGTGTAGGCTAGGGGCGTTTTCTCTAACTCAATCCTTGTTTTGTTTTGTGTTTTGTTGTGTGTCTGCTGGTTGGTGTTTTGTTGGGTTGTTCTGTTTTGTTCAATAAAAGCATGTGATTCTGTTTTCGATGATTTCTAAGGATGATGCTTGATTGGCGAGGATAGCTTTATGATGTTAACTGTTTTGTTTATCTTGTGATCCTTGAGTACGCCTTATTGCTCGTCTGGTCTTTACCCTTATTTTGTGGGATGTACCTATTAATTTTGGTATTAGCATATTAGCCCTATAGGGATTGACCATTGCATCGGTGAATCTTAATTGGCTTACGATTTTGTATGAGTACTGCTCTCATATTTGGTTGGTACTCCCTCGAGACAATATACATGAGTGTGTCAACATGGATAGGACGAGGCCCTTTTGGATCGATTGTGCCTTTCTAGCCTTCCTTAATATGATATTTTTCCTAGGGTCCCCCTTTGAGCTTACAAGCTTTTTCTTTCTTGCACCCAACAAATATTCTCCTGTATACCCACATATATTATTCCTTACCTTTCACTCTGGGCATACCTAATTGTGGTTCAGTTTCTCTCATTTCTATAATAGTGCCCGTAGTAATCTCTATGTCTCAAGATAACAGTGTCTCACCCCTCGGTTTTGTATAAGTTTCAACATTGGGGACAATGTTATGTTCTCAGTTTGGGGGTGGGCGAGGTAAAGTGACCTTGGAAGTTAAGGGTGAGGTGGTTATAAAATATGGTCATTAAAAAAAAAAAAAAAAAACGGAGATGAGAAACGAAAAAGGTGAAGATGCGGTGTCTCTATAAAAAGAGAAGAAAAATGTCAGGATAGTTGGAACCAAGAATGAGTTAGGTGCCCAGGTGCTTTGAGCTACATTATCCCAAACAATCCTACCGTCACCCAAGCCTAACATTATAAGTTGTTAAAGACCTACTGATCCAGTATTGATGACACTCATGTTAGTGGAGAGGGGGTTGACCGAACTGAAATGTGGAGACATCGGTGCACTTGATAATCAAAGCATAGTTATATTAAGAAGAACTAAGTTATGGGAAGATTCATGTAGTGGCTAATGTGTTATATACCTGTTGATATCTGAAGGGCGACATCCTTGCGATACGAGGTGATTAACCAGATTTGCAACGAGAAGAACTGAATGATCTTTTTTCTTTCAAAGAACCATGACTGAAAGCGACATCCCTATCTGATTAAGTCATCATCTTGGTTATCGTCGGAGCATTTTGAACATCGCTTCTTGCTTTTGTGGGTGTGTTTTTGTTGTGTAATGAGCATCACCGAGGACGAGTAATGAGCTAAGTTTGGGGTGTGATAACTCTTATAAAAGTTATTATATGACCTTTGATGATAAAATCCTTGAGTGAACGGGTTACGATGTTTATTTCGATGTTATGTTGTATGTTTTGTTATGTTTGCGTGTGAATGTGTGAAGGATTGAGTCGGGTGAAATCAAGGGTTTTAATTGCATTTATCGTTTTTAATTAGTTATGGCAGCGGGAAGAAGCGGCGGAAAAGACAAGCGGAGTCCGTGAGTCAAGTCGAGCCCAGGTTGAGCAGCAAGGTCGAACTTCGTGAGCGACCTTGACCGATGTGCGAGGAGGATTGAGCGAATAATCTTTGGAGAAATGCGAGGCAGTCGAGCAAAGACTTCGAGCTCAGACTTCGAGCTCAGACTATCGACTCGTGGCGGAACCGAACTCGGGAAGAAGAGAATAGAGCCGAGCTCGCAACCAGCCGAGCACAAAGATTGAAAAGGTCACAAGTATGAAGACCACCCGACATAGATACCGCTATGGCGAGTCGGACTCGCAGCGGTCGGACTCTTAAGTCGATTTGATCGAAGCTCGAGATCGATGGCTGCAAAATGAGATCGGATTCATGAGCGAGTCGGGCCCGTTCAAGGCCGAGCTCGGAAGAAAATAAGCAGATGACGGTCGCTTATGAGCGAAGCGAAGAAAAGTCTTGCGGGACCACGGCCGCGTGGCGGTGGCGGCACAAACATATAAGGGCGTGCGTTTGCAGAGCCAGCGGAAAAAGAGGATCGGTGGATGAAGGGTTTGCGGTGCCTGAGTGCTGCACACTAAAAAGTGTCGAGTAGGTTATTAAAGGCGACAATCGGGAGAAAGGAATAAAGATCGGAAGGGCGGAACGCCTTGGAGAAGAAAGTTATCGGAAGGCGATGATCGAGGAGAGCACGTGATTCGGCGACCAGTGTTAACTTTGAATCTCGAATTCCTTTTTCCTTTTCTATGGCATTTGTGTTTCGATTACATTGCCTGTTCGCTATGAGTCAACCGTATGACTTGATCTTTTGACGAACCCGTGCTCGTGTGACGAGCCCGTTTCTGCTTATCTTGTTAAGTTATTATCGTTTTCTTGGCGATTATTTATCTTGCTTGTGATTGATCACCATGGGCGAGATCTTAGCTCATGACAGGAAGCTCTCATAGAGTGGAAAACAAAGAAAGACGAAGAACACGATTTAATTATTATGTGTGTGAATAGCATAGGAATATGTGTTTGCCTTGCGTGACATAAATGAATGGATTGGTAGAGATACACTTAAAAGCGCTTGGTATAGGAATATATTGGCGAGCTTAGAGGTATAATCTTAGATTTGGAAAAATCTAAGAGTTGGAAGGTTTCATGTCATAATAACGCAGCGAGCTAATGTTGAGCGTGGCGAGCACGAGCATGGGTGGAATCAGTGATCGTCTATTTTTCCTCACGATATCATTTGTTAATCATTTATTGTCTAAAATCTCTCCTCGTCTCGGTGTAAAAGTTCTCTTTAATTGTCTCTCTCATAATCACAAACAAATTGTATTGACGTGGTTTAAAAGTGCGTTCCATGTGGATTCGATCTCGAATATTTCCGTATATTTACGCTTGTTAATCATTATATTGGAATAATGCAAGTGCACGTAATCAACAAGTAATATACGGAAATATTCCGAGATCGAATCCACAGGAACCACTTTTAAACCACGTCGAATACAATTTGTTTGTGATTATGAGAGAGAACAATTAAAGAGAACTTTACACCGAGACGAGGAGAGATTTTAGACAATAAATGATTAACAAAATGATATCGTGAGGTAAAATAGACTTGATCACTGATTCCACCCATGTTCGCATCGCCACGCCCAACATTAGCTTGCCGTTATTATGACATGAAACCTTCCAACTCTTAGCATTTTTCCAAATCTAAGATTATACCTCTAAGCTCGTCAATATATTCCTATACCAAGCGCTTTAAGAGTATCTCTACCAATCCATTGATTTATGTCACGCAAGGCAAACACATATTCCTATGCTATTCACACACATAATAATTAAATTATGTTCTTCGCCACTTTCTTGTTTTCCACTCTATGAGAGGTTCCCCAAATCATAGAGCTAAGATCTCACCCATGGTGATCAATCACAAGCAAGATAAATAATCGCCAAGAAAACGATAATAACTTAACAAGATAAGCAGAAACGGGCTCACACACGAGCATGGGTTTCATCAAAAATCAAGTCATACTAATTTAGCTCATAGCGAGTCAGGCAATGTAATTCGAAACACAAATGCCATAGCAAAAGGAAAAGGAATTCGAGATTCAAAGTTAACACTGTCGCCGAATCACGTGTTCCTCCCAGGATAATCGCCTCTTCCGATAGCTTCTTCTCCAAGGCTGCTCTCCGATTTTCCCTTCCGGATACCGAATTATTCCCTTCTCCGATTGTCGCCTCCTTTAATAACCAACTCGACACTTTTAGTGTATGCATCAGGCACCAAAGAAACCCTTCATCCATCGATCTCTCTTTTTCCGCTGGCTCGCAAACGCGCATCCTTTATCTTTGCCGTGGCCAGCCGCCACGTGGCCGTGGTCCTGCAAGACCTTTCTTCGCTTGCTCATAAGCGCGGCTTCATCTCGCTTTTTTTCCTTTCTTCCGAGCTCAACCTTTAAACGGGCTCGACCGCTCATGAATCCGATCTCATTTGCGGTCATCGGCCTCGAGCTCGGTCAAGAGTCCGACCGCTATAGTAGTATAAGATCGAGGTCGCCTTCATACTTGTGAACTTTTCAATCTTCGAGCTCTACCGGTTGCGTAGTTCGGCCTATTCTCTTCTTCCCGAGTTCGGTTCCGCCACGAGTTCTGTAGTCTTGAGCTCTAAGTCTTAAACTCGAAGTCTTTGTAGCTCGACTGCCTCGCATTTCTCCAAAGATTATTCGCTCAATCCCGCCGCACATCGAAGTCAAGGTCGCCACGAGTTCGGCCTTGCTTGCATGTTCAACCTGGGCTTGACTTTGACTCACGGACTTCCGCTTGTCTTTTCTCGCCGCTCTTCCCGCTACATGCCTAACTAATTAAAAAAAATGCATAAATGCAATTAAAACCCTTTGATTTCACCCGACTCAATCCTTCACACATACACACGCAAACATAACAAAACATATAACATAACATCGAAAGAAACAAAATGTAACCCGATTCACACAAGGATTTTATCATCAAAGGTCATATAATAACTCTTTTATAAAGTTATCACATATAAATATATATATATTGCAATAATAATATATATATATATATATATATATATATATAATAATAATATATATATACAATAACTTGTTGTATATATATATATACATATACATATAAAAAAACTTGTTGTCTAGATATGCAACACAATATATATATATATATATATATATATATTGTAATAATACGCAAGTGCACGTAATCAACAAGTAATATACGGAAATATTACGAGATCGAATCCACAGGGAACGCACTTTTTAAACCACGTCGAATATAATTTGTTTGTGATTATGAGAGAGAACAATTAAAGAGAACTTTTACACCGAGACGATGAGAGATTTTAGACAATAAATGATTAACAAACAGATATCAAGAGGGAAAAATATACTTGATCGCTTGATTCCACCCATGCTCCATACTCGCCACGCTTCAACATTAGCTTGCCTCGTTATTATGACATGAAATCTTCCAACTCTTAACATTTTTCCAAATCTAAGATTATACCCTCTAAGCTCATCAATATATTCCTATACCGAAGCGCTTTAAGAGTATCTCTACCAATCCATTCATTTATGTCACGCAAGGCAAACACATATTCATATGCTATTCACACACATAATAATTAAATCATGTTCTTACGTCACTTTCTTATTTTCCACTCTATGAGAGCTTCCCAGAAATCATAGAGCTAAGATCTCACCCATGGTGATCAATCACAAGCAAGATAAATAATCGCCAAGAAAACGATAATAACTTAACAAGATAAGCAGAAAACGGGGCTCGTCACACGAGCATGGGTTTCATCAAAAGATCAAGTCATACGAATTTAGCTCATAGCGAGCTGTGCAACAGAATTCGAAAACACAAATGCCATAGTAAAGGAAAAAGGAATTCGAGATTCAAAGTTAACACTGTCATTGGAATCACGTGCTCCTCCTCGATCATCGCTCTTCCGATAGCTTTTCTCCAGCGTTGCCGCTCGATTTTCCTTCCGATCTTGAATTATTCCCTTTCTCCTGATTGTCGCCTCCTTTTAATAACCAACTCTGACACTTTTTAGGTGTAAAGACTAGGCACCTGCAAACCCTTCATCCATTGATCCTCTCTTTTTCCGTTGGCTTTGGCAAACGCGGCCCTTATGCCGCCGTGGCCACCGCCACGTGGTTATGGTCCCGCAAGAACTTTCTTCGCTTCGTTCATAAGCGGCTTCATCCGCTTTTCTTTCCTTTCTTCCGAGCTCAACCTTTGAACGGGCCCGACCTCGCTCATGAATCCGATCTCATTTTGCGGTCATCGGTCTCGAGCTCGGTCAAGAGTTCGACCGCCATGTAGTCCGACTCGCCACGAGTCCGACTCGCCATGTAGACGTGATCGAGGTCATCTTCATACTTGTGAACTTTTCAATATTTGAGCTCGGCTGGTTGCGAGCTAGGATCTATTCTCTTTCTTCCCAGAGTTCGGTTCCGCTCACGAGTTCGGTAGTCTTGAGCTCGGAAGTCTTGAGCTCGGAAGTCTTTGTAGCTCGACTCTGCTCTCGCATTTCTCCAGATTATTCGTTCAATCCCGCCTCGCACATCAAGTCAAGGTCGCTCACGAGTTCTGCTTGCTTGCTGCTCAACCTGGGCTTGACTTTGACTCAGCGGACTTCCGCCTTGTCTTTTCTGCCGCTCTTCCTGCTACATGCCATAACTAATTAAAAAAAACGCATAAATGCAATTAAAAATCCTTTGATTTCACCTGACTCAATCCTTCTCACATACACACGCAAACATAACAAAACATACAACATAACATCGAAATAAACAAACAGAACCCGGTTCACTCAAGGATTTTATCATCAAAAAGGTCATATAATAACTCTTTTATAAGAGTTATCACAATATATATATATATATATATATATATATATATTACAATAATATATATATACATATATATTATTGCAATAATATATATATATACCATAACTTAACTGTATATATATATATATATATATATATCTACAAAAAATGTTGTCTAGATATGCAACAAAATATATATATATATAAATTGTAATAATACATAAGTGCACGAATCAACAAGCAATATACGGAAATATTCCGAGATCGAATCCACAGGGAACGCACTTTTTAAACCTCGTCGAATACAATTTGTTTGTGATTATGAGAGAGAACAATTAAAGAGAGCTTTTACACCGAGACGATGAGAGATTTTAGACAATAAATGATTAACAAATGATATCGTGAGGAAAAATAGACTTGATCGCTGATTCCACCCATGTCGTACACCGCCACGCTCAACATTAGCTTGCCTCGTTATTATGACATGAAATCTTCCAACTCTTAGCATTTTTCCAAATCTAAGATTATACCTCTAAGCTCATCAATATATTCCTATACCAAGCGCTTTAAGAGTATATCTACCAATCCATTCATTTATGTCACGCAAGGCAAACACATATTCCTATGCTATTCACACACATAATAATTAAATCATGTTCTTACGTCACTTTCTTGTTTTCCACTCTATGAGAGCTTCCTGTAAATCATAGAGCTAAGATCTCACCCATGGTGATCAATCACAAGCAAGATAAATAATCGACAAGAAAACGATAATAACTTAACAAGATAAGCAGAAATGTGGCTCGTCACACGAGCATGGGTTTCATCAAAAGATCAAGTTATACTAATTTAGCTCATAGCGAGTCAGGCAATGTAATTCGAAAACACAAATGCCATAGCAAAGGAAAAAGGAATTGAGATTCAAAGTTAACACTGTCGCCGGAATCACGTGCTCCTCCTCGATCATCGCTCTTCCGATAGCTTCTTCTCCAAGGTGTTGCCCTCTGATTTTCCCTTCCGACATCAATTATTCCCTTTCTCCTGATTGTTGCCTTCTTTTAATAACCAACTCGACACTTTTTAGGTGTCTGGACAGCACCGCAAACCCTTCATCCACCGATCCTCTCTTTTTCCGCTGGCTCGCAAAACGCGGCCTTTATGTCGTGGCCACCGCCACGTGGCCGTGGTCCCGCAAAACCTTTCTTCTTTCGTTCATAAGCGCCGCTTCATCGCTTTTCTTTCCTTTCTTCCGAGCTCAACCTTTGAACGGGCCCGACTCGTTAATGAATCCGATCTCATTTTGCGGTCATCGGCCTCGAGCTCGGCCAAGAGTCCGACCGCCACGAGTCCGACTCGCCATGCAGTATCGACGAGGTCGCCTTCATACTTGTGAACTTTTCAATCTTTGAGCTCGGCTGGTTGCGAGCTCGGCTCTATTCTCTTCTTCCCGAGTTCGCCCGCCACGAGTTCTGGTAGTCTTGAGCTCAAGTCTTTGTAGCTCGACCGCCTCGATATCTCCAAAGATTATTCGCTCAATCCTCCTCGCACATCAAGTCAAGGTCGCCACGAGTTCGGCCTTGCTTGCTGCTCAACCTGGGCTTGACTTTGACTCGGTGGACTTCCGCGCTTGTCTTTTCGGGCCGCTCTTCCCGCTACATGCCATAACTAATTAAAAACGATAAATGCAATTAAAACCCTTTGATTTCACCTGACTCAATCCTTCACACATACACACGCAAACATAACAAAACATACAACATAACATCGAAAAAACAAACAGAACCCGGTTCACTCAAGGATTTTATCATCAAAGGTCATATAATAACTCTTTATAAGAGTTATCACACCCCAAACTTAGCTCATTACTCGTCCTCGAGTGATGCTCATACACAACAAAACACACCCACAAAAAAGAAGCGATGTTCAAAATGTTCGACGATAACCAAGACGATGACTTAATCATCTAGGGATGTAATTTCAACCGTGGTTCTTTGAAAGAAAAGGATCATTCAGTTCCTCTCATTGCAAATCTGGTTAATCACCTCGTATTGCAAGGATGTCGCCCTTCATATATCAACAGGTATATAACACATTAGCCACTACATGAATCTTCCCATAACTTAATTCTTCTTAACATGAATCTTCCCATAACTTAATTCTTCTTAATATGACCATGCTTTGATTATCAAGTGCACCGATGTCTCCACATTTCAGTTCGGTCAACCCCCTCTCCACTAACATGAGTGTCTTCAATACTTGATCAGTAGGTCTTTAACAACTTATAATGTTAGGCTTGGGCATCCTTTTTCGTTTCTCATCTCGCTTTTTTTTTTTTTTGAATGAACATATTTTATAACCACCTCACCCTTAACTTCCGAGGTTACTTTACCTCGCCCACCCCCAAACTGAGAACATAACATTGTCCCCAATGTTGAAACTTATACAAAACCGAGGGTGAGACATCATATCTTGAGACATAGAGATTACTACGGGCACTATTATAGAAATGAGAGAAACTGAACCACAATTAGGTATGCCCAGAGTGAAAGGTAAGGAATAATATATGTGGGTATACAGGAGAATATTTGGTGGGTGCAAGAAAGAAAAAGCTTATAAGCTCAAAGGGGACCCTAGGAAAAATATCATATTAAGGAAGGCTATAAAGGCACAATCGATCCAAAAAGGGCCTACGTCCTATCCATGTAACCAAATATGAGAGACAGGCACTCATACAAAATCGTAAGCCAATTAAGATTCACCGATGCAATGGTCAATCCCTATAGGGCTAATATGCTAATGCCAAAATTAATAGAGGTACATCCCACAAAATAAGGGTAAAGACCAGACTAGCAATAAGGCATACCAAAGATCACAATATAAACAAAACAGATTAACATCATAAAGCTATCCCTTGCCAATCAAGCATCATCCTTAGAAATCATCGAAAACAGAATCACATGCTTTTATTGAACAAAACAGAACAACCCAACAAAACACCAACCAGCAGACACACAACAAAACACAAAACAAAACAAGGATTGAGTTAGAGAAAACGCCCCTAGCCTACACTTCGGGAGAACCCGAAGGAGTTGGAGGAACGCGAGTAGATGGGGTGGTAGCAGGTAAACAATTTCGGCTTGTGAGACACAGCTCGACCTTGGTCAAGGTGCGCACTTCGTCAGATGGCGCACTTTGTACCCGAGCCTCGCTTGGGGCAGCAGGTCGATTCGTTGGTCGAGTCTCGACTGGTCAAGATTCTTTGCGAACCGAGCTCGGGTCGGCTTTATGCGTTTTCTCTTTCTCGGCCCAGTGATGTAATCAAAACCGAAGGTAGAGGCTGCTTGGAATACCCGATGGGAATTCGGGAAGGTGGCAGATTTACCAGAGATAGTGCCCGAGGCTATCCTCCAATATCCGATCTCGTTTACGACAGTACGCCCAAAAATGCTTAAGAGCGTCTTCTAGTGCAGCGGATTGAAACATGAAGCTTGGACTCCCAAGCAGAGGCACTTCTGCATGTCTAGAATAGTAGGCTCGGTTGAGGGCGGTATGGGCGGAGGTAGACTAACTTGTGCGGCGCGGGAGGTTGGGTCTTCAGACGTACCATGACGATGCGTCAAAGTCTTGATATCTATGAAAGCTTTCTCAACGAGGTGATCCTCATCATCTTCGCAAGGCACCCCGGCCTTTATGCACAATTGAGTAATCAGAGAAGAGAAGAACAGTCGACCCTTCTTCCTTTTTCGGCACTCGTCCACCTCGCCGATTTGGGCGCCCATATTTACGGACCTTCCAAAGGAAAATGCAGAGAAGTAATAAAGATTCGCTCTTCCGACACGGTGGTATCATGGGTGGTGGGCAAAACCGCTTTTAATGAAGTGGAGCCGACATGAGCCTCTAATTTTAATGATGCAGCCTTTAATGGAGCGACATCCCGTGTGGAGATCTCCCATTTCGTGCCTTCGACGGTTTGTCAATCGTAGCGCCTCGAGGTCTTCACCGGAAGCGCCCTCTTCATGGTGGAGAAAGCATCCTCCACCTCATTGTCTAACTCATAAAAGCATTAATAGTTTCCTGATAGAAAACCACTAATTTACCTCTAACCACAGCAGATAACCCTTCCTTATTTGGCAAAGGCGTGATATTTGCATAGAATTCCTTAACAAGGGTGTAATGGGGGAGGTGGTATTCGCCGAATGTAGCCCAACCATTCAAGGAAATTAATTCCACCACAAACACCTGGGTTTCTTTCGACTGGAACCCTTTTCCATCCAGAGTCGCCAGCTTTTAAGCGCTTAAATCTTTTGAACCCACCGTGAGCTCGAATTTAGGGATGGCATCGATTGAAATTTTGCCTTTTGTGACGAGGGTTTGTCCACTCGCCTTCTTGCTTTGAACATCTTCGATTCCTCGGCCTCCACTATCTTGGCCTTCCCTTTCATGGGACTATTATTCCTTTGAGGAAGGAGGCGAACGACTGTGGATGAGCTGGTGAAGTTTCGTGATACCTCTTCGCCTAAAATTACGGGCGTGTGGCGGCGCCATTGCTTGAATGGATGATGGCCGCACCGCCCTCGATCCCCCGCTTTGAATCTCCTCATAATAACCGATTCTCAGATGGAAGAGATGGAGACTACAAATTTGCACAATCGAGCACGGAGAAAATGATCTTGAAAGGCGAGAGCAAAGATGCGAAAGCAAAATTGGGGAAATAAAAGATTTAAAAGACTGAAAGGTGGAGAAGGAAAAGGCGCGGTCTTTCAAATCCCAAAAGTCAACCAAATTTTTCCCGCTCTTTTTGTTTTTACCAAATTGGCAACTTCTATTTCACTTTCTCTTAATCCTCTGCAAATCCATTACTAGGCAAGAATTAGCACCATGCTCGTAATTTTCCCAGTAGGCACGCACGCACTGCAATCAAAAATCCCAAAATAATCCCTCATCCTTTTAGCAAGGCTAAAGCAATTTATTATCATACGAAAAACACCGAGACAAAACTTAAAATAAATCAAATATGTACAAACGGAATAAAAATGGGCTGCCCGGCGCCTGCTTGCCATGGCAGCCCAAGATACCTCCTGTCAGGCGTCCTTCAGGGATGTTGAGGTCTTCTCACGAACGACCTCGCCACCACAATAGTGCTTGACTCGCTGTCCATTCACCATGAATTCCCGACCTGATGTCCCTTCAGAATGTGATAGCACCGGGTGCTACCGAGAATTGTGAAGGGACCCGACCATCGTGATTTCAGCTTTCCAGGGAATAGTTTCAACCTTGAATTGAACAAGAGTACTTGCGACCCGGCATGAACTCACGGCGCAAGATGTTGTTGTCATGCCATCTCTTTGTCCTCTCCTTGTACAATTTCGCATTTTCATAGCAAACCAACGAATTCATCCATCTCACTTAGTTGCAACAAGCGAGCTTCTCCAGAAACTTTATGCTAAAATTCAGTTTCTTTATCGCCCAATAGGCTCGATGCTCGAGTTCCGTGGAAGGTGACAAGCTTTCCCATAGACCAACCGACAGGGGACATCCCTAACGGAGTTTTGAAGTCGCTCAGAGGCCCATACCGCATCATCCGCTTGTATGGACCAATCCTTCCGACCGGTTTACCACCTTTTCTAATATGCCTTTATCTCTATTGAGAGTTCATTTTGTCCATTGGTTTGGGGTGGTATGCCGTGGTAATCTTGTGGCTAACATTGTACTGCCAGATAGCACTCAACGCCTTGTTGACAAAATGAGTTCCTTCGTCACTAATGATAGCACGAGGAGTGCCAAACCGGTAAAGATGTTCTTTGCAAGAACTTGATTACAACCTTTGCATCATTAGTCGAACTAGCTACGGCCTCCACCCATTTAGAGACATAATCAATCGCCACCAATATGTAGAGGTTGCCAAATGAGGGTGGAAAAGGACCCATAAAGTCTAGGCCCCAAACATCAAAGAGTTCTATTTCTAGGATAAAATTTTTTGGCATCTCATTTCGAGAAGAAATGTTCCCAACTCTCGACATCGGTCACATTTTCGTACAAAGGCATGAGCATCCTTAAACAAGGTTGGCCGAAATAACTCGATTGTAGAACTTTAGCCGTTCTCGGCTCGCCAAGTGACCACCATATGGGGTAGCATGACATCCTCTAGAATCGATTCCATTTCCTCATGTGGGACACAACGCCTCATCACCACAAGATGTTGTTTATACAAGAATGGTTCATCCTAAAAGTAATGGTTCACCTCGAAAAGAACATTTTCCTTTGTTGAAAAGAGAAGTCGGGGTAGTACTCCACTAACCAAGAAATTTAGGAAGTCTGCGATACCAAGGTGTACTACGGTGGTGCATGCTCATTAGTTGCTCATCCGAAATGCATCCCTAATCGACACGGGTGTCTTCGCCAAGAGTTGGCAATCGAGATAAATGGTCGGCCACTGATTCTCAAGACTCTTCCTATCTCTAATTTCCGTGATCGAATTCAGAGAAGCAAGATCCAACGGATTAACCGTGGCTTGGCATCTTTCTTGGAGACGAGATATCTTATGGCCGCATGATCTGTGTAAACAATCACCTTCGAACCGACGAGGTAGGCACGAAATTTTTCACATGCGAACACCACTGCTAGCAGCTCCTTCTCCGTAGTGGTGTAGTTTACTTGAGCTTCCACCAACGTTTTACTAGCATAATAGATGGAGTGGAATAACTTCTCCTCCGCTGACCCAAGACGCCCCCACGGCGAAGTCACTAGCGTCGACATCACCTCGAAGGTAATGTCCAGCTCGTCCAATGATTACCGGAGCGTCACTAGAGCTCGCTTTAAAACGCCAAACGCTTTCGCACATTCCGGGAAAACTCAAGTGGCTATTCTTCTCCAACAAGGTACACAGTGGCTTAGAAATTTTGAAAAGTCTTTATGAACTTTCTCAGAAACCACCAGATGTCCTAAGAAACTACGCACCCTTCACGGTAGTGGGAGGTGGAAGTTTATCTATTACTCGATCTTGGCTCGCCCACTTCGATCCCTTCTTCGATATGTGGTGTCCCAGCACTATGCCTCTTGTACCATGAAATGACATTTTCCCAATTCAAGACTAAATCGCCACCGCAACGCCCAAGACCTTCCCAAGTTACCGTGCATACCTCAAAAGTATCCCAAACACGGAGAAGTCATCCATGAAGATTTCACCGACTTCTCCACCATATCCGAAAAGATGGCCATCATGCAACGTTGGAACGTCGCTGGGGCAATACAGAGTCCAAAAGGTATCCTTCTAAAGGCAAAAGTGCCATAGGGACACGTAAAGGTGGTTTTGTGTTGATCATCGGGTGCAATGGCGATCTGATGATAACCAGAATACCCATCTAGGAAACAGAAGAACTCCTTTCCAGCTAGTTTATCAAGCATTTGATCCATGAATGGCAGAGGAAAATGATCTTTCCTAGTAGCCGTGTTCAATTTCCTGTAATCCACACAAACACGCCATCCCGTTATCACCCGAGTTGGAATTAACTCCTGCCGATCATTAGAAATCACAGTAATTCCTCCTTTTTTAGGAACACACTGCACCG
Source organism: Salvia rosmarinus (assembly GCA_036937905.1). Classification (NCBI taxonomy): domain Eukaryota; kingdom Viridiplantae; phylum Streptophyta; class Magnoliopsida; order Lamiales; family Lamiaceae; genus Salvia; species Salvia rosmarinus. Next base: position 26,887,646 of record CM072814.1, on the reverse strand, counting down.
GGCTCACCCAAGAACTGTCCGAGATCGGATAAATGATTCCAAAGATCCACCATTTAATAACTTCCTTTTTCAACACCTCTTTCATGGCTGGATTAAGACGGCGCTGGTGTTCTATGGAAGTCTTGTGGCAATCTTCCAACAATATCTTGTGCATGCACGAGCCGGGCTGATCCTTGATGTCGGCAATTGACCATCTAATAGCTCTCAGACGGCGCAAAGACCGTAATGTAGATTCTTCTTTGTCGAGCTCGAGCGCCACGAAATGATTATGGCGAGTTTGTCCCTCGCCCGGATAAGCATATTTCAGGTGGTTGGGCAATGTTTTCAGACTAAGTATTGGAGGTTCGCCTATCGAAGGTTTGGCTACGGATAGCCGATCTGCGAGCCCAGTGACTCGTGAGCTCTACCGACACGAGTTGGGACTTCGGCCGATCTCTTGTTAGAGAATTGCTGAGGTCGCTCCCTTTCCGGTTCTAACTCCATGAGGTCGGCAACTTCATTCTCACTATCTTCGAACTGAGACGAGTGCTCCAGCATCTTGTCCATGACGACCTGCTCTAATACATGAATTATCGAGCATTCCTCCACTTCGTCAGGATACTTCATTGCGTTGAAAACATTAAAGGTGATCTTCTGATCATTCACCCTCATTGTGAGTTCGCCTTTTTGGACATCAATCAAAGTCCTTCCAGTTGCAAGGAAAGGACGTCCCAAAATTATGGGCACCTCGTGATCTGCTTCGTAATCCAATATGATGAAGTCCGTGGGAAAAATGAATGTATCAACCTTTACTAGCACATCTTCAATTTTTCCTTCAGGATGAGCCATAGACCGAACTGCCAATTGCAGGGTCACTGTTGTGGGCCGAGCTTCTATTGTCCCGAGCTTCGAATATTGAGAGCGGCATTAAGTTTATACTCGCCCTAGATCACATGAGCACGACCAACGCCACGACCTCCAATTGAACATGGAATTGTGAAACCCCGGATCTTTCAACTTGGGTGGAATCTTGCTTTTAACATGGTACTCATCGCTCTCACCAATGCCACTGCTTTGAACTCCCCAGCGTCTCTTCTTTGTTAGGATATCCTTCAAGAACTTCACATAATTGGCATTTGTTCTAGTGCTTCCACCAATGGAATATTAATGTGCAACTGCTTCAAGACATCTAGAAATCTCCAAAACCGAGTGTCTTCTTTGCTTTTTCAACCTTTCGGGTAAAGGTGGTGGTGGTCGATAAACTACCTCGCCCATACGCTTTGCATTGGATTCACCTCGGCAGCTCATCTGCATTGAGGGTTTGCTTTGGTGCGATCACCGCCACCTTACTTTTAGGGTTTGAGGACTCCGCCTCTTCTTGGTTCAAGATTTGGTTTCGTGCATTTTCTTTCCACTTGCAGATGTGGCAGCCTCGACATGTTCTTTATCCTTCCGAGGATTCTCCGTGTCACCAGCAGATTGCCAAGTGGCCGATTCCTCATCTCGTGGCTAATTGTCCGATCCGAACTTCCAGATTCGTAGCGAAGTGGATCGCCTCGATTATCGCATCTGCTTTTAGCCATATACTCCTTCATCAAAGTTTCAATAGACTTAGCGTGGAGCGGCTTGTTGTCGCCGGTTGGAAATTTTGTGGATATGTGGTTTCTCAAAATTTCCACCACCACTGTTCCGCATCCTTGTCCTCCCCATGAGAAATTAGGTGTTGTCTCCACCCCGGATTGTATGTTTGCGAGTAGGGATTATTTCGCTGGCCATTCTGATTTCACATATAACACACCGAGGCTGGGTTCGATGGGCAACTATCAAAAGTATGCCCCTCCCCACAATAAACACACGACACTTCGTTTACTTGCATTGTGGGTGCTACCATTGGAACACTCGTTTGTTGAGCAACTGGATTGGTTACTTGCAAGCTTTTCAACATGTTGCTCATGGATGCCACTTGAGCAGTTAGCGCCGTCAAGGCATCAACTTCCAAAACACCGGCAATAGATTTCTTTCCCATTGGAGCTCGCGAATTGGACCATTGGCAATTATTATTAGCGATCCTTTCCAGTATCTCATATGCCTCATTGTAAGATTTAGAGAGAATGGCTCCATTTGCGGAAGCATCGAGAACCAACCGTGTGGACGCGTTTAACCCATTATAGAATGTCTTCAATTGAATGCAGTGCTGGATGCCGTGGTGAGGGCATTTTCGTAGCATTTCCTTGTAACGTTCCCAAGCTTCGCACACTGATTCGTCATCATTCTGCTGGAACGACATGATGTCATTTCGGAACCTTGCATTCTTTGTAGGCGGGAAATATTTCATCAAGAATTTTTCGCCGAGCTCGTTCCACGAAGTGATAGAATCTAATGGAATACCATTCAGCCATGCTTTTGCACGATCTCGTAGCGAGAAAGGGAACAGCCGAAGTCTGAGTGCTTCGGCCGAGACGCCTGGTAATTTGAATGAGTCGCTGACCTCCAGGAACGATCGAAGGTGGAGATGTGGATCCTCTGTGGCTTGCCCACTGAACTGCCCCACTGCTTGGAGTATCCGAACATAACCGACTTCACTCGAATCGGTTCGCTTGCACCTCGGGTCTGGTTATTCCCGGATTCAGCTCATTAAATCTGGGGTTAGCGTAGTCACGTATACCCCTTTCCCGGTCATCAGCAATGACTATAGCATTTCCTCCATTATTCCCGTTACCTCCTGGTGCGGCCATTTTGGCTTGCGCTCTACGGACGTTTTGACGTCGTCTTCCTCGACGGAAGGTGCGTTCAATCTCTGGATCTAGCGGGTACAATACATGCGCCTTGGTTTTGTGCATATACCACAGTCCAGAAACCTGATTCACGCAAAGAAAAATAACAGAGTTAACCACTAATACGAAATAAACACAAAAATTGAAATATCAACGTAATTTATCATTAGCGCTCCCCGGCAACGGCGCCAAAAACTTGTTGTCTAGATATGCAACACAATATATATATATATATATATATATATATTGTAATAATACGCAAGTGCACGTAATCAACAAGTAATATACGGAAATATTCCGAGATCGAATCCACAGGGAACACACTTTTTAAACCACGTCGAATACAATTTGTTTGTGATTATGAGAGAGAACAATTAAAGAGAACTTTTACACCGAGACGAGGAGAGATTTTAGACAATAAATGATTAACAAGCAGATATCGTGAGGAAAAATAGACTTGATCACTTGATTCCACCCATACTCGTACCGCCACGCTCAACATTAGCTTGCCTCCTTATTATGACATGAAATCTTCCAACTCTTAGTATTTTCCAAATCTAAGATTATACCTCTAAGCTCGTCAATATATTCCTATACCAAGCGCAAACACATATTCCTATGCTATTCACACACATAATAATTAAATCATGTTCTTGCGTCACTTTCTTGTTTTCCACTCTATGAGAGCTTCCTGTAAATCATAGAGCTAAGATCTCACCCATGGTGATCAATCACAAGCAAGATAAATAATCGCCAAGAAAACGATAATAACTTAACAAGATAAGCAGAAACGGGCTCACACACGAGCATGGGTTTCATCAAAAGATCAAGTCATACAATTTAGCTCATAGCGAGTGTGCAATGTAATTCGAAACACAAATGCCATAGCAAAGGAAAAGGAATTGAGATTCAAAGTTAACACTGTCGCTAAAATCACGTGCTCCTCCTCGATCATCGTCTCTTCCGATAGCTTCTTCTCCAAGGCGTTGCCCTCTGATTTTCCCTTCCAGATACTGAATTATTCCCTTTCTCCTGATTGTCGCCTCCTTTTAATAACCAACTCGACAATTTTAGGTGCATGTGACTAGGCACCGCAAACCCTTCATCCATCGATCCTCTCTTTTCCGCTTGCTCGGAAAACGCGTCCTTTATCTTTGTCGTGGCCGGCCGCCACGTGGCCGTGGTCCGCAAGACCATTCTTCGCTTCGTTCATAAGCGGCGGCTTCATCTTTTCTTTCCTTTCTTCCGAGCTCAACCTTTGAACGGCCCGACCTCGCTCATGAATCCGATCTCATTTTGCGGTCATCGGCCTCGGCTAATAAGAGTTCGACCGCTATAGTATCGATGTCGAGGTCGTCTTCATACTTGTGAACTTTTCAATCTTTGAGCTCGGCTCTATTCTCTTTCTTCCCGGAGTTCGGTTCCGCTCACGAGTTCGGTAGTCTTGAGCTCGAAAGTCTTGAGCTCGGAAGTCTTTGTAGCTCGACTCTGCTCTCGCATTTCTCCAGCATTATTCGTTCAATCCCTCCTCGCACATCGAAGTCAAGGTCGCTCACGAGTTCGGCCTTGCTTGCGCGTTCAACCTGGGGCTTGACTTTGACTCAGCGGACTTCCGCCTTGTCTTTTCTGCCGCTCTTCCTGCTACATGCCATAACTAATTAAAAAAAACGCATAAATGCAATTAAAAACCCTTTGATTTCACCTGACTCAATCCTTCACACATACACACGCAAACATAACAAAACATACAACATAACATCGAAAAAAACAAACAGAACCCGGTTCACTCAAGGATTTTATCATCAAAAAGGTCATATAATAACTCTTTTATAAGAGTTATCACATATAGTGAGAATTTTGAAAATCTTGAGAGAAGAAAGAAGACGTTTTTCTATTGCCTCTCCATAGATTGTCCTCACTCGGCATTGGAGTTTAGGCAAACGGGATACAGTCCAGAAGATCAAAGCACGAGTCTTGATCTATTCATCCCGACAGATTCGCAGGTAAACACGAGAAAACTCCTACGTGTTGCAATTAATTATATAGGTGCATGCTAGGAATATAATCAATGTATGGTGAATTAAACATCCAAGATAGATCCTCGGGATAGGGTTAAAATCAGATTTCCCTACATAATCGCCCAGGGTGTAAATAGGGCTCAGCATGTCAGAGTTAAAACCAGGAGTATGGGTACTATCAACATCCTTCATCTCATCGTCGCCAGACGGGTCCTCTCTCGGGTCCTACCTCTTCGACCTCAAAGATTGAATGTGGGAGTCACGGTCTCGTATTATAATGACTCTAGCTTCTTCCATAGTAGCTAAGTCTCAACGGATCTCAATCGTGATCTCCTCGAAAGCAGCGGCTGGAAACAGAGCAGCAACAAGACGGGCACAAGCTCCTCTCACAATGCCTGCAGCTAGTCCACATGGATCCTCAATCTCCACAGAGTTACGGTACACAGATGCATGCGGGGATGGCGGTGGCTGGACCGGGGGAGAGCCGGTAGGTGAAGATGGGTACGGGCATAGCATGACCGATGGCCATGGTCTGGGCGGGTAATGACGGGGATGGAATCTTACTAGCGGTAGGACCGAAAAAGTGAGTTGTCGAGGATGGAAAGATCCAGCCTCGAATATGTTCTTGCCACAGCCAGGCAAGAATGCAGGTCCATCAGATGCCAAGCGAGGCATCTCCGGATGAAGCCACTCGGGAATCTCATCATGCCAGGTGTATTCTCGCTCATGGAGATACGGTCCACAAGGTGCAGCTTCGTATACCATGAATACGTAGTTCAGGTGGCTGACGGAACGGGGTAAGTCTACCTCAAGATCGAAGCTCTCTTGGCGACGATAAATGTATTCAGATGATATCTCGCGTGTATACCCCTGTTTTGGGTAGCAGTCTTGCAATCAGTCGGAGTACACCGTTGTAGTATGACGTACCACGGGCATGTGCAGCAGTCCAGTGACGCATGAAGTGAGAAAAGAACTAGCCGACATCGTCTCCTTGGCACATCTAGTAGGAACGATAGGAACGTACAACCTCCTCGTGTGTGGCTCTACAAGATAAAAGGCGTCTAGTCGTAAAAATTGTCCGAACCATAATCTTATATCCTATATTTCTAAGTTCTTATGAAACTACTTTCATGGTTTGGTCTTCGGAAAGAGACTGTATGGTGTCTTAGGGTAGAACAAACTTTTAATGTCTAGCCTTTGAGTAAGGCTAAGTGGTCACCCTTTCTCATTGGGTTCTGAATTCCTTATTTCTATGCGCATTATAACATCGATCATATGCGTTCTTTCAATACTTACAATTCGATCTTTCTTTTCATACTTTTATAACGTTATACTTTGATTTTTCGTTATCGCCACGATAGAGTTAGCACTTATGGTGTTCGGAATTCCTTCACATAGAGATTTTGTGATTCATATCAGTGTGAACCTCCAGTTAAGTAATTGTTTCGTCATCATAGACTCATCGCGTTGTCATCCTCAAATCCGTTCGTATTGGGATTCCTATAATTTATATGTTCTCGTTCTTCCTTAAGATTTCGTTCAATCGGGGATACCTTATGTTCTCATACTAAGTTCGGCGTAATAGGGATCATGCGTCTTAAGAGTCTATGTTCTCATGGGGAAACATACTCATTTACCTTATGCCTCTAGCATGCTTTGCATATAGGAGTAAACATAACTCATAACATATATTGCGATAAACAGGTCTTCTCATATCATTCCTTTATCAATCTCCTAGATTTTTCAACTCTTTTCAACCTAACAACCAGTTATTTTGAAAATAACTTTTCAATTTCAATCATTCATTTTTTCCAAAATCCTTGGAAACAACAAATCCATTTGAAATTTTTTTGAGACTTTTCTCCTTTCAAACATATTTCAACCTTGAAAACAATGCGACTTTTGTAAGTCCATTTCACATTTCATAAACTTCCATCATTTCAAAAAAACTTTCAGTTGAGATAGTTACCTTCTTCCTCGTTGAGCAGGACGACGATGGAGTGCAGTGCAGTAGCAGTCAACACAACCAATTTCTAGACTAAACTTTCGACTTAGGATTCAAGGAAAGGGTTTCTAGGGTTCAGAGCGAACACGTGCTCTGATACCACTTTGTGACGACCCGAATTGTCAAGGAAGTACAGATTAAATGGATCGCCACTGGTATGACAATGCAGCGGATGTACACATAACTAAACCAATACGATTAACCAATCAACTATGAATAAATGCATAGACTGAAAGGAATAAGATGTTTCGATACAAACTCAAGTCACAGAAGGACTTGCCCAAAAGGTTCAACGTTCAAATATAGCCCAATCAGGGCGCAATTCAAGGAACGAGGTACGACCTCAAGTTCAATACGATATGAAAAGCAGTTATAATCAAAAGACATCAAACAATATCAGAGTTAGCAGCAATAAACATGTGGACATGCATATGACAATACATGCCCAAGGTTCTAGAAATCCTTTCTATTAAAGCAACAAAACAACTGCCACTCTGCACTTCCTCGCACCCATCATCAATCCCTGCTCAACCTGCACATCAAAAACGAGATGCAAGGCTAAGTACAAAAGTACTCAGTGGACTCATTGCCGAAAACATTTTCTTTGTAAGTTATTGAACTGCCCACAATAGCGCATAAGGATTTTAGTTAAAAGACTCATACCTATCAAACATTTTATCATTTTCCAAAAGTGTCCGGCCAGACTATTTCATCCACGTTGTTCCATATCTGATCATTCATTCATTCATTCACCCAATCGTGCACTATGGAGGTAGCCACCTACACATAGTCGTCGTGACCGGTCGAGGTAGCTAACCTTAACACACAGTCACACGTGTACATAATCCGAGTTAGTTCTCAACTAAGTCGGATCCGATCGTTACCCTTTTTAACGTTGGTGGACCAACACATTATACCACGTTGGATATAACAACCTCAGATAGGATCACAACAAAACATAAACATTTGGCAGTCAATAACAGTTCATGCAATAACATTTCATAAAGCTTTTGTAAATCATGCTTTGAGGTATGCATAACATTTTGTTTCAAGAGAGCCCACCTGCGAGTTCGAAGCTAGTAAGTCTAAGTGAGCAAGTGAAATTGTCATTCCTCGCCAACTACGTACGATCAAACCCTTCATAAGAAAATAGCATTTCTTAGATTCTTTCCATCGATCAAGGTCGTTTATGAATTACGACTTAAAGCTCCCATTTAGGGTTTCTTTATGATTTCATGTGGTGGTCTTAAGATAATTCATATTATCTTACATTCTCAATTTCCAAACTATATTACTTCATCATTCATAGATGAACCTAAACTTATGAGTCGTATACTCCGAGTCTATCCTCGACTCTTAACCTTAGTGTTCTTCTAAACATTATTACGTTATAGATTGTCGGTACTCAAGTGATGATTGGTAAATTAGGATATTCTCAAGCCACTAGCTAGACTTAACAATTATAGTTACGCCCTAGTAGACCACTGTCAGATTAACACGACGAATAAAGGGAGTCTTGACTTATGACTCAAGTGATCACATGCTATCATGTCGTAGGAATAGATGAATTCCTTAGAAATATTAACTCGACCTTTGAGACATAAGGATCGACATCTTATATATGTTCAAATCTTTGTTTACACTTTACGACGTTGTTTGTTTCTCTTAACTCGTCGGAGATCAGATAAAGATAATCGCTATTCGTTGTCGAGTTGACTTAACGCGCAATCTAACATCGTATTGGGTTGTCGTTATTGAGTATCAACGTTGTAACTCGGCTTTTGGTTTCTTTAACTTAGGAACTCACGTTTGAGTATCCTATTATTAATAGGAAAACCCTAATTTGTGTCTAACTTCGATTCTCATTAATCTTTCTTAAGTTATCGAAATTGGTCGATTTCTTTCGGATTCTAGTACATAAAGTATTATGTTGTTTACGTTTGGGGTTTTGTTTGTCGGTACAACATAAACACAACGATTCTACACCATACAATACCATACATAACATAAACTATACTAAAGCATTAGAAAACCCTAATTTCTAACATAATGCAAAACCATTGTGTATGTGTGCATAAGTGTTCCATTCATTCATCACAATCACAACCATTCATTCAATGCTTATAGTTTATCCATCATAGCATCATTTACCATTAAAATTAAACTCATGCTTAACCATTTTGCTATGTTTTCGATAATTAGCAATAATTAGCATATGTATCCAATAAATTCCAATAAAATCATGATATACTCCTATCATACTATAGAATTTAATTTCCAATTCAATATCATCATATAAAATTTTAAACCATGGGTTGATTTAGCATATAGTTTTCGATATTCATGATTTAATGAGCATTGGTGTTCAATAAATTCCACAAAATCTATATCATGCTTATATCATATACTAAGCATGAAATATCATCTCATACATACATTAAAATTACAACACATACTTTTTACTACATGTATATTTTTTATAATTATAATATATATTAAATAAATTCCATTCACTTCACCATATGCTTATAATATGCAATAAACATGTAATATTAACATTAAACATCAACCAATATTTATAATATCACATATCATATTATTCTCAACAATTAAAAATCAAATAAATCCTAAAATATATATATAAAGTTTCGGCTTTTTCATAAAAATAGGAGTAGTGTCTCAAAAAATTCAAGATTAATATATGATGTTCATATCATATATTAAACACTATATCTCAACTATTTTTCAACAAATAAAATCAAACAATGGCTTAAAAATACTTAAATAAATTCTGCCCATTTTTTAAAAATAGGAGTAGCGTTTCAAAAATTTCAAGATTAATATATGATGTTCATATCATATATTAAACACTATTTCTCAACTATTTATCAACAAATAAAATCAAACAAAATACAAGGAAATTCCAAAAATATTCTAAAAATTACCAAATTTATTATACATGCTCCTAATACATCAACAAGCAATAATATCAAATAATATTCACAAAATCATGCTTTATCACATATAAAAAGAAATATAACATAAATAAAAAAATATTAAACATGCTCCAAAAATTTCCAAATTTTAACTACAGCCTTAGAACACATTTCTAAGCATATTTCATTGATGGCTTGAGAGCATTTGATGGCTCCAAAGTCACGAAAAAAAATTAAGAACAAAACTAGGGTTCTTTATGAAATAAATTCAAAAAAATTCAAACAGAAATTCTACTCCATTATAAATGAAGAAAATGATGAATAATACCTTATTATGGTCTTAGAAATTTACTTTGGGGTTTGGAATGTGTTGGAAAGGAAGATTAAAGATTGAAAAGTTGAAGAACAAATGAGAGAAAATTCAAAATTAGAGAGAGAAAGGGAGGGCTCGGTTTTGGCTGAACATTCTTTTCCAAATGAGCTGTTTTTGAGCCTGTATGGAGAGCCCTTTGTGGTGGTTTGGATAAGACTAGTTAAATTACCCGATTTGGCATGTTAATACCGACTTTTTAAGTTTTAACGCGCTTTCGATTGATTTCTCTGAACCATATGGTTTTATTTTCTTAAATAGCCTTTAAAAGACTTATTTCAATGTTTATAATAATTTCATGAAGTTCGGATGGCATTCGATAAGTCAATTCCGAGTTATCGCGGAAAAATAGCGTCCGGCGATTAAATTATGCTAATTCAAAAATTCTATTTAATTCTTGAGCTTTCATAATTAATTTGAGCCTTATAAATAATTTCTTATTGATTTAGACCCTTGGTTTGAGTTTCGGGTCGTTCGGATCAGTTTAGGATTTTTCCGGTATTTATACCCGACGTTCGGTTAAGTTCTTCAGGAATTTCGTTCAGAAATTGATTCTTATACATTCTAAATTCATAATTATATATTCCTTCATGAATTTGATTGTTATCACTAATTATCATGATTAGCACGGACTGAAAGTTGATCCGGCTCGTGAATAGTACTTTTGAAACTGTCCGGGCGAGTATGCCCGAAAATTCTCATTCTTATGTTTCTCACATGTTTTCGTGAGAGAATCCTAGAAATGAAATCATTTTGTTGAGATTCATTATCGATCTTCCATTCTATGTTAAGGTTATTCGGAAAACCCTAATCCGGTAGAACTAGTCACTAGTTTTTGATTTCTCTAGTTTTCGATCTCCGAATCGATTCTAATTCAGTTCGTTGGTCACCTTAAACATAATCAAGGTATAAGCAACACAAATAATTGGTTTAAGCATCACTAATAAAAGTTTTAAGTATTTCGGTTATTCTGAGTCGTATCCAAGTGAGTGCAAAGCGGCGATGCATTGCGGACTCTACCATGGAAGTTTAATATGTAGCCGCCTTGAGGTCGATAAAGCGGCTGTATGGTTCAAGAACTACCTCATGAATCTAGATGTTGTACCTTATTTGCCCAAGAGTATCATAGTTTCATGTGATAACTCGGTGCGAGAGCAAAGTCGAAGCAACCACGGACCCACAAGGCAACCAAACACATAAAGAGAAAGTACCATGTCATACGAGAAGTCGTTAGATGAGGAGGCGTGCTGATTGAAAAGATTTGTCTCATGGATAACCTAGCTGGCCCATTCATTAAAAGCCGCCGCAAAAGTCTACGAAGAGCATATTCGAGGACTCGATTACAAGAAGATGGCACCCACTTAGAAAGAAAACTTTTGTATAAGTGGGAGAAGCAAATTGATGGTGTTGTTTGTAATAGCTAGTAGAGAGACACATTGTATACTAAAAGTTTTCTTTAGTATAAGTGGGAGATTGTTGGATATGTATACTAGAAGCGCTTTGGTTGAGCTTGATACAATGTTTCATACCACTATTACAATCTCCTATATGAATTGTTTACTTGATTGCATATGTATGTCCCCTTATCTCATATATAAGTTAGATCATACGATTGTGTTATAGATCACGAAGTCCGTATGATTGGTCAAGATTAATGAGATATAAAGAGTATCACACCGAGACAACTTGAGGACGAGTTGTCGGTATAGGTCATGTATAGATAAGAAGTTACTGACTTAGTTGCTTGTCTATGCTGGTACGTCTCGACGTATTGATGGATCACAGTGAGATGAGTTCTTCTATCTGACCGTTGTGAAGAACCTAGATCTCGGAGACTATACGTTGATCTAAACCTCGATAAGGTATTAGGTGAGTATGAGTTGCTGATCATCACTTTGACTTGTTATGGGTGAGGGTTACATGAGATAACCTAAGATTCTCTGCATCTTGGGTGGTGTCAGTGCTTGTATGTCATGCTAGTTACCCGTGTCGAGTCACCATATCTCAAAAGGTTTATTGTACTAAACCCGCATTGGTCGAGTGGTACTACTTAATGAATTAAAGTAATTAATTATTTTAGCAATGTAGCAGCGTAAATAATTAATGGACGACGATATCTTAAATACGGGATTCGTTAAGTCTAAATGCGAGCCCGACTCAACTTCGAAAATAAAGGGGTAAGTCAGCATTTATTCTCTAGTGGCATGAATAAATATTTATGAATTAATTTATGTTCTGGGCTGAACATAAGATAATTAATTTATTTGAGGCCCATCTTTATTCCTTGCATTTGATCCCTAGGATGGCCCATCCAGGCCTGGAGCTAAGTGAAAATCGTCCACCTCCTTATAGAGTCCCTATGGGACTCTGTTTTGATCCTCTCTATCTTAAGTGATATTATTATATTTATTAGATATGCATAAATCCTATCATGATAGGATTTATGGTTGCATTTTAAATATAAGGTGAGAGAGAAAATCAAAGGCTAATCCTAAGTGAATATTTTCGAGAATCACACTTATCATTATTGAGATTTTTGAAAATTTTCAAGAAGGAAGGAAGACTAATTTTCATAGCATTCTCCATAGATTGTCCTCACTCGCAGTGGAGTTTAAGGAATGGGATACAATCCGGAAGATCAAAGCACGAGTATTGATCCTATTCATTCCTCGCCAAATTCGCGGTAAACACGAGAAAACACCAACGTGTTGTAATTAATTATATAGGTGCATGCTAGGTATATAATCAATGTATGGTGAATTAAACACCCAAGATAGATCCTCGGGAGAGGGTTAAAATCAGATTTCCCTACAAAAAGCTATGGATGTATACAAGAAAACATCTCTACAAGATGGCAAGGAAGCCATAGGTAGTAAGTGGGTATACAAGAGGAAGAGAGATTCAGATGGAGAGATTTCAGCTTTTAAAGCCAGGCTTGTGGGGAAAGGGTACACTCAGATTGAGGGCATCGATTTCGATGAGATCTTTTCGCCTGTAGCAATGCTCTAGTCCATCAGAATTCTTTTGGCCATAGCAGCTCACCTAAACCTAGAGATTTGGCAAATGGAGGTTAAAACCGCTTTTCTAAACGGTTACCTTGAAGGAGGTAGAGACATCTATATGCAGCAACCTGAAGGTTATGTGGTGAAGGGTGAAGAGCATCTAGCATGGAAGCTTAAGAAGTCCATTTATGGACTCAAGCAAGCTTCCCGATCATGGAACTTAAGATTTGACGAGGTGGTAAAGTCCTATGGATTTACCCAGTTGCCTTGCGAAAGTTGTGCGTATCGTTTGGATGTCAAAAGTGACTGATCGATAAAATTTGATCGCACGAAAAACGTGCAAGTATAAGGTAAGTCGAGTATCGTATCCACAGAGATTGCAATCCGAAAACACAGAAGCTAATTCAACGAAACTTCATCATTATCCAAGCACAGATTGGTTTCGAAGGTTTTAAGGCTTCGGATATTAAATCCAAAGCAAAGGTGACAACTTGAAAATAAATGAAAGCAATAAAAACTCAAAGGGATAACTATGAAGAAAGACTAACCCTAGGGATGCATTAATCCTATCCACTACGATGTTTATCCTTCTTATTATTAACCGTTTTAATCAAGACAAGATGGAAGATCACATATGTAGCCAACAACTTCAGTGACGACAATTGTGACAGTTGATTACTAATTTTCCCTATTATCAATTACGTCTCTAGAGAAAAATAAGCAACTCAAAAGGATAACAAAGAATATGTTTCCCACGAATGTTCCTATCTCGATTCGACTCGAGGCTTATCCGTATTATGCATTCAAGATCGATTGACGCTAAAAGCATTACGTAATTAATCGGCAACTATGATATGCATCAAGACCGATCGTAAATCAACACATATAATTAAGCACCAAGAATCATGAATCAATGCTCGGAAGGTAAATAACAATAGCATGAATCACAACATATAGGATAGAATCATGCAAACCCTATGATTAGAAATGTAAATTTAGCTAGACATAAATAACGAAATAAAATACAAAATAATCATAAAAATACGAATTAAATAGATAAAACCCGTAGGGAAGCGTCTGAAGAACAATGGTTGGGTTCGTATCCAACCCAACGGAAAACGGGAAAACGATGGAATTTGTTCTGACGAAACCATTCCAAAACGTTAATAATGCGAAGAACTAATGTAGAACGATGGAAAATTATTGCTAGAATTAATATAAATCAAAACTAATGTGAAAATAAATGGAAAATAGAGTAAAGCGAGGAAAACGTAAAATCGCTGGGGAAGGTTGGGGCGCGAGGGTATCGCCTATTTATAGAATTAGGGCAGAAACCCTAATTTTCATGTCTGCCGCCATGCCTCGCGGTCGGGCTCGCGGTCGCGAACTCGGTCGCGAGGGAACATCCTCGTCTCAGCCATCCTCGTCTTCTCGGTAGGTGCGCGCGCGCTCGTCGGCCTCGCGGCCACACCTCGCGGTCGCTAGGTGTGGTCGCGTCGCATGGAAAATCGTCGCGACCACGTCTCGCGGTCGCTGGGAATGCTTGCGTGTCCTGGCGTTTCCTCGCGGCCTACCTAGCGGTCGCTAGGCCGGTCGCGAGCCATCATTTGCGCGCATATGCGCGCTCGCGCTGGTCTCTTGCGGTTGGGCTAGCGGCCGCTAGGGAGGTCGCTAGGCCCAGGTTTTTGCCCTCGTCGCTCGTTCTTCGCTCCATGCTTGATTTCAACTTATAAGCTACAAAACACCAAAGCAGAACCCAAGAGCAGTATCTTCCAAAAATATGTAAAAGCATTGAGATCCAAGACATAAACGCACTTTATCGATCTAAAATCATCTTTAGAAATCAACAATAAACGTGTAAAATACGCGTTTATCAACCCCCCCGAACTTAAATCATTGTTTGTCCTCAAACAAAAACAAGACCAAAAAGAAAGAGAGATACAAAACAGGATCAACGAGCGTCAGCAAAGGTGATTAACCAATAAAGCCTCAGAAATATCTCAAAGCTCAAAAATCATTAGTGCACACGACGACATTAGTCAAATCGACAATGTACAACCATTGAAAGCAAAAATCTCATTCAATTCAACCCTCCCAATGGCATGTGCGTAATATATAGAGTACACTCAACTCATAAAGAAATAAGGGACGTGTATGCACTCAAAAATCAATGCAATGTAAAAATCTCACCATATGCTTGTCATTTCTCTAATATCTCCACCACGTCAAATGCATTCAAATTTGGATCAAAAAGGACTTTTCATAGGTTGTATTGTAGGTACATTGGTTAAGGTAGGATAATATATGGCTAAATGACTCCAATATATTCCAAGTACTTTCATCTCTATAATCAGCTCATATGGACTTTGTCCATTTCCTTTTCCTTTCCAACATGCTATTTCGACATTTATTCATCAAGGTACCATATACTATGATAATTGACTTCCTTTATGCTCATACTATTCACAAAATTTTTTCTTTTCTTGGCTTTGTAATAGAGCTTATAGGGTCTATTCTTTTTCACACGAGTACCATACTTTATCTTTTATCCCCACTTTGCATATCAAAACAAATTTATCTCCCATTTGATTCCCATATCCATCCTCACCTCCTATCATCCGGTTAACAAAAGAATAAGGTCTAATAAAGGCTCAAAGAAGGTGACAAATGGTATATATCATTGGGCTAGTGTTTGGGTAAATATGTGGTTTAACAAAGATGGCCTTTTATCCTTTCCATATTCAAAACACATATTGCAGCCTCGATACGTAAAAATGGCAAGTTCTAGAAGATAATTACATGCATGATATCACACAAATAAAAGAAAACAGAATATGTGTATACTGATGAAGCTCAAGTCTCACGGTTTTAGCAAATGGTTAAAAACAACAAGCTAAGCAATCTCGAGTTATCCATGCGTCATTTTCTAACATATCATGTGCACTATCACATATTTAATGTAAAATTTCTATCATCATTGGCTACATGGATTAACACATTTCACTTCAACTCGTTGATCGACCGACACAACAAAAACACAAAAGACACGACAAAAGCCCCAACATATAATAACTTAACAAAACAACGCAAAACATAAAAAAAAGACTCTCAACCACATCACACTCGATCACTCCTCTCCCCCCAAACTTATTGTCAACAGTGTGCAATGGAGGCAATAATGTTTGCAGAAGAGAGTGATTGGGAGAGATCTTACCTCAAATATCGCGCTACTCTGGCGGTGGATAGAATCCTCGCCATTGATGATATACCTTGGGACTTAAAAATAAACAAACAAGACACAGCAAAACAAAGAAAAAGAAGAAAAACAAAACGAAAAACATAAAACATGAAAAAAACGTTGGGTTACCTCCCAACCAGTGCTAGATTTTCCGTAGCTAGCTCGACGGTACCTCTCATCAATCAGGCGATTTGACAACTGACAGCTTTCCAAACCTCGATTTGCCCTTGTACTTAGCATTTACAACAGCCCACCAATTGGCATAAGAATGGCTTCCACTGAGCTTGAACGAATCACTCGGATTTTTATACCGAGTACACTTCTTCCTTACAGCATGCTCATCAGATGGTCTATTGAAATTCGAGCTCAAGAATGGGCTAGCTATGGTAGTGGTGATTGAATAGCAATCCTCGTGCTCTGGACTATCGTGTTGCTTGATGGCATCATATATTGAAATTTTGAGCTCCTCATCATTGACACGAAACGTGAGGTCACCTTCCTGTACATCAATCAAAGCACGACCAGTTGCTAGAAAAGGTCTACCCAAGATTAGTGGTTGATGCTTGAATTCGGGTATGTCTAATATAACAAAATCAGCTGGAAAGACAAAGTCCCGAATTTTTACCAACACGCCTTCAACAATTCCCTTAGGATATGTGGATCGACATGTCACCATCATCAATGATATCTTTGTTGGCTTCATCTTCCCTAGCTCCGAGCGGTTGAATACATTCGTGACATCGATTGATGCTTGCTCCCAAATCGCACAACACATTGGGGAATGTGCTCGGCAATCTCAAGACTCGATGTGAAGCTCCTGATCTTTCTACTTGTAGGCAACTTCCGCTGTAAGATGGCATCGCATTCTTTAGATAGGTTAATTTTTCAAATTTACCCAATTTTTTGCTTGCTAATGCATCTTTGAAACTTCACATATCCGGCATGTTTGGAACGCTCAAAGAGAGGTAGATTGATATTCACTTTCTAAAATATCTCTTTGAATCGGGTGAACTCCTCGTCATATTTCGACTTAGCTAGTCGACTTGGAAACTGAACCGGAGGAGTATATGTAGGATATTTTGTCACTGGGCATGCCTCGTTGTCGTCCTCGCGACCGCGAGGGTGATCGCTAGGAACCTGCGCCACTTCGGCGTTCTTCCTCTCGTCTGGGCGCTGCGGGCGCGGCTCGCCCCCGACACTTTGTTCGTCTTCGCGTCGGGCTCGCGGTCGCGAGCTCGATCGCCAGTGCTTTCGTTCGTGGCGCGGGTCGCCGCGTATTCCTGACCGGCCGAACGTGTGATGTCTCGTAATCGGCTCATGGTCGTGAGCTCGGTCGCGAGGTGCTCTTCCGCCGCCCTTCTTCGTCGGGTGGGTGCGATCGCTGCTCCACTTCTCAACCGGATAGCAAAGCACCGATTCTTAGGGTTCACTTCAGACACTGGAAATTGGCCCGTCGTTGGTGTGCATTTCGCTATGCGCCATCATCGACCGATCCGATTCTCCAAAGTCTTCAAGTGTTTGCCCATGGTCGTCATGGTGGATTCGGATGTGCAACTTTACGAGTAGTGCTATTGATGAACGAGTTACGCGTGAGGCCATCGAATTATGATTTGTCGTCATTTGTTGGTTGCTCACAATCAATCGCTGCGTCGACTCCTCTAAACCCCCTTCTTCGCTCTTGAATCATACCATTCTCGCACAAAGAAAGCTTCGCCGGAGGTTGTTGGAAGTTATTGGGATTGGCATATGATAGATTAGGATGCTTCTGTTGTTCGGATGGTACTGGTTTCCCATTATTCCTCACGATCGACATAGGCGACATCTTACGCCTCGATCCGCTCTTCAAAAGAGTGAACTTCTTCATGAGCTCGTCATATTTGAGTCACTCTCAAATTGCTTTCGCCACAGGCGCCTCTCCATTGGCCATTGATAACTATTGGCGTCATCTCTTCTATGACGCGGTGGCCTCCTCTACACGGCGATTCAATAGGCACCTCCTGGCGATGCATCTACAATGCTTCTCGATGCGATGTCACCGCTATAGAACTCGTGATCTGCCGCTCTCTAGAAAATCCATGTTGAGGGCATTTTCTCAATAAGCCCTGAATCTCTCCCATGCCTCGAATAACGACTCGCCTCCTTGTTGGCAAAAGTGGGAGATCTCGATATGATCTTCGTGCTTTGGTGGAGGAAAGTATTTTGAAAGGAACTTCGCAAAGTTTCCCCAGTATCTATCCCGGTTCGGTCCAGGCTCTTGAACAAATCTTTGGCCTGGCTGCAGAGAGAATCCGAACATGCGCATCCGGATTGTGTCTTGTGGCACCCCATTCTGCTTGATGGTGTCACAAATGTCGAGATAAGTCTCGAGATGTGCATTCGGTCTTCTGTAACTCCTTCCCCAAGCTGCTCTCCTTGCACCATACCGATCGGGTACGCTTTTAATTCGAAATTGTTCGCGTCCACTTGCGGGCCCCATCCTCCTCCTTGGAATTGTTCAGTGGGAGGTCGGTACAAGTAGTTCAGAGGTCTCGTCTCTGGGGTAGGGACAAGGAGTCCCATATTCGCCATTTGGCCGTGATCTCTCTGAAATCAGCTAGCATGCGTGCAGCTTGCTCGGGAGGAATGCCCCCATTGGGAGGAACACCCCTGTAGTTCGGAATTGCTGCCATTTCTTGCTCTCTCCTTTCTCGTCTCCTCCTTCTCCGAGTGCTTTCGATCTCGGGATCTAAATATTTTTCAGGAAGTCCTTGAGATCTTGTAATCATATAATACCTGGAGAAAAAGAGAGAACTTAACTATGGCAAAAATAAATAAATATAATAATATATAACTTGAATTAATAACTCCAAATCGTTAAATTATTCCAATGTGATCTTAACAATCCCCGGCAACGACACAAAAATTTGATCGCACGAAAAACGCGCAAGTATAAGGTAAGTCGAGTATCGTATCCACGGGGATTGCAATCCGAAAACACAGAAGCTAATTCAACGAAACTTCATCATTATCCAAGCACAGATTGGTTTTGAAGGTTTTAAGGCTTCGGATATTAAATCCAAAGCAAAGGTGACAACTTGAAAATAAATGAAAGCAATAAAAAATCAAATCCCCAAAATTTGATCGACAAAATTTGATCGCACGAAAAACGCGCAAGTATAAGGTAAGTCGAGTATCGTATCCACGGGGATTGCAATCCGAAAACACAGAAGCTAATTCAACGAAACTTCATCATTATCCAAGCACGTTGGTTTGAAGGTTTAAGGCTTGGATATTAAATCCAAAGCAAAGGTGACAACTTGAAAATAAATGAAAGCAATAAAAAATCAAAGGGATAACTATGAAGAAAGACTAACCCTAGGGATGCATTAATCCTATCCACTACGATGTTTATCCTGCTTATTATTACGGTTTTAATCCGGACTAGATGGAAGATCACATATGTAGCCAACAACTTGAGCCATCGACAATTGTGACAGATTGATTACTAATTTTCCCTATTACTATTCGCCTCTAGAGAAAAATAAGCAACTCAAAAGGATCACAAAGAATATGCTTCCTACGAATGTTCCTATCTCGATTCGACTCAAGCGCTTATCCGTATCATGCATTCAAGATCGATTGACAATTAAAACGGTTACGTAATTAACTGGCAACTATGATATGCATCAAGATTGATAAGAAATCAACACATATAATTAAGCACCAAGAATCATGAATCAATGCCTAGAAGGTAAATAACAATAGCAGGAATCACAACATATAGGATAGAATCATGCAAACCCTAGGATTAGACCAGAAATTTAGCTAGACATAAATAACGAAATAAAATACGAAATAATCATAAAAATATGAATTAAATAGATAAAACCTGTAGGGAAGCGTCTGAAGAACAATAGTTGGGTTCGTATCTAACCCAACGGAAAACGGGAAAACGATAGAATTTGTTCGGACGAAACCGTTCCAAAACGTTAACAATGCGAAGAACTAATGTAGAACGATGGAAAACTATTGCTAGAATTAATCTAAATCAAAACTAATGTGAAAATAAATGGAAAATAAAGAAAAACTGAGGAAAAACGTGTAAAATCGCGCTGGGGAAGGTTGGGGGCGCGAGGGGGTAATGCCCTATTTATAGAATTAAGGCAGAAACCCTAATTTTCATGTCTGCCGCCATGCCTCGCGGTCGCGAGCTTGGTCGTGAGGGAACATCCTCGTCTTCTCGGCAGGTGCGCGCACGCTCATCGGCCTCGCGGCCATACCTCACGATCGCTAGGTGTGGTCGCGTCGCATGGAAAATCGTCGCGGCCACGTCTAGCAGTCGCTGGGAATGCTCGCGTGTCCTGGCGTTTCCTCGCGGCTGACCTAGCGGTCGCTAGGCCGGTCGCGAGCCATCATTTGCATGCATATGCGCGCTCGCGCTCGCGCTGGTCTCTCGCGGTTAGGCTAGCGGCCGCTAAGGAGGTCGCTAGGCCGAGGTTTTTGCCCTCGTCTGCTCGTTCTTCGTTCCATGCTTCGATTTTCAACTTATAAGCCTACAAAACATCAAAACAGAACCCAAGAACAGTATCTTCCAAAAATATATAAAAGCATTGAGATCCAAGACATAAACGCACTTTATCGATCTAAAATCATCTTTAGAAATCAACAATAAATGTTTAAAATGCGCGTTTATCAGTGACGTGGTATTTCTTGCACTTTACGTAGATGACATCCTTCTACTTGGCAACAATGTGAAGCTGTTATCAGACGTAAAGAGTTGGTTATCCGATCAGTTTCAAATGAAAGACTTAGGAGATGCAGCGTACATTCTTGAGATCAAGGTTTACAGAGATCACAAGAGAAAATTGTTGAGCTTATCTCAGGCGTCTTACATTGATACTGTGATTACTCGTTTTAGTATGCAGACCGCCAAGAAGGGATTGCTACCATTCAGACATGGTGTTCCTTTATCTAAGGAGCAGTCCCCTAAGACTGCAATGGAGATAGAGGAAATGAGACAAATTCCTTACGCTTCCGCCGTACGAAGTCTCATGTACGCAATGCTATGTACGAGACCCGATATACGCTATCACGGTAGGCATAGTAGCTAGATATCAGTCTAACCCTGGACAAGCACATTGGATTGCGGTAAAGCATATACTCAAGTACCTGAAAAAGACTAGAGATTTTAGGCTAGTTTACCAAGCAGATAGTTTGATGCCTTTGGGTTATTCAGACTCGGATTTCCAAGCTGACCGTGATGAGAAAAAGTCTACCTCAGGCTATGTGTTTACCTTGGGAGGAGGAGCCGTATCTTGGCGGAGTGCAAAGCAGCGATGCATTGCGGACACTACGATGGAAGCCGAATATGTAGCCGCTTCGGAGGCTACTAAAGAGGCGGTATGGTCCAAGAACTACCTCATGGATCTAGATGTGATACTTCGTTTGCCCAAGAGTATCATAGGGTACTGTGATAACTCAGATCAGTGTAAAACTCGAAGGAACCACGGACCCACAAGGCGATAAAACACATAGAGAGAAAGTACCATGTCATACGAGAAATCGTTAGACGAGCAGATATGTTGATTGAGAAGATTGGTACTGCAGATAACCTAGCTGACCCATTCACGAAAAGCCTGCCTCAAAAAGTCTACGATGAGCATGTTCGAGGACTTGAATTGCGCAAGATGGCCCCCACTTAGAAAGGAAACTCTTGTAGAAGTGGGAGAAGCATAGTGTTGGTTGTTTGTAATAGCTAGTAGAGAGACACATTGTATACTCAAAGATTGCATTAGTATAAGTGAGAGATGATCGAGCTAAAAACACACTAAATTCACTCGCAATCGTACGAGGTAATCGTAGCGTGGTAAGTTAACACGAGTCGTCTCTCAAGGAAAACTTAACAGGGCGATTGTTCGTGTCGCACACGTGAGCGATTAAAACCTAAACATTCTAATGCCAGCGGGGTTTTAAACATGCAAGAATAGAAATACGAAATTAAACAACGATCCTAAGTGGGGTTGTCAATCCCGAGCTAAACTAATAAGCGATAAATCTAAACTAGGGGTTGTCAATCCCTAGTTGAACTATAAGCGATAAATCAAAAGCGATAGCAATTTATTATTCATAGGGTTTGTCGATCACTAATCTAAATCTAATTGCACATAAATCATCATCATCAACCAACCAAACAAGAGCGAAATTAAGCGAAAGCATAATAGATTAAAGCAACATGAGCGCAATCCATTGTCACTATGGAGTTGAATTCAATGACAATCATCAAGCGATAATCTTGTGAAATTGATTCCAATAAAGGCGATAAATCCAAGAACATAAATTCAACACATAAAAACTATAAACTAAAGTACTCAATCGATAAAATAAGGAACATAAAACAATCGTGTTTTGATCTCTTGTTATCGATGAATTCACAGGAGAAAATGGGCGAAGCTACCGCGTCGCTAAGAAATAAGGCGAGGCGAAGAACCCTTTTCGACCTAAAAGCATATATATATTAAGCGAAAGTGAGCCGGCGTTGAGGTGGCGCGCTCGTAAAAGCTTCGACTTGAAAGTGAGCGCCGGATCGGAATGAGCGCGGTTCAAAAATCATTACGAATTGAAGCGGCGGCTTAGGTTGGCGTCGGTGAAATATTCTCTCACAAATGAGCGGCGTTCATAGTGAAGCGCCGTGAAAAGTGAACGCAGCGGTGGCGCGGTTGACACGGCGGGCGCTGGGCTGCGGCGAGCCTTGAAGAAGGCGCAAGCGCCGGGCGCATTTAATGTCGGAAAAGGTCGCGGGCTGACGCCGGTTTGGACAACGCGCGCTGGAATGATGAGGCCTTGAAGAGGGGAGCCGTTTGGGGTCGAGGCCGGTTGGTTGGCGTGTTCTCGCCACGAAGAAGAGCGCTGGAACACGCTGAGATGCACCTGGAGGAGGTGGCCGTGAAGCGGCTGGGCGCTGGGTCTTGGCGAAGGCCGGGCGGGGCGAAGCGGCGCCGCGAGGCCGCCAGACAGGTCGCGCGACGCGCTTGCTGTGACGGGCGCTGAGGCGTGGCACGGGCGTGGATACGGGCATGCGATGCGCGGCTGATTGCGCGCTGGTTGGCGAGGCGAGGCGCTGGGGCACGGTGGCGAAGCTGGCCGCTTGAGCGCCGGAGGAAATAACGCGCGGCGCTCGGAAGCGCGCGCTGGTGGTTGAGTCTTGGCGCGGGCGCTGGCTTGGCTCGGGCGCGGGCGTGCGGGCGGCGTGCAGCGGGCGTCGCGCGGGCGCGGGTGTGGGTGCGGCGCGCGCGGCCATGCGACGGGTGCCGTCTTGCGACTTTGGTCGTTCGACCGTTCTCCTTTGTCTCGAACTCCGATTTACGCACGGTTTTCGCCTACGAACTCCTGTCGAAATGCTCTTCAATATATTTGATTCTTGGCGGATCCAATTCATCCTATTTTCTGCCGTTTTCCTACAAAACATCGAAACAAACGAAATGAGTCTGAATCGATAAATATAAATCAAACCAATGGCATAAATGGGACAAACTACTGAATATGACATGTGAAACAATACCAAGAATCATCACAAATCATACCAAACAACTCCCCCACACTTATCTATTTGCTTGTCCTCAAGCAAAGTCTATACTAATAAGGTTCGAAAGATAACTCATGCAACATCACTCTTAGTCCAATCAATCAAATCTCTTTTGCAATTCCCCCAAACATGATGAATACATAATAAAAGTTAATGTGAAACAAATCTAAGATTGTGAAAATATCAAACAAACATGTAGGTTATTTTTGCTCGGACCAACTCTCGCTAGAGGTGAATTAACTAAAATGGTTACCTTTAGCAACAAGTTTCTTTTGAGAACACAAAGAAAGTATAAACAAATTTTGGAACAATGTTCTAAAGGTGAAGTCTCGATGAACTCGAGTCTCCTATCGTGGTTTCCATGCCCATTTCTCAATTTACAAGAAAGAGGCGAATCCCATCCTCCATTTATCTGATCTCAACAACATTGGAGTTTTAATTCTCCTTATTTTCTTTTCACACATATTTTCTTTTTCTTTTTTTTTTTTTTTTATTTGAAGCGAGTATATAGGTAACCACCACGTTAACACTCCCCTAGCATTAGCCGGACAAATCACGTCGATAACCACCGATTTAAAATCAATTCACACAATCTCGTCAATTCACATTGCACTTTAATCACATAAAATCAAGATAAGCGAGAAATACATCAAGGTCCGATCAATACCACGAGTTCGGTTGCACAAATCAAAATCTAACTTATTCGCATAGACACAAACTCAAGTCCAAACAATCAAAATAAGCACAAGGGCACGTCATTAAGCATACAAAACTATATATGAAACGCACACAAACCGAGTAAACATACCCCACACTTAATTCGAGCATCGTCCCCGTGCTTAAAACATAAAAAGCTCATAATGGCCATAGAGGATGATACTTCCACGGTAATCGGCCGAATAATGCATTTGTAGAGTTGGAGCATCACGGCTTCATCTCTGTCACGACGACTTTCGGATCGAGCAAAACAAACTCAACAACAACAGATAGATCAACAAGAACAACAAAACAAGACAAAGAAAGAAAGAAAGAAAAGCAAATAAAAATCCGTGGATCAACTCCCACGCAGTACTCAGTTTAACGTCGTGAGCAGGACGTGTTCCGGTCAACAACGGACTATCCATAGTCCTTCACCTGCAGGAATACCATCTCGGCCAGAACATCAGTAGTAACCATATATGCACAAAGGACAGTAAAGAAAGAAAATAACAAATCATTTAAGCTCAAGTCGAACATCCTATTCTCCAAAGTGAAATAGATAATTTCAATTCCCAAAGCACAATACTTTGGAGAATTAGGAAGTTGACAAATCATGGATGTTACCTCAACCTTTGTCCTCGATTTGTCCTCCTCTGGGATCCCGTACTCCAATTGTTGAGGTAGTGCAATCACTTCCAGAGTGGGCTTTGGCATGCTTGCAACTTCACATGCCCACTCTTCCTCGTCAGCCGACCTTGTAACCACTTCCTCGTGGCTCTGATCCTGCTTCTCATCCTCACGTGCCCATTCTTCATCAATTTCCACCTCCTCAGGCGCAACGGCTCTTGGTGTCTCTCCCACCACATCTTCAACAATTGGGTCACTTTCAAGAACGGTGACCGCTGGACTGACCGGATTGGTTTGAAGTTCCCTCGCCGCACGTTGTTGATACTCAAACCACTTGCAGCAACCAGTCCCACTTGTTCCTCTAAACGCCAAGAGTTGCGTCTCTATCATCTAATGACGAACTCGATGGTCGGTGGTCGCTGAGCCTCATAGGGTGAGCTTGGAGGCTCACTATTTCATCTTGTTGCAAAGAACTCGTCCGACTTCTCATCATCATTTCTAGTGTTGCTTGGCGCCTGATTTTGGTGTCGTCAAGATCGACTTTTGACGAACTTATCATCCCAAGTCGGCATTTGAGGTGGAGGTGGTTGTGCGGGTATGATTGCGGTGGAGCGGAGGCGGTGTTGTGGATATAGTCCGAGGTGATTGTTGTGGGTACTCATATTGAGGTGGAGGATTTGGTTGCTCCAAGAGGCATTGTAGGATTGATCCTCATAGTCTTTGCGGAGGCGATTGTTCCCTGAGGGATTGGAGGCTTGATCCTCATAGTGCGGAGGAGGTGGTTGATCCCAATATGGATTATAGGCTTGTTGCTCGTGATAGGGATAATACGCTGATGCTCGTAGCCCAACGGACATCCCTTAGAAAATCGATTGGGCTCCTTCTTGAAGAAGAATTTGCCCAATATGGGGAGTTTCCTCCCCACCGCTGACCACATTCGTCTTCTTGGTAACCCCGCATTAATGCACACCAACGACAAAAACAAGATCACACGCACTGTGGGGAGAAAATAATGAAACAGTAACAAAAGAAACACGTAAAACAAACAACACAAACAATACGCTTAAAGTTTTCCCAACGCGCCAAAATTGATCGATCTAAAACACACTCAAATTCACTCGCAATCGCACGAGGTAATCGTGGCGTGGTAAGTTAACATGAGTCGCTCTCAAGGAAAACTTAATGCAGGCGATTGTTCGTGTCGACACGTAAAGCGATTAAAACCCAAACATTCTAATGCCAAGGGTTTTAAACATGCAAGAATAGAAATACGAGAAATTAAACAGCGATCCTAAGCTGGGGGTTGTCAATCCCGAGCTAAACTAATAAAGCGATAAATCTAAACTAGGGGTTGTCAATCCCTAGTTGAACTATGAAAGCGATAAATCAGCGATAGCAATTTATTATTCATGGGTTTGTCAATCCCTAATCTAAATCTAATTGCACATAAATCATCATCATCAACCAACAAAACAAGAACAGAAATTAAACAAAAGCATAATAGATTAAAGCAACATGAACACAATCCACTGTCACTATGGAGTTGAATTCAATAACAATCATCAAACGATAATACTGTGAAATTGATTCCAATAAAGCTGATAAATCCAAGAACATAAATCCAAAAACTGATAAATCTAAGAACATAAATTCAACAGCATAAAAACTATAAACTAAAGTACTCAATCGATGAAATAAGGAACATAAAACAATACCGTGTTTTAATCTCTTTATATCGATGAATTCTCAGGAGAAAATGGGCGAAGGCGTCGCTTAAGAAATAAGGCGAGAATCAAGAACCCTTTTCTGACCTAAAACGCGCATATATATATTAACTGAAAGTGAGCCGGCGTTCAAGGTGAGCGCACGCTCAGAAAAGCTTCTGACTTGAAAGTGAACGCCGGATCGGAATGAACGCCGGTTCAAAAATCATTCTGAATTGGAAGCGAGCGCTGGCTTAGGTTGAGCGTCGGCTGGGGAAATATTCTCTCACAAATGAGCGAGCGTTCATAGTGAACGCGCGAGTGAAAAATGGGAACGCGCACGGTGAGCGCCGGTTGACACGGAGCGGGCGCTGGTCGCCTGCCAGCGCCGAAGCGCCGTGCGCCGGGCGACGCAACGCTGGAAGCGGTCACGGCTGAACGCGGTTTGGACAACCCGCGGCTGGAATGGTGAGGAGCCTTGAAGGCGGCGCGGTTTGGGGTCGCGCCGGTTGGTGGCCGTGTGTTCCCAGCCCGAAAGAAGAGCTGAACGCTACGGAGATGCACGGAGGTGGCGTCGGTGAAGCGGGCGCGGGTCTTCGGGCAGGCGCGGGGCGGCGGGCGAGCGGACGCTGTGAGGCTAGCGTCGGACGGGCGCTGGAGGCATGGCGTGGCGCGGACGCAGTATGCGACGGCGGGATTGCGCTACTGGCCGGGCGAGGCGGCGAGGCGCTGGGGCAACGCCGGGAAAGGCCGGTGGCCTTGAGCACCGGAGGAAATTGGCGAATCGCCGAGCGAGCGCGCGCCTGGTGGCTGAAAGCTGGGCACGGGCGCGGGCGTGTGCAGCGGGCATGCGCGGGCGGGCGGGCGTCTGGCGGGCGCGCGGCCACGCGACGGGTGCCGTCGCGACTTTGGTCGTTCGACCCGTTCTCGTTAAATCAACTCCGATTTACATACGGTTTTCGCCACGAACTCTGTCAAAATGCTCTTCAATATATTTGATTCTTGGCGGATCCAATTCATCCTATTTTCTGCCGTTTTCCTACAAAACATCGAAACAAACGAAATGAGTCCGAATCGATAAATATAAATAAAACCAATGGCATAAATGGGACAAACTACTGAATATGACATGTGAAACAATACCAAGAATCATCACAAAATCATACCAAACAAGAGATTGCAGGATTTGTATACTGGAAGCAGTTTTGGTTGAGCTTGTATACAATGATTCATGTACCACTATTACAATCTCCTATCTGAATTGTTTACTTGATTGCATATGTATATCCCTTTATCTCGTATATAAGTTAGATCATACAGTGTGTAGAAGATCACAGAAGTCTGTATGATTGGTCAAGCTTAATGAGATATAAAAAGGATCATAGCTGAGACAACTTTAGGACGACTTGTCGGTATAGGCTACGGTATAGATAAGAAGTGACTTGACTTGGTTGCTTGTCTATACTGGTACATCTCTGACGTGTTGATGGATCACAGTGAGATGAGTTCTTCTATTTGACCATCATGAAGAACCTAGATCTCGGTGACTTTACGTTGTTCTAAACCTCGATAAGGTATTAGGTGAGTATGAGTTACTGACCATCACTTTGACTTTTCATGGGTGAGGGTTACATGAGATAACCTAATATTATCTGCATCTTGGGTGGTGGCAGTGCTTGTATGTCATGCTAGTTACCTGTATCGAGTCACCTTATCCGTTTAGGATGATGGCGTCCCCTTAAGAAACTCAAAAGGTTTATTGTACTAAACCCTGTAGGTTAAGTTATCTCAAGTACAATAATAAGGTTGAGTGGTACTACTTAAGGAATTAAAGATATTAATTATTTTAAGCAGTCAGAACGCTATAAATAATTAATGGATGTGTGATATCTTAAATACGGGGTTCGTGAAGTCTAAGTGCAAGCCCGACTCAACTTCGGAAATAAAGGGGTAAGTCAGCATTTATTCTCAAGTGGCATGAATAAATATTTATGAATTAATTTATGTTCGGGTGAACATAAGATAATTAATTTATTTGTGTTTAAGAGTCCCATAGGGATTCTGTTTTAATTCTCTCTATCTGAAAGGATATGATTATATTTATTAGATATGCAGAGATCCTATCCTAATAGGATCTAGGGTTGCATTATAAATATAAGGTGAGAGAAAATCAAAAAGGCTAATCCTAAATAACAAATTTTCGAAAACTAAACTATTCATAGTTGGGATTTTTGAAACTTTTCAAGGAAGAAAGCGAATTTCTGCAGTACTCTCCATAGATTGCTCTCACTCAGCATTGGAGTTTTGGCAAAAGGGATACAGTCCTGAAGATCAAAGCACGAGTCTTGATCCAATTCATAGTTGGGATTTTCGAAACTTTTCAAGGAGGAAGAAAGTGAATTTCTGCAGTACTCTCCATAGATTGCTCTCACTCAGCATTGGAGTTTTGGCAAAAGGGATACAGTCCAGAAGATCAAAGCACGAGTCTTGATCTAATTCCTTGTCAGACAAATTCGCAGGTGAACACGAGAAAACACCTATGTGTTGCAATTCATTATATAGATGCATGCTAGGTAAATAATCAATTTATGGTGAATTAAACATCCAAGATAGATCCTCGGGAGAGGGTTAAAATCATATTTTCCTAAACTTTATTCCTTGTAATTGATCCCTATGCTGGCCCATCAAGGCAGAGTCCCACTTGGACTGTGTTTTGATTTATGTATTATTTTAATACATCTCCTATATCTAGATAGATATTTTCTGATATTATTAGATTTCAAGAGATAATTATTCTAGATAAGAATTATCTTCAGGGATTGAGGATAAGTATTTGACACGACCCGACTACTTAATTAAATAATTAACTAAGTAATCAGGCTATGACTGGGTTATGATACGAACATATTAAATTACAATCTGATCTCCAAGAATCAAAAGGGTTTAACTAATTAATTGACAACCAAATAGAAAGATCAAAGTCAACATTTAAAGTTTTCTTATGTAACTTCAACATACAAAAGAGTTTATCATAAGTCAATATCAAAATAATATGAGTTTGACAACGGAATGATGGATGAACATCATGTGTGAAGACATGACATTCAGGGCATACTTATATTTATAGCAAAAGAACCCTAACTCAGCTTCCTCTTCCATCGCCATCTCCAAGCTCAACCTGCATATTCAGAAAAACAAATGCAGGGGCGTGAGTACCAACAAGTACTCAGTGGGTTGTCATCAAAAGTTAAACTTAACTTACTGAACTTTACTCAACGCAAAGGTTAAAATAAATAGTGCCTGAATTGATTTTCATTAACGATACGCTTTATGAAACTGTAACAATGCAATCTCATATAATGTTATGCTATGCTATGCCAGCATTATCTTCCTATGTTGGCCCCAAAGGTTACCAATCACGGTCCTGCCCTATCTACGTTCTTCGATAATGAGAAGTAGGCCTCATTCTCAATACCCTGACCGGTCTACACAACTATAAACTCCCCGGTCATTAACATAATTCTTCCGTAGATAGGTAATATGAACTTATGCTCAACAAGTAACATGATCTTATGCTCAACAAGTAACATGATCTTGTTTTCAACATATAGAAATTAAAATATTCACAATAATATGCAAGATATAAATGAAATATTTAATATTATGCACACGTTATTGAAAAGAAAACCCACCTGGAATGTTGTTACTCTACGAGTTCTTCTTTCTCATCCTTCAAGTTTCCCTTGTCCTTACTTGATCCTTGTAAATAAAATAATTATCGAACTTAGCAACATTCTTATTCACTTGAACATATTACATCTTATTCTTAGTTTTACCAAATTCTAAGATTTAAGTTAGGCTATTGCATCCCTTAATAACTTATGTCCTTAATAAACTTTAATTTTAGTAAGTTACATAACATGCCATAATCAAAAGAATTTAAGTAACGTATACTTAGTTTCATCAATGCATAACATTTTAAACCTTAACTTAAGGCAATCAAGTAAACCAATATCGCTTATATACTTATCATAAGTTTTCTAATTTAATTCTCAAAACATCTTAGTAACATACAAATTCTAACAAAACTTCGGCAGAGTAAGTTTTATAAAATGAATCGTCATTTCATTCCCAATTCAAACCAAACTCATCCAAAGTCACCCAAATCATCACCATATATCTAACTATACACTTAACAATTCAAAACAAGTTTAAATTCAACCATTTACATCATACTTTTACTATGCCCTTCAACCATATTATTATGTAAATAAATGAATTTATCAATCTTCAATCCATATAGTTTCAATCAACTCCTATATATGCTTATCCATCATCAATGATCACCAATTCATAATCAATTTAAATCCTAATCAAATTCATCATATAAATCTATCAACTTAGCATAAACATTAAAATTTCAACTTTCAATATTTAAGTCCATAAAATTCCATAAATTCAACTTAAGCATTATTTATATCCTAGATCTCAAAATCATATCAAATACATCATATAAAATCAAGAACTCAAAGATCATCCAACCCCCTTAATTTTCGAAAATTTGAGAATATGTATACATTCAATTTATTCCAATTTCTTCCACTAAATCATGTTTATTTTCACTTAATCACACATATTTAAACTCATTTAATCATATCATAACAAATAATTAACATGAAAAATTAGGGTTTATGTATGCTTACTTAATTCCACAAACTTCATGAAATTCAATAATTTAAACCATCAACTATAGTATTTAAGCATCATAAGCATAAAAGAATCATCAAACATAACAAAATTCAAGCAATTCAACCTTAATTTAAAGCATGAAATTTTAAAAATTATCATATGTGAGAAGATCATATTCTTCAAATATAACCACAAAAACTTGGATTAAATAGGGTTCTTACCTCTTTTGGAATGATTTCCACTTAATTCTACACCTAAACTTTGGATTAAAATTGAAGAATTTTTTTTTGGTGTGTGTATATGGTGTGTGTGCCGAAATGAGGGAGAAGAGATGAGTTGGAAGATGATTCATATGAATGTTTATTCTAAAAGGTATATATATGTATCTTTATTTATTTATTTATTTATTCATTTTTTTCTTATTTGTCCAATTTTCAAAAATTACATAATTATTTCTCTAAAATTACTAATGTTGGACATTAATATTCTTTAATAGTATAAACTCAATTTTCTCATTAATATAAAGATTCAAAACAAATAAATCAATTATTGGAATACAAACCATATAAATATAGATTTAACTCTTTCATATACAAATAATCAAATAATTATTCTATTAATTCATAACTTTCGAAAATTATAGAAAATAATTTCCTTCTCACTAGATATTAATAAAATAAAATTATTCTAGCCATGTAATAGCTTAAACATTATTCCATTTCATTTTGTAAATAAATCTCATATAAACAATAATTAATATATTTCTTTAGAATATTTTCTATTTAATGAAATTTTTCATCCAAACATACAATACTAACCATATATCTCCTAGTTTATCATAATAAAACTTGTTTCTAAATTATATTTATTCCTTCTAAATTCTATTCATTCGATTAGCTATTAATCGAATTTTTATCGCTTTCTATTTTATTATGCATTTCTTTATCAATTTTTAGGGATGCAATGCCTTTAAACCCCTAATTAATACTTAATTATGCTCTAATTAGGACTAAAAGATTTTTGGGTTACTACATTCCCTCTCCCTTAAAATAAATTTCGTCCCGAAATTTGGTACCTGGTAAAATAATTCAGGATACATCTCTTTCATCTGGTCTTCTAATTCCCAAGTCACTTCTTCTAAACTATGATGTCTCCACTGAACTTTAACTAAATGAATAGTCTTATTCCTTACTTTTTGTTTTTTTAGGTCTAGAATACATTCTGGTTTCTCTTCGTAGCTCAAATCAGGCTTGAAACTATTTCCTCGTAATGAAGAATGTGTTTCGGGTCATACACATACTTCCTAAGTTGGGAGACGTGGAACACATTATGAATATTAGCGAAGTTGGGTGGCAATGCTAATCTGTATGCTACTGGCCCGATTATTTCCAATACTTCATAAGGTCCGATAAATCACGGCTTAAGTTTTCCTTTAATTCCAAAACGATGGACTTATTTGGTAGGGGAAACTTTTAGGAAGACTTTATCTCCTACTTTAAAATTCAACTCTGTTCGATGGTAATCTGCGTAGGAATTTTGTCTATCCTAAGCTTCTTGCATTTTTTTCTTAATCTGCCACACTATCTGAATCATTTCTTCTACTGCTTCAGGGCCAAGAACCTTTCTTTCTCCAACCTCGTCCCAATAAAGAGGTGACCTACATTTCTTGCCGTATAGTGCTTCGTAAGGAGCCATGTTTATTGTCACTTGATAACTGTTGTTATAAGCGAATTCGATCAGCGGTAGAACTTGTTCCCATTGGTCTCCTCTATCTAACACCACGGTTCTAATCATGTCTTCTAGTGTCTGTATAGTTCTCTCAGTCTAGCCGTCGGTCTGTGGGTGGAATGATGTGCTGAAGTTTAGCTGAGTACCCAATTCCTTTTGGAAGCTCGTCCAAAATCGGGAGGTAAATTTGGAGTCTCGATCTGAAGTAATCAAAATTGGCACTCCATGTAACTGGACTATCTCACGAAGGTAAATTTGTACTAGTTTATCGGTCCATACGTCAAAGGAATCAGAATAAAATGAGCACTCTTGGTTAGCCGATCAACTATTACCTAAATTACTGTGTTTCTGTAATAACTCAAAAAATTTACAACTTTAATTGGTGATGATTAAACCAATTACTTGTGGCTCTTAGACCTTAATTATGTTTAAGGTAACCAACAAAACAAATTAGAATCGATTCGGAGATCGAAAACTAGAGAAATAAAAAACTAGTGATTAGTCCAACCGGATTAGGGTTTCCTGAATAGCCTGAACATAGAATGAAAGATGTAGATTGAATCTTAGTAAAAGGATTTCATTTCTAGAATCGTCTCACGAAAACATGTGAGAAGCCAAATAATTGGAATTTTTGGGCATGCTTGCCTGATCAATCTTTAAAGTACTATTCACGAGCCGGATCTAATTTCACTCCGTGCTAATCATGGAAATTAATGATAACAATAAAAATCATGGAGGAATATATTATTATGAATTTATAATTCATAAGAATTAATTTCTGAACAAAATTCCTGAAGAACTTAACCGAACATCGAGAATATATATCGGAAAAACCCTAAACTGATCCGAACGAACCGAAACTCTAACCAAGGGTCTGAATCAATAATAAATTGTTCATAAGACTCAAATTAATTATGAAAGCTCAAGAATTCAATAGAATTTCGAATGAGCATAATTTAATCACCGGATGTTGTTTTTCCGCGATAATTCAGTATTGACTTACTGGATGCAATCCGAACTTCATGAAATTATTATAAACTATGAAATAAGTCTTTTTAAGAAAATAAAATCTTAAGGTTCTGAGAAATCAATCGAAAAACACGATAAAACTTAAAGAACCGATATTAACATGTCAAATCGGGTAATTTGACTAGTCTTTCTCTCAACTACCACCAAGGGCACTTGCTATAGGCTTATTACAGCCATTTGCTGCCCTAATGCAGTAGCATTTTCGTGCCTCCCTCTCTCTCTCTCTTTGGAACACAAAATCCTCTCTACTTTTTCAAATTCTTCACCTTCTCCAAGCCTTAAATCCTCCATTCCAACCCTCCAATAATTTTTCTAAGACCAAAAAAAGTTAGCATTCATCATTCTCTCCATT
The DNA here is from genome assembly GCA_036937905.1 of Salvia rosmarinus. Lineage (NCBI taxonomy): Eukaryota > Viridiplantae > Streptophyta > Magnoliopsida > Lamiales > Lamiaceae > Salvia > Salvia rosmarinus. The sequence continues at coordinate 26,852,936 of CM072814.1, read as the reverse complement.
TGTAATGGAGTAGAATTTTTTTTTAATTCTTTCATGAATAACCCTAATTTTTGTTCTTTATTTTCTTCTTGACTTTTGAGCCACCAAATGCTCTCAAGACATGAGTGAAATATGCTTAGAAATGTGTTCTAAGGTTATGTTTAAAGTTTGGGAATTTTTGGAGCATGTTTATTATTTTTGAATTTTGTTAGAATTTTTTTTGTAGAAGATGAAGCATATTTTTTGAATGTTATTTCATATTGTTTCTTGTTGATGTGTTAGGAGCATGTAGAATAAATATGGGAATTTTTGGAATTTTCTTGTATTTATTTTGATTTTATTTGTTGGAAAATAATTGAGGTATAATGTTTAATATATGATATGAACATCATATATTAATCTTGAAATTATTGAAACACTACTCCTATTTTTCACAAAAGGGTAGAATTTTTTTAAATATTTTTAAGCCATTGTTTGATTTTATTTGTTGAGAAATAGTTGAGATATAGTGTTTAATATATGATATGAACATCATATATTAATCTTGAAATTATTGAAACACTACTCCTATGGAAGAATTTATTTAAGTATTTTTAAGCCATTGTTTGATTTTATTTGTTGAGAAATAGTTGAGATATTGTGTTTAATATATGATATGAACATCATATATTTATCTTGGAATTATTGAAACACTCCTCCTATTTTTGCTCAAAAAGGGCCGAAAATAATATAATATATTTTAAAGTTTATTTGATTTAAAAATAATATGATATGATGGTTTGAAATAATATGAACCTATTATGCATTGTTGGAAATTTATTGAACACGTGTACAATATATGTGTAAGGACAAAAAATTCCAAGCATTTAGTTCATATTATAAATATTTAGTTGGTGTTTAAGGTTAATATTACATGTTTAGTACATATTATAAACATGTTGTGAAGTTGGTAGAAATTATTTGAATATATATATATATATATAGTGATATTATCGAAATATATATGTAGTAATGAGCATGTGTTTTAATTTTAATGTATGATATGAGATGATATTTTAGGTTTTGTACATGATATAGACATGATATGATTTTTGTGGAATTTATTGAACACCAATGTGCAATAAATTGAAAGTGCCGAAAACTTTAATGTTCTTAACTCATGGATTAAAATTTTATTTGATGGTATTGAGTTGGTAATTAAATTCTATAGTATGATATGAGCATAACATGATTTTATTGGAATTTATTGGATACTTATGCTAATTGTCGAAAATATAGCAAAATGGTTAAGTATGAGTTGATATTAATTGTGATTGATGTCATGGTAGTTAACTTATAAGTTTAGAATGAATGGTTGTGATTATGATGAATGAATAGAACACTCATGCACACATACACAATAGTTGGGTATAATGTTAGAAATTAGGGTTTTCTAATGCTTTAGTATATTTTATGTTGTGTATGGTGTTGTATGGTGTTGAATGGTTACATTTATGTTGTACCGACAAACAAAACCCCAAACGTAAACAACATAGTACTTTATGTATGAGAATCCAAAAGAAATCGACAAAATTCGATAACTTAAGAAGGAATTAATAAGAATCGAAATTAGACACAAATTTAGGGTTTTCTATTAATTAATAATAGGATAACTCAAACGTGAGTTCCTAAGTTAAAGAAACCAAAAGCCGACTTACAACGTTAATACTCAACAATGACAACCTAATACGATATTAGATTGAGCATTAAGACAACTCGATACGAATAGCGATTATATAACTTACACAATCTCCGACGAGCTAAGAGAAACAAACAATGTCAAAAAGTGTAAGCTAAGATTCAAACATAAGATGTCAATTCTTATGTCTCAAAGGTCGAGTTAGTATTCACAAAGAACTTCATTAATTCCTAATTATTTACTTACGCGATGGTATGAGATATCTCGAATCATAAGTCAAGATTCCCTTTCATTCGTCGTGTTAATACGACAAGCCATCAAGCATAACCTACTAGGACATAACTATAATTGTTAATTCTAGTTAGTGGCTTGAGAATATCCTAATATACCAATAATAACTTGAATACTAACAATCTATAACGTAATAACGTGTAGTAGAACACTAAGGTTAGAGTCGAGGTTAGACTCGGAGTATATGACTCATAAGTTTAGGTTCATCTATGAAAGATGAAGGAATATAGTTTGGGAATTGAGAATGTAAGATAATAGAAATTATCTTAAAACCATCTTACGAAATCACAATGAACCCCTAATTGGGAACGTTAAGTCGTAATTTATAAATGACCCTCGATCAATAGAAGGAATCAAAGAAAAGTTATTTTCTTATGAAGGTCTGTTAAGCACGTAGTTGTCGGGAAGGACAACCGCACCGCCACTTAGAACTTATAGCTTCGACTAGCAGTGGGCTCTCTGAAATAAAAATGATATGCATATCTATATCAAAGCATGATTTACAAAAGCTTTATGAAATATTATTACATAAACTGTTATTGACTGTCAAATGTTTATGTTTTGTTGTGATCCTATCTGAGATTGATATATCCAATGTGGTATGTGAATGTGTTGGTCCACCAATGTTAAAAAAGGGTAACGATCAGATCCGACTTAGTTAAGGATTAACTCGGATTGTGTACACATGTGACTGTGTGTTAAGGTTAGCTACCTTGACCGGTCATGGCGACTATATGTAGGTGGTCACCTCCATAGTGCGTAAATGAATGAATGATCAGATATGGAACAAAGAAAATATTTTCGGCAATGAGTCCACTGAGTACTTTTGTACTTAGCCCTGCATCTCATTTTTGATGTGCAGGTTGAGCAACGATTGACGATGAGTGCGAGGTGGTGCAGAGTGGCATGTGTTTTGTTGCTATAGTAGAAATGTTTCTAGAACCTTAGGCATGTATCGTCATATGCATGTCCACACGTATTGCTGCTTAACTATGATATCGTTTTGGTGTCTTTGATTATAACTGCTTTTCATTATCGTATTAAACTTGGGTCGTACCTCGTTCCTTAAATTGCGCCATGATTGGGTTATATTTGGATGTTGAAACTTTTGACAAGTCCTTCTGTGACTTGGGTTTGTATTGAAACAACTTATTCCTTTCAGTCCATGCATTTATGTGTAGTTTAATGGTTAATTGTATTGATTAGTTATGAACCCTAGAAACCCTTTCCTTGAATCCTAAGTTGAAAGTTGAGTCTAGAAATTGTTAGTGTTTGACCGCCAATGCACTGCACTCCATCGTCGTCCTGCTCAATGAGGAAGAAGGTAACTATCTCAACTAAAAGTTATTTTGAAAGGATGGAAGTATATGAAATGTGAAATGGACTTACAATATTGCCTTGTTGGGAAGTTGAAATATATTTTGGAAAAATGAATGTTTTGAAATTGAAAAGTTGTTTCAAATGATTGGTCATTAGTTTGAAAGAAAATTACAAACTTTAGGGGCTTGGTAAGGTAGTAATGTGATGATACTTGATTATCGCAAAATGTGTCTTGATCTGTGTTTACTGCTATATGCAAAGCATGCTGGAAGCAAAATATAAATGAGTATGTTTCCCATGAGAACATAGACTTTTAAGACGCATGATCCCTTTGTGCCGAACTTAGTATGAGAACATAAGGTATTCCTGATTGAACGAAATACTAAGGAATAACAAGAACATAGAAATCTTAAGAATCACAATCCGAACGGATTTGAGGATGAGAACGCGACGAGTCTACGATGACGAAGCGATTGCTTAACTGGAGGTTCGCACTGCTATGAGTCTCAACCTCTCTACGTGAAGGAATTTCGAACACCATGCGTGTTGCCCCTATCGTAGCAACAATGAAAGAATCAAAATATAACGTTAAGGAAGTATAAAAAGAAATAATGAATTGTAAGTACATGATGAGAACGTATATGATCTGATGCTATAACGCGAATATAAATAAGGAATCCCGAACCCAATAAGATAGGGTGACCACTTAGCCTTTACCCGAAGGCTAGACATCGATCATTGCTCTACTCTAAGAAACCATACCTTCTATTCCTGGAGACCAAACCATGAAAGTAATGCCATAAGGATTTAGGAATGTAGGTCATAGGATAATATATAGATTGCTATAACCTTCTTTGTACAGATGTTTATTGTGTACAGACCTTCTTCTAGATATACCGTTATATTTACCGTGTCTGACCTATAGTGATACTTTCCTTTTCAGATGGCTCGAACTGTCTTCACGACTAGGCGCCCTCTATCCTCTAGGGCCACACTCGAGGAGGTCGTACGCTCATACCGTTCATACCAGATATGCCGAGGAGACGACCTCGATGAGTTCTTGGCGTATTTTGTACGTCATTGGACTGCTGCACATGCCCGTGGTACATCGCATTATGACAGCGTGCTTCGACTGATCATGAGACTGCTAGGGGTATGCTTGTGAGATATCGGCGCTGAGAGAGCTTCGATCTGGAGGCATACCTGCCTCGCTTTGTTAGCCACCTGAGCTATGTATTCTTGGTGTACGGAGCTGCACCACGTGGGCCGTATCTTCCCGAGCGGAAATACACTTGGCACGATGAGATTCCAGAGTGGCTTCACCCAGAGGTGCCCCGTTTGGCAGCTGACGGACCCATATTCTTGCCAGGTGATCACACTATTTTCTAATACGAAAACGTGCAAGTAGATAGGTAAGTCGAGTATCGTATCCACAGGGATTGTAACGTGAAAATATAGAAGCTAACTCACTAATCCTTCATCATTATCCAAGTGACAGATTTGGTTTTAGAAAGATTTGGAACTTTGAATATTAAATTCAAAGTCAAGAACAAAAAAAACAAATAAAGCAAGCAATAATAACTCAAAGAGATAATAAGACTAAAAGACTAACCCTAGGGATGTATTAATCATACCCACAGCGTATGTTTATCTTGCTTCCTATTAACCAATTTTTAATCCAGACAAGATGGAAGATCACAAATGTAACCAACAATTTCGCCATTTACAATTTTATAAGAGATTACTAATTTTCCTACATCATACGCCTCTAGGTGAAAATTAGCAACTCCAAAAAGATTACAAAGAATAGCTTCCTACAAATGTTCCTATCTCAGCTACGACTCAAGGCTTATTCATATTATGCATTTAAGATCGATTGACAATTAAAATTGTTAAGAAAATTAACTGGAAACTAGATATGCATCAAGATTGATCAGAAATTAACACATAATATTTAACACCAAGAATCACAAATCAATGCCTGGAAGGTAAATAGCAACAACAGAAATCACAACACTTAGGATAGAATCATACAAACCCTAGGATTAGAACAAGAATTTTGTTAGACATAATAATTGAAATAAAATATGAATTTAACATAGAAATAGAAATTATATAAATGAAACCCGTAGTGCGGCGTCTGAAGAACAATTGTTGGGTTCGTATCCCAACTTAAGCGGAAAACGGGAAAATACGGAATTCGTTCGGATGAAAATCGTTCCAAAGTGATAACAATGCGTAGAATAAAGGTAGAACAATGGAAATCTAAAGCCTAGATGAATATAAATCAAAGCTAAAGTGAAAGTATGTCAAAAACTAGAGAAAACTGATGAAAAATCGTCTAGAAAAGGTTGAAGGCGCGAGAGGCAAGCTTAGGGGTATATATAAGCGCATGGCAAAACCCTAAATCGCGCCTAGCCGCCTCGCCTCACGGCCGAGCTCGTGGTCGCTAGCTCGGTCGCGAGCTTCTGGGCAGAGCGTTTCTTCGGTGAGCTCACGACCAGGTTCAAGTTCGTTTGCTATGCTTCACGGCCGAACTCTCGGTCGCTAGAAATCAGGCAGAAGCTTTTCGGAGACTCTCGCGGGCAGGGCTCATGGTCTCTTGGGTTACCACGGCCCACCTAGCGGTCGCCAGTCCATCATGAGAAACCGCCTGTAATGTTTTCGCCTTAGCTCATGGCCGGGCTAGCGGTCGTGAAGGTGGCCGCTAGCCCCTGTTCTTATCTGTCTTTGGCTCGTGCTTCGCTTCGTGCTTCGATTATCATCTTATAAGCGTACAAAACACCAAAGAGGAACCTAAGAGCAGTATCTTCCAAAAATAGCTAAAAGCATTAAGATCGACTATATAAACGCACTTAATAGATCTAAATTCATCTTAATATCATCAATAAAAGGGTAAAAAAGTGCGTTTATCAAACCCCCAAACTTGAAGCATTGTTTGTCCTCAAACAAAAACAAAAACACAAACAAAAAGAAAGACACAACGAAAGATCAACGAGCGTCAGCAAAGGTGATAGCCATAACAAGCCTCAGAAATTTTCAAAGTTCGAAATCATTAGCACACATGACGACATTAGTCAACTCGACAATGTACAACAATTGAAAGCAAAATCTTATTCAATTCAACCCTCACAAAGGCATGTGTATAATATAGTGTACACTCAAACTCAAAAGAAAATTAAGGACGTATATACACTCAAAGATCAATGCCATGCAAAATCTTACCATAAGCTTGTCATTTCTCTAATATCTCCACCACATCAAATGCGTTCAAATTAGGATAAAAAAGGTCTTTTCATAGGTTGTAATGTAGGCACATTGGTTAAGGTAGGGTGATATATTGCTAAGTGACTCAAATGTAACTCCAAGCATCTCCATTTATATATTCAACTCATATAGACTTTGTCCATTTCCCTTTTTCTTTCCAAAGTGCTAAATCAACGTTCATGTATACATAAAATACCTATCTTTGATTAGTAAATCCCTTTATGCTCATGAAATTTTTCTTTTTATTTTCTTCGTACTTGAGCTCATAGGGTTCATTCTTTTCCACAGAGGTACTATTCTTTTCAACACAGGTACCTCTCTATCTTTTATCCCAACTTAATACATTTTTAATTTACCCCCCTTAATTCACATATCCATCCTCACCTCCTATCATCCGGTTAATAGAAAACTAAAGTCTAATAAAGGCTCAAAGTAGGTGACAAATGGTATATTAAAGGGTTAGTGTATGGGTGAAAACGTGGTTAACAAAGATGGCATTTTATCCTTTCCATATTTGAAATATATATTGCAGCCTCGACATAGAAAATATGGCAAGTTCTAGAAGATGATTACATGCACGATATCAACAAATTAAAAGAAACTGTAACAAGATGTTTATACTGTGATGCTCAAGTCTCACGGTTTAGGCAAATGGTTAAAAACAACAAGCTAAGTAATCTCAAGTCATTCATGCTTCGTTTCCTAACACATCATGTGCACTATCAACATATTTTTCAGAAGATTTCTATCATCACTGGCCACATGGATTAGCACATTTCACTTAAGCTCATTGATCGACAGACACAACAACGAAAACAAAAGACACGACAAAAGCCCCAAAATATAAAAACTTGCAAGATAAAGCAAAACATAAAAAAAAATCTCGACCAAATCAAACTCGTCTACTCCCCCCCGCCCAAACTTATTGTGAAAAGTGTGAAATGAAGGCAATAAGGTTTGCAGAAAAGAGTGATTGGTAGAGACCTTACCTCATATGCCGCGCTACTCCACCGGCGGATAGAATCCTCGCCATTGATCCCATCGCTGCATCATCTCCATCATTTGACGTTGGTGTTCTTGATGCGCCTGGTGTTGGGCGAGGAGGGCCTGCTGTTGGGCCATCATAGAGGTCATACTCCCGTCTATGCGGTCGAGATGACCATCTATGCGATCCAAACACTCATAAATCCCGGGATCGCCTCGGGTGGGTGGTGGGTGCAACGCGGCACCTGTCTCGGGTGCGTCTTCCCATTCGGTTCCTCTTCCTCTTGTTTTTCCTCTACCTCACCTTGAGCATTTAAACGCTGAGCCCATCCGTAGTAAAATTGTGAGCACATGTTCCAATTGGCTTCAGGCTGCCCAATGCCGCTAATCCTGGTGAGATCTGTGTTGGGCAGGCGAAATATGGCCTAGCCGTTCTTGTCGTAGAGCAGTCAGAGATGACGGCTGGGGTGTCTCTTCAGGAACGTCTGGACATAAAGGTATGATTTGTCCAGGAAAATAACCTGAGAGATTGGATTCACGCGAATCGTCACCCCAAAGAAATCGGCAATAGGGGTGATAAAACCTCTAATACAAATCCTCGCATTTCCCAAAACTTCTGACTGCATTTGGAAATGATGGGAGAGGAACATGCTCGTGTGCATCTTTCGTCCAGTCGCAGCACCAATCAGGATGCTCATGTCTTGGAAGAGGACTGTGCCAGCAATGGTGCGGGCATGTACTGTGAAGGTAAGGAGCCGGTGGAAGTAACGGATGGCAGGATTCCGTATTGAACTCGCCTTTGCCCTCGAGGCATCATAATACGGAGAGTGTGCTCCACTGATGTATCAACGAACAACGGCCACATCTCTAAGGCCGAGTTCTCGATATTTCCAATGTAGCGACCGTCGGGGGTGCCACTGATGATTGCATTCATCTCATCGACCGAGAGCTGGCGGTGCTCGTTGTCCATTTGAATGTGATATAATCCGGCGACACTTGTGTTTTGTGGATGTGAACGGTCGACAGAAATTCCAAAGTAATGATCCTGTACGTCAGATAATTCGTTGTAATAATGGAATAAAGATCGGCTCTCTCGGCAAGCCATGTGACATCATTGGCGATACCATCGCTTGATAGGTCTCGATGCATATAAATTGACAATGTCGGTGCTTCAATTGTACCAACCTCTTCCAACGGTCCCTTGAAGAGGGATTCGACAGTCGCACCCCATAAGTCTCGGGGTGGAACTCATCATGCGGTTCGACGTGTGAGGATGAAACGACCTCTTTTCGCTTACGCTTGCTTCCGGATGTTCGTGGCATATTGTACCTAAAAATATTTCAAAGTTAGCTCATGTACTTATTAAAAGATTCAACATAAACGTCAACCCATATCAATATATATAGCTCCCCCAAACTTGAAATTAGCAAAATTCCTCCCCCCATAATAACATATGTTCTTATAAGGTATAACAAGGGAGAGAAACGCACACAATAGTTGAAAACACGTAAAAACACATTATTCCAGGGTCCTCGCGACCGCGAGGGTGGTCGCGAGGCACAACTTCGTGCCTACGCAGACGATCGTGGCCAGGCTCGCGGTTTGAGCTTGGTCGCGAGACGCGACTGATAGCTAGGGTTCGAGATTTTTGAACCCCCAAATCAACAATGTAGGTCAATTCCTTCCACAATACATGTTAATTAACACCATTACACCTAACATTGTAAGAAGCATGCTCAAAAACCATGTAAATCTAGCAATATAGGCTCTAGTTCCTCAATTCTTCACTATTCCACAATAAGAAGATATAATAGGTAAAACTCTTCCAATTCATGCCAAAAAACTTAAAATCGAAGAAGAATTAAAGAAATGTAGCATACCTTGAGTGAATTTGACGTAGAAAGCATAAGAAAAATGATGAGCAAAGATTTTGTGTGCTTGAGAGTGAGTTATGCGTGTGTGAAGTGTGAAAAAATAGTGGGAACAAGGGTTTAAAAGCTGTAAAAACGTGGGTCGACGTCCGAGTCTCTGTGCGGGTTGGGCCTCGGGGTCGAGCTCGCGATCGCGAGGTCCGCTCAAATCATTCTGCCCACTTGCAAGCGGCCTCCCTCGCGGTCACGCGGGTGGTCATGAGTTACGGCTAGTTCATTTCCAAGAAGTTCTATCCACTTTTACGTGGCCGCCCTCGCAATTGCGAGGGTGGTAGCTTTTTGTTTTTAACATAAAAGCAAAAACTTTGGGACACAACATAAAATAAACGACCAACAAGACACGAAAAAATAAAAACAAAGAAAAATAAAAACAAGCTAAACGAAAAAACATAAAGCATGTAAATATGTTAGGTTACCTCCCAACCAGTGCTAGATTTTTTTCGCTAGCTCGACGTTACCTTTCATCAGTCGGACGATTTGACAACTGACCTCTTCCCAAACTTTTGTTTGCTCCTATACTTATCATTTACAACAGACCACCATTGAGTGTAGGATTAGCCTCCCCCAAACTTGAATGACTAACTCGAAGTTTAATGCCGAGTCCACCACGTCTTTGTAGCATGCTCGTCAAATGGTCGATTGAAATCCAAGCTCAAAATTTGGTTGATTGTGGCAGTGGTGACCGAATAACATTCTTCATGATTTGAGTTATCATGTTGCTTCATGGCATCATAGATTGAAATGGTCATCTCCTCCTTATTGACCTTAAATGTGAGGTCTCCATCTTGCAAGTCGATCAGTGCCCTGCCTGTGGCTAAGAACGGTCTCCCAAGAATGAGAGGTGTGTTCCCATCCTCTGGCATGTCAAGGACCACAAAATCCGTTGGAAAGATGAACTCTTTGACTTTGACGAGCACGTCTTCCACTATGCCTCTTGGATTAGTAACTGATGTGTTTGCCATCTGGAGAGCAATTGTAGTAGGCTTTAATTCTCCAATCTCCAATTTGTTAAATTTAAACAGCGACATCAGGTTGATGCTTGCCCCTAAGTCGCACAGAACTCTAGAGAAAGTATGCCCTCCAATAACACAAGGTATTGTGAAATTGCCTGGGTCTTTTTGCTTCATTGGCAGCTTGTTTAACAGCACAACACTGCACTCTTGAGATAAATTTATAGTCTCGAACTTTTCCAACTTCTTCTTGTTGGAAACAACATCCTTTAAAAATTTCATGTAACCCGGCATATCTCTTAGTGTATCTAGCAATGGAATATTGATATTCACCTTTTGGAACATTTCCATGAATCGGGTCATCCTCTCGTCATGTTTTGGCTTGGCTAGCCGACTTGGAAACGAATCGGAGGAGTGTACGTCGGATATTTCTTCTTCTTCTCTGTCTCGCGGCCACCCTCACGATCGCTACGGTGGTCGCTAGGTGCACGATCTGCGTATGTGTTCTTTCTCGCGGCCGGGCTGGCGGTTGCTAGCTCGTCGCCGCCTTCGCCGTGGTTCTTCGATCGCCGCGGCCGCCTAGCGGTCGCTAGGTCGATCGCGAGTTTCTCCGAAATATGTTCTGTAACATTCTTCACGGCCGGGCTAGCGTAGCTAGCTCGGTTGTGAGCTCCTCTTCATTTCGCACACGTCCGTCTTCTCGTTCGTGTTGACTCGATATGCTTTTCCACCTCACTGGATGGCAAAGCACCGATTCTTCGGGTTTACTCCGTAGTGCTGTGGAATTGACCCATCTTTTGTTGTGCATTTTGCTGTGAAGCTATCTGACCGATCTGGTTCTCCATTATCTTCAGGTGTTTGCCCATGGCTGCCACAGTGGATTCCAGATGCGTAATCCTTTGGCCAATAGTATTGATGAACGAGTTCTGCTGCGTCGCCAGTTGTTGGTTGCTCACAACCAACTATTGCATCATTTCTTCTAAGCTCTGCTTCTTCGGCTCCTGAATCATCCCATTCTGCACTGCGAAGCCTGCTGGAGGTTGCTGGAAGTTATTGGGGTAGGCATACGACAAGTTAGGATGATTCCTATTGTTAGGATTGTATGCCGGATTTCTCCTAGGATGGTTCCTCTGATTTATATAATTCACGTCCTCCGTCTTGAACTGGCTCTTCAAAAGAGTGAACTTCTCCATGAGATCGTTGTATCTCAAGTCGACCTCTACGGCAGCTGCTTTAACCACTGGTGTCCTCTCCATGGGCCATTGATAACTATTGGCAGTCATCTCTTCTATAATTCGGCTGGCCTCCTCCAGTCGACGGTTCAACAGGCATCCACCTGCCGACGCATCCACGATGCTCCTCATGTGAAGTGTCAATCCACTGTAGAATTACGTTATTTGCTGCTCTTTGGAGAATCCATACTGAGGGCATTTTCTCATGAGGCCCCTAAATCTCTCCCATACCTCGAATAATGATTCATCTCCTTGTTGGAAGAAATGAGAGATCTCGGCTATGATCTTTTGCGCTTTAGCCGGCGAAAAATATTTTTGAGAGGAACTTTTCGCAAAGATTTTCCCAACTGTTTATCCTAGTACGGTCCAAGCTCTTGAATCAATCCTTCGCTTGGCTGCGCAGAGAAAATCCGAACATGCACATCAGGATCGTATCTTGTGGCACCCTATTTTGCTTTATGGTGTCACATATATCCAGGTATGTCTCGAGATAAGCATTCGGATCTTTAGTCACTCCTCCTCTGAGCTGCTCTCCTTGTACCATACTGATCAGGGTCGGCTTTATCTCGAAATTGTTCGCATTCACTTCCGAGCCCCATCCACCTCCTTGGAACTACTCAGTTGGTGGTCGGTACATATAGTTCAACGGTCTCGTCTCTGGAACAGGGACAAGGAGTCCCATGTTCGTCATCTGGCGCTGCATCTCAGTAAACTCTGCCAGAAGACGTGCAGCCTGCTCGTGAGGTACACCCCCATTGCCAGGATTTGCTGCCATCTCTTGCCGCCTCCTTTCTCATCTCCTTATCCTTTGAGTATTTTCGAGCTCGGGGTCTAAATGTTGTTCAGGTTGTCCCCGAGATCTTGTGATCATATACTACCTAGAGAGAAAGAGAGAACTTAGCTCTGGCAAGTAAAAACATATAAAATAATATTACAACTTGAGTTAAATAATTCCAAATATCAAGTTATTCCTATATAATCTAAACAATCCCCGGCAACGGCACCAAAATTTGATCACACTATTTTCTAACACGAAAACGTGCAAGTAGATAGGTAAGTCGAGTATCGTATCCACAGGGATTGTAACGCGAAAATATAGAAGCTAACTCACTAATCCTTCATCATTATCTAAGTGACAGATTTGGTTTTAGAAAGATTTGGAACTTCGAATATTAAATTCAAAGTCAAGAACAAAAAAAACAAATAAAGCAAGCAATAATAACTCAAAGAGATAATAAGACTAAAAGACTAACCCTAGTGATGTATTAATCCTACCCACAACGTATGTTTATCCTGCTTCCTATTAACCAATTTTTAATCCAGACAAGATGGAAGATCACAAATGTAACCAACAATTTCGATTCATTTACAATTTTTAAGATATTTCTAATTTTCCGACATCTTTAAGTCTCTAGGTGAAAATTAGCAACTCCAAAAAGATCACAAAGAATAGCTTCCTACGAATGTTCCTATCTCAGCTACGACTCAAGGCTTATTCGTATTGTGCATTCAAATTCGATTGACAATTAAAACTGTTAAAAATTAACTGGCAACTAGATATGCATCAAGATTGATAAGAAATTAACACATAATATTTAACACCAAGAATCACAAATCAATGCCTGGAAGGTAAATAGCAACACCGGAATCACAACACTTAGGATAGAATCATACAAAACCTAGGATTAGAACAAGAATTTAGCTAGACATAATAATTGAAATAAAATATGAATTTAACATAGAAATAGAAATTATATAAATAAAACCCGTAGTGCGGCGTCTGAAAAACAATTGTTGGGTTCGTATCCCAACTTAAGCGGAAAACGGGAAAATACGGAATTCATTTGGACAAAAATCGTTCTAAAGTGATAACAATGCGTAGAATAAAGGTAGAACAATGGAAATCTAAAGCCTAGATGAATATAAATCAAAGCTAAAGTGAAAGTATGTCAAAAATTAGAGAAAATTGATGAAAAATCGTCTGGAAAAGGTTTGAGGCACGAGATGCAAGCATAGAGGTATATATAGGTGCATGGCAAAACCCTTAAATTGCGCCCAGCCGCCTCGCCTCGCATCGCGGCCGAGCTCACAGTCGCTAGCTCGGTCGCGAGCTTCTAGGCAGAGCGTTTCTTGTGAGCTCATGCGTGTTCGCTGCTTGCTATGTTGCACCAAACTCGCGGTCGCTAGAAAATCGATGTGCTTTTCAAAGATTCTCGCGGGCAGGGCTCGCGGTCGCTTGGCTTTGTCTCGCGACCAGCCTAGCGGTCGTTAGGTCGGTCGCGAGAAACTGTCTAGAACTTTTTCGCTTTAGCTCGCGGCCAAGCTAGCGGTTGCGATGGTGGCCGCTAGCCCCTGTTCTTGTCCGTTTTTTGCTCATGCTTCGCTTCATGCTTCGATTATAATCTTATAAGTCTACAAAACACCAAAGAGGAACCCAAGAGCAGTATGTTCCAAAAATAGCTAAAAGCATTAAGATCGACTATATAAACGCACTTAATAGATCTAAATTCATCTCAATATCATCAATAAATAGGTAAAAAATGCATTTATCACCTGGCAGTGGCAGGAACATGTTCGAGGCTGGACCTTTCCGTCCCCGACAACTCACCTTTCCGATCCTACCACCAGTAGGGTTCAATCCTCATCATTGCCTGCCCAGACCATCATCGCCGGTCATGCCATGCCCGTACCCATCTCTACCTGTCGGCTCTCCCCAGTCCAACCGTCGCCACCCCCATATGCACCTGTGTACCATAATTCTTCGGAGATTGAGGATCCATGTGGCCTAGCTGTAGGCACCGTGAGAGGAGTCTGTACTCGTCAGGTTGTTGCTCCATTCCCAACAACTGCTTTTGAGGAGGTCATGGCCGAGATCCGCCGAGACCTGGCTGCTATGGGAGAAGCCAGGATAATTAGAGTCCGAGAGCCCATGGTTCCCGCACTCGAGGCCGAGGAGGAAGATCCAGAAGAGGATCCGGAGGAGGATCAAGAGGAGGACCCAGAGGAAGATCCAGAGAAGAACGCGGAAGAAGATCCAGAGGAAGACCCTGAGGAGGATCTGTCAGCTGATGATGAGATGGATGGAGTGGATAGTTCCCATACTTCCAGTCCTGACTCCGACACATGGAGCCCTGTCTACACCGGGGTAATCATGGATCTAGTTCTTAGGACTAGATAGTTTTTTTTTCTATATACCTTGTATATCTTTTGATGCATGCGGAAACGATGAGTCGTTCCGACATGAAACCCTATTCTGATATCCATGGTAGCATTTAGATTTTTGTACGCACCGTGACTAGGTACACGGAGTGATGCTGATAATTGTTTTTGGGCAACATACTTTGTACCTAGTCTTTTGTAAATCTTAAAAACGCTGATGAAAGTCCTCGTAGAGGCAACTGATGTGATATGATGATAGCTCCCCGAGAGCCTTTTTTTTTAATATTGTGATATGTGGTGTTCGATAATGTGCTAGATTATGCTCATAATTATATATACGTACCATGCTGATATATACATTGATCCTGATGGATAGTATAAGAAGAGTAATTGCGTATCTTTATGGAGGATAGGATGCCGCCGAGAAGAAGAAATCGTGAGGTAACACCTGAGAGAGAAGACACCCCACCACCACCACCACCACCACCGGCGAGGCGGATTGAGGAACTATTCCTCAGGCAGAACCCGCCCACTTTCAACGAGACCGGGAATCCCATGGATGCTGAACTCTGGATTCGCGTATTGGAACGAATCTTCAATTTCCTTCACTGGACTTCGTAGGAACACTTGTCATGCGTGGCCTTCTGAATGATAGGTGCCACTGACTTCTGGTGGGAGGCAAAGAGAAAGACCATATCTGAAGAAGAACTGGAAGGATATACATGGGAAGAGTTCAAGGAAGAAGTGTATGAGAAATACATTCCTAAGAGTTATAGGAAGAGGAAAGAGCATGAGTTATACAATCTGCGCCAGGGAAAGACAACGGTCACATATTACGACCATGCATTCTGCGAGATGTCGCGGTATGCACCTCAGCTGGTCGACACCGATGAGAAGAGGAAAAAAAAGTTTCGGACGGGACTCCGTCATGAAATTAGGGTTTCAGTAGCTGGTCACGGAAATCTGACTTACTGTGAGGCCCTCAGTAGAGCATTGGACATCGAGGCTACCTTACCCGAGGATAGGAATGTCGATGTGCATCCGCCGAACCACCAGGAGGATCGCGAAAAGATGAATTGGAAAGGAACTCACCAAGGTCAAGGATCCAACACTGGCCAGGCCGACAGGAGGCTATGGCAAGGGAATAATGTGCCATCTGGTCACGGGCAAGAAAATGGAAACCCCATGGTACCCGCACCTGGCGGGGGAAACCAGAAGTTCGTGAGACTCCCCGTGTGCCCAAGGTGCCATAGGAGTCACAAAGGGGCATGCGATTCACGAATGATGGATGCTTTAAGTGTGGCCAGAAGGGTCACTACTCTAGGGACTATCCCGGGGTACGCCAAGGAGGAAATGGCCGTCCCAATGTGCCTAACCGAGTCTAACCGGTCCGCGCTATCCAAGCCCAACTGCTTTCAAAGAACAGCCCTGTGTTCAAGATTTAGCCGATCCAACGACCCTATCAACCATGGCGACAACGACAACAGCAATGGCGACAACCGCAACAACAATACCGACAGCCACTGCAGCAACATCAGCAAGAACAACAACAACAACAACAACCACCACCGCAAGCCAGGGCCCACGACCTCAATCAGGAAAGAGAATTCCCACGGGAGCCGCCAAGGAACCAAGGAAACTTGACAGGTATGGGAACACACCTCCAATTGCTTGTATCCTACTATTTGATAGTGGCGCCTCGCATTCTTTTATTGCTAAAGCATGCGTAGAGAACTTAGGATTAGATCCAAACGCTACCGAACAAATCATGAGAATTTCTTCACCAAGAGGAGGCATAAGAACGGTAACCCACACATGCTCGAACCTAGAACTCGACTAGCTCACTTAAGGTCACGACATATGACCTTCACGCCATACCTATGACAGATGTGGACATAATCCTAGGAATGGATTGGTTAATCGAACATAATGCGACCATCCTGTGTATTGAAAGGAAAATTTCATTCCAACATCCCGGAGAGAAACCTACAGACTTTCACGGGATCAGCATAGGGAGGAGGGTCCCAATCATATCCGCGCTACAAGCAAGGACGTTGCTGAACAAGATCGAGAACCACGCCTACCTTGTCTATCTCCAGGAGGAAGACCAGAATGAGAGAAGGATAGAAGATATTCCGATCGTGAAGGAGTATCCCAATGTATTTCCAAACGAACTACCAGGATTACCGCCAAACCGACAGATTGAGTTCACGATCGACCTTGAACCAGGTTTTGCCCCTGTGTCGAAAGCCCCATACCGGATGGCACCAAAGGAACTTGAGGAATTAAAAATCCAGCTGCAAGAACTCTTGGAGTTAAGTTTCATTAGACCTAATGTGTCTCCATGGGGAGCACCTGTCCTTTTCGTGAAGAAGAAGGATCGCACGTTGAGAATATGCATAGACTATCGAGAGTTAAACAAGATAACTCTTAAGAATAAGTATCATTTTCCCCGAATTGATGATCTGTTTGATCAGCTTAAGGGAGCAGGAGTCTTTTCGAAGATAGATTTAAAGTCTGGATACCATCAACTGAGGATTAGACCAGATGATGTACCTAAAACGGCTTTCCGTACAAGGTATGGTCATTTCGAATTCATCTTTATGTCCTTTGGACTTACAAATGCCCCAACAGTATTTATGGATATCATGAATAGGGTATTTCACCCATACTTAGACAGATTTGTCTTAATATTCATAGATGATATCCTAATATACTCCATGTCACAACCGCTCTAATCCAACGGACAGATTAGAGAGAATCGAGCTTGGAAAGTTGATTACAAAATAATTAATAAGAATAATCGAAAGATTTCAAACGACATTTATCGAACTTCAATAATCAAACCTTATTTACAAGGCAAAAGCAATTTACGTATGTAAAGGCTACAAGTTCCTTTAATGTATGTTCGATAATTCGATGTGTTCAATCACAACATCAATATACAAAACATTCGTAATATGCAATGGAAAGCATGTGAATGCATATATGACTATACGCACCCAAGGGTTCTTTCTTTCAAATATATATAAATACCAAAAGACTCTCGACTACTCAACATCTCCGCCCATCACCATCACCACTCAATCGCACATTTAAAAACAATATTCGTGGTCGAGTACAAATAATGCACTCGATGGCTCATGCAAAAATAATTTATCAAGTTTAAATTACTCGCCCCATCACAAGAATACACGAGGTTTTAATTTGAAAATACCGTGTTTACTAAATATTTTCGTCATTTTCCATAAATATCGCACAAGCATTTTTCCACGTATGTATGATCCACATCCACCACAACAATTCATCCAACAATACCTCAGACTGGAGAGAGGCCTCCTCTCACGTACGCCATGACAGCCGAGCACCCTTTCAAAGACACAAACACAAATAATCAATGCACAAAATCCGTGCCATCTCTAAGACAGATACTAATTCTCCATCATCCTTGGGGTACTTCCAAGAATACGAATTCAAGCATGTCATAAAGTGGGAGCTACCCAACGTTATGCATCAATAATCATGGATGGATACATACACAAATCATAAACATTTTCAAGGTGTAATTAAATAAATCGCTCATAAATATTTGCTTGCAATAAAGCATCATAAATAAATCATTTGGTAAATTCTACCGCTTGAATATAGTAAAGCCCACATCGACTTTTAAACTCGAATCTCGATGACGCGTGTTCTTCTCCTCGTCATGGCGTGAGTTTCACGTCCCACCTTACGCAAAATTTACGCTTAGCACGTTGGCATGCTTTTCGAGATTTTCAAAGTTCGCTCAACTTTGATAAATAAAATAATTCAAGTTCTAATAAATTCTATACGTAGAAACGACGATTTTAATAAAAATAATTCTCGATATCGAGAAAGACGTAATATGATCTATACCTCATTTTAACCTTTTAGGTTAAATAATCAACGATAAACGTTATTCAAAACAAGGATTTCAATCATGAAATCTTTTCTCACAATTGAGATATTCAGATAAAAGTAATACGCTTTTCACGTATTAGAATATTTAACTAACGAGTTCGTTTGTCAATTTCAAAGTCAACCATTTTGACTTTTCTTAATAATTTCTTTAATAATCACATATTAATATTCTAAATTCAATATAAATCCATTTTTAATCGATTTCTTTTCATAAAGTTTAATTATCGATTTTCACACGAATCGATAAACTTGATTAATATTTTCTTTCAATATTAATCTTTAATACATTTAAGCATTATTTATGCTTTAACGTTATTTAATATAACGCTTCATTTTAAACATAATATTCTATGTTTAATGACTCCCAAAAATTTAATTATGTCTAATATAATTTTTAGACATATAATAAATTATTATTCTTGATTAAAAGGAATTAAAATTTTTATTTCCAAAGTATAGCTCACGGCTATAACACTTATTTTCCAAACTTGTTCCAAAATTCTCTAAATTCATATAGTGTATTATTTTACATTAGGATCATTACTATGTATTAATATCACCATAGAAAATTTGGAACATACCTATATACATACTATAGCTCACTGTTCTTTCTTAAAAATTAACCAATAATTATTATAAAATTCTAAATTTTATAACACTTAAATATTATCTTATATCATCATTTCACTATAATACACAATATAATCAAACTATTCACCCAAGAATATCAATATGTAGCTCACGGCTACTTTGAATAAAAATAGCTACCAAGGTCCAAAATTCTAATAAATTCCTACATCACCTAATTAATACCCTAGATCAACAATATGCTATTATATCAAGCATATAAAATTTATACACCAAGGTTCCAACCCATATAATTTTCGCGTTTAAAAATCCAACAATATGATTTCCAAAATTCTCAATTTAATACCATGCACCCTACAACACTATAGATCAACAATCCAACCTTAAATCATACCTAGCAAAATCGAGCATCATCAAAATAAATTAAATACCTAGCTTAGCTTAGGAAATAATTTATCTATGCACATATTAACATATGTAACATAATTTCTAAGCTTATAACATGCTAGCATGATTTATCGATAATTAAAACATGCTAAAATAATTATTTAAACCGTATGATTATTGAAAAGTTAGGTTTTATCAAGCTTGTTCGATATCTAACCTCGTTATCGGAGTTGATCGGTTGTGGGGTAACTAAAGCTCAAGCTTTTGGAGATGGAAAATAAGAAAATGCCTGGTTTTCTTAAGAAAGCTCTCAGGTGGGTGTGTTTTGAGAAGATGAATGAAAGTGTTTATTGTTTCAAGACTTATGATACCTAAGTAAATAAAAGAAAATGAATACATACACACACAAACTCTCTCTCTCGCTCTCTCAAATATAGCAAGACAAAATTCAACTTGATGAGTCAAAGTGCTTAGGTCACAAATAAAGATCTCTTACAAGCATTAACTATTGCATAAGGCTTTATTAAAGCATTTTTGGGAGAAACAATTTAAATTGTCTCAAGCATGCATTAGTCATTTACTACAGTGATGGGGAGATACAATTTCAGATTTTGTGTTGTATTTACCAAGTGTATATTTAACACTCTATCCCAAATATTGTGTAATCAATTGGTTGGAAAATCGCTTTTTTTGTACAAAATTAGTCAACATTTTCGCCCTCTCACAAATATATATATCCCACTTGGTTAATTACTTGATTAGTGTATATTGATATCACTTGCATGTATAAATTCAAAACATAGCAAAGGCAACTACAAAACTTACGTGAATTAGCTATCAACAAGAAAGTTCACGCTTTTTCATTCTAAATTGCTAACTTTTAATTTTTCATGCTAATTATACATATATATCATAATATATGTTTTAGATGATAAATTATATCATAGGACAAATTATTGAATCAAATCAAAGGTAGAAAACCCTAATTTCGATTTAGGGTTTTCGAGAATCATAAATAATCAAAATATCATTCCAAAATTTCTAGCATTATTTCAATGCTAAATAATATTCTAATAACATAAAATAATCATGGGAATTTAAATATCATAATTCCTTGATCGTTAGACTTGATTCTCAAGTCATTCTAAACGTTAACGCTTGAAACGCCTCAAACGTTAATTATCGACTATCTCAAAATGGTCGTAATAAAGTCAGTATCACTTTATTAATTTATTCCAATAATTATGGAATTAAATTCTAAGCTTAAAACTTAGAAAATATCACTTAGTATTTAATTATCGATATGTAATCGACGTAGAATTAATACAATAAATATCGCTACATATTCGTATTTCTCAATTCACGCTCATTTGTGAAATATACATAGGAATTTATTATTCCTAAATAATCGAAATCATTATTCGATAATTTAATAATCAAATAATACTCTAATTTACGAATTAATATCGTAATTAGCTTTTAAATAATCGGGTATTACATTCCACCCCTTAAAGAAATTTCATTCCAAATTTACATACCTCGTAAAAGATCGGGTATTTTTCTTTCATCGCATCCTCAAGCTCCCACGTGGCTTCCTTTTTGTCCAAGATGCTTCCATAGTACTTTGACTAGTGGAATCGATTTATTTCAGAATTGCCGAACCTCGTGGTCTAGAATAGCCGAGGTTCTTCATTATAGCTCATATCCGATCGAGGATCACGCCGCTTTGATGGATCACATGCTCGGATCGCATACGCTCTTTCCGAGTTGTGATACGTGAAAATATTATGTACGCTTCCTGACTTGCGGAAGAGCCAACCTATAGGCGATCGGGCCTATTCTTTCTAGGATTTCATAATGTCCAATAAAACGGGTCTTAACTTTCCTTTACTCCAAACCTTATAATCCCTTTAGATGGAGAGACCTTCAAAAGACTTTATCTCCATTTTCAAATGTAGCTTAGACCTTCACAGACGCCTAAGACTTTGCCTCATCTTGAGCTTCTTTATTCTTTGCCTAATTCGCTAACGATCTCAATCATTTCGCTTATAGCGTCAGCCCTAAGATTTTTCTTTCACCCACTTCATCCCAAAGAAAGCGGTGATCGCATTTTCTTCCATATAAGGCTTCATACGGGCCATATCGATCGTCGCTGATAACTATTATTGTAGTAAATTCGATGAGAGGTAAAACCTCTTCCCATTTTGCACCTCGATCTAACACTACAGCTCTCAACATATCTTCGAGTGTTTGATCGCCCTTTCCGATTGTCCATCGGTTTGAG
This sequence comes from Salvia rosmarinus, assembly GCA_036937905.1. Lineage (NCBI taxonomy): Eukaryota > Viridiplantae > Streptophyta > Magnoliopsida > Lamiales > Lamiaceae > Salvia > Salvia rosmarinus. The sequence goes on along the minus strand of CM072814.1, from coordinate 26,830,944 downwards.
GGTGAAAAGTCGTTTGAAATTTAACCGTGCCCAATTCTTTTGCAAGCTAGTCGAGAATCTTGAAGTAAATTTTCAATCTCTATCGAGTGATAGTTTTCGGTACTCCATGCAAAGCGCATAATTTCCTTTACGCATTGGGCTAGCTTATCGCACTGCGGGTAATCTGAATCGCGTAAAATGTGCACATTTGGTGAGTCCGTCCACTACTACCCATATAGCAAGAAGTTCTCTTTAGACTTTGGTAAACCCGTAACAAAGTCCATAGCTATATCTTCCCATTTCCACTCGGGTATTGCCAAAGGTCGTAGCTCGTAAGGACGCTGGTGTAATGCTTTTACTTGTTGACAAGTAAGACAACGCCTATAAAAGAGGCTATGTCTCTTTTCATACCTTCCCACCGTAACTTTTCCTTCAAATCTTGGTACATTTTAGTATTTGCTGGACGGGTCAGATAAGGTGTGTCATGAGCTTCACTCATGATTTTATTCAAGATTGTTGTTATCTCGATACATAACCTTCCTTCAAATAATAGAGCATTATCTCGTGCTTCTTGAAAATTCTTCACCCTTCCGTCCTTACTTTGGCTCTTGCTTTTCCAACTTTTCCTCCATCCTTTGTCCTTCAAGGATTCTTTTCCTTAAATCGACGTCAATGCGAGTGTAGCAATACACTCGTGATCGCCTCTCGTTGTTCAACCAATTCAATATTCATCCTTTCAAACTCTTCAACGAGTTTTTCTTCATTTGTGAAGAGACATCCCAATTTGTTTTGACTCTTACGACTCAAGGCATCGCCTACAACATTCGCTTTGCCCGAGTGATAGTTTATACCACAGTCGTAGTCTTTTACCAATTCGAGCCATCTTCTTTGTCTCATGTTTAGATCTCTCGCTCGAAAAAGTATTTTAAACTTTTATGATCGGTAAAGATTTCACATCTTACTCCGTAGAGACGATGTCTCCATATCTTTAAAGCATGTACCACCGCCGCTAGTTCCGCATCATATGTTCGATAATTCAATTCATGCGGTCTCGCTTGTCGAGATGCATAGGTTATCACTTTTCCATTTTGCATTAACACATAGCCTAATCCATTCTTGGAAGCATCAGATAGACCACGACTTTGATCCGCTCGAACGCTAGCATAGGGGCGAGTTAACTTTTCCTCGAGCGCCCTGAAATTCGCCTCACACTCATCACCCATGTGAATTTAATTCCTTTTCTCGAGTAGTTGGGTTATTGGTCTTGCTATCTTCGAGAATCCTTCAATGAATCTCCGATAGTAACCGCCAATCCCAAGAAACTTCTAATTTCATTTTGTGTCTTTGGCGATTTCCATTCTTAGATCGCTTCTACCTTGGCTTGATCAACTTTAATCCTTCGGTCGACACTATGTGTCCAAGGAACATTACTTCCTTTAGCCAAAATTCACACTTGCTAAATTTAGCAAAAGTTGTTCATCTTTAAAGTTTGCAAAGACCGTCCTGGGTGTTCCTTGTGTTCGCTTTCATTTTTCGAATAGATGAGAATGTCGCCTATGAAGACTAAGACAAATTTATCCTGTATGGATGGAACACCCTATTCATGAGATCCATGAATACCGCAGCGCATTAGTCAATCCGAATGGCACAACTATAAATTCATAGTGGCCGATCTTGTTCGAAAAGCAGCTTTGACACATCTTCAGCCGCACTTTGAGTTGGTGATAGCCGACTTGAGGTCGATTTTAGAGAACATGCTAGCTCCTCATAGTCGATCAAACAAGTCATCTATCCTGGAAGTGGATACTTGTTTTGAGCGTCATTTTGTTCGGGCCTCGGTAATCTATACACATCCTCAAGGAACCATCCTTTTCTTTATAAATAACACGGTGTTCCCCAAGGCGAAACGCTAGCCCGATAAAACCTAGGTCTAACAGCTCTTGATTTGAATTTTCAACTCTTCCAGTTCTTTCGAGCCATTCGCACGGTGCCTTTGACATCGGAGCCGATCCGGTTCCAAGTCAATGATAAACCCAGCTTGTTCATCGTGAGGTAATCCCGGTAGGTTTTCGTGAAAACATCCGAAAATTCTCGCACAATCTCTACATCTTCAACTTTTATCGTTGTTCGATCTTCTCCATTCGTGATAAACAAAAATGCATGGCATCCTTTCTTGTTTATCATACCGCCTTCAATGCCGATATAATCGAATTTTCTTTCCCATGTTGATTCCGTAAAAGTCAGAAGCTTCTCGCCCGTGAAAATGGAATGAAATTTTCCTCTCTTTACGTGATCGTAGCATGATTTTCTCGCTAACCATTCCATTCCCAAAATTATATCTACATCACCCATGGGTATTATGTTTAAGTTATTTGTCGAACCTTAAATGATCCTAAGTTCAACTCTAGTTCGAGCAAATATGATTAACGGTCATAATCCTCCTATAGGTGAAGAGATGTTCATATCCTGGTTTACTTTCTCGCATCTAAGTTCCAATAGATCTGCACATGTTCTTGCTACAAAGAATGTGATGCCCCGTGATCGAACAAAAGTATAACAGTACGCTGAGAAGTGTTCCCATACCGCCAGTTTCCTCGGTTTTGTTCATTTTGCCTCCTGCGAGCATATGCTCGCTCGAGCCGGCCGAGGCCGACGGGTGCCTGCCTCGCTGATTCTCGCTGTGGTCGCTGCTGTTGGCGCCGCCGCCGATTACGCCGCCGCGGTGGTTGTCGTTGTTGTTCTTGCCGAGGTTGTTGCCACCGTTGTTGTGGTGGCTGTCGCTGGCCGAAACTGGATAGCCCTGAGGGGTTGGGCATTGCCGGGCTGATTTGGTCTTCCCACCGCCCCCGCGCGTATCCCTCGGCAACTATTTGCGTAATGCCCTTCATTCCGCACTTAAAGCAATTTACCAAATGGCAAACTCCTTTGTGAAACTTGGCACTTAGGCAAGGAGTTGTCTTATCTGCTCTTGTGATCCTCCCGTCGAGGGGTAAAGACTAGGTTCTTCCATCCTCGCCCTTGCGGTACCGTGTTTCCGTGCCACGGCCGCTTGTTATTCAGATTACTAAAACTTCCGATTCATCACATCGAAATTTGCTTCCCACTTCTCTTTCCTTTGTCCCCTCAGATTTTGTGTCCTGGTTTGAGTTGTTGTCTTCTCGCATAGTCGCTTAGATGTCCAAAGCTCGCCCGAGAGCTTGGCGAAGTCGATCTCCATGATCGCTAGAGACATTCTTATCTCGACCTCAATCCGCACTCTAAACTTTTCTCGCCATCTTCATATCCGTATTCACCGATCGTAAGTATATCGGGACATATCGCACAAAGTGCGATCATAATCTGTTACGACATCTTTTCCTCGCTTCGATTATAAAATTCTTATTCCTTCCTTTTCCGATAACTTTTCGAACGTATTTTCATACGCCTCTTTAAATTCTTCCCAAGTGAACTCATTCATCCGATCCTCAAAGTAAAATCTTCCGTCGGGCTTCGCACCAAAAGTCGGCAGTGTCCCGTCGCTTGAAAAGTAACACAGACAACCATTCCTCGTTGTGCATCAAGAAAATCAAATATCCTTTCCATAGCCCTTATCCATTGCTCGGCATTATCTCGGCTCCTTTTCCATCAAAAGAAGGTGGTGGTTGATCGCTAAGAAATAATTCTTCTATACTACGATCGAGGCCCTCAAGGAGGTGGTGAACGCGTACAAAAATAAGAACCGGCGCGGACCTGCTTTCGCATTTCTAAACGCGATATATATATTAAAATAGTGAGCGCTGCAAGTGAGCCGGCCGAGAATACGCTTTCGACTTGATTGAACGCCGCTCAAAATGAACGCCGGTTGAAAGGTTCACTCACAAATGAGCGCCGCTCATTGCGAGCGCCGGGCAGCATGGTGCGCGATGGGAGCCGGATCGCGGGTGGACGAAGCGCCGGATGGACGCACGCCGAGCGCCGCTGGTTCCGAGCGCCGGATCGGAAGCGCGGACGAGCGCTGCTCGGGCAAGATGCAGCGACGCGCGCGCTGGTGAGGCGCTGCGGGCGGGCGTGGCGCGGGTGAGGCGAGGCGCAGCTGAGCGCCGGGCGAGAGCGGTGCCGGGCGAGCGCTGGGCGAGGCAGGCGATGGGCGCGCGGGCGCTGGCGCTGGGCGGGCGCGCAGCGCGCGCAGGCTGTGGTCGCGCCGCGCTGGCAAAGCGTGTGCGGCGAACGTGAGCGCCGGCTGGCCTTGAGCGCCGGAGAAATGGGCGCAGGCCGACCCAGCCGGCGCTGGTGGCCGAAGTGACGCGCGCTGGTGCGTGCGGTGCGGTGCGGCAGCGGGCGGCGAAGCGCTGGCGTCAGGCACGCACGTGCGCGATTTCGACGTTGCCTCGCTTCAAGGTCCGAACTCCGATGACGAACCGCTTGTGCCTACAAACTCCCGTCAAATGTTTTCAATAATATATGATCCTTGCAGATCCAATTCATCCTATTTTATGCCGTTTTCCTACAAAACATCGAGACGAACTAAATAAGTCCGAATCGATAAATCTTAATCGAACCAAAGGCATAAATAGACAAACCATAGAAAATGACACGTAAAACAATACCAAGAATCATCACAAAATCATACTAAACAACTCCCCACACTTATCCATTTGTTTGTCCTCGCAAAGTCTATACTAATAAGGTTCGAAAGATAACTCATACAACTTAACCCTTATTCTAATCAATCAAACCTTATCGCATTTCCACACTTGGTGTTTACGAATTCAAAGATAATGCTAAATAAATCAAGAACCACAATCGACTTCCAATAAATAAAAAGGTAATCTCGCCGCATCCAACTCTCCGTTAGGTGAACTAACTAATGTGGTCACCTTTAGCAACAAGTTTCTTTTATAAAGCACAAAGACTGCTTTTAATGATTTTGAATAAAATTGAAGGTGCACTCGATGAACCTCGAGTCTCCTAACGTGGTTTCCATGTCCATTTCTCAAATTACGAAAGAGGGACATAATCCCATCCTCCATTTCAACAATCTTAACAAGATACTGGAGCTTTCATTCTCCTCATTTTCTACTTTTTCATATTTTTTTTTTTTTTTTATATATAAATGAAACAAGTATATAGCAACCACAATGTTAACACTCCCTAACATTAGCCGGACAAATCACATCAATTTCCCTATTCATTTTCTATCAATCACGCCTCACAAATCACATTATACTCAAATCATATATCACCAAAAGTTTTGAATTCAAAATCATTCGACCAATACCACGTAGTTCAACAGCACAAATCAAGATCCTAACTTACTCGATAGACAAAGCTTACGCCCAAACAATCGAATAAGCACAAGGCACGCCATTACAACAAAACAATACATCACGATACAAAACCGAGTAAACATCCCCACATTTTAAATCGAGCATCGCCCCAAGGCTCAAAACATTAAAAGCTCAAAATAACCATAGAGGATGATACTTCCTCGATAATCGACTTGACAAAGCGGCGTAGAGTCGAGCATCACGGTTTCATCTCTCGCAGACATGTTTTCCAGATCCGAGCAAAACAAACTCAACAACAATGATAGATCAACAAGAACAACAAAACAAGACAAAGAAAAGAAAGAAAGAAAAGAATAAAAACTGTGGGTCAACTCCCACGAAGATTTCGCTTAACGTCGTGAGCACGACGTGTTCCTGGCCAACAACGGACTATCCATAGTCCTTCACCGCAGAATACCATCTCGCCGTAACATCAAGAGAAACCATATACGCACGAGGACTATAAAGAAAGAAAATAACAAATCATTTAAGCTCAAGTCGAACATCCTATTCTCCAAAGTGAAATAGATAATTTCAATTCCCAAAGCACAATACTTTGAGAATTAGAAGTTGACAAATCATGGATGTTACCTCAACCTTGTTATCACCGTGTCCTCCTCGTGGAACACGTATCACATGTCGAGGTAGGCAATCACTTCCAGAGCGGGCTTCGCATTCGAGTATCTTCAAGTGCCCACTCTTTCTCCATCCTCTCTTCATCCTCCTCCACGTGTTTGGTAGACCTATCACCTCCGTGAGTGGGTTCTCGCGTGTCATCAATTTCGTACCCACTCTTCCTCGCCAACCATCCCGTAACCACTTCCTCGTGGCTCGATTATGCTCCTCATCCTCATGTGCCCATTCTTCATCAATTTCCACCTCCTCCGCTGCAGCTGCTCTTCAGTGTCTCTTCCAACCACCTCAATAACCGGTCACTTAGAATTGTGACCACCGGATCCGCCGATTGGTTCGAGGTTCCTCCATTTCGCAACAGCTCTTAAGGTGCTATTAACATGCCCCGCCATGCCTCCAAACGCCGAGACGAGGTGTTTGCAGATCCATCTTGTTAAGTAACATATCCATTCGTGGGTGAACGAATCTCAAATGATGACCTCGCGGTGGTGATGCGTGGTGGTGAATAATACCTCGCCGCGGGTCGCACTCATCGCTGGCGTGGAGGCCTGGTCACGTGGATCACACCATTCATAACCAGTGTTGTGGGTTCCAATATTCCGGTCAGTTGTGATTCCCACCATTCCGAATCGATCGAGGAGGTGGCCGCCGCATGGGTATGAATATTGAGGGAGGTGGTTGCTCGGGTATGAATATTGGCGCGGAGGTGGTTGCTCCCAATAAGGATCATAGCATGCCGCCATAGCTCAACGGATATTCCTCGAATAAATTGGGCCCTTCTTCGAAGAAGAATTCGCCTAAAACATTGAATCTTCCTCCCCACCGCTGAACATATCTGCATCGCTGGCAACCCCGCATTAATGCACACCAACAACAAAAACAAGATTACACGCACTGTGGGAGAAAATAATCAAACAGTAAAGAAAAGAAAACAGAACAAACAACACAAACAATACGCTTAAAGTCACTTCAAGAACGCGCCAAAATTGATCGAGCTAAAACACACTCAAATTACCGCAATCGCACGAGGTAATCGTAGCGTGGTAAGTTAACACGAGTCGCCCTCAAGGAAAACTTAACAGGCCTAATGTTCGTGTTGATCACGTAAAACCATTAAAACCTAAACATTCTAATACCAACGAGGGTCGAATATGCAAGAATTGAAATACGAGGAATCAAACAAGATCCTAAACTAGGGTTGTCAATCCCGAGCTATACTAATTAAGCGATAAATCTAAACTAGGGTTGTCAATCCCTAGTTGAACTATGAAAGCGATAAATCAAAGCAAGAATAAAAGCATATGCAATCATATTATTCATGGGTTTGTCAATCCCTAATCTAAATCTAATTGCAAATAAATCATAGTCATCATTCCATCGCAAAGAACATGAGATAATCGAAAGCGTAAAAGATTAAAGCAACATGAACACAATCCATCGTCACCATGAATCAATCCAATAAAAATCATAAACAAGAATACTTTGAAAATTAATCCGAAAGAACAACTGAATCCCAAAACATAAATTGATAAATAAATCATTCGATGAAAACTAAGAACATAAATTAAAACTAAATATTGTATCTGTTTATCGATCTGTTGAGGAATCCGGAAGAGAAGTCAAGAACAGCTTTGTGATGGCGCGAGGCGCCATGCACAAGCGTACAAAAAATAAGAACCGGCGCGGACCCGCTTTCACCCTAAACGCTATATATATATTAAAATAAAAGTGCGCTGCTGCAAGCGCTTACCGAGAATACGCTTCGACTTGATTTGAACGCCGCCAAAATGAACGCCGGTTGAAAGGTTCACTCACAAATGAGCGCCGCTCATTGTGAGCGCCGGTTATGCGAGCATGGTGCGCGATGGGGAGCTGGATCGCCGGGCGGACGAAGCGCCGACGGGACGACGCCGAGCGCCGGTTGGTTCCGAGCGCCGGATCGAAGCGCGGCGGACGAGCGCTGCTCGGGCAAGATGCAGCGACGGGCGCGCTGCTGCTGGGAAAGGCGCTGCTGGGCGGCGTGGCGCGGTGAGGCGAGGCGCTGGAAGCAGCGCCGCTGGCGAGAGCGGTGCTGGGCGAGCGCTGGGCGAGGCAAGCGATGGCGCGGCGGCGCCGGGCGCTGCGGGCGGGCGCGCAGGCGTGGCGTGCGCTGTGGTCGCGCGCTGGGCGCGCGTGCGCGGCGAGAACGAGCGCGCTGGCCCTTGAGCGCCGGAGAATTGGGCGCTAGGCTGACTCCAGCCGGCGCTGGTGGCCGAGTGACGCGCGCTGGTGCGGTGCGCGGGTGCGGCAGCAGCGGGCGAGCGCTGGCGCTCGCAGGCACGACGCGGCGCGACTTCGACGTTGGCCCGCTTCTCTCGTCCGAACTCCGATTTACGAACCGCTTGTGCCTACAAACTCCTCGTCGAAATGCTCTTCAATAATATATGATCCTTGGCAGATCCAATTCATCCTATTTTATGCCGTTTTCCTACAAAACATCGAGATTTAATCTAAATAAGTCCGAATCGATAAATCTTAATCGAACCAAAGGCATAAATAGGACAAACCATAGAAATGACACGTAAAACAATACCAAGAATCATCACAAAATCATACTAAACAGTGGTGGTATATTAGCAGGTTCTGGTACAGGAATTCTTCCTCTGCCCTTACCTCTTCCCCTTCCCCTACCTCTTTGTGCAGGATCCCGTCTTGGCGGCATTCTGTTGTTTAAACATACAATAAATATTGAAAATCATTTTCACAATTAACATATATAATATCATCATACAATTTCTTTTGTAAATAAGCTTTAATTCAAGCTATTCATTCTTATCACAAAATCATTTCTGCCGCAAAAGCTCGCTTCGGGGTTATCAGATATATATACATCAGAAAATTTGGGCCTCAAAGAGGACTATTTCGTACGACGGTTGATATAAAAAGAGATAATGTACAATAGATGGCATCTCAAAAGCTTAACCCGCATCGAACAACATACGAGATTACAAGATAATACAAAATACAACCGTTCACTTTCCTTTTCCAAAATACAAAGCAACCTACACACATACTGGACTATATACATACGGACTAAAACCTAGCTAAACAGGTCAACAGGTGCATCACTCATCATCATACTGATCCTCCTCAGGATCCTCCTCATCGTCAATCATCATCGAGTCGCCGCCATCCGACTCCTCACGGCGCGCACTCGGATGGCCCCGCCCATCATTCCCAACCATAGGAATGTCGCGGATCGGAATGAGGTCATCACGGCATCGATACTCTCATCCCGGCCGCCACCAGACGGCTCACCTGAGGTGCCTACTGCCATAGGCGGCAAGACGGGAAGCGGGGTGTATGGGGTGTCCAATCGACAAAGGGAAACACTAGCATCCCCAAAGCTCGGGTCGAGACGCCTCTCTATCTCGCAAGCCTACCGCCCTCCGTGAATGGGTACCACCGGTCCACTCGACGAGGTACCTCCAAGTAAAGCCACCGGGTGACTCTTCACGCCATGTATATTCCTGAGGAGATAGGGCCTCTCTGCTACCCCTCAGATGTCAAGACGAGGTCGATGGCTCACAAATCTCGGTAGATCCGCTATCGATCATAGTCACCACCAAGACGGTAGATATAATCTCCCGACACTTCCCGTGCGTAATCCTCCCGCCTACCGCAATCGCGGCCAAGGCGCCACGCCATCGAAATCACCACCCATGCTCGTGCGCCCCTCCAACGACGAAGGTAGTGCATGAGAAACTCTCCGAGATTATCCCCAACACTTCGTAACCACTGCACTGTGAATAATCTCACCGGGTGGCCCTTGGTCCTAGCCTCCGCCTAGTGGTGTGTCGAGTCCCGCCATCCGCCACAGCATAAACGAGCAAAAGATAACTAAATAAGATATCGTTTCAAAGATAAAACTAAACTTAACGATCTATAAAGCAAAAGGATAAACCGGACAGTCTATAAAATGATAAACAATCCAAACATCTCTCGACAATGTATAAATTTTATACGGAAGTTGTTCTCATATACAACGACGCTGTAGCTTTCCTACCATACTAGGAAACTTGCTATCTAGCAAGATAAAAAAATCTTATCACATAACTAAATTCTAGTTCTATAAAACTACGAGCTAGCTTCTGCTGGCTCTCGTGATTTCTGGAGAAGTAAACAGGGATCTTCCTTCATAAGAAATATAGTACAGTTCGTTAGGAGTACGAGGCGAAAATCGTGTGCAAATCGGAATCCAATGAAAGAGAACGGATCCAAACAAAAACATGCAAAAGCAGTTCACCTTCGCTGAGGTGAACTGTCCGAGGTGGACTGTACTGACTCGTGAATTCTGGAGAAGGAATCAGGGGTTAGGTCCCTCACAAGAAATATAGTACAGTGTGTTAGGAGTACGTAGGCGAAAACCGTGCGCAAATCGGAGTCCGAACGATGGAGAACAGACCAAAATAAAATCACTGCGCGAAACAGTTCGCCTTTGCCGAGGTGAAAAATTCCGAGGTGACAAGGTGAAAGTTTGACCAAGTCAACGCCGAGGTGAAAATTCCGAGGTGAAAAATTCCGAGGTGAAAATTCCGAGGTGACGAGGTGAAAGTTTGACCAAGTCAACGCCGAGGTGAAAATTCGAGGTGACGAGGTGAAACGAGGTGAAAATTCCGAGGTGAAAATTCGAGGTGACGAGGTGAAAGTTTGACCAAGTCAATGCCGAGGTGCCGAGGTGCGATGTGAAAGTTTGACCAAGTCAACGCCGAGGTGTGAAGAGGTGAAAGTTTGACCAAGTCAACGCCGAGGTGAAAATTCCGAGGTGACGAGGTGAAACTGTACTGACTCTAGCGAATTTTGGAGAAGGAATCAAGAGTTCGATCCTCCATAAGAAATACATTATAGTGTGTTAGGAGTATGTAGGCGAAAACCATACGCAAATCGGAGTCCGAACGAAGGAGATCGGACCAAAATAAAATCATCGCACAAGCAGTTCGCCTTGCCGAGGTGAAATGGCCGAGGTGAACTGTACTGACTCTAGTGAATTGTGGAGAAGGAATCAAGAGTTCGGTCCTTCATAAGAAATACAGTATAGTGTGTTAGTAGTATGTAGGCGAAAACCATGTACAAATCGGAGTCCGAACGAAGGAGATCGGACCAAAATAAAATCACTGCCAAGCAGTTCGCCTTGCCGAGGTGAAATGGCCGATCGCCGAGGTGACGAGGTGTCCGAACTCACTAAAAGTCGATTTAACTGAATCGACGAACTGAAATCGATTTAACTAAAATTGACGAACTCAGCTAAAAGTCGACGAACTAACGATTTAACCGAAATTGACGAAATGAAATTGACGAACTGAATCGACGAATCGAATTGACGAACTCACTAAAAGTCGATTTAACCGAAATCGACAAACCGACAAGGTCAAATGCCTTAGCTTTTATTTTGAGCCTCCGCCTAGCTCAAATGCCTTAGCTTTTATTTTGAGCTCTCCGCCTAGCTCAATTGCCTTAGCTTTTCAATTTGAGCTCGATTCTTTTGTTCTCGAAAGGAAAGGAGAAGAGTTCGTACATTTGTTCGCTCTATGTTCTTTTCAAAGAGGATCATGCATCTTATTACGCCTATGTTCCATTCGGATGACATAGGCATTAATCAAAATCAATATTGAGAAATGAGAATAAAATTTCAAATATGACTAACATAGTTTGTTTTAAACATACACATTTCTCGCGAAAAATTTTCAATCAATCAATCAATCATGGTTATTTACAACCTTTCTCATTTCATTTGTCGATAATGTTCTATCGACACCAAATCAAATTATAAATCATTTGTCGATAATGTTCTATCGACAACACATCAAATTATAATTCATTTGTCGATAATGTTCTATCGACACAAAGTCAAATTCATAAATCTCAAACCTTTCTTTTCAAAGACGAGAAAATAATTTACCTTTTTCCCGGTCGAAATGGACGTGATGGAGTGTCGAGCGAGTCGATGATTTCTAGAAGTCTAGTGACTCAATCTAGACTCGACTTTTGAAAGAAAGTTTAGGTTCGTGAGAGCAATATGCTCGATACCACTGTCACACCGCCTAATCCAAAGGATGATTAGAGAGAATCGAGCTCGAATAGTGATTACAAAACAATTAATAAGAATAATCGAAAGATTTCAAACGACATTTATCGAACTTCAATAATCAAACCTTATTTACAAGGCAAAAGCAATTTAATGATGTAAAGGCTACAAGTTCCTTTAATGTATGTTCGATAATTCGCATGTGTTCAATCACAACATCAACATACAAAAACATTCGTAATATGCAATGAAAGCATGTGAATGCATATATGATTTATACGCACTCAATGGTTCTTTCTTTCAAATATATATAAATACCAAAAGACCTCTCGACTACTCAACATCTCCGCCCATCACCATCACTCACTCAATCTGCACATTTAAAACAATATGCGGTCGAGTACAAATAATGCACTCAAGGGCTCAAGCCAAAATAATTTATCAAGTTTGAATTATTCTCGCCCCATCACAAGAATACACGAGGTTTTAATTTGAAAATACTCGTGTTTACTAAATATTTTCGTCATTTTCCATAAATATCGCCGCCAAGCATTTTTCCACGATGTATGATCCACATCCACCACAACAATTCATCCAACACACTTCCTACGGAGAGGCCTCCTCTCACAGACGCCACGACCGCCGAGCACCCTTTCAAAGACACAAATACAAATAATCACAGCACAAAATCCAGCCATCTCGGACTAGATACGAATTCTCCATCATCCTTGGGTGTACTTCCAAGAATACGAATTCAAGCATGTCATAAAGTGGGAGCTACCCAACGTTATGCATCAATAATCATGGATGGATACATACACAAATCATAAACATTTTCAAGGTGTAATTAAATAAATCGCTCATAAATATTTGCTTGCAATAAAGCATCATAAATAAATCATTTGATAAATTCTACGGTTTGAATATAGTAAAGCCCACCTCGACTTTTAAAATTCAATCTCGGCACGCTGTTCTTCTCCTCGTCATGGCGTGAGTTTCACGTCCCACCTTTACACAACAATTTACGCTTAGCACGTCAGCATGCTTTTCGAGATTTTCAAAGTTCGCTCAACTTTGATAAATAAAATAATTCAAGTTCTAATAAATTCTATATGTAGAAACCACGTATTTTAATAAAAATAATTCTCGATATCGAGAAAGACGTAATATGATCTATAATCTCATTTTAACCTTTTAGGTTAAATAATCAACGATAAACGTTATTCAAAACAAGGATTTCAATCATGAAATATTTTCTCACAATTGAGATATTCGATAAAAGTAATTGCTTTTCACGTATTAGAATATTTAACTAACGTAGTTCGTTTGTCAATTTCAAAGTCAACCATTTTTACTTTTCTTAATAATTTCTTTAATAATCACATATTAATATTCTAAATTAATATAAATCCATTTTTAATCGATTTCTTTCCATAAAGATCTAATTATCGATTTTCACGCAAATAGATAAACTTGATTAATATTTTATTTCAATATTAATCTTTTAATACATTTAAGCATTATTTATGCTTTTAACGTTATTTAATATAACGCTTCATTTTAAACATAATATTCTATGTTTAATGACTCCCAAAAATTTAATTATGTCTAATATAATTTTTAGACATATAATAAATTATTATTCTTGATTAAAAGGAATTAAAATTCCTTATTTCCAAAGTATAGCTCACTATTATAACACTTATTTTTCCAAACTTGTTCCAAAATTCCTCTAAATTCATATAGTGTATTATTTTACATTAGGATCATTACTATGTATTAATATCACTATAGAAAAATTTGGAACATACCTATATACATACTATAGACTCACTGTTCTTTCTTAAAAATTAACCAATAATTATTCTAAAATTCTAAATTTTATAACACTTAAATATTATCTTATATCATCATTTCACTATAATACACAACATAATCAAACTATTCACCCAAGAATATCAATATGTAGCTCACGGCTACTTTGAATAAAAATAGCTACCAATGTCCAAAATTCTAATAAAGGTTCCTAATTAATACCCTAGATCAACAATACGCTATTATATCAAGCATATAAAATTTATACACCAAGGTTCCAACCCATATAATTTTTAGTTTTCAAAAATCCAACAATATGATTTTCAAAATTCTCAATTTAATACCATGCACTCCTACAACACTATAGATCAACAATCCAACCTTAAATCATACCTAGCAAAAATTGAGCATCATCAAAATAAATTAAATACCTAGCTTAGCTTAGGAAATAATTTATCTATGCACATATTAACATATGTAACATAATTTCTAAGCTTATAACATGCTAGCATGATTTATCGATAATTAAAACATGCTAAAATAATTATTTAAACCGTAGGATTATTGAAAAGTTAGGTTTTATCAAGCTTGTTCGATATCTAACCTCGTTATCGGAGTTGATCGGTTGTGGGGTAACTAAAGCTCAAGCTTTTGGAGATGGAAAATAAGAAAATGCCTGGGTTTTCTTAAGAAAGCTCTCGGAAGGGTGTGTTTTGAGAAGATGAATGAAAGTGTTTATTGTTTCAAGACTTATGATACCTAAGTAAATAAAAGAAAATGAATACATACACACACAAACTCTCTCTCGGCTCTCTCAAATATAGCAAGACAAAAATTCAACTTGATGAGTCAAAGTGCTTAGGTCACCAATAAAGATCTCTTACAAGCATTAACTATTGCATAATGCTTTATTAAAGCATTTTTTGGGAGAAACAATTTAAATTGTCTCAAGCATGCATTAGTCGTCGATCTACAAAGTGATGGGGAGATACAATTTCAGATTTTGTGTTGTATTTAGAAGTGTATATTTAACACTCTATCCCAAATATTGTGTAATCAATTGGTTGGAAAATCGCTTTTTTTTGTACAAAATTAGTCAACATTTTCGCCCTCTCACAAATATATATATCCCACTTGGTTAATTACTTGATTAGTGTATATTGATATCACTTGCATGTATAAATTCAAAACATAGCAAAGGCAACTACAAAACTTACGTGAATTAGCTATCGAACAAGAAAGTTCACGCTTTTTCATTCTAAATTGCTAACTTTTGATTTTTCATGCTAATTATACATATATATCATAATATATGTTTTAGATGATAAATTATATCATAAGAAAAATTATTGAATCAAATCAAAGGTAGAAAACCCTAATTTCGATTTAGGGTTTTCGAGAATCATAAATAATCAAAAATATCATTCCAAAATTTCTAGCATTATTTCAATGCTAAATAATATTCTAATAACATAAAATAATCATGGAAATTTAAATATCATAATTCCTTGATCGTTAGACTTGATTCTCAAGTCATCTCTAAACGTTAACGCTTGAAACGCCTCAAACGTTAATTATCGACTCATCTCAAAATGGTCGTAATAAAGTCAGTAATCACTTTATTAAATTATTCCAATAATTATGGAATTAAATTCTAAGCTTAAAACTTAGAAAATATCACTAGTATTTAATTATCGATACGTAATCGACGTAGAATTAATATTGTTGAAATACGTTACATATTCGCATTTCTCAATTCACGTTCATTTGTGAAATATACATAGGAATTTATTATTCCTAAATAATCTAAATCATTATTCGATAATTTAATAATCAATTTCCCATAATAATACTCTAATTTACGAATTAATATCGTAATTAGGCTTTTAAATAATCGGGGTATTACACTCCAAGAATAACCAAGAACATGAAGAGCACTTGAGAACTGTGCTACAAACATTGAGGCAAGAGCAACTCTTTGCCAAGTTTAGCAAGTGCGAGTTTTGGTTAGGCGAAGTGACATTTCTAGGTCACATCGTGTCCGTCGAGGGAATCAAAGTAGACCCCTCTAAGATCGATACAGTTCGAGAATGGGAATCACCAAAGAACCCGAATGAAATTTGAGTTTCTCAGGACTTCCCGGTTATTATCGAAGATTTATCGAAGGATTTTCAACGATAGCCCGACCCATGACCCAATTGTTAAGAAACTGAATCAAGTACACTTGAACCACCGAGTGTGAGACTAGTTTCAAGAGATTGAAGGAGTTGCTGACGATAGTGCATGTACTCGCAGTACCCGAAGCAGATAAAGAGTACACAATCTACATGGAAGCTTCGAAGAATGGACTAGGATGTGTTCTGATGCAAGAAGGCAAAGTTATTGCTTATGCTTCAAGGCAATTACGCCTACATGAGTTGAACTATCCTACGCATAACCTGGAATTAGCAGCGGTCGTACATGCCTTAAAGATTTAGAGACACCATCTCTATGGAGTTAGATATGAGATCTACACTGACCATAAAGCATGACGTACTTCTTTGAGCAGAAAGTTCTTAACATGAGGCAACGTAGATGGTTAGAACTGGTGAAAGATTACGACTGTGGTATCAATTACCACCCAGGTAAGGCTAATGTTGTAGCCGATGCTTTAAGTCGTAAATCTCACCCTAGTTTGGGATGTCTCCTCAGTCATGAAGAGATACTTATAAAGGAATTTCAGAAGATGAACATCAAAGTCATGGACCCGTCTCAGACGATAGAATGTTGTATTGCAACGTTGATTGCAATCCCGGACTTAAGAGCACGAATCTTTGAAGCCTAGAGGAAGAGCAAGAAGCTGGAGGAAGTACGAGCCAAGATCACGGACAACAACCACAAAAAGTTCAGAGAAGCAACAGATGATATTTTGTTTTATGACGGGAGAGTGTGTATTCCAGAGACGAATGGCTTAAGAACGAGTTCTTAAAAGAAGCCCATGAGACTTCTTACACCGCACACCCCGGAAGCCCCAAAATGTACCAAGCTCTCAAGGAGAAATTTTGGTGGGATGGAATGAAGCGACACGTAGCTTCATTCGTAGAACGTTGTTTGACGTGTCAACAAGTGAAAGCACTCCACCAGCGATCGTATGGATCCTTACAACCGCTAGACATACCGGAATGGAAATGGATGATATAGCCATGGATTTTGTTACCGGCTACCCAATCACAAAGAGAAAATACCGCTAATGGGTCATCATCGATCGTTTGACCAAGAGCCAGATTTTCACCCATTCGATAACACATGGATCGAAAGATTAGCACGCTTGTACATTCGAGAAGTCGTACGTTTACAAGGAGTTCCGAATACTATCACGTCTGATAGAGATTCAAAATTCACATCCAGATTTTGGACGAACTTGCAAAAGTAATTGGAAACTCGACTATATTTCAGTATCGCGTTCCATCCACAAACGGACTGACAATCCGAGAGGACCATTAAAACGCATGAAGATATGTTGAGAACTGTTGTCCTCGATAGAGGAGAAAGTTGGGAACAAGTATTACCACTTGTGTAATTTTCCTATAAGAACATCTACTAAGCAACTATTGGAATGGCCCCGTATGAAGTGCTTTATGGAAAGAAATGTCGATCATCACTTTACTCGGATGAAGTGGGAGAAAGAAGAATATTAGGACCTGACTCTGTGGGAGAGATGATCGAGATTATGAGACAGATCCGCCAACGGATCAAGGAGGCCCAAGACCGACAGAAGTCATACGCTGATAAACATCGCACAGAACTATACTTTGAAGTGGGAAACAAAGTTTTCTTGAATATCTCCCCGTCAAAAGGAATCATGAGATTCGGAATAAAAGAGAAGCTACGATCACGTTTCATAGGACCCTATGAAATTTTGGAAATGATAGGGCCAGCAGCTTACAGACTTACATTGCCGCCAAGTTTTGGGAACGTGCAAAATATGTTCCATGTTTCACAACTCAAAAAGTACATACATGATCCCAGCCATGTAATACCACCGACAGATATTGTCCTCGATGACAATATGAGTTATGTAGAATCGCCTACGGAAATCTTGGACCGACGTATCCAAAATCTAAGGAATAAAGAGATACCGTTAGTAAAAGTTCTATGGCGACACCATGGACAAGAAGAAGCAACCTGGGAATTAGAATCAGCTATGAAAGAGAAATACCCAGATCTTTTCCAAGGTTAGCAAATTTCGGGATGAAATTTATTTTAAGGGGGATGGTATGTAATAACACGAAAAATTCAAAATTTTATTGATGATGATTAAAACAATTACTTGTAGTGCTTAGACCTGATTGCTATAATTTCTACCAAAATAAATGATAGTAAAAACAACAAGTATTATATCGTATCCACATAGACTGCTAATCGAAAACACAGTGAATAATTCACACATAATCTTTATTATTATCCAGGCAACAATATCAAGAGATGAGAGTATGGTAGAACTAGACAAAATCAAATAGGAATGAACTCAGATGAGAAAGACTGATCATAGGGATGTATTTAACCTAACCAGATTCACACAATTCACCTATTAATCTATTTACCAATTTAATCCAGTCAAAGATAAAAGATCACATATGTAACCAACAATTTCAGTTACGACAATTGTCGTAGTAGATTACTAATTTCCCTATTACTGTTACGTCTCAAGGTGTAAACTAGTAACTCCAAAAAGCTCACAAATAATATGCTTCCTACGGATGTTCCTATCTCAGTTACGACTTAAGGCTTACCCATATTGTGCATTCAAGATCGATTGACAACTATAACTGTTAAGTATTTAATTGGCAACTAGATATGCATTAAAGTTGATCAGAAATTAACACATAGGATTAAGTTCCATGAATCACAAATATATGACGGAAGGCAAAGCAGTATCAACAGAAAAATCATACAAATCTAGTCAGACATACAAACCCTAGGATCAATATGGAAATTAACTACTCATAATTGAAATAACAAAACAAGAATTAAATAAATGAAACATAAACTGAATTGAAACAAATAAACCGTATGAATCCATGACGCGGAATGTAACAACTTCGATCCGTAAGTAAACTGACAGCTTGCAGGAATCTAGAGATGAAACTGGAATGAAAATAATCTAATGCTATGCTATGAAATTGAAGAACAAGAATGAAAACTTTGAAAACTAAGGTAAAAACTGAGGTAAAACGTGGCTGGAGAGGTTGGGGGCACCCAAGAATGCTTTGGGGCATTTATAGATAATGGGTCAAAACCTTAATTCGCGTCAGGTCGCATCGCCTAGCGGCCGGGCTAGCGATCACTAGCCTGGTCACTAGCTATGCGACATAAGCTTTTAGGCTGAACTCGCGGCCACCCTCACGACCGCTAGGGTGGTCGCTAGCCAGTGCGCGACTTCGCTGTTTCGCTCTGTTTTTTCACGTCCGAACTCCGAATTGCGATCTGTTTGCTCCTATGGACTTCTATCGAGATTCTATTTAACATTGTAAGCTTTTTATATCCAAAATTATCATATCTATTTCATCATATTGGTTCCTTCTTTGCCTTGTGAGTCGATTATCACCTGAAAATTCTACAAAACACCAAAAAGGAACCACAAGAGCTGTATCTTCTCAAAATGGCTAAAAGCATAACATCAACTATATAAACACACTTAAACTGATCTAAATTCATCATTATAAAACTAGTAAAAAGTGCGTTTATCACAACCCCAAACTTAATCCATTGTTTGTCCCCAAACAAAACAGAACAAACAAAAGACAACCAAAAGACAGGGAATGGGTCAAACGATAGCAGCAATACGCCTCAGAGCAATGAGCAACAAAAGATTCACATCAAATGAATCAAATCACAACATCTTCCGTTAAACTCCACATATCATAATAACCATAAGCATAAGCCTTTTCAAACTTTAATCCTCACGACATGGATATATAAGCTCTCAAACACTCAAGTGTATCAAGGAGGATGTGTATACTCTCAATGTTTAAAAACACACGGAATCTACCATAAGCTTGCAAATCGTCTAATCCTCCATTACTCAAATATGTGCTCAAGAACTAAGATAAAAAGGGTCTTATAAAAGATTATAATGTAGGCTCTTTGGTAAGGTAGGATACATTTAGGCTAAGTGACTCATAATCCCATAATGAAAAACACCATAAGTATCACAAGACACAATTCCCAAACTTTTACAATTCATTTCAAATCTCCACACCAAAAAGTCATTTTTCTCTTAAGAACTTCACACTTATAAGTGATATACTCATCTCAAAGCACTAGCTACTTACCCATTTATGTTCTTTTTCACATACTTGTGTCAACTTCTTCTTTTTCTTTTCTTTTCTTTTTTTTATTTGAACTTATATGGGTGAGCAACTTTTTTTTATCACTTTTCATCATCTATTTTCTTTTCTTTCTTTTTCTCAACCCTCAGTTCAAGCAGTCAAATCTCACACTAACAAACACAACCCAACCCACGGCTTCATGAAAGAATAAGGTAGGCTCAAACGGGCTCATCAAAGGATTCAATGTTTAACAGGTTAGTGTTTGGATAGTGTATAGGCTAAGAAAAGAATGCCTAATATCTTCTCCCAATTCTTGAGCACATCAATGCAACCTCGAAAAAGATTCAAAGCAAGTTCTAGAGAAACACATGCTATTTCAAACTATTCTCACAGAAAGAAACAAGACTGAAAAGATATGAAAGTCAAAAGCTCAAGTCTCACAGGTTTCAAACATGTGATCTAGTTTTCAAAGGCTCAATACTCACAATAATCATAACATGTGTCTCCTCACAAAATCAGTTGTAATCAAATTTTCTAATAAAAACAATTCTCATCATTGGCTGCTCGTCATTCAACTCAACCCCAAACAGATACAAAACAACGTAAGAAAAACAAGACAAAAACGAACAAAACGAAAACAAAACAAAAGCAAAAGCAAAACAAAAAGATTGGGTTACCTCCCAACAAGTGCTTAATTTAACGTCTTTAGCTAGACCATTTCATACCTCGATCAATCTGGCGTTTTGGCAGTTGATCTCTTCCCAAACCTGTGTTTGCTCCTATACTTAGCATTCACTGTAGACCACCACTGAGTGTGGAAGTGGCCGCTCCCAAACTTGAATGAATCACTCGGGGTTCCATGCCGAGTCCACCTCTTCTTTGTAGCATGCTCGTCAAATGGTCGGTTGACATCCAAGCTCGAGATTGGGCTAGCTGTGGCAGTGGTGATGGAATAACAATTCTCCTGCTTTTGTCTATCGTGTTCCTTGATTGCATCATATATTAAATTTTTAGCTCCTCATCGTTGACACGAAAAGTGAAATCACCTTCCTGCACATCAAGTAAAGCACGACCAATGGCTAGAAAAGGTCTACCCAAGATTAGTGGTTGATTCTTAAATTCAGGTATGTCTAAAATAACAAAATCAGTAGGAAAGATAAAGTCCCGTATTCTTACCAACACATCTTCAACTATTCCTTAGATATGAGATCGACCGTCACCATCATCAATGAAATTTTGTCGACTTCATTTTCCCCAACTCCAAGCGGTTAAACACAGATAAGGGCATCAGATTGATGCTCGCTCCCAAATCACACAACACGTTGGGGAATGTATGCTCAACAATCTCGACCCAATGTAAAGCTCCTCGATCCTTCTGCTTCATTGGCATTTCACTGTCAGAAATCGCCACATTCTTCAGAAAGGTTAATTTTTTCAAATTTCCCTAACTTCTTCTTGTTTGCCAATGCATCTTTGAGAAATTTAACGTATCCAGGCATGTTTCTGAGTGCATCAAAGAGAGGTATGTTGATGTTTACTTTATGGAATAACTCTTTGAATCGAGCAAACTCCTCGTCGTATTTTGACTTAGCTAGCCGACTTGGGAAAGGGACCGGAGGAGTGTCAGTTGGAAGAATCTTCTTATGGTCTACCTCGCGGCCACCCTCGCGACCTCTAGGGTGGTCGCGAGCTCCTGCGGACTCATCTCTATTGTGCCTCGTGGCCGGCCTAGCGGTCGCTAGGTCGTTCGCTAGTTTCTCTCCGAACTCTCTGTACTCTTTTTCACGGCCGAGCTAGCGGTCGCTAGCGGTCGCTAGTTCCTCCTCGTTCAGCGTACGGCCTTCTTCTCATTTTGGGTGATTCTGGTAAGTTTTTCCACTTCTCAAGTAGATGGCATTGCAGTGATTTATCGGGTTTACCTCCGTAGTGCTAGGAAAATGGCTTGACTTTTGTTGCGCATTCTGTTATGCAGCTATTTGGCTATTCTGGTTCTCCATTATCTTCAAATGCTTGCCCATAGCTGCTACGGTAAATTCTAGATGCGTAATCCTCTAACCAGTAGTACTAATGAATGAATTCAGCTGAGTTACCAATTGTTGGTTACTTGCAACCAACTGTTGCATCATCTCTTCAAGGCTCGGCGTTTTAGGTCCCATGATCATCCCATCATTAACAGCAAAACCAGATGGTGGTTGCTGAGCATTCTGCACAATTGCATAGGAAAAATTAGGGTGATTCCTATTGCTGGGATGATATGCTTGATTCCCATTCTGATTCCTTGGAATTGATTTCTTTGGTTCACAAAGTGATCCTCTTCTATGTTATGTGACATGGCAACAGTCATCTGTCATTTCCTCTCATCTTCATACTCTTTCTGCAACAAAGTGAATTTTTCTAACAGATCATCATATCTGTTATCAAGCTCTGCAGCGGAAACTTTTCTGATAGGCTGTCTTTCCATCGGCCACTGATAGCTATTGGATGCCATCTTCTCTATAATCCTCAACGCTTCATCAATCCCTCTATTGAGTAAACATCCTCCGGCTGACGCATCTACAATACTACGAGTGTTAGCATTAAGACCACTGTAGAATTGTGTCACATGTTGCTCAGGTGAAAAACCATGGTGCGGACATTTTCGGAGGAGGCTTCTGAACCTCTCCCAAGCTTCAAACAGTGACTCATCTCCCAATTGTGCAAAATGGGAAATCTCAGCAATGATCCTTTGAGCCTTGGCAAGTGGGAAGTATTTCGATAAAAATTTCTCGCAGAGCTGCTCCCACGTGGTAATCCTTGAGTGGTCCAAACACTTGAACCACTCTTTCGCCTAACTCCTTAGTGAAAAACCGAACATTCGCATTCGGATGGCATCAGCTGGCACTCCATTCTGCTTTATAGTATCACATATATTAATGAATGCCTCCAAGTGTGCGTTGGGGTCTTCAGTAACCCCTCCCCCAAACTGCTCCACTTATATCATGCTGATGAGGGCAGGTTTTAACTCAAAGTTATTGGCATTGACGTTCGGCCCCCATCCTCCGCCTTGGAACTGATCCGTCGGTGGTCTATACATGTGGTTTAGCGGTAGGGATTGTGCTCGGCCTCCAACTTGGCCCATTTGATTATGTAACGCCAGTTGGCGTTGCATCGTAGCTAACATCTCAGCCATCCAATCATACCCTTACGGGTGTCTTTCTGCCATTCCTTGTCTTCTTTCTCTTCTTTCTTTCTTGTGCGATTTTTCAATTTCAGGGTCCAATAGAAGAATTTCTTTCCTTTGAGACCTTGTGATCATGCACTGCGCAAGAAGACAACAACCAGATCAAACCAAGGTAAAAACACAGAAAATATTTTTATTTTATTTTATTTTAGCCAGAATTAATAACTACAATCCAGAGAATTATCACTATGAAATCTACACAGTCCCCCGGCAACGGCGCCAAACTTTGATCTCTATAATTTCTACCAAAATAAATGATACGTAAAATGCAAGAAATACCACGTCACTGTTGACATCCAAACGATGCACACAACTTTCGCTAGGCAACTAGGTAAATCAATTGGACTTTACCACCCCGTCAAAGCGTAAGTTCCATGATCGGGAAGTTGGTTTAAGTCCATAAATGGACTTCTTAAGCTTCCATACTAGATGCTCTTCACCCTTCACCATATAACCTTTGGGTTGCTGCATAGAGATGTCTCTACCTTCTTCAAGGTAACCGTTTAGAAAAGCGGCTTTCACATCCATTTGTCAAACCTCAAGGTTTAGGTGAGCTGCTATGGCCAGAAGAATTCTGATGGACTTGAGCATTGCCACAGGTGAAAAGGTCTCATCGAAATCGATGCCCTCAATCTGAGTGTACCCTTTCGCAACAAGCTTGGTATTTCAATCAAAAGTGTACTCTTAATTGACTCATAATCGAATGAGGTGTTGTAGTAGGGAAAGTTAACCCTAGTCGTCTCTCAAGGAAAACTTAGCAGGGCTATTATTCGTGTCAAACACAGAAATCGGTAAATCGTAACACTCTAATACCAACATGGGTTTTTGATCAAACGAGAATTGAAAAGCTGAACGGAAAAATAAATTAAAGTAAGTAATCTAACTAGGAGTTGTCAATCCCTAGTTGATAAACTACGAAAGAACGAAAGCAGGAAGCTAATCAATAAACAACTAAACTAGATCACCAAACACGAAGCAATGAAATTCGACGAAGAACGATTCAACATGTAATTAAACTTCAATATCACTTGCATAGAATTTAGATTATGAAAAGCCGAAAGGATTAGAATCAATCAAGAAACCAACAATCCCACAATAATCTAGAACCAACACGTAAATTAATCGATCAAGAACAACAGGAAGAATAAACTGATAAATTACTATCGATCCAAGTCAACACAAATCGTTTGCTAGAATTCGTAAATTAACAGAAATAAATTAAAAACAATTACTAGAATGTTTATCTCGATCGACTGAATGAAAAAGAAATCTTTCAAGAACAAACGGCGTCATTCACAGACAATGAAAAATCGACCCCTTCACAACCGACCTAAAGCGATATATAATAAGTGAGTGGCTAGCGGTTGTGGATGAGCGAGCGTGGAGTGGAGTGTTCTGATCCTAAGGTCAACGCTGGCTTAGACTGAGCGCTCGCTAAGAAAATGCACTGACTCACAAAACGAGCACCGGTTCAGGAGCGAGCGTGCGTGCGGGGCGAACGAGCGCCGAGTGAGCATTGAGCGCGCGAGGGAAATTTGTGAACGCGCGCTCAGAGTTGAGCACCGGATGAGCACGAGCATTGAGTTGGCGAGGCGCGCGGGGATGGCAAGGCGTGCGGGCGTTGTGGGCTGGGTAAGCGAGCGAGCGGGCGCTGGGCGAAACCCAGCACCGGATGGAGACGAACGCGCGCGCGATGTGCGCTGGGTGGACGAGCGGGTGCTCAGCAACGAGCGTCGATTGCACGGCCGAGCGAGTGAGTGAGAGGGCGAGCGAAATGCATGGGAGTGCGAGGCTGAGCGTCGGATGAAACGGGCACTGGACGAGGCAAGCGAGCGAGCACGCCCGTTGAACGCGCGAGGGAAAATGGATGAACGCGCGACTTCTCAGTGCCGATTGAACGTACGGTGGGCGATGGGTGCTCGATGAGCACGCACGAAGACCCTGTGCGAGATGCACGGAGATTGGCGCTGGGCGCGCGGGAGCTGGCCGTGCGACGGGGGTACCCGTGCGCGACTTTGCTGATTCGCCCCGTTCTCCCTCGTCTGAACTCCTAATTAGGATCCGTTTTCACCTACGGACTCCTGTCAAGATGCTCTTCAATGTACTTGATCCTCGGCAGATCTATTTCATCCTATTTGGTAGCATTTTCCTACAAAACATCGAGATAAACCAAATAAGTCCGAAACGAAGAATTCTAATCAAAACAACGGTATAAGAAAGACGAAACACTGGGAATGGCATGTAAAAGAATACCAAGAATAAGCAAAAAATGAAACCAAAAAACTACCCCACACTTATTCATTTACTTGTCCTCAAGCAAAGTCTATACTAGCAAGAGTAGAAGAATATTCATGCAACTTAACTCTTAATCCAATCAATCAAACCTCGTTTTGCTATTCTCCCAAACATCATGAATACATAATCAAAGTTAATGTGAAACAAATTCTAAGATTGTGAGAAAGTCAAATAAACAAGTAAGTTATCTTTGCTCAGACCCAACTCTCCGCTAGGGGTGAATTAACTAAAATGGTTACCTTTAGCAACAAGTTACTTTGATAACACAAAAAAAGTATTAATAGATTTTGGAACAATGTTCAAAAGGTGAAGTCTCGATGAACTCGAGTCTCCTATCGTGGTTTTCCATGCCCATTTTTCGATTTACGAGAAAGAGGGGCAGAATCCCATCCTCCATTTATACAATCTCAACAGTTTATTGGAGTTTTCATTCTCCTTCTTTTCTCTTCTTTTTCACACCTTTTTTTTTGAAACAAGTATATAGGTAACCACACTGTTAACACTACCCCTAGCATTAGTCAGAAAAATCACATCAATAACCTCTGATTTAAAATCAATTCACACGATCTCGTCAATTCACATTGCACTTCACTAACATAACATCAAGATAAACGAGAAATACATCAAGGTTTGACCAATACCACGTAGTTCAACAGACAAATCAAAATCCTAACTTACTCAAGATAGACAAAGCTTGCGCCCAAGAGATTAAAATACGCGCATCACCAAGCATGAAAATAGACAAGATACGCACACAAAACCAAATAATCTTCTCCCACACTAAATTCGAGCACTGTCCCCAGTGCTCAAAACATTGATAACAAAAGTAGTCAATAGAGGATGAGACTTCCCTAGTAGTAGATGGCAGAAACAGGGTTGGAATGTGAGCATGCACGACAGAGTTGGAGACTCACGGCTTCACCACACTGCTTACAACGTTCCAATTCTGAGCAAAACAAACTCAACGATAACAGATAGATCAACGAGAACAACGAAACAAACAAAAAAGAAAGAAGAAAAAGAACAGAAAGATCCGTGGGTAAACTCCCACGTAGTACTCAGTTTAACGTCGTGAGCACGACGTATTCCAGTCAAAGACAGATATGATCGATGAGCATGGAGTTCTCAACTTCTTTTGGACCATCCCCTCGATCAAAGTAAGGCCCCACCCATTGTCCATTCACAGTAAATGATCTGTTGGAGTTGGGGTCGCGAAGTAAGACTGCTCCGTAAGGAAACACTTTTTCCATGATGTATGGACCACTCCATCCAGAGTTGAGCTTCTCGGGGCAGGACTTCAAATGAGATGGAAAAAGTAAAATCTTCATTCCCGGCTTTAAATCCTTGTTAACTCTCCACGATCATGTATCATTTCACTTTCCTCAGACAAATTTGCATTCTCACCCCGCAACAAAACATTCTCGCCAAGGATCAACAAGATCTACTAAGCATGATTATCAATGAATTTAACAGAGGAGATATGACACTATCATGTGCAGAGAAAGACACAGATTCACCAAGTACAGTCATTTTCAATGTGCCATTCTTAACATCAATTAGTGTATTGGTTGTGGCCATGAATGGCCTCCCCAACAATAGTGTGTGTTCCTCCCCATCTTCCCTAACATCTCCCGTATCCAAAACAACAAAATCAACGGGAACAATCAACCCACCCATCTTTACTAATACATCCTCGACAATACCCTTGGGGTATCTCACAGACCCATCAGCTAATTGTAGACACATCCTAGTGGGTTTTAGTTCACCTAATCCTAATCGTTTGAACATAGAATAAGGCATAAGGTTAATCCCGACCCCCAAATCAAGCATGCCAGAAACTTCCTTCCCGTTACCCAAAGCAATCTTAATAATAAAACTACCTGGATCCCAGAGCTTGGGAGGCAACGGGTACTGTAGGATGGAATTAGCTGCTCCCGAGACCATGACTTTCTCGTGCTCCCCAAACCTTCTCTTCTTTGAGACGAGCTCCTTGAAAAATTTGGCGTAAGCCGGCACATTTCTGATCACGTCCAACAGGAGGAAATTAACATTCACCCTGGATAGGAGTTTATAGAACTCATTGAATTGCCGGTCCTGCTTCTCGTTCTTCAACCGATGTGGAAATGGTATCGGTGGAATGTAAGGGTTTGTTGCCTTATGCAACGGCATCGCCTCTTTCTTCTTTTCCACCTCCTCCGATCGCAACGGCTTGTCGATGACTCTACCACCTCATTCAAACAATTCGATCACCCTAAGAATAGTGATCGCACGAGCCCGATGAGGCCGGCTTCGAAGTTTCCCGCCGCTACTTGCCGCAATAGCTCGCTCAACAGGCCGGCAATCGTCCTATTTGCGTCTCTAATCGCTGATGGTGGAATCTTGAGCATCTACTCTTTGGGTGATCATATCCTCAAAAGTCGGTCTCTAAGGTGGTGGAGGAGGTGCCCGATCTCACGACATCGGGAGGGAACCGCCGAGAATCTTCTGGGGGGGTTGTCATGGATAGTGCTCTGTTGTTGAAACTGCTGTGTTGTGGAAGTCTTTGGTATGGCGATTCGTGTTTGAACTCGCCTTGATTTTGATTCCTCCATCCCACATTAAATTGTTGCCGACAGGCTCGAATCGCCGCCTCAGGTTGAAATCCTTGCATAGAATATGCTTCGGCTTTGCCTTCGAGGTATGCTCTCCATCCTGGGGAACGTATAAACATTGTGCCCAAGTTTATTGTAGATTCCACAAGGTTCCATGAATTTCTTGTGCTGTGCTGGTGGATCGGGCTTATTCAACTTAAGTTCATGCACTTCCCTCATCAATTCAGCCACTTGTTTATTCATGTCGTACGAAGGATTCACGGCATATGCCTTGGCTCTTCCACCTCGACTGGACTTCTGCTGTGAAGTAGCAGCCATAGCTTCAAAAATGTCGACGATATCTGCTGCCGTTCGAGAACCAATATCTCCACCTGCAGCATTGTCCACCATATACTGGAAACTCTGAGTTAATCCATCATAAAAGAATTGATAGAGAATTTCATCTGGCAAGGCATGGTGAGGGCACTTCTGCAATAAGTCCCTGAACCGTTCCCAAGCTTCATGGAATGGCTCGTCATACGTCTGATTAAAGGTCATGATCTGTGACCTCAATTCCTGAGTCTTCTTGTTTGGTTAGTATTTCGTCATGAACTTATCTACCACGGCATTCCAGCCTGCAGAGTTGGCGGAAGTGCGTAAACCACGACTTTGCCCTATCCTTCAGGGTGTACGGGAAACAACGCATCTTCAGCTGGTCCTCATTTAGTCCTCCCAGCGGGAAGGACTGCAAAACCGAGCAAAACTCCCTTATAAATCCCAAAGCATCTTCACTAGCAAGCCTATGGAAGGTAGGCATGAGCGAGAAATGATTCGGCTTAAGCTCATAGTCTCGGGATGCCGGTCCAAGAACAATTGGGGAAGTAGCGGCCCCAATCACCGGCCTATAGAAATCACGCAATGCACGTGCATTTTCACCCATCTCTCTCAACGGGGGAGTATTCTCAACAACAGGTTGATCTCTGATTATCGACTCTGATTGTTCACCACTCACAGAAGTGGCATCAAACTCCTCTAGTGCCGGAAGAAGCGATCTTTTAGAACTTCGAGTGCGGTCCAACGGGGTAGCAAGCGGTCTATTTAGACTGCGACGACCTAGCATACATAACACTCAAACAAGAAAAGATCACACGCAACTGGAGAATAACAAAATAAAAACGAAAAGAAACACGGAAAATAATCAACACAAACAATACGCCTAAAGTTTTCCCCGGCAACGGCGCCAAAATTTGTTTCAATCAAAAGTGTACTCTTAATTGTTTCATAATCGAATGAGGTGTTGTAGTAGGGAAAGTTAACCCTAGTAATCTCTCAAGGAAAACTTAGCAGGGCTATTGTTCGTGTCAAACACAGAAAGCGGTAAATCCTAACATTCTAATACCAACATGGGTTTTGATCAAACGAGAATTGAAACGCTGAACGGAAAAATAAGTTAAAGCAAGTAATCTAACTAGGAGTTGTCAATCCCTAGTTGATAAACTACGAAGCACGAAAGCATGAAGCTAATCAATAAACAATTAAACTAGATCACCAAACACGAAGCAATAAAATTCGACGAAGAACGATTCAACATGTAATTAAACTTCAATATCACTTGCATAGAATTTAGATTATCAAAAGCCGAAAGGATTAGAATCAATCAAGAAACCAACAATCCCACAATAATCTAGAACCAACATGTAAATTAATCGATCAAGAACAACAGGAAGAATAAACTGATAAATTACTATCGATCCAAGTCAACACAAATCGTTTGCTAGAATTCGTAAATTAACATAAATAAATTAAGAAACAATTACTGGAATGTTTATCTCGATCGACTGAATGAAAAAGAAATCCTTGAAGAACAAACAGCGGCCACGCACAATGAAAAATCCGACCCCTTCACAAATCTGACCTAAAGAGTATATATAATAAGTGAGAGTGAGCGCCGGTTGTGGATGAGCGAGCGCGGAGCGGAGTGTTCTGATCCTAAGGCGAACGCTGGCTTAGACTGAGCGCTCGCTCAGAAAATGCACTGACTCACAAACGAGCACCGTTTCAGGAGCGAGCGTGCGCGCGGGGCGAACGAGCACCGGGTGAGCATTTAGCGGGCGAGGGAAATTGGTGAACTCGTGCTCGGAGTTGAGCGCCGGATGAGCACGCGCGTTGAGCTTGCGAGGCGCGCGGAGATGGTGAGACGTGCGGGCGCTGTGGGCTGGGTGAGCGAGCGAAGCGGCACTGGGCGAAACCCAGCGCCGGATGGAGGCGAACGCGCGCGCGATGTGCGCTGGGTGGACGAGCGGGCGCTCAGCAACGAGCGCCGGTTGCACGGCCGATCGAGTGCACGGGAGTGGGCAAGCGGGCGAGTGAAACGTGCGGGAGTGCGAGGCTGAGTGTTGGATGAAACGGGCACTGGACGAGGCAAGCGAGCAAGCGCGCCCGTTGAACGCGCGAGGGAAAATGGATGAACGCGCGCGACTTCTCAGCGCCGGTTGAACGCGCGGTGGGCGATGGGCGCTCGATGAGCGCGCGTGAAGACCCCGCGTGAGATGCACGGAGATAGGCGCTGGGCACGCGGGAGCGGGCCGTGCGACGGGGGTGCCGTGCGTGACTTTGCTGATTCACCCCGTTCTCCCTCGTCTGAACTCCTAATTAGGATCCGTTTTTGCCTACGAACTCCTGTCACGATGCTCTTCAATGTAATTGATCCTCGACAGATCTATTTCATCCTATTGGTACCGTTTTCCTACAAAACATCGAGACAAACCAAATAAGTCCGAAATGAAGAATTCTAATCAAAACAACGGTATAAGAAAGACAAAACACTGGGAACGGCATATAAAAGAATACCAAGAATAAGCACAAAATGAAACCAAACACCTGGCTTTAAAACCGAAACCCTCCATCTGAATCTCTCTTCCTCTTGTATACCCACTTACTACCTATGGCTTCCTTGTCATCTAGTAGAGGTGTCTTTTCATATATATCCATAGCTGTTATGGACTCAATTTCTAAGTTCATAGCGGTGTGCCATGATCTTGCATCTATGTCTTGTATCGCCTCACTGTATGTCCATGGGTCGATTACCGCCTGCTCGTTTTTTGGGACTAAATTCGAAGATTCACCCACGAACATAAATCGCTCGGGTTGATGAACAACCCTCCCACTACGATGAGGCGCTACTGGCACAATAGCAACGGTGGGTGCAGTAACCTGTGGTTCTCTATCTTGCACAACTTGCTGGGTAGGTGCCACTTGTACAGTCGGTATCTCCAGTGGAACTCGACCCACTTCAATTTCTTGAAGTATTTGGTGTTGATCCATCCCACTAGACACGACATCTCGTACCTTTGGCCTAATCCGTGATGGAATACGATCATCTTCTGTAATACCCCAGATTTTCATAGCTTTGATTAAGTGCTAAGTACGTAATTAATTGGAAATTAATTACGTGAGTGACTAGGAACAATGCATCCTCAGATAAGATTTCATAAAGTTATAACTTAAAGATTTATTTTAGAAACTGATTAATTAAATGATAAATTTCAATTAAAGTGTTTATCTAGAAAGAACTAATTATAAAAATTTCAATTGCTAGAAATTTCTACATTTTTATTTGTCCTATATTGATTTTATAATTTCAAAAGTTACTTTATGATATCATTATTTTTAAAGCTTAATATAGCAAAGAATTCTCTAGAAACTAAAGCTTCTTCTAGAAGCCATTTGTATGACTTGTGAAGGAAGGCTACAATAGTAACCTCAAGACTTCTATATAAATGTTCCAAGCTTGTTCAATAATCCATTTTGCTCCCACTTCTCACAAATTTTCGAAGAACACACACACACAACCACCGAAAATTTCTCTCTTCCAACTCAAGATCCGGACTTTCAATCTTCTTCAACTTCAGAATCGACGCCTTAAGGAGGTAGATCTCAACCTATTTCAAGTTTTGAAGTGAAAATCAAAGTGAAAACCCACCCCCCAAACCCCATATGCTTCGGCCATTTGGCCATGATCTTTACGGGTTTTTGTTTTTCGATTCTTTGTTGATATATGCTTAGATCTATCTATATGGAGTGATGTTATGTTAAGAAATCAAAGAAAAATTTCATCTTCATGCTCCTATATGGTTCGCCATAATGGCCTTGTTCCAAGGAATTTCCATTTTTCGATTTTAGTTTATATATGTAGATCTATCCTTTGGAAGTGATTTATGCTCGATCTATGGATTTATTTGATATCTACATGAAAAACCCAATTCTAGTCAAGAACCCTAATTATTATGTTAAAAAAAAAATAGTTGATGATTTCTTAAATTGAGTTTGTATTCATGTAATTAAAGATGTTTGAGCATGATTAGAGACGATTGTGAAAATAAAAATCGAGCCCTATGAATTTTACATGAGGACCGAAAACTAGGCCCATATTTAATATGTTTGGCTTTGATTTGTTTAAAATATGCTTGTAGTTATGTAAATATATGTATATGATCTTGTTTGGCAAAAGAAATTAGAGTCTAATCCAATTCATATGAAAACCCTAATTTATTTTGCTTATGTAATGTTAAGAACTTATTACCTTGATTTTATTTGAGTTGTTTGCTTTCAAAAGTATGATCTAGTGTATAAAATTAGCTTATTTTCAATTATTGAGATTTTTCTATGCTTATACGAAAAAGTTAGATTTCGTTAGTTTGCGATTTCAAAAGAACTTTGTGATTATGATTTGATATTTCAAGTTTGATTTCAAAATATAGATTCTATGAGTATATAACTTAATCAAGGTTCACGTGATCGAAGTTTCAAATGGAAAGATTTGAAAGCTAAAGATTTTCCTATATATATAGTTATAGTATCTTGTATATATATATATGGAGTTGAAAAGATCTGAGTTCTTATAAACTACCTTCTTAATAAGTTAAATAGTTTAGTTTTGGATGCATTGACCTAGCAGCTTAGCTTAATCATAGAGTATAGAGAGAGTTTTAGTAGAGGCTCAAGAGTTTGAAACTCTTAGTTCCTCTTTCCCGTATTTATTCTTCTTATCTATTTGTTAAGGAGAAGGAGCAAGTAGAAGCGGAATAGAGATCAAGAAAGGAAAAGCAGAAAGCTTCGAGTAAGCA
Source organism: Salvia rosmarinus (assembly GCA_036937905.1). NCBI lineage: Eukaryota > Viridiplantae > Streptophyta > Magnoliopsida > Lamiales > Lamiaceae > Salvia > Salvia rosmarinus. The sequence continues at coordinate 26,797,625 of CM072814.1, read as the reverse complement.
AGTTACAGGTGGGCTTTCTAAACTAAAATATGTTTATGTGCAAGTTTATGATATGAGCATGTGAAATTTTTATAAAGTTAATTGACTTGCCTGTTTTTGAGCATATTGCATATTGCCCATCTACGAGAGAACGACGATATCGACCCTATGCTAGGCGAGTCGCTAGTAAGGGTTCAGGTATTACAGTGGCCTTTGGCCAAGGTGTTTGAGAAGGAGGCCTACTTTCAACACAAGAGTGCATAGATATGGTGTTTATTTAAGATTTGTCTCAGACATGTTATGATTTGAATTGTTAGCACGCATTGATCATGAAGTAAGTAATTTCTTAAAGCATGATTCATAGGATATTTCTTAAAACCCCGTGAATCTAAGAAAGTGGCAAGTCGATTATATAGCTCTAAGAGCATGTTTCAGCTTATTTTGGCAATTGCCCACCGAGTGCATCAGTACTCATGCCCGCATGTATTTTTAAATGTGCAGTAGTAGTGTGAGATGACAATGGAGATTGATGTCGAGCGAAGACTTTTGTCATGTCCTATGTTTTGCCCCGAGTTTATGTCTTCACACATAAACTCAGCTACATTTTTACTGCCAAATAGTCCGAATAATGATGGGTTTTGAATATTTCATAACAAGTATGAATTTGTGCTAAAGATTGTGATAACAGTTTGCTAAAACAGGGTTTGATTTATATTCTACTTGATCATAAGGTTAATCACAGGTTCATTGACTCGTCTCTCTTTAAAAGAAAAATTTTCTATTTGAAAGTCATATGATTCTGACGTGTTATGATACAGGGTTCTGATGGGTTAGACATTTGATAAGTGATTACAACTCGAGTCAAGAAATTTTGCACTCGCTTGCTAAATAGCGATTTAATATTGTTTAACTTTTGACTTATCAATTGATGATAAGTTTAGAGACTCGTTTTTCTTGGAATTTAATTTAATCATATCTGCGAGTCTTTCAAAATAGTTAGTCATCCCCTTTCTTTCCACCCGTCGCACTCCGGTTAGTGGGTTAATCCAAGATTAGATAGGTCGGGGTGTGACAGAATGGTATCAGAGCAGTTGTTCGCTCTGGTCCTGTGAGTCTTTTTGAGTCTAACCCATTTGTCTTAATCATGTGAGCTCAGCATCTCAATCCCGTCATCTCCAGCATAATCAGGTACAAGTATTTGATTCTTGTGTATGAATTCAGAATTCTTTCAGCATTGCTTATGGCTTTTTGAGATCTTTATATGCTTAGTATTTTATGCTATTTGAGTTGATTATGTATGCGATGTGATTAGCATCTTGAGATGGGAAATGGGACATATCGATGTGATTGTCCTGATATTTAAGTTACGATTATTATTTTAGGATGCCAGAGATGCGGGATACACCACATGAGAGCTCTAGTGTTAGGTCGTTGCACCGGACGCATGATGATTCCACGAGCTTCGCAGAGCAAGACGCAAACTTCTGAATTTCTCGAGCAATTTCACTGAACGGTTTCGATTAGCAAAGACGGGTTAACGAATTCGATGCAATACTTCGATTGATTCGGGTCATGCCAGCACTCTGGCAAGGTTGGGCTTGTTCCAGTGCTCTTGATTACATTGATTTTTCTAAAGATCCCGAAGAGTCGGGATTTCGCTGATTCCATGATCTCATTCGAGCACGTAATCGGGACCATCAAGGTCCACCCCTGTGTGATTATCCTCCTCTCGAGCATTTTTATTCTCTCATTCGTCGCTCTTTTAGAACACTATGTGAGGCGGGGTGATCCTCTCCTCACCGCTATTGTTGAGCCACCGTTATACCGACTCGAGATTAGATGATCCTATGTCGATCGATCATATTCCTTTAGTCTTCGACATTGTTGAGCTCCGATTCTCCTTTATTGATGGACTCGGATATCCATCGAGTCCCGATGATTCATATTTATATCCCGTGATTTGATCCGTGGATCGATGATATGCTTCTTGATGAAACTATTCCTTTTCCTATCCGGATCCGTAATGCCGAAATGGATGAGGATCTATTAGAGCCACCGCTTGTTTTGAGTCGCCTTCTCGTCCGATTTATTTTGATAATCCAAAGGCCTTTTCGTAATGGCCCAGCAGCCGTTTCAAGTAATTCACTGCTCTACCCAATTCACTCGATTCCTCCCGATACTTTTGTTGTAGTTTCCAGTCCCACGATTTCAAATGACACCCTAGATGTTTTCGTGAGGTTCATATATCCCGAGAGTCACCTCCTCCCGGCGATGAGGGACTAGTTCTTCTGACCATCGTGTCTCTAGATCGTATCAATATGAACCCGAACATGTTGAATCATTGGCAAATGCAAGCTTGAGTATCTCCCTACCGGTGAAATGCCTTTTGTTATCGAATTTCACATTCTACATCCCGAGTATAAAGTAATTTCGCATGCCAATAAACCCAAAGCTCCTAAATCACCAGTGCCTGACTACAATGAAGAAGATATAGAGCCTCTGCAGTTTGCAGCACCAAGAGACGGCAGCCCTGAGGGGGAAGATGAGATCGATCGCTACCTTGATGAAGAAGCAGCGACTAGTGGAGCCGATGTAGAGATGGACATTCCCAAAGATGATGAACCTGGTCCCAGCAGTAGTTATTAGTTGTAGATTTTGTGTGCGATAGTACGATGTTGTTAGTATGATGATGTATAATAGTTGTAGTAGTTGTTTATCGATGTTTAGATATGTGGTTTGTATGTGGATAGTCCGTAGAAATGCTATATAGATGAAGCATCACCATAGCCCAGACCCTCTTATGGCAATTTTTCTCCCCTTTTGTTAAAAGTCCTCAATGAGGCAATTTTCCAGAATATATATATAAATTGAATATTTCAGTGTGTGAACTTTGCAACTCTTTTACTTGTGATGAGTATCTTATCAACAAACTGGTTTATTTAAATTCTGCAACCATTTTTTTTTAAAACTGTTATGAGATATAAGTTGTTTCCTTTGATTCGACATCTAAATTCTTAAATTCTTTCAGTATGCCAAGAAGACGTCAAAACCCGATACTTGAAGAAGAGACTCAAGAGAGTCAACCAACACCTCAGAACTCACCAAATCAATCACCTCCACGTCTTGATCGCAAAATTTCCGAACTTTTTCTCCGTCAAAATCCACCCACTTTTAATGGATCTGGTGATCCATCTGAAGCTGAAGAATGGGTCAGGGCTATGGACCGTATTTTCCGATTCTTGGAATGCTTTGATCGAGAATGTATGTTATGTATCTCCTTTCAGTTAAAAGGATTTGCAGATTATTGGTGGGAATCTCGCCAGAGAACCTTCACGCCAGAGCAATTAGATGTTTTCACGTGGGAGCGTTTCAAGGAAGAACTCCTGGCTAAATATATTCCACGCAGCTACCGCAGACAGAAAGAGATCGAGTTCACTAACCTTAAGCAAGGGAAGAAGACTGTAGCTGAATACGATAGAGAGTTTTGCAAGTTGGCTCGATATGCTCCTTATAAGGTCGATACTGATGAGAAGATGGCTGAATTATTTCGCTCTGGTCTACATCAAGAAATGAGAATAGTATTAGCAAGCCAACCTCCGAGGTCTTATGTGGAGACTCTGAATCGGGCGCTTGATATGGAAATGGAAATGCGTCATGAGAAGATTACATCTGATCCGGCTCCAGCATCCACCTAGAATCCTAACCCGTCAAAGCTATTGCTGACTGATCAGAAGGTTGGGAATAAGAGAAGATGGGAGAATAAAAATTTTCCGAATAAGAAGCAGTGGCAGAAATCGGGACAATCCTCCCAAGGTCAATCTCGACCATCGTTTCAAGGCCAACCTCGGTTTTCCCCAAGTCAAGCTAGACCTGTATGTCAGAGATGTAATCGAGCACACTCTGGTGTTTGTAAATGGGGAAGTAACAGTTGTTACAACTGTGGTCAAGTGGGCCACTATGCTAACAACTGTCCAAACAGAGATAAGGCGTCAGGAAGTGGATCCAGATCAAATCCTTCCCGCAAGACTCAGTCTATAAAAGCTATGATAGCTTATCCTCAGTTGCCGTTACCGGTGATTTCTCAGATTCCGGTAGCTCAAATTCCAATGATTCTCGCAGAAGAACCACCTCAAGTTCAACCAAGACAAAGAAGTTCAACCACAAACCCAAAGATCGAGAACTTTTGCCCTAAACCGTAAATCAAGCAATAAGGAGCGGGACAATTAATGTATGGGAATTTTGAGAGATGTACCGCTATAATTTTTTCGACATCGAGTCAGATTCCTTTATTTCTTCAAAGATGCGAGAAACTCTTGAGCTTCCAAAGAAACGATCCGATCCCGATATAAGAGTCCTTACGCCATTAGGCGTGCGATAGAATCACACATGAGTGCCCTAACTTAGAATTCGAAAGTTAGGTCTCTCAAGTCGAGAGCGTAATCTTTCGTCTTTCGCCAATGTGGGACGTGGATATAATTCTAGAATGGATGGCTAACCCTAAAACTTCGCAACGATTCGTTGCAAAAGTCGTGAGATTTCATTCCAACCACCAGGCAAAGAATCAACCTGTTTTTACGGGATAGATGAAAGGCATAAGAGAGTGCCTATCATTTCAGCCTTACAAGTGGAAAAGCTGCCAAGACAAGAAGAAGCACGCGCTTACATAGTGTATTTGGCTGGAAAAGATGAAGTAGAAAGGAAAGTACAAGATGTCCCAATCGTGAGAGAATTTCCAGATATTTTTCCGGAATCCTTACCTGGATTACCACCGGATAGACAATTAGAGTTCTCTATCGATTTAGAACCTGGGTCAGTCCCAATTTCTAAGGCACCATATCGAATGGCGCCAAGAGAACTCCAAGAACTGAAAATCCAATTGCAAGAACTATTGGATTTGGGGTTTATCCGACCGAGCGTATCTCCGTGGGGAGCACCAGTATTATTCGTGAAGAAAAAGGATGGCACCTTGAGAATGTGCATCGACTACAGAGAATTAAATAAGTTGACCCTGAAGAATAAGTACCCATTGCCAAGGATAGATGATCTGTTTGATCAGTTGAAGGGAGCAAGAGTCTTTTCAAAAATCTATTTGAGATCAGGATATCATCAGCTAAAGATTAAACAAGAAGATGTACCGAAGACTGCCTTTCGAACTCGGTACGGTCATTATGAGTTTACCGTAATGCCCTTTGGTCTGACCAATGCTCCAGCTGTGTTCATGGATTTAATGAACCGTGTTTTTCACGAATACCTAGATAAGTTTGTCTTCGTCTTTATCGATGACATTCTTGTGTATTCAAGACAAAGAAAGAACACGAAACTCATTTGAGAATAGCTCGAGACATTAAGGACCGAGAAGTCAGACGCCAAGTTCAACAAATGCGAAGTTTTGGCTACAAGAAGTGAATTTCCTTGGTCATATCGTCTCGCAGAAGGAATCAAGGTGGATCCTACGAAAGTTCAAGTCATGCGAATGGAAATCACCGACAACACCGAACAAAATTGAGTTTTTTGGTCCGCTGGTTATTACCAAGATTTATCAAGGATTCTCAAGATTGCTAGACCAATGATGCAATTACTCTAAGGGAGTAAAATTCCAATGGACTACGAGTGTGTGAAAAGTTTTCAAGAATTGAAAGACAAGTTGACTGCAGCCCCAATGTTAACAGTACCTAAGCCCGATAAAGAGTTTACGTTGTATACGACACTTCAAGGAACGGGCTAGGATGTGTACTCATGCAGGAAGGTAGGGTGATTTCTTATGCTCAAGACGCCTAAGACCGCATGAGCTTAATTACCCTACCCATGACCTAGAACTAGCATTTGTGGTCCATGCGTTGAAGATTTGGAGACATTATCTATACGGATCAAAATGTGAAATCTTCACCCACCACAAGAGTTTTAAATACTTCTTTGAGCAAAAGGATCTTAATATGCGTCAAAGAAGATGTCTAGAGCTAGTCAAAGACTATGATTGCGAGATCAAATATCACCCAGGAAAAGCGAATGTGGTCGCTGACGCGCTAAGCAGAAAGAACCAGACTCAACTGGCATCTGTTCTTACCCAGAACGAAGAGCTAGTCAAGGAGTTCGGGAAAATGAATTTAGAAGTGGTATTACAACCTGAAACCACTCAAGGTATCATCGCAACTCTTGTTCTAGAACCGGACCTGAGAAATCGAATTGTTCAAGCTCAACGTCAAGACGAACAATTAGAAAAGTTAAGGCTGAAAGTAAGAACTTAAGGATCAACAGAGTACCATGAAGCAAGAGATAATGCCCTCATGCTTGGGAACAGAATATGTGTACCCAATGATAAGAAATTAAAGGAAGAGATTCTGAAGGAAGCACACAACACGCCTTATACCGCTCACCCAGGAAGCACGAAGATGTATAGAGATCTGAAACGAAATTTTGTGTGGGTAGGTATGAAACAAGAAATATCGTCGTTCGTCGAAAAGTGTTTGGCGTGCCAACAAGTCAAGGCGCTACACCAGAGACCACATGGAAAACTACAACCTCTCGACATTCCTGAGTGGAAATGGGACCATGTTGCTATGGATTTCATCACCAGATTACCCAAGTCCAAGCGTGGAAATACATTCATTTGGGTAATTATAGATCGATTGACCAAAAGTGCTCATTTTATCCCAATTCCTGTGACATACGGAGCTGATAAGCTAGCCCAGATTTATGTACGTGAGATCGTACGACTGCATGGAGTTCCTGTGTCAATCACCTCAGACAGAGATTCCAAGTTCACCTCACGATTTTGGACAAGTTTCCAAAGAGAAATGGGCACCCAACTGAATTTCAGTACAACCTTCCATCCACAGACCGATGGACAAACAGAAAGAACCATTCAGATTCTAGAAGATATGATCAGAACCATTGTCTTACATCGAGGAGAACAATGGGAACAAGCGTTACCTTTGATCGAATTTGCTTACAATAATAGCTACCAAGCAACCATCAACATGGCACCCTATGAAGCATCAGACGGCAAGAAATGTCGATCTCCTCAGATTGGGATGAAGTCGAGAGAAGAAAATTTTCGCATGTAGCAATCAAGAAATGATTGATATCATACGCCAAATTAAGAAGAGAATTCAAGAAGCACAAGATCGTCAAAAGTCTTATGCAGATATGCGGCGAACCGATTTGAAATTCGAAATCGGAGATAAGGTATTCCTCAAAGTTTCACCTACAAAAGGAGTACACAGGTTCGGAATTAAAGGAAAACTCAAGCCGAGATTTATCGGACCATATGAGATTTTAGAGAAGATTGGGCCTGTCGCGTACAGGTTGGCGTTACCACCCAATTTTGGTAACGTTCATAACGTATTTCATGTATCTCAGTTGCGGAAGTACGTTTATGACCCGAACCATGTTATCCATCAAGAAGATATAGTTCCTGAGTCTGACCTAAGCTATGAAGAGAGGCCAGAGCGCATTCTAGATCAAAAGAATCAACAACTAAGGAACAAATCAATTCCTTTAGTTAAGATTCTATGGAAGCATCATGGCCTAGAATAAGCGACTTGGGAATTTGTAACAGCCCCTAAATCCTAAGTACGATTTTGCAGGGATTATTACTCTAAACAGGGATGAATAAACAATGAGACCATTTAACATTAAACTATGATACATATATCAAGTATGTTTTTGGACCTTACTACATAACTTATGTTCTTGCAACGGAAAACATGTGATATGTACATATGACGATGTACTATCAAGGTATAACTTTCAGCGACAACCTTCCTATTGCTCAACACTGCTCCATCGCATCACCAGCTCAATCTGCACATTTAAAAACAAATATGCAGGGCTGAGTACAAATAATGCACTCAGTGGACTTATGCCAAAAACATTTTATCATCTTTTAATTACTCTGTCCCATCATGGTAAGACACAAGGGTTTTGATTAAAAAGGCCTTGAGCTTACTAAACTTTTTCATCATTTTCATAAATGTTCGTCTGCGCAGACATTTTCCTTGTATGTATGATCCATATCCCTTCATTTCATCATAACATTAACATTTACGCCGTAGAAGGAGGCCTCCCTCTACGTCGCTGTGACCGGCCGTGAATTGTCCTTACAAAGACACAAATACCATTAGTGTACACGTTAATCCTAGCTGTATAAGCCTTCCTAAGATAGATCCGAATTCGATTTCATTCATAAGTTGGGAGCGACCCAACAACATTCATCATTCATTCATTCATGGATAGGATACATACATAAAACATAAACATTTTGGGTAGGTAATTTCATCATCATTTCATAATCATTTCTCAAAAGAGAGCATCATAAATAATTACTTTTCATTTCGAAGAAAGCATCATAAATAGAGCATTTTATCCTTGAGGATAAGAAAAGAAGCCCACCTGGTACATAAGCTTTCTTAATTCGTTTTCCTTTTTCGCCAACGATCGCATCCGCGTCTCACCTTTACGTAAAAACGATTTCAGTACGTCTGTCACGTTTTTCGAGATTTTCAAAGTTTAAAATAAACTTTGATAACTTATACTAATATAATTTGAATTCCTTAACGAATTCAATACGCTGTTCAATCGCGTATCTTAAACTAAGCATTTCTCGTACTTTGATAGAAACGAGATATGTTCAACAATTTCATTTTAACCTTTTAGGTTAAACGTTTAACGCATTCTCACGTTTTTCGATACAAAGATTTCAATTATGAAATCTTTTCTCACCAACGAGATTTCTTTAAATAATTAATACGTTTACACGTATTAGCGTTATTTATCGAACGTATTTCATACGTTAATTTCAAAAGTCAACAATTTTGACTTTTCTTAATAAATTCTTTAATAATTCATATTTTTAAATATCTAATTTTCAATATTTCTTTTCATAAACCCTAATTCTCGATTTTTCACGCAAATCGATAAACTTTATTAATATTTTCTTAAATATTAATTAACTTATTCATTAAACATTATTTTTCATTTCTAACGTTATTTAATGTAACGTTTACCATAAACATAGTATACTATGTTTATAAAATTCCATAAATTCTTTATATGTCTAAAATAATTTCTAGACATATAATGTATTATTTTCTTGATATTAAGGAATTAAAATCCTTAATATAACTTCCAAAGCTCACGGTTTTAAGCTTTTATTATCAAACTTCTTCCAAAAATTCTTCTAAATTCATATAGTGTACTATTTTATCATAGTATCACTAATATGTATTAACATTAGCTATAGAAAATTTGGGCATCACCTATCCCATTCTTATAACTCACGGTTATTTTTCTAAAAATCATCAAACAAATTCCTAAAATTCTAATTAAATTCTACAACACTTAAACATCATTCTATATCATAATTATAACATAATGTCCAATATTTATAATTTCTACATCAATGTATCAACCCTTAAAGCTCACGGTTCCTATCAACATTCAACCAAACATTTTTGTAAAAATTCTACAAATTCACACAATGCTTAAACATCATTTTACATCACTAATACATCATAATATTCAACAATATCAATTCACACATCATGTACCCATTCTATATGGCTCTCGAAATTTTTGATAGCATGAACATACATTTGCCAAAATTTCTAATAAATTCATATATCACTAAATCAATGCCCTAGATCAACATTATGCTATAATATCACTTAAACATAAATTGTACACTAACATATGATTTTCCTTCAATTTTCGGTAATAATCAAACTATAGCATATGATTTCTAAAAATTCCCAAATAATCACAATGTGTTCTAATATCAACATAGATCATTAATCCATCACTACATAAATCTTAAAAATTTGGTAGTCACCACTAAAATTTATGACATGCTTAGGTTTCAATTAAATCACTAATATGAAACATATACTCATGCTCAACATAATTAACAAACAAGAATCATGCTATCATAATTTCTCATTAAGAACACATGCTTATAAATTAAAATCGAACCATTAAAATTTGAAATTTTAACATATAATCGAAGTCATTCGATTCCTAACCTCTTACCGCTTTGATTTGTTGTGCAAAGAATTTAGTACCAAGGTATTGGGAAGAAAATGAAGAACACACAAGTTTTCTCTCTTCTTTTGCTCACGGTAAAGTGTAGGTTTTGGAATAGAAATGTGTTTGTTTGATGTAGTCCTATTATTTATGCAAATTGATTAAAATTTTGTACTCAATTTCTTTCCCTCTCGGTTCTCTCACTCACTCACATAAATTGGAAGCCTTTTAACATTTGCTTTATGACTCACACCCCTAATACATCATCAAAGTAAATGTCTTACACAAAGTAAATATTCTTACACAATTTTGAACAAAACAAACAATTATCTTGACTTTGGAGCACAAGTGTCGTCGGCCTCTTTCATAACACAAAGGAAGGCTTTTAATTTGTCTTACACCATGCTAAAGTCTTACACATTGCCAAATGCACAATTACATCATCAAAGGTGTTAATCAAATTCTTCTCACTCCAATTTGAGTCAATATATACGGCTATTAGACATCACAACACACATCCACTTAATTCTCCCTTTAATTTCTTTGGTTAGTGTGTAATATACTCCACTTGGTCAATTAATTATTCAACATAGCAAGACCAACAACCAAAACTCACGTAAATCACTTGTTACAAATTGTTGCTCACGGCACTTTTGAATTTCAAAAGCCAAAATTTGATTTTTCATGCTATAAGTAGTTATATATCATAATATATGCCTTAGATGATAAATTATATCATAGGAAAATTTATTAGAATTATTTCATGTGTGAAAACCCTAATTTTCGAATTAGGGTTTTCGAAAATTCTAAACTTGTCCAATAATTAATCCTTAATGTTCTAGCATTATCTTAATGCTAAATAATACTCTAATTACATATAATAATCATAGGAATTTAAATACTATAATTCCTTGATCATTAAACTCATTTTTCTATTCATCTCTAAACGTTAACGTTTGAAACGTCTCAAAACGTTAATTATCGACCTATCTCAAAAAGGTCGTAATAAAGTCGTAATCACTTTATTAAATCATTCCATTAATAATGGAATTTAATTCTAAGCTTCGTCACTTAGAAAATTTTACGAAATTTTAACTATCGATATTCAATCGACGTTAAAATACTCTTTGCAAACACTTTATAAAATTATATTCCTTAATCCACAATCCTTAGTGAATATAAAATAGAATTCATTATATCATAATTAATCGAAATCATTTTTCGATAATTTGCCAATTCAATTATTTCGGCGAAACCCTAATTTACTAATTTTAAATATCGTAATTAGGCATTTAATTCTTCGGGATATTACATTCTACCCCCCTTAAAAGAAATTTAGTCCCGAAATTTGCATTCCTCATAAAGTATGGGGTATCTTTGCATCATAATATCTTAAATTTTCCACGTGATTTCCTTTTGTGCATGGTTTCCCCATTGGACCTTCATTAAAGACCCAAACTTGATTCTTTAATCGTTGAATCGTACGATCAAAATGGTCGTAGATTTTCATCACAACTCATATTTGAGTTAAGGATCACGTCCTTATGGCGGATCACGTGAATTGGGTCATTTTCGTATTTTCTTAACTGTGACACGTGGAAAACATTACGTACCTTCCCCCAAATTTGGTGGAAGTACTAATCTATAGGCTACATGGCCTATCATTACTAGGATCTCGTAAGGTCCTACAAAACGTGATCTCCACATTCTTCGTACCTCTTTAAAATTTTCCTCAATGGAGAAATCTTAAGAACTTATTTTTCTTGCATTTAAGATGCAGTTCAGATCTACGCGTATCAGCGTAAGACTTTTGTCTGTCCTGAGCTTTTCCTTTTTTCTTTGCCTCATTTGGCAGATATCTTAATCATTTCATTTACATAGTCGGGATCTTATACTTTCTCTCACCTACTTTATTACAATAAAGTAGTGGTCAAAACTTCTTTCCACGTAATGCCTCATAAGGCTATATTGATCGTTGCTTAACAGCTATGGTCGTACGTAAACTTACCAAGTGATACAATACGTTCCCACTTGTACCCTGATTTAACATTAATGTTCTATCGTATGCTTAAACGTTTGGGTTGCCCTTTCTGACTGTCCATTTATCCGTGAGTGGACATCTATGTTGATGTTCAATCTCGTGTCTAACTCTCTTTTTGGTGAGCTAGTTCAAAATCTAGGGTTAAACTTGGAGTCTCTATCTGAAGTGATAGGTTTTGGTACCCCCTGCAAGGATACGATTTCCTTTATGTACGACTGAGCTAACTTATCAGGTCCATGAGTCATCTGAATAGGCAGAGATGAACATAATTGGTGAGTCTATCCACTACTACCCATATAGCAGTGTTACTTCTTTATGACTTTGGTAAAACCCGTCATAAAATCCATTGCTATGTCATTTCATTTTCATTTTTGTATCTTAGAGATTATAACCTCTTATAAGGTCGTTGATACAATGCCTCCACTTATTGATAACCGAGACACTGCTCGACGATATGGTTATATCTCATTTTATTCCTTACTATCTAACTTTTCTCGTTACTCATAATATATCTTAATGCTGCCTGGGTGGGCGGTATGAGAAAGGTCATGAGCTTAATTCATGATTTATTTTCTAAGCTTATTATTGTTTGAAATATATATATATCCTTTCTTTAGACAATATGATATTGTCCAGTGCTTCTTAAAATCCTTCAGCTCTTCATCCCTTATCTTAATTCGTATTCTATTCCCATTTTCATCCTTTCTCCTTTCGTTTATCATCATTTTTCTTTAGTCATATGTCACCTTGAGCGTGAGAATACAACTTACGTTCGTTCCTGATTGCCCGACTATTTCTGTTTTCATTTTCTTAAACTCTCCAATGAGTTTTCCTTTTCTATAGGGACATATCATAATTTAGACTGAATTTTATAACTTAGGGCATTAGAAATTACATTAACCTTCCGTAGGTGATATTTATATCACAATTGTAATTTTTTTTTTTGATTCGAGCCATCTTTTCTATCCCGTATCCAAGTCTCTTTGCTCGAAGAATTAATTCAAACTTTTGTAATCTGTGAAGGATTTTTAACTTATTATCATAGGAGTGATGTCTCAAAGACTTTGGTACTTATTATCGTTACTATTTCAAGTCGTGAGTTGGGAATTTCTATTCATGTAGCCGAAGTCATTGTGATGCGTAAGCTATTTTCTTTCTCATATTAATACATAGCCTTTCTTTTATTAATCCATGTAAATTTGATTCCTTTTTGGGGTAGCTATGTTATCGGCCTTGCTACCTTAGAGAGTTCTTCATGGTTCTCTGATAGCAGCCAATTAATCTAGAAAATTCCTGATCTCATTTTAGGTCATCGACGACTTTCATTCTTAATTGCTTTATCCTTTGCCAGCTCTACTTTGATTCCTTCTAAAGACACTATGTGCCCGAGGAATATTTCTTGTCGAAATTCACACATCGTTCTTCGCAAAATTTGCCTCGGCTCTTAAAATTGTGAAGACGTCCTTCGACGTTTTACGCTCTTTCTCATTCTTCGTATGGATAGGAACGTTATTCATAAAGGTTAAGACAAAATTGTCTAAGTATGTGTGGAACACTCGATTTTGAGGTTCATGAGCAGGCTGGTGCATTGGTTAGTCCGAATGGCATAACTACTATCTCATAGTGGCCATATCTTATTCGGAACAATTCGTTGTCGTATATCGGATACCATTCTACAAGGACCATAAAATATGTTACATCAGAACGCCTCAGTGAGGACTTTTCATATATTAATTCCGAGGGTTGGTCTATCAAGCCGACTAATTACATGGCGCCTAGTCCTTTTTACATCCAAAATTTTGACACCATTTCAACATATTCACAAAATATTCCAAACTACGTTTATTTTACACATTCTAACCATACCATTTATACATGATTCACTATCTACATATAAGTTTGATATCTTCACAGGATTCTATGTCTCTGAGTGGCCTTCGTCAGAATCGTATTCCTCATTTGGAAATTTGTCTTTTTCCAGGCACGTTTTTGCCTCATATTCCCGACGATCTATCTCTTTCAAAGAGCCAGGGGTCACACTGTTCCCTGTTTCTTCCTTGATGCCAGAAGTTTGTGTTGTTTTTATCAGAAAGTAAGGTTGAGTTGGTAGCGGTAATTCTCCTAATCCGCGAGGGCGGTAAGATCCTGTCCTTTGGCCATTCTCATCCCTTTCAGGTATAATTGACGGCACAGGACGTGGGGCGGCGTTTGGAACATCAGGGTATAACCATTCCTTTGTACCATACTAGGTAACTTGCCGGGGACCAGGACAAGTGCTTGTGGGTGCCGTTCCATACGCATTATATGTATACTTGAGCCTGTTGACAAATCCTGGTAGTCTGCCCAAGTCTTGGAATTTTCTACATGTAGAAGATATTCTCTTGACACTTCTTTTGCAGACTTTTGCCAGTCTGTTGGCAAACGACGAATAAGCCTTTGGATACCATCCTCATCCGTAACTCCATAGTTACGAGCATCCTTCCAAAGGTGCAGAAATTCCTCCAAAAACTATCCTAAATCCATGCCCAATTTATAATAAAAGAGCCGATACGCCTGTGTGAGTTCTAAGCTTGTAGGCCTTGTGGTTATCTTCTTACCCGTAATACTCCCTTTTCCTGCCATCTGTAAACAGATATTTCTAGATAAGTCAGACTTAAATCAAAGAAATAGAGGAAATTTTAAACAAGAAGGATCTCTTAAAGAATTAAACACTTTAAGACATCTATTACTTGTAAACAACTTACGACACGACTCACGACACTTATCTTATTACTCATTTTCCGTTTTACACCTTCAGTCGTATATCACTATAAAATTTATTCGCATAAGCAAAAAGTGGGTACTAATTTCCTATTGCGTAAAATTTCTAACGAAGAGACTAGCCCCTAGGTCACTAATCACGTGAGTGGCATCCATTTCCGAAACTTCTTGTTTCTAGAATTGTATCCACGTTCCACATAGATATAAAGATCCAAATCATTGGATAGAACCTTAGGCGATCCTAGGTTCAATTCTAAGCCTTTACAATACTTGTGACGACCATAATTCTCATATAGGTGAAGAAATTTTTCATTTCTCGATTCGGTTATTCCGAATTAGGTTCTATCGTTTCTGCACATACTTGTGCGATGTTAGAACATGAAGCACCTATATCGGACAAAATATTATAGGTATTCTGAGAATTTTTTTTTTCTCATACCTATCAGGCCTTATTGGTTTTTTGTTCGTTCAGTTTTTGGTGTGAAGTAAAGGCTTTGGTCTACGGTGTTCCCGTCTATTCAAGTAAACATCTATTTCGTATATCATTGTCCTTTCCATTGGGACATTGTGTTCCCTTTCTATAGTCTTCTATCACCTCGTTTACAGTATCCTTTTCGGGTATCAGTACCGTTATGCTTTTACCAATAGCATTCGTGGTTAGGTCTACATCAACCTATCCTTTGATATTGATATTTCGATAATTAAATCTTATCGTAGAGATCGTCATGTCTCTATCACTATCATTCATTCCTAATCTAGTATGAATGATTCAATTCCCATTTTCACTTTATCAATCTTAGGAATATATTTCTCATATATCCTTACTTTAATTTATTTTTTTCAAGGAAAATCCTTATTTATCTAAGTCATATGTCTCTGAAGCTTATATCATGTCGTGGGCTATCTTATAATTATATAGCTCACAGTTTCTTCAGTTATTTCGACTTTTGTCCCTTTATCTTGAACATGGTATCTGAAAGTAGTATTACTTTCGTTTTACTTCGGTTCTCACATTCAGGATTAGAACCGTCATTATTGTCGTATGGCTTGGTAAGGTAGTACATTCGTACACCATAACTTAATTTCCAAGCATCTCATTACTATGTCTTGGCTTTGGAGATATTTTCTCCATACATGATTTACATACTAGGACTATCCTAGTCATTCACACAATCTCCAGGATTATGATCTCTCAATCTCATTATCGTCTGTTTAGCCAAGTCTCAATTACTTGGAATCGATTATGCTCAAGCATAATCTCATTGATTGAGGTATAAAGCGAGAGATTTATTTTCTGAGATGCTATCATTCATTTATATATATATTCTTTGAAAAGAATATATTGCATGCATCTTCATTCCTTTAAACATGTCCAACCTACTAACGAGGTTTTTTGGGACATACAACTATCTTAAAGATAAGTTGTAATCTCTCTCGTTATGACATAGTGAGGGGAAATTATATCCCACTAGATATCATATACTTTTCTTTACTTTTTACTCTTGCATTCTATGCTAAAGAGTATCTTATTCATAACTCTATTATCATAACAGTCATATGAAGGTATAACTTCACTGTTATAAATCTTTGTAAAGCCCATCAAGGGTCATCACATCCATGTGTATCATAGGGAAAATATCTCGTCTCATCGAGATTTCCTTTACATCATAATTTCTTGATGTCTATCACTTTACTGGTCTGAAACTTTTAGGTGACTGAAATAAGTTAACCTATTTCATGCCTGATGTTTATCGCTTTACTAATTCGCACTTAGGTGACAAGGCAAGTCAACATTCATCATACTTGATGGTTTCAAGAATCGAGGAGAATTTATCACAACTACTTACAAGAGGTACTGTCTTAAAAATAACATCTTTTAATGATTGAATCAATATCCTCTTTCGACTGAATAATTGGGATCTAGGGTCCGAAGACCAAAATGACGACTACTGAGATTTCTTTGGTCATATGGGCTGGCCAGACCCGTCACAATTATTTTCTCAGTCACACAAGGCTTGGTTTCAAAGGATACTTTATAAGATTTCAGGTTGTAAATTTTCTTCAGAAAAAGTGAGAAATTCAAATGATTTCTCAAGTGGAACTAGGTCATAGAGTTAAACTCAATGACAGAAATTGGGTAATGAATATAATTTGAAACCTTGTATACTCGTAATAGGTCATCAACAAAGGTTCTCATGTACGTCATGGCTCTACTTGTATTACTGGAAATCTTACTTTCTTAGTAACATTCTAAGATTCTTATCATACTATAACGTTCTTACTCTATACAAATCATAGATCTAACTTCAACTGATTCTCTTAAATTCTGGAGTAGGAATCAGGGATTTTGTCCTTCATAAGAAATAAAGTACAGTGCATTAGGGGCACGTAGGCGAAAACCGTACGTAAATCGGAGTTCACACGAAGGAGAACGGGTCAAGACAAAATCACTACGCAGTGCAGGAAGATTCGCTCGCTCGCGCCGAGATCGTAGGCGATGCCGACACCGAGGTCGTGCATGCCGTTGCCGATGCCGATGCCGATGCCGATGCCGACGCCGAGGTAGTACAGGCTACCAAGGTCGACGATGCCAAAATCGATGTTATAAATTTCCAAAGTCAAGGTCGACAGTCGCACATGCCGAAGTGGAAGTCGAGATCGCACATGCCGAGATTGAAGTCGAGGTCGCACATGCCGAGGTCGAAGTCGAGGTCGCACATGCCGAGGTCGAAGTCGAAGTCGCACATGCCGAGGTGAAGTCGCACATGCCGAGGTCGAAGTCGAGATCGCACATGCCGAGGTGGAAGTCGAAATCGAGGTCGCACATGCCGAGGTCGAAGTCGCACATGCCGAGGTCGAAGTCGAGGTCGCACATTTTCGTATAAATCTTTCGCTTTTCGACCTCGAGATGGAATGAAGTTCTCAAATCCATCTTTACTTCTGTTCTTGTAAAGGAAGGAAGTTCGTACTTCCATGTTCTTTCGTAAAAAGTGATCATGCTTCTTATATCGTCTATGTTCTTCTTGAGATGACATATCATTTGTCATAATAATCTTGAGATTTGAAACTAAAGTTTCAAATAATGAAAACATAGTTCATTTATACATGCACATTTCTTTGAATTTCGAAGAATTCGTCATTCCAACTTTGGCCATTCACGTTCATTTCAAGCATATTCATTTATTATACATAATCTTGAAATTTGAACGAATTTGGTTATGAAAACTTGAAAATTTTGTTCAATTTCATAACATACTTATTGAATGCATGTATTACTTGAATTTTGCAAATTCAACATTTCATTCTTGGCACATTTTGCCCATTATCTATCATAAGCATTCATTTCTAACTTGATCACTTTGCATAACTTCCATTCTCAACATTATTCATAACTTCCATTTCGTATATCATTCATTCCTTTTGCAAAAAATCATCTCGATCCTTTTTTCGTGATCTTTCAACTTTTCATTTCAAAATTTTGAAAAGAAGCATTTACCTCATTTCGGTTGAGCGTAGAGTTCGAAATTCGCTTTCGTTTAATTCGATTTATAATTTCTTTCTTTGTTTAATAATTTCTTGCCTAGGTAATCTATCAACCCTTTTGAGATTAGAGTGTTTAGGATTTTAATTGTTTTGTGTGGCAACTTAGTAATACCTTAAGTTTTCCTTGAGAGACGACTAGGGTTAGCTTTCCTATTACAACACCTCATTCGATTGTGAGTCAATTAAGAGTATACTTTTAGTTGAAACAAATTTTGGCGCGCTCTTCGGGAAAACTTTAAGCGTTTTCTAATGTTACCTGTTTTTAGTGTTTATTCTTCTCCTTGCCTTTCTTTTGTTCCGTTGTTGTTTTCTCCCACCGCATGCGTGTGATCCTGCTTTTGTAGTTGGTGTCTCATTAATGCGGGATTACCAATAATGCGAATTTGGGCAACCAAGGCGGGGGAGGAAGATCGTCATATTGGGCAACTTCTTATGAAGAAGAAGCCCAATTCAACTCTTATGAGGATATCCATTCGGTTATGGGCATCAAGCCTATGATCCATACCAAGAGCATCAAGCCTACAATCCCTATTGGGACCATCCACCTCCACCACAAGATGAGGATCGAGCCACACCCCCCTGCGAGCAATCACCCCACCTCAATATTCGCACTCCACAACAACCACCTCCACCTCACTATTCATACCACTGCCGCCTCCGCCTCAATATTCATACCGTAGTAGCCTCCGCCTCCGCCGCCAACAAGACTCCACAGCACCAGATCCACCCTCGAGCCCAGTTGGGAGGATGTGCTCGCTCAAAAAATGAGGCTGTCCATTCAAGAAATGGATGTTCATAACTCCACACTTCAACGTGTAGAGATGAAAATGGTGCAGCTAAATATCATGTTTAAGGAGTTGTTGCAAGAACGTGCAGAGAGTGAGCTCCAAATTCTTGAGAATGGGGTAGGAGAGGCACCAGACGAGCCGTTGCAATCACATGAGGTGGAAAACGAGAAAGTGACTGAAGTCATACCTTTTCCACACCAACCCGATCAAGCTCAGACGGTCATTTCCCTTGAAAATGACCCTATTGTTGAGAATGGGGTGGGAGAGGCACCAGACGAGTCGCTGCAACCACAGGAGGTGAAAACTGAGGAAGAAAATGACGTCGTACCTTTCCCACACCAACCAGATCAGGCTAAGACGGTCATTTTTCTTGAAAATGACCTAATTTGTGAGAATTGGGTGGGAGAGACTCCTGACGACTCGCTGCAGCTAGAGGAGGTGGAAAACGAGGAATTGTGGGAACATGAAACTGATAGCATGCCCAAGCCCACTCTGGAGGTGAAAGAATTATCCAAACACGTGGAGGATGATGAAGATGGGATGAAGAAAGAGTGGGCACTCGAAGTTGATGACATGCCAAAACCCACTCTGGAAGTGAAAGAGCTGCCTCGACATGTGAAGTACGTGTTCCCAGAGGAGGACACAGTGATAACAAAAGTCGAGGTAACTTCTATAGTATGTCAGCATCCTAATTCACCAAAGTATTGTGCTTTGGGAATTGATGTCATCTATTTTTCTTTGGAGAATAGGATGTTCGACTTTTGCTTAAATGATTCGTTGTTTGTTTTCTTTTTGTCATCTCGCTTTATACGGTTACTACCGATGCTCAGTCGAGATGGTATTTCACGGTGAAAGACTATGGATAGTCCGTTGTTGGCGAGTATCGTCGGGCTCACGACGTTAAATTGAGTACTACATGGGAGTTAACCCACGGTTTTGTTTTTTTCTTCTTTCTTTCTTTTCTTTGTTTGGTTTGTTGTTTTCCTTTGTTTCTTTTCTTTTGGTTCTTGTTTTCTTTTGGGTTTCTTTGGTGCAGGGTTTCGGCGTTATTTATTCTTGAGATCTGGGACATTGTAAACAGTGTGGTGAAACCGTGATGCTCCAACTCCGTAGCACACATTCGTCGATTATCAGGGAAGTATCATCCTCTATGATCATTTTGAGCTTTTAATGTTTTGAGCATCGGGACGGTGTTCGATTTAAAAAATGTGGAGATGTTTACTCGGTTTGTGTGCGTGTTATATATAGTTTTCGTATGCTTAATGACGTGCCTTGTGCTTATTTTGATTGTTCGACGAAGCTTTGTCTATGCGAGTAAGTTAGGATCTTGATTTGTGCTGTTGAACTACGTGGTATTGATCGGACTTTGATGTATTTCTCGTTTATCTTGATGTCATGTGATTAAAGTGCAATGTGAATTGACTAGATTGTGAATTGATTTTAAATCGGTGGTTATTGGCGTGATTTGTCCGGCTAATGCTAGGAGTAGTGTTAACGGTGTGGTTACCTATATACTGTTTCAATTAAAAGAAAAAGAAAAAAATATGTGTGAAAAGAAAATAAGGAGAATTAAAACTCAATGTTGTTAAGATTGTATAAATGGAGGATGGGATTCATCCTCTCTTTCTAAATTAAGAAATGGACATGGAAAACCACATTAGGAGACTCGTGATCATCGAGAGTTCACCTTCGAACATTGTTCCAAAATCATAATACCTTCTATGTTATCAAAGGAAACTTGTTGCTAAAGGTAACCATTTTAGTTAATTCACCTCTAGCGGAGAGTTGGGTGCGAGCAAAATAACTTACTTGTTTATTTGATATTTTCGCAATCTTAGATTTGTTTCACATTAACTTTGATTATGTATTCATCATGTTTGGGGGAATTGCAAAAAGAGATTTGATTGATTGGATTAAGGGTTAAGTTGCATGAGTTATTCTTCTACTCTTATTAGTATAGACTTTGCTTGAGGACAAACAAATGGATAAGTGTGGGGGAGTTGTTTGGTATGATTTTGTGATGATTCTTGGTATTGTTTTACATGTCATTTTCAGTAGTTTGTCCTATTTATGCCGTTGGTTTGATTAATATTTATCGATTCGGACTTACTCGTTTGTTTCGATGTTAGAAGTTCATAGGCTAAACGGATCGTAATTCGAATTCGGACGAGGAGAACGGACCATTTCTTCAAAGTCACGCACATGCACTCCAGCGCCGCACGCGCACCGCGCTGAACACTTTCAATGATTCTCATGAAAATTGGAGAAGGAATCAAGAATTTTGTCCTTCATAATAATTGAAGAACATCTTGATAGGAGTTTATAGACATAAACGGATTGTAATTCGGAGTTAAATGCGAGAACGGAGCGAAACATCGAGTTGCGCGACGTGACGCGCAGCGCGTCGGCGCTGCGCGCCGTCCGGCGTTCGCTCGCCCCAGCGCGCGTTTGCACACCAAACCGGCGCTTGGGTGCTGTCTCCTCACCCCAGCGCCTCCTCAAGCCCCAGCGCCCTCCCCAAGTTAAACCAGCACGGGCGCGACGAAGCGCGGGCAGGTGTTTATCTTTATGGGCGAGAATGACCGACCCGGCGGACGCAGTGAAACGGCTACTGGGTCCATTTTAATTTATTAAAAAATAAAAAAAAAAAAAATAATAATATTTTATATATATATACATGAATTAGGGTTTCTCCTTTTTGCGCGTTTACTCTTTTCACTCTCGTGCAGATCCTCCTTCACTTCGTCCGACGACGCTCACCTCAACCTCTCCCGTCCGGCGTTTCCACTCACAGCGCCGAGCGCCTCGCTCATACGCATTCCGTCCGGCGTTTCATCTCACAGCGCGCCACGCCTAAGCTAACCGGTTGGTATTTCACGCTTTCGGCGCCGCCTCTTTACTCTGTCGCATTCCGTCCGGCGCTTTACCTCCACCTGCGCCAGACACCTTGCTCCGTCGGCGCCTCCACTGCCGCCTCGCGACTCATACATCGTCCGTCGTTTTCCTCGAGCGCCCGCGCCACAGCAGCCTTCATTCACCGTCCGACGACGCACGCGTCTCGCGCCCAAGCGCCTCGCCTCGCTCCGTCCGGCGCTGCCCTCAGCCCGCGCACCTTTTTCTCTTTCCGTCCGGAGACGCTAGTCCGTCCGGAGACGCTGGTTCATTCGGCGACTCGGTTCTTCCAGCACACTCATATCTGAGGTTTCGTACAGTGCCCTCTTGCGCACAATTCAGTATGGTTCGCACTAAAAATGCACCTGGATCCACCTCTCGCCATCCTCAAGCCGACGATGTTCCGATGGAGGAACAACAGGAGGATATTAGCGTTATGTACTCTGCCACCTTCCCAATTTATAATTCCGTGGAAGGTACACACTATCGTCGCTTTGCATTTCAAGAAATCACACCTCCGCCAATTCAACCGGCAATTGATGCAAAGTCTAGGTCTTGAGGATATGGTGAAGAAGTATTTGAAAAATTTGGGTTTGCTACAATATGCTTTGATGGACTTACCGGTTATAATCCATTGTTGCTTGAATTCTATTGCACGATGTGTATTGATGATGAATCGATTCTTTGTCTTGTCAAATCATTTGGGGCAAGAGTATGTTATAACACCTCGTATAATGAAGGGGTTTTGGTTTCCGACTTACGGCACGTGGTGTGCGAATTCTTTCAATGTTAGAGAGGCTCGAAAGAGCTATCGATTTAATAGCGGTCATCCGTCGGAATGCCGAGTGGGTTTATCAAGGATGAAGCTTTAGCAATGGTCCACAAGTTCATAGCTTTCAATGTTTTGGAAATGAGCAGTGCAAATAAGGTGAATATTTTTGAAGTCTTCCCGCTAACATGTGTCAGTAAAGAAGACGAAGATTTGCGATATACTTTATTTGGGACCACTTGCAACCGATCCGGTAGCAAGAAATGTAGGCCAACCCCGTGCCAAATCCCTACCGGTGCAGCGGTGAGCTTAAGGATCATAAATAACGATGGACCACCGGTTCGTGCCAAGATCATATCGACCTAAGATGATTGATCTTAGTGGCTGCGCTCCCTTTGCCTACACAAAGACTACTACGGTACCTCGGCATCGGAGGAATTGTGTGAAACGATATATGTTGGCACAAGACGCGCAGCCCAAGAAGTCGAGGCAGCCAAAGCAAAGTGCGCAGACCATCCCATGCACCTACGGGTGATATGATCATCTATGATACCACCGCACCATCGGATGAAGACCGTGACCAGCGGTGATGCAGGGAGGGATACAGAGCCCTTGTGGCATCGATCCTAATCACCGGTTCCTCCCAAAGAATACGCATCGGGCCAAGGGTATAGTTCTTTCGTGAGGAGTTTGGTCGGTTTAGGAGGAATTAGTGGCCACGGACGAGTTCGTCGAGACATAACTTCTCGGTTTGATCAGCAAAATCAGCGTCTTGACAGCATGTAATCAATTATGGCATTAGCAAAACCAAATACTGGAACACATATAACAAAGCAGATGATTGAGCGAGAATCGCGCATGGCCGCCGAAGCCCAGGTGGAACGCATGGACTACCTTTCATGGCGCTCCTCCACCACCGCTTTCCCACCAACAGTGATTCTTCACTATTGGGCGTTGTGTTTTCCTTTTGTTTGTGTTTTGTTCGTTTCCTTTTTTCGTTGTTTTGCTTCTCTCTGTTTTTTCATTTTTGTAGGCCTTGTCTTTTGTTGCTTCGCTGTTGCGTTCGTCGCCTTGAAGTCTCCGCCTTTCTCTAATATTTTATATGCAATGAGGTCCTGCCTATTTTTAAGTGTGGGGTTTTTACATCGTTTTCTGTCTTTGTTGTGTTTTGTCGTTTCTTAACTTTTTGTTGGATTAGAGACGATTTTATCTTCTTGAAATCAATGGTGTATGAAGAATTATGCCTTAAGTTGAATTAATTGCGTTTTGATCTGAATTTCTTTGCATCTTGGTATATGGTTTTAGTTTAATGAAACTTAGGTGTCAATTGAGCTGTGGGACATAATTAGAAAGCTGTGTTTAGACAAGGTGTGTGATCGGATGTCATTTGCTTCGTAAATGGAACCCGTCTCTTGTATGATCTTTCAAGAAAAAGTGGACAATATAAAAAAAAAAAAAAAAAGAAAAGAAAAGAAAATATGTCGTTATTGTGAAATAAGTGGGCTTAAAATTCGAATAAGGGGCTCTACCCCTCTTGCTTGTGTTGTCTCTCGAATGGAGACTCTTTGCTATGGGTATAGATATTCACGTTAGGATACTCGAGTGTACAACTTGAAGGTTCCACCTAACGATTATTGTCCTATAATCGGTTTTAAGTTCCACATGTTCTTATTTGTTGTTGTCATTTGAGATATCTTACATGAAAGGGAACCATATAAGTTGTATATTGATTTCTGAAAGCATGTTGAGTCGGCTACAGCTATTCTATGATTAGTCACATGTTTGGATTGATAAATGATGATCATTGTATTGAGAACTATATTATTGAGATGCATTGAAGGGATGTGAATATGTGATTAATTCTATTTGAAGTATTGATTCTATGTGTACCATTCCTTTCAAGAAACTAAGATTTGCTCGAGGACAAGCAAAGAGTTAAGTGTGGGGTGTTGTTTTGCATGTTTTGTTTTGTTTTCTTTGTTACATTGTCGACGTTTTGATTCCATTACGGTTATATTTGAACATCTTTTATTGGAATCGTGATCGTTTTGGTTTTGTGCGAGGAAGGTTCATGTTGAATGCATTTTGAGCTCTTAAGCGCAGCGCCGGACTCGGCGTGGCGGCGGCCTGGTGCGCAGATCACGAGAGCCTTTCGACAAGGCCGCGTCCGTGGTTCCCTCGTCCGCGCCGACGCCCTTATTCGCCCGGCGCCGCGTCGGCGTTCCCATGTCCGCGCTGGCGTCCTCAACCCGCGGCGCCAGCGTCCGGAGTTTCCACGCGTCCGGCGCTGGACACCCTATGTACGACTCGTCCAGAGAGTCATCGAGTCCGCGCCTCATATCCGCCCCGGCGTTGCGAAGTGTCGAACTCGCCCGAGAGTCGGCGAGTCCGCGCCTCCTACGTCCGGTGGCTAGCTCATCCGTGGCTTTACGCGTCCCGCTCGCTCGAGTCCGCGCTGGGATGCCTTTGTTTGCGAAGCGACGAGTCGTGGCGGGATCGAGTCCGCGCCGTGCGTTAGTTTTCAGCCGATATATATCGTTTTTGAACGGCGAAAACCTACTTTTCATTATTTCTTTTCCGTCTTTTGTTTACGCAAGTTCCGCACGAGAACTTCTTCTCTAGTTCATAATTCGTAATTTGTTCCTTCTCTTATCTTTTGAAATTGTGATTCAAGAATTATCGTGAGGATATTGGATTCATATTCTGAAAGTTTATTATCAATTCCATCGTTCGTTTTGTTAGTAAGTTTCTTCTATTGCTTTATTCAGTTTAATCTCTGCGTATTTGATTGTTATTGATTTCTATGTTGGTTATGATTAGTATTGATATTCGCCCCGAGTAATCTTGTCTTCCGTTTGATCTTTTCCATTCATGTCAGATTTATAATTTCGATTCCATGTTCTTCGATTTAGGGTTTAATTCTTGCCTAGGAATTTATCATTTTGTCGATTTCCGCCTAGTTAATTCGTCTTTCTTTTGTTTAATAATTTCTTGCCTAGGTAATCTATCAACCCTTTTGAGATTAGAGTGTTTAAGATTTTAATTGTTTTTGTGTGGCAACTTAGTAACGCCCTATTAAGTTTTCCTTGAGAGACGACTAGGGTTAGCTTTCCCTATTACAACACCTCATTCGATTGTGAGTCAATTAAGAGTATACTTTTAGTTGAAACACTTGATGTGATGGAGTGTTGAGCATTGTCAGCTGACCTTTAGAAGTCTAGTGACTCAATCTAGACTTAACCTCAAAAGAGATTTTGGGTTCAAAGAGCGAACTGCTACGATACCCTCTCGATAATGACCTCTAAATCCTAAGTACGATTTTGCAGGGATTATTACTCTAAACATGGATGAATAAACAATGAGACCATTTAACATTAAACTGTGATACATATATCAAGTATGTTTTGGACTTTACTACATAACTTATGTTCTTGCAGTGGAAAACATGTGATATGTACATATGACGATGTACTATCAAGGTATAACTTTCAACGACAACCTTCATATTGCTCAACACCGCCCATCGCATCACTCACTCAATCGCACATTTAAAACAAATATGCGGTGAGCACAAATAATGCACTCGGTGGACTTATGCCAAAATATTTTATCATCTTTTAATTACTCGCCCAATCATGGTAAGACACGAGGGTTTTGATTAAAAGGCCTCGAGCTTACTAAACTTTTCATCATTTTCATAAATGTTCGTACTGTGAGACATTTTCCTTGTATGTATGATCCATATCCCTTCATTTCATCATAACATTAACATTTACGCCGTAGAAGGAGGCCTCCTCACGTCATTGTGATCGGCCGTGAATTGTCCTTACAAAGACACGGTCACCATTAGTGTACACGTTAATCTAGCGGTATAAGTCTTAGGCATAGGATCCGAATTCGATTTCATTCATAAGTTGGGAGCGACCCAACAACATTCATCATTCATTCATTCATGGATATGATACATATATAAAACATAAACATTTTGGGCAGGTAATTTCATCATCATTTCATAATCATTTCTCAAAAGAGAGCATCATAAATAATTACTTTTCATTTCGAAGAAAGCATCATAAATAGAGCATTTTATCCTTGAGGATAAGAAAAGAAGCCCACCTGGTACATAAGCTTTCTTAATTCGTTTTCCTTTTTCGCCAACGATCGCATCCGCGTCTCACCTTTACGTAAAAACGATTTCAGTACGTCTGTCACGTTTTTCGAGATTTTCAAAGTTTAAAATAAACTTTGATAACTTATACTAATATAATTTGAATTCCTTAACTAATTCAATACTGCTCAATCAATCGTATCTTAACTAAGCATTTCTCGTGCTTTGATAGAAGCGAGATATGTTGACAATTTCATTTTAACCTTTTAGGTTAAGCGCTTAACGATTCTCACGTTTTCGATACAAAGATTTCAATTATGAAATCTTTTCTCACCAACGAGATTTCTTTAAATAATTAATACGTTTTACACGATTAGCGTTATTTATCGAACGTATTTCATACGTTAATTTCAAAAGTCAACAATTTTGACTTTTCTTAATAAATTCTTTAATAATTCATATTTTTAATATCTAATTTCCATATAATCGATTTTCTTTTCATAAAACCCTAATTCTCGATTTTTCACGCAAATCGATAAACTTTATTAATATTTTCTTAAATATTAATTAACTTATTCATTAAACATTATTTTCATTTCTAACGTTATTTAATGTAACGTTTAGTCATAAACATAGTATACTATGTTTATAAAATTCCATAAATTCTTTATATGTCTAAAATAATTTCTAGACATATAATGTATTATTTTTCTTGATATTAAGGAATTAAAATCCTTAATATAACTTCCAAAGCTCACGGTTTTAAGCTTTTATTATCAAACTTCTTCCAAAAATTCTTCTAAATTCATATAGTGTACTATTTTATCATAGTATCACTAATATGTATTAACATTAGCTATAGAAAATTTGGGCATCACCTATCCCATTCTTATAAATCATGGTTATTTTTGTAAAAATCATCAAACAAATTCCTAAAATTCTAATTAAATTCTACAACACTTAAACATCATTCTATATCATAATTATAACATAATGTCCAATATTTATAATTTCTACATCAATGTATCAACCCTTAAAGCTCACGGTTCCTATCAACATTCAACCAAACATTTTGTAAAAATTCTACAAATTCACACAATGCTTAAACATCATTTTACATCACTAATACATCATAATATTCAACAATATCAATTCACACATCATGTACCCATTCTATATGGCTCTCGAAATTTTTGATAGCATGAACATACATTTGCCAAAATTTCTAATAAATTCATATATCACTAAATCAATGCCCTAGATCAACATTATGCTATAATATCACTTAAACATAAATTGTACACTAACATATGATTTTCCTTCAATTTTCGGTAATAATCAAACTATAGCATATGATTTCTAAAATTCCCAAATAATCACAATGTGTTCTAATATCAACATAGATCATTAATCCATCACTACATAAATCTTAAAAATTTGGTAGAGTCACCACTAAAATTTATGACATGCTTAGGTTTCAATTAAATCACTAATATGAAACATATACTTATGCTCAACATAATTAACAAACAAGAATCATGCTATCATAATTTCTCATTAAGAACACATGCTTATAAATTAAAATCGAACCATTAAAATTTGGAAGTTTTAACATATAATCGAAGTTGCTCGATTCCTAACCTCTTTACTGGCTTTGATTTATTGTGCAAAGAATTTAGTACCAAGGTATTGGGAAGAAAATGAAGAACACACAAGTTTTCCTCTCTTCTTTTGCTCACGGTAAAGTGTAGGTTTTGGAATAGAAATGTGTTTGTTTGATGTAGTCCTATTATTTATGCAAATTGATTAAAATTTTGTACTCAATTTCTTTCCCTCTCGGTTCTCTCACTCACTCACATAAATTGGAAGCCTTTTTAACATTTGCTTTATGACTCACACCCCTAATACATCATCAAAGTAAATGTCTTACACAAAGTAAATATTCTTACACAATTTTGAACAAAACAAACAATTATCTTGACTTTGAGCACAAGTGCGTCGGCCTCTTTCATAACACAAAGGGAAGGCTTTTTAATTTGTCTTACACCATGCTAAAGTCTTACACATTGCCAAATGCACAATTACATCATCAAAGGTGTTAATCAAATTCTTCTCACTCCAATTTGAGTCAATATATACGGCTATTAGACATCACAACACACATCCACTTAATTCACCCTTTAATTTCCTTGGTTAGTGTGTAATATACTCCACTTGGTCAATTAATTATTCAACATAGCAAGACCAACAACCAAAACTCACGTAAATCACTTGTTACAAATTGTTGCTCACGGCACTTTTGAATTTCAAAAGCCAAAATTTGATTTATCATGCTATAAGTAGTTATATATCATAATATATGCCTTAGATGATAAATTATATCATAGGAAAATTTATTAGAATTATTTCATGTGTGAAAACCCTAATTTTCGAATTAGGTTTTCGAAAATTCTAAACTTGTCCAATAATTAATCCTTAATGTTCTAGCATTATCTTAATGCTAAATAATACTCTAATTACATATAATAATCATAGGAATTTAAATACTATAATTCCTTGATCATTAAACTCATTTTTCTATTCATTTCTATCGTTAACGTTTGAAACGCCTCAAACGTTAATTATCGACCTATCTCAAAAGGTCGTAATAAAGTCGTAATCACTTTATTAAATCATTCCATTAATAATGGAATTTAATTCTAAGTCACACTTAGAAAATTTTACGAAATTTTAACTATCGATATTCAATCGACGTTAAAATACTATCGCCAAACACTTTATAAATTCTATTCCTTAATCCACAATCCTTAGTGAATATAAAATAGGAATTCATTATATAATAATTAATCTAAATCATTTTTTGATAATTTGCCAATTCAATTATTTCGGCGAAACCTTAATTTACGAATTTTAAATATCGTAATTAGGCATTTAATTCTTCGGGATATTACAGAATTAGAAGAGAAGATGAAAGAGAAGTACCCTGAGCTATTTTCAGAGGTACTAAATTTCGGGACGAAATTTCTTTAGGGGGAGAGAATGTAATACCCCAGATTTTTCATAGCTTTGATTAAGCGCTAAGTACGTAATTAATTGAAAATTAATTACGTGAGTGACTAGGAACAATGCATCCTCAGATAAGATTTCATAAAGTTATAACTTAAAGATTTATTTTAGAACTTTACAGTTGATTGATTAAATGATAAATCTTTCAATTAGTATTCTATTTCAGTGTTTATCTAGAAAGAAAGAATTATAAAAATTTCAATTCGTTAGAAATTTCTACATTTGTATTTGTCCTATATTGATTTTATAATTTCAAAAGTTACTTTATGATATCATTATTTTTAAAGCTTAATATAGCAAAGAATTCTCTAGAAACTAAAGCTTCTTCTAGAAGCCATTTGTATGACTTGTGAAGGAAGACTACAATAGTAACCTCAAGACTTCTATATAAATGTTCCAAGCTTGTTTAATAATCCATTTTGCTCCCACTTCTCACAAATTTTCGAAGAACACACACACACAACCACCGAAAATTTCTCTCTTCCAACTCAAGATCCGGACTTTCAATCTTCTTCAACTTCGTAAATCGACGTCTTAAGGAGGTAGATCTCTAACCTATTTCAAGTTTTGAAGTGAAAATCAAAGTGAAAACCCACCCCCAAACCCCATATGCTTCGCCATTCGCCATGATCTTCTGGGTTTTGTTTTCGATTCTTTGTTGATATATGCTTAGATCTATCTATATGGAGTGATGTTATGTTAAGAAATCAAAGAAAAATTTCATCTTCATGCTCCTATATGGTTCGGCCATAATGGCCTTGTTCCAAGGAATTTCCATTTTTTCGATTTTAGTTTATATATATGTAGATCTATCATTTTGGAAGTGATTTATGCTTGATCTATGGATTTATTTGATATCTACATGAAAAACCCAATTCTAGTCAAGAACCCTAATTATTATGTTAAAAAAAAAAATAGTTGCTGATTTCTTAAATTGAGTTTGTATTCATGTATTAAAGATGTTTGAGCATGATTAGAGACGATTGTGAAAATAAAAATCGAGCCCTATGAATTTTACATGAGGACCGAAAACTAGGGCCCATATTTTAATATGTTTTGGCTTTGATTTGTTTAAAATAAGCTTGTAGTTATGTAAATATATGTATATGATCTTGTTTGGCACAAGAAATTAGAGTCTAATCCAATTCATATGAAAACCCTAATTTATTTTGCTTATGTAATGTTAAGAACTTATTACCTTGATTTTATTTGAGTTGTTTGCTTTCAAAAGTATGATCTAGTGTATAAAATTAGCTTATTTTGAATTATTGAGATTTTTCTATGCTTATACGAAAAAGTTAGATTCGTTAGTTTGCGTATTTCAAAAGAACTTTGTGATTATGATTTGATATTTGAAGTTTGATTTCAAAATATAGATTCTTATGAGTATATAACTTAATCAAGGTTCACGTGATCGAAGTATCAAATGGAAAGATTTGAAAGCTAAAGATTTTCCTATATATATATAGTTATGGTATCTTGTATATATATATATGGAGTTGAAAAGATCTGAGTTCTATAAACTACCTTCTTAATAAGTTAAATAGTTTAGTTTTGGATGCATTGACCTAGCAGCTTAGCTTAATCATAGAGTATAGAGAGAGTTTTAGTAGAGGCTCAAGAGTTTGAAACTCATAGTTCCTATTTCCCGTATTTATTCTTATTATCTCTTTGTTAAGGAGAAGGAGCAAGTAGAAGCGGAATAGAGATAAAGAAAGGAAAAGCAGAAAGCTTCGAGTAAGCAAGTTACTGGTGGACTTTCTAAACTAAAATATGTTTATGTGCAAGTTTATGATATGAGTATGTGAAATTTTATAAAGTTAATTGACTTGCTGTTTTGAGAATATTGCATATTGCATATCTACGAGAGAACGACGATATCGAGCCCATGCTAGGCAATTGCTAGTAAGAGTTTGTGTACATAGGTGGCCTTTGCCAAGGTGTTTGAGAAGGAGGCCTACTTACTCAACACAAGAGTGCGAGATATGGTGTTTATTTAAGATTTGTCTGCAGACATGTTATGATTTGAATTGTTAGCGTGCATTGATCATGAAGTAAGTAATTTCTTAAAGCATGATTCATAAGATATTTCTTAAAACCCTTGTGAATCTAAGAAAGTGGCAAGTCGAATATATAGCTCTAAGAGCATGTTTCAGTTGTTTTGGCAATTTCCCACTGAGTGCATCAAGTACTCATGCCCTGCATGTATTTCTAAATGTGCGGGTAGTGCGGGGAGATGACAATGGAGATTGAATCTTTGAGCGAAGACTTTTGTCATGTCCTATGTTTTGCCCGAGTTTATGTCTTCACATAAACTCGCCTACCTTTTTTGCCAAATAGTCCGAATAATGATGGGTTTGAATATTTCATAACAAGTATGAATTTGTGCTAAAGATTGTGATAACAATTTGCTAAAACAGGGTTTGATTTATATTCTACTTGATCATAAGGTTAATCACAGGTTCATTGACTCGTCTCTCTTTAAAAGAAAAATTTTCTATTTGAAAGTCATATGATTCTGACGTGTTATGATACATGGTTCTGATGGGTTAGACATTTGATAAGTGATTACAACTCGAGTCAAGAAATTTTGCACTCGCTTGCTAAATAGCAATTTAATATTGTTTAACTTTTGACTTATCAATTGATGATAAGTTTAGAGACTTATTTTTCTTGGAATTTAATTTAATCATATATGCGAGTCTTTCAAAATAGTTAGTCATCCCCTTTCTTTCCACCCGTCGCACTCCGGTTAGTGGGTTAATCCAAGATTAGATAGGTCGGGTGTGACATCTTCTAATTCTTGAAGCATGATTTCAACTTTAGATTTGTGGTTTTTCATATAATCCTCTTCTAAGAATCGGGCATTAGTGCTAATAACGACCTTCTGATCCTTAGGACTATAGAAATAACCACCTTTCGTTATTCTAGGATAACCAATAAACATTCTTGCTTCAGATCTAGCCCCCAACTTGTCAGCTTTCTTGTTCAGCACATATGCTGGACTACCCCATATCCTTATGTGGTTTAAACTAGGCTTGCGCCCAAACCATAACTCGAAAGGGGTCTTATCGACTGACTTGGATGGTACTAGATTGAGCAAGTAAGCCTCTGTTTCTAAGGCATACCTCCAGAACGAAATAGGCAATGTTGCATAACTTATCATTGATCTAACCATTTCTAAGAGAGTCATAATTCTTCGCTATGACATACCATTTTGTTGTGGTGTGCCCGATGTAGTGCGCTAGGAGGTAATCCCACACTGCACCAAATAGTCCATAAAACCGTTACTGAGGTATTCGTCACCGTGATCAGACCGCGGTGACTTGATACTGTTACCTAGCTTCGTCTCCACTTCCACCTTAATTTCTTTAAAGCAGGTATAAGTATCCGTACCTTGAGTATTCGTCAATGAAAATGACAAAATACTCGTACCCTCCACGAGATTGTGTGGACATCGGTCCACACAGGTAAGAATGGACTAGCTCCAACACTTCTTTGGCTCTATAACCCTTCGCTTTGAAGGTGCAGTCGACATATTTCCTTCTATCGTGATTTGCGGTCGGGAGCAAGTAACTGTAATTTCACCCAACGCTCCATTCTTAGCCAGTCTTTGGATCCTATTTAGATTGATGTGACCTAACCTAAGATGCCAAAGAAATGTGGTGTCATCTAGCGAAGAAAACTTCCTCTTCATATGGTTGATGTAGATGCAACATAATTAAAAGTATCATGCTTGGCAGAAATAGTATAAAGCGAATTATATAAAGTGCCACCATAGATAACTTCGTCATTTCTTATGATAGAAACACCACTATCAAAAACAACAGAATATCCATGTATAAATAGTTTGGAAACCGAAATAAGGTTTCTCCGAAACTCCGGCACATATAAACTATCTTTTAATACTAAAACTGTCCTATCAAAGCATAAAGAAACATCTCCGACTGCAACAGCCTCGACTTTTGCCGCATTGCCCATGGAGATCGTTATCTCGCCATCAAACAGCTCCCTTATCCGCATGATCCCCTGCAAGGTGTAACAAACATGATCAGTCGCACCTGTATCTACTACCCATGAATGAGTAGAACAAGTCGCTAAACATGTTTCCGTTACTAAAACAAATGGCGTACCTTTAGCCTTCTCCTTTGGCTTTTTCAAACCGTTGGTAGAGCCATTTGTATTGCTCTCACTCTTTACTTTAGCCTTAGTATCTCTTGAATTCCACTTTACCTTTTCATCTTTCGATAAAGCAGTGGTTTTCCTTGAGGTGCGTACTAAAGACTGTGCACATTTGACCATTTTGCATTCCTCCGTTACTAAATCCTCTTGCAATGAATCTAGAGTATAACTCTTATCATAAAGGACTACTCCATAACAGAAGTCATCAAAAGACTTGGGCAAAGTGTTGAAGATCATATTGATTCTGACTACGTTTTCAATATATCCTCCAACCAATTCGAGCTCTCCGAAGAGATTGATCATTTGATCTACATGTTCATACACTGATCGCCTTCTTTCATTGAACTTGACATAATTAATTTTGTCAAATTATGACTAGTGTTCAACCAAGAGTATACTTTGGGTTGACTCGCAATCGTGCGAGGTGTTATAGTAGGAAAGCTAACCCCAGTGGTCTCTCGAGGAAAACTTAGCAGGGGCTAATGTTCGTGTTGATCCTGAGCGATTAAAACCTAAACATTCTAATGCCAACAAGGGTTTGAACATGCAGAATTGAAATACGGAGAATTAAACAAAGCAATCCTAGACCGAGGGGTTGTCGATCCCGAGCTAAACTAATAAGCGATAAATCTAAACTAGGGGTTGTCAATCCCTAGTTGAACTATAAGCGATAAATCAAAGCGATAAATAAAAGCATAAGCAATTCTATTATTCATAGGGTTTGTCGATCCTAATCTAAATCTAATTGCAAATAAGCGAAAGCGATAAATCATTGAGCAAATTAAACCAACGGAACATGAAAATCCGATCCATCGTCACTATGAATTGAATTGACAAAATCATCTAACAATAATCGTGAAAATTAATCCGAAAGACCGATAAATCCCAAAACATAAATTGATAAATAAATCATTCGATGAAAACTTGAAACAGGAATTAAAGCTAAGGATTATTTGTACTGTGTTGCCTGAAGAAATCTGGAAATCAATGGTGAAGAGCAGCCCAGCTCCGCGGCTGCGTGAAGAGAAAAGCGAGAACTAAAACCGGACCCGCACTCAACCCTAAAGCGTATATTTATATTAAATGAATGTGGCGCGGATGAGAATGAGCGCAGTTGTAAAACGTTCGACTTGAAAGTGAAGCTGGTTCAAAGTGAGCCGCTGAAAAAAGTTTCTGTCTCACAAATGAGCTAGCGTTCAGGTTGAACGCGCGTTGAAGATGGAGAACGCGCGCGGTGAGCGCCGGTTGACTCGGAGCGGGTGCTGGGCTGTCGAGCATGCACGCGGAAGGCGAGGCACTAGGCGACGCAACGTCGCACGGAGAGAGAGCGCTGGGGAGCACGCGGAGGATGCGCGCTGGAGTGTCGCGCGCTGTGGGCGATGGAGCGCCGGTTGATGTGGAGCGAGCGAGGGAAATTCATGAGATGGCGTTCAGAATGAGCGCTGGAGTGCTGGGCGGATGCTGGAGGAAGGGCTGAACAGGTGAACCAGCGTTCTTGTTGAACGCGCGCTGAAAATGGTGCTGAGCGCGCGCTCATGCCTGAACCGGCGCTGGGCGTGCGGGCTGAGCGAGCGCGCGGCGAGCGGCGCGGGCGACACTGCTTTGCGCGGTGTTTTGTTTTGGCCCGTTCTCCTTCGTCTGAACTCCGATTTGTGCAAGGTTTTCGCCTAAGGACTCCTATCGCAACGTAATTTACTTCTTATGAAGGACAAAATCCTTAATTCCTTCTCCATTATTCATGAGAATCATTGGAAGTGTTCAGCGTCGACGCGAGAGCGGGCGCGTGGAATGCACGTCTTGCGACTTTGAAGAAATGATCCGCTCTCTCTCGTCCGAACTCCGGTGCGATCCGTTTGTGCCTATGAATTCCTATCAAAAGGATCTTCAATTATATCTGATCCTTGAAGATCCAATTCATCCTATTTTCTGCCGTTTTCCTACAAAACATCGAGGCGAGCGAAGTAAGTCCGAATCAATAAATATTAATCAAACCAACAAGATAAATAGGACAAACACTGAAAATGACATGTAAAACAATACCAAGAATCATCACAAAATCATACCAAACAACCCCCACACTTATCCATTTGCTTGTCCTCAAGCAAAGTCTATACTAATAAGGTTCGAAGATAACTCATGCAACATCACTCTTAGTCCAATCAATCAAATCTCTTTGCAATTCTCCCAAACATGATGAATACATAATAAAAGTTAATGTGAAACAAATCTAAGATTTTGAAAATATCAAACAAACAGTAGGTTATTTTCGCTGCACCCAACTCTCCGTTGAGGCGAATTAACTAAAATGGTTACCTTTAGCAACAAGTTTCTTTTGAGAACACAAAGAAAGTATAAACAAATTTTGGAACAATGTTCGAACGGTGAAGTCTCGATGAATTGAGTCTCCTATCGTGGTTTCCCATGCCCATTTCTCAATTTACGAGAAAGAGGCGTAATCCCATCCTCCATTTATACAATCTCAACAACATTGGAGTTTTAATTCTCCTTATTTTCTTTTTCACATATATTTTCTTTTCTTTTTTATTTGAAGCAGTATATAGGTAACCACCCCGTTAACACTCCCCCTAGCATTAGCCGGACAAATCCGTCAATAACCACCGATTTAAAATCAATTCACACAATCTCGTCGATTCACATTGCACTTAATCACATGACATCAAGATAAGCGAGAAATCGTCAAAGTCCGATCAATACCACGAGTTCGGTTGACAAATCAAAATCCTAACTTATTCGCATAGACACAAACTCAAGTCCAAACAATCTAAATAAGCACAAGGGCATGTCATTAAGCACACAAAACAATATAACACGCACGCAAAACTGAGCAAACATCCCCCACATTTTAAATCGAGCACCGTCCCGGTGCTCAAAACATTAAAAGCTCAAAATAACCATAGAGGATGATACTTCCTCGATAATCGGCAGATATGCGATGTAAAGTTGGAGCACCACGGTTTCATCTCGCTGCTGACAACTTTCCAGATCTGAGCAAAACAAACTCAACAACAAAAGATCAAAGAATAACGAAAACCAAACGAAAAAAGAAAGAAAAGAAAACAAAGTCAAAGCGTGGGTTGCCTCCCACGGGCGCTTTGTTTAACGTCATTAGCTCGACGTGTTTATTAGAGCAACGGTGGTGGTCAATGTGGCGATCCGCCATAATCATGATGCCATGAGCTCCATCGATGCCCAAGAGGACTATACCAAGTGTTGCTCGGATAGGGCATAGATACCCTTTATCGCGACGGAAAAAGCCGCCACCATCTCTATAAGCACCGAGGTCAACTCCGTCTCCAAAAATTAGAAGCTCGGTGAAAAGATCACCGCTTCCTTGCTCATCCTCCACGAACACATACTTCATCGGTAGTTCCTTGATACCATTGTGGGTCAGGCATGCTAACAAATTCTCTTTCCCGATCCTCTTCATCAACTGAAACCGCATGAACTACCTCAACCGTGTTCTCAAGGGTTGGCTCATACTTGTCGGAGTCTAACTCGGAGACTACCACCTCTTCCTCCTCCTCCACGTGTTTGGATAATTCTTTCACCTCCAGAGTGAGTGTTGGAATGCTATCGACTGGATTTGCCCACTCTTCCTTGTCATCCGTTCTCGTAAAAACGTCATCGGGGCTCTGATTATGCTTCTCATCCACACGTGCCCATTCTTCATCAATTTCCACCATTTCCACTTCCTCTGGTTGCAGCGGCTCTTCAGGTGGCTCTCCCACCATATCTTCAATAATTGGGTCACTTTCAAGAGTAGTGACCGTCGAGGCTGATCGGGTTGGTGTGGGAAAGTCGGCTCATCTGATGTCTCTTCCACCCAATTCTCAATACTTGGGTCACTTTCTAGAATTGTGACCGCCTGGATCTGCTCGGATTGGTTTGGAGGTTCCCTCCATTGCTGCAACAGCTCTTTAAGCAAGCTATTAACATGCCCCGCTTGCGTCTCCAAACGCTGAGATAAGGTGTTTGCAGCATCCATTTTGTTAAGTAACATATCCATTCGTGGGGTGAACGAATCCTCAAATGATGACCTCTGCGGTGGTGATGCGTGTGGATATGAGTACTGAGGTGGAGGTGGTTGTTGTGAGTACTCATACTGAGGTGGAGGATATGGTTGCTCCCAGTAGGCATTGGAGGCTTGATCCTCATAGTACTGTGGAGGTGGTTGGTCCCAGTTGGGATCATAAGCGTGATCCTCATAGTACGGTGGAGGTGGTTGGTTCCAGTTGGGATCATAGGTTTGTTCCTCGTACTGTGGTGGAGGTGGTTGATCCCAGAAGGGATCGTATGCTTGATGCTCATGGTTTGACGGGTATCCCTCAGAAAAATCGAACTGGGCTCCTTCTTCATAAGAAGAATTTGCCCAACACGATGAACTTTGCTCCCCCACCGTGTCGACCATACTGTCTTGTTGGTAACCTGCATTATGAGACACCAACAACAAAACAAGATCACACGCACTGTGGAGAAAATAACCAAGCAGAAAGAAAAGAAACACGAAAACAAACAACACAAACAATACGCCTAAAGTTTTCCCGGGTCAAAATTTGTTCAACCAAGAGTATACTTTCAGTTGACTCGCAATCGTACGAGGTGTTATAGTAGGGAAAGCTAACCCTAGTCGTCTCTCAAGGAAAACTTAACAGGGCCTAATGTTCGTGTTGATCACAGAAAGCGATTAAAACCTAAACATTCTAATGCCACAAGGGTTTGAACATGCGAGGGAATTGAAATACGGAGAATTAAGCAAACAATCTAGACCGGGGGTTGTCAATCCCGAGCTAAACTAATAAAGCGATAAATCTAAACTAGGGGTTGTCAATCCCTAGTTGAACTATGAAAGCGATAAATCAAAGCGATAAATAAAAGCATAAGCAATTCTATTATTCATAGGGTTTGTCAATCCCTAATCTAAATCTAATTGCAAATAAACGAAAGCAGTAAATCATTGAGCAAATTAAACCAACGGAACATGAAAATCCAATCCACTGTCACTATGAATTGAATTGACAAAAATCATCTAACAATAATACTGTGAAAATTAATCCGAAAGACTGATAAATCCCAAAACATAAATTGATAAATAAATCATTCGACGAAAACTTGAAACAGGAATTAAAGCTAAGGATTATTTGTACTGTGTTGCCTGAAGAAATCTGGAAATCAATGGTGAAGAGCAGCCCAGCTCCGCGGCTGCGTGAGAAGAGAAAAACTGAGAACTAAAAACCGGACCCCGCACTCAACCCTAAGCGCGTATATTTATATTAAATGAATGTGAGCGCCGGATGAGAATGAGCGCAGGTTCAGAAAACGTTCTGACTTGAAAGTGAACGCTGGTTCAAAGTGAACGCCGGCTGAAAAAAGTTTCTGTCTCACAAATGAGCTAGCGTTCAGGTTGAACGCGCGTTGAAGATGGAGAACGCGCGCGGTGAGCGCCGGTTGACTCGGAGCGGGTGCTGGGCTGTCGAGCATGCACGCGGAAGGCGAGGGCACTAAGCGGCATAACGTCGCACGGAGAGAGCGCTGGGGAGCACGCGGAGGATGCGCGCTGGAGTGTCGCGCGCTGTGGGCGATGGAGCGCCGGTTGATGTGGAGCGAGCGAGGGAAATTCATGAGATGGCGTTCAGAATGAGCGCTGGAGTGCTGGGCGGATGCTGGAGGAAGGGCTGAACAGGTGAACCAGCGTTCTTGTTGAACGCGCGCTGAAAATGGTGCTGAGCGCGCGCTCATGCCTGAACCGGCGCTGGGCGTGCGGGCTGAGCGAGCGCGCGCGGCGAGCGGGCGCGCGGGCGACACTGCTTTGCGCAGTGTTTTTGTTTTGGCCCGTTCTCCTTCGTCTGAACTCCGATTTGTGCAAGGTTTTCTCCTAAGGACTCCTATCGCAACGTAATTTACTTCTTATGAAGGACAAAATCCTTAATTCCTTCTCCATTATTTATGAGAATCATTGGAAGTGTTCAGCGTCGACGCGAGAGCGGGCGCGTGGAATGCACGTGCGCGACTTTGAAGAAATGATCCGTTCTCTCTCGTCCGAACTCCGAATTGCGATCCGTTTGTGCCTATGAATTCCTATCAAAAGGATCTTCAATTATATCTGATCCTTGGAAGATCCAATTCATCCTATTTTCTGCCGTTTTCCTACAAAACATCGAGACGAACGAAGTAAGTCCGAATCAATAAATATTAATCAAACCAACAGCATAAATAGGACAAACCACTGAAAATGACATGTAAAACAATACCAAGAATCATCACAAAATCATACCAAACAACTAGCGGTCTGTCCGACTCCCCATAAGATTTCATGAAATTTAGCCATATAGTGGCTGCATCATCCATCTCTTGATGCTGGAGTTGCAAGGACTCGCAAATGGTGACAAAAAGAAGGCACTTTGCCATTCTGTTTGATTTGTCCCATTTCTCGTGATCATTGCACTCCTCATCAGTAGATGAATCGTCTAGTGTAGTGAGTACAAATAAATTTTCTTCGACAGTAAGAACAATCTCAATGTTTCGTTTCCACTTAATAAAATTTAGACCGGATAGAGGATTTTGTGCGAGCATATTGATAATCGGTGTAAGAGACCTATCTAAAAAAGTAATGTAAACACATAAGTATACGATCGCACATAATTCATAACAATAATATTGTAACCTTTTGATAAAACAATATTAATTGAAACCTCCAATCGCCCAAGGAATCCCACATGCAAGCCACACGTGTGGACGTTTACACATGAACCCCTCGACCAGACTAAAATATACTTTTTAGTCGTTTAATTTTAATCCATGTCAACTTATCCTTATGACAAATGAAATTAATGATTGGACCTTACTAGACCACATCACTATCACAAGAAGGGACTTCACGAAAAGTTGTACTTGAGGTGATGCCTAAGTAATGACCATAATTTTGACAGCAGATAATGAATTCTTAGAATTAGCAGACTCACTCGGACCATACCGCTTCCAATCTAAAATCTTTTGTCATCTCATTTTAAATCTATCTCTAGAGAACTTATGAAAATCGCATATGTAAGCCACGCGTGTGGACATTTACACATGAAACTCCCACTTCTCAATAGATTAAAATGTTTTATTTAGAAATCTCATCCAACAAACTTATGACAAACAGTGCAAGAAAGCCACGCGTGTGGACGTTTACTCACAATGCGTATCACTTTGTTTAGAGATTAAAAAGTGGAGGTCTTGACATCTTAATTTTAGAAATTAATATGTCGGATTTCTTGCATAGTCTTTTTGTTTCAAAAGGTTTGTCCATGCAGATCACGTAATCCTAGCATGCTTTCTATAGAACTCAACATGTAAAACATGTTCGCAGAATTCTAAATTATGCTTCAAAAACGCGATAAACCTAGCATGTTTACTATGCGCATCCAATCACGAAAACATACAACATGTTTATCTACGTAATTGGCATAGTCACTCGGACCATACCGCTTCCAATCCAAAATCTTTTGTCATCTCATTTTAAATCTATCTCTAGAGAACTTATGAAAATCGCATATGTAAGCCACGCGTGTGGACGTTTACACATGAAACTCCCACTTCTCAATAGATTAAAATGTTTTATTTAGAAATCTCATCCAACAAACTTATGACAAACAGTGCAAGCAAGCCACACGTGTGGACGTTTACTCACAATGCGTATCACTTTGTTTAGAGATTAAAAAGTGGAGGTCTTGACATCTTAATTTTAGAAATTAATATGTCGAATTTCTTGCTTAGTCATTTTGTTTCAAAAGGTTTGTCCATGCAGATCACGTAATCCTAGCATGCTTTCTATAGAACTCAACATGTAAAACATGTTCGTAGAATTCTAAAATATGCTTCAAAAACGCGATAAACTAACATGCTTACTATGCGCATCCAATCACGAAAACATACATAGCATGCTTCTGCATAATTTAAACATCCACGACATGCTTTGAACGATAAAAATAAAATAAATTCGTTAATCGCGGCCCACTCGTGGAACCTGTACTTCCGTGCCTAATTTATTACATAAATTTGCAAAGTACAGATCTTCAAAAATCTCGAAACGGGCCTCGCGTGCACGGGCACGGACCGGATTCGTCAAAACTAGATTTGGGCCAAATATTTAAAAACGGGCCGAAGAGTGGATCGGGCCGGGCCGGGTCGAAAAATAGGACCCAGGACGGAAAATGGGTCAGAGCCAAAAACGGGTCTGGGCTGAAACTGGGCATGGTCGGCCCAAGATGGGTTGGGTCGTGTTTGGTATGAATTTGTGCTTATTTTTGGTATTGTTTTACATGTCATTTTCATTAGTTTATCTAATTTATGCCGTTGGTTCGATTATTATTTATCGATTCAGACTTACTTGGTTCGTTTCAATGTTTTGCAGAAAATCGGCATTAAATAGGATGAAATGAATCTACCAAGGATCAAGTATAATGAAGAGCATCTCGATAGGAGTTCGTAGGTGAAAATCGTGAGTAAATCGGAGTTCAGACGAGGAAGAACGAGTCGAATTGTTAAAGTCGCGACACCACCGATCGGCCCATGCGCCAAGACGCCGCAGCGCCCGATGCCGCACACCAGCGCGCCGCCTGCGGCCACCCGCGTGCGCTCATCGCCAGCGCCGCCCGCATCACAAGACGTTACCCCCCAGCGCCACCAATTTCAGCAGCAGCCGCTCAACCGGCGCTCGCCCACCGCGTCAACCCGTGCCCGCTCGCCCGTAGTGCCAGCGTCGCGCCCGCACACCGAGCTCGTGCAACAGCGCCTCGCCTATCCGGCGCTCAACCACGAGCGCCCGCTCGCGTGTTCCTCCCCGTCGTAACCCGTCCGTGGCTGAAACCCAGCGCAGCCTCAGCGTCCTGGCGGCGCTATCAAGATCAGCCGGCGCTCGCCCAGCGCCATGCTTCCGCGTGACCTATCCAGCGCTCGTCCAGCGCCCAGCCTCCCGTAAACCGCATCCGCTCCTGTGTCAATCGGCGCTCAACTCGTCGCCCAGCCTCCTCTTGCAGCACGCGTCATGTATTCGGCGGCTGGCACGCCAACGCCCAACGCTCAATCATACCCCGCCGATGCAGCACTGCCACCTCCAGCGCGCATCTCCAGTGCGCGTTCCAGTGCTCCTCCCTTCCAGCTCTCAAGCCGGCGCTGGATCCCAACGCCCGCCCAGCCAATTTTCCTCGCGCGTTCACTCCAAACCAGCGTTCGTTTCTGAGTCAGTGACTATTGTGAGAGAGCGCTCGGTCCACTCCAGTGCTCAGTATCAATACAGATTGTTTTCTGAGCCGGCGCTCATCTCCAAACTGGCGCTCAATCTCACTAAATATAAGTGAGGACAAAGGTTGAGGTAGCATCCATAATTTGTCAACATCCTAATTCACCAAAGTATTGTGCTTTGGGAATTGAAATTATCTATTTTTCTTTGGAGAATAGGATGTTTGTTTTGAGCTTAAATGATGCATTATTTGCTTTCTTTACTGACCTATGTTCTTATATGGTTATTACTGATGCTCTGGCTGAGATGGTATTCCTGCAGGTAAAGGAATATGGATATTCCGTTGTTGATTAGAATACGTCGGGCTCACGATGTTAAACTGAGTACTAGGTGGGAGTTTATCCACAGATTTTTATTTTCTATTTCTTTCTTTCTTTTTTGTTTTGTTTCTTTGTTCTCTTTGATCTATCTATTGTCTCTGTGTTAGTTTTGCTCGAAATTGGAACGTCGTCAGCCGTGAGGTGTAGCCGTGATACTCCGGTTATGCCGTGCACGCTCACATTCCAACCCTACCACTTCCATCTATTATCAGGGAAGTCTCCTCCTCTATCGGCTATTTTTGTGTTATTAATGTTTGATCACTGGGGACAGTGCTCGAATTTAGTTTTGGGGAGAGAGTATTTGGTTTTGTGGGCGTGATATATATATATTTTGTATGCTTAATGATGTGCCCTTGTG
Source organism: Salvia rosmarinus (assembly GCA_036937905.1). Lineage (NCBI taxonomy): Eukaryota > Viridiplantae > Streptophyta > Magnoliopsida > Lamiales > Lamiaceae > Salvia > Salvia rosmarinus. The sequence goes on along the minus strand of CM072814.1, from coordinate 26,753,498 downwards.
CTTATTTTGATTGTTTAGACTTAAGCTTTGTCTATGCGATTAGGTTAGGATTTTGATTTGTGCAACTGAACTCTGTGGTATTGGTCAAATTGATTTGAATTTTCGAGACTTTTGGTGATATATGATTTGAGTGTAATGTGAATTGATGAGATTGTGACTGATAGAAAATTAATAGGGGGAAATTGATGTGATTTGTCCGACTAATGTTAGGGGTAGTGTTAACATTATGGCCATCTATATACTTGTTTCTTAAAATAAAAAAAATTAATAAAAAAAAAGGTGTGAAAAAGAAGAGAAAAGAAGGAGAATGAAACTCCAGTTTTTTTGTTGAAATTATATGAATGGAGGATAGGATTCTGCCCCTCTTTCTTGTAAATTGAGAAATGGGCATGGAAAACCACGATAGGAGACTCGAGTTCATCGAGAATTCACCTTCGAACATTGTTCCAAAATATGTTAATACTTTCTTTATTATAAAAGAAACTTGTTGCTAAAGGTGACCACATTAGTTAATTCACCCCTAACGGAGAGTTGGGTCTGAGCAGATGTTACCCTTTTATTTATTGGAAATCAATTACCATCCTAGATTTATTTCAGATTATCTTTGAATTCGTAAACACCAAGTGTGGGGGAAAAGAAATAAGGTTTGATTGATTAGACTAAGAGTGAAGTTGCTTGATTTATCTTCCTTATTCTTATTGGTATAGAGTTTGATTGAGGACAAGCAAATGGATAAGTGTGGGGGAGTTGTTTGGTATGAATATGTGCTTATTCTTGGTATTTTTTTACATGTCATTTTCATTAGTTTATCCTATTTATGTCGTTGGTTCGATTATTATTTATCGATTCGGACTTACTTGGTTCGTTTCAATGTTTTGAAGAAAATCGGTATTAAATAGGATGAAATGAATCTTCCAAGGATCAAGTTTAATGAAGAGCATCTCGACAGGAGTTCGTTGGCAAAAACCGTGCGTAAATCGGAGTTCAGACGAGGGAGAACGAGTCGAATTGTTAAAGTCGCACACGGCACCCGTCGCATGGCCCAACGCCCACGCCGCCGCCTCGGCCACCCCACGCGCTGTCGCCAAGACTCCGCCGCGCGTGCGTTTCCGCGTCGTGCTCACCAAATTTCCAGCGCCGCCTAAACCGGCGCTCGCCGTGCGCCCTGTCAACCCCACGCCCGCCGCCCGTAGCACCCAACGCGCGCCACAGCACCGGCGCTCGTGCAATAGCGCCTCGCCTATCCGATGCTCAACCACGAGCACCCACTCGCGTGTTTCCTCCCCGCCGTAACCCTCCGTGGCGCTGAAACCCATTGCCGCTCGGCGCCACCGCCTAGCAGCTACCGCGTCAGCCGGCGCTCGCCCGGCCGCCATGCTTCCATGCGACCAATCGGCGCTTCGTCCGCCGCTTGACTTCACCGCAAACCACGCGCCCGCTCCCGTGTCAACCGATGCTCAACTAGTCGCCCAGCCTCCCTCCTGCCGCGCACGATGCATCCCATCCGGCGGTGGGCATCGCCCAGCGCCCAACGCTCCCGCATACCCCGCCGACGTTGCCCTCCCACCTCCAGCGCGCATCTCCAGCGTGTGTTCCTGTGCTCCTTCCTTCCTAGCTCTCCAACCGGCGCTGGATCCCAACGCCCGCCCAGCCAATTTTCCTCGCGCATTCACTCCAAACCAGCGTTCATTTCTGAGTCAGTGACTATTGTGAGCGAGCGCTCGGTCTACTCTGTGGCTCGAGATCAATCTGATTATTTTACGAGCGGCCAACTCCAAACCGGCGCTCAATCTCACTAAATATAAATACACGCGTTAGGTCATTTTTTTGAGCTCGCAGTTCTTAGTTTTCTTCTGGCACGCAGCCGCGGCGCGTTTTCTGAATTTCTTCCGGCAATTTTTCGGACAACAAAGTTAGATTAACAGTTTTAATTTCTACTTTTATTTCTTCGAATGAACAATCTTATTTAACAATTTATGCTTTGGATTTATTAGTTATATTGGAATCAATTTCATAGTTTATCGTTTGATGATTATTATTGGATTCAATTCCATAGTGACAGTGGATTGTTTTCATATTCTTTGTTTTACATTGCTTAATGATTTCCTACTTTTGATTAATTCATGTTCTTATTGTTTGAATGATAATTATGGTTCATTTACAAGTAGACTTAGATTAGGGCTTGACGAACCCTAAGAATAGGTTTGCTATTGCTTTTGTTTATTGCTTTGATTTGTCCTGCTTTCATAGTTCAACTAGGGATTGACAACCCCTGGTTTAGATTTATTGGTTTATTAGTTTAGCTCGGATTGACAACACCTAGCTTAGGATTGCTTTTATTTCTCGTATTTCAATTCCCGTATGTTCCAAAACCCTAGTTAGCGTTAGAATGTTTAGGATTTAATTACTTTCTGTGTGCGACACGAACAATCGCCCTGTTAAGTTTTCCTTGAGAGACGACTTGGGTTAACTTATCACGCTACAATTACCTCGTACGATTGCAACTAAATTTGAGTGTGTTTTTAGCTCGATCAATTTTGGCACCGTTGCCGGGGAAAACTTTAGGCGTATTGTTTGTGTTGTTTGTTTTCTGTGTTTCTTTTCGTTTTGTTTGGTTATTTTCTCCCCCCGGTGCATGTGATCTTGTTTTTGTTGTTGGTGTCTGTTAATGCAGGGGTACCAGCAGTACAAATATGATCAAACCGGTTGGGGAGAGGAAAGTTCGTCGTATTGGGCAAATTATTCTTTCGAAGAAGGAGCCCTGTTCGACCATGTTGAGGGATATCCGCCTGTTTATGAGCAACAATATGGTTCGGGGTGGAATAACCAACCCAACTCAGAAATGTGGATTCAACCCGACCAGGATTATTGGGATCCACAGCAGCAGCAGCCGCCACCTCAGCCCGACTCGGGATGGTGGGAACCACAACATGATTAAGGATGGTGTCATCCACATTAGCCACAACCTCCACAACAATAGTGGTGCGACCCGCAACAGGAGTATTATTCACCACCACACCCACTACAACCTCAGAGATCATCTTTTGAGGATACATTCGCCCAACGAATGGACCTGTTAGCCCAAAGAATGGATGCTCAAGACTCCACACATCAGCGTTTAGAGACGCAATTGGGACAGATTAGTAGCATGCTTGATGAGCTGTTGCAGCAATGGAGAGAACTTCCAAACCAATCCAATCAGGTCTAGGCGGTCACTATTCTTGAAAGTGACCCAATTATTGAGAATTGGGTGGAAGAGACAACTGACGAGTCGCTGCAGCTAGAGAAGGTGGAAAATGAGAAAGAATGGGCACGTGAGGATGAGAAGCTGGATCAGAGCCACGAGAAAGTTGTTACAAGGACAACTGACGAGGAAGAGTGGGCACATGAAGTTGATAACACGCCAAAACCCACTCTAGAAGTGAAAGAACTGCCTCAACAATTGAAGTACGTGTTCCCAGAGGAGGACAAAGTGAGGACAAAGGTTGAGGTAGCATCCATAATTTGTCAACATTCTAATTCACCAAAGTATTGTGCTTTGGGAATTGAAATTATCTATTTTTCTTTGGAGAATATGATGTTTGTTTTGAGCTTAAATGATGCATTATTTGCTTTCTTTACTGACCTCTGTTCTTATATGGTTATTACTGATGCTCTGGCTGAGATGGTATTCCTGCAGGTAATGGACTATGGATAGTCCGTTGTTGATTAGAATACGTCGGGCTCACGACGTTAAACTGAGTACTAGGTGGGAGTTTACCCAAGATTTTTATTTTCTTTTTCTTTCTTTCTTTTTTGTTTTGTTTCTTTGTTCTCTTTGATATATCTGTTGTCTCTGTGTTAGTTTTGCTCGAAATTGGAACGTCGTCAGCCGTGAGGTGTAGCCGTGATACTCCGGTTCTGCCGTGCACGCTCACATTCCAACCCTACCACATCCATCTATTATCAGGGAAGTCTCCTCCTCTATCGGCTATTTTTGTGTTATTAATGTTTTGAGCACTGGGGACAGTGCTCGAATTTAGTGTGGGGGAGAGAGTATTTGGTTTTGTGGGCATGATATATATATTTTTGTATGCTTAATGATGTGCCCTTGTGCTTATTTTGATTGTTTGGACTTAAGCTTTGTCTATGCGAGTAGGTTAGGATTTTGATTTGTGCAACTGAACTCTGTGGTATTGGTCAAATTGATTTTGAATTTTCGAGACTTTTGGTGATATATGATTTGAGTGTAATGTGAATTGACGAGATTGTGATTGATAGAAAATGAATAGGGGAAAATTGATGTGATTTGTCCGAGTAATGTTAGGTGTAGTGTTAACATTGTGGCCATCTATATACTTGTTTCTTAAAATAAAAAAAGTAATAAAAAAAAAGGTGTGAAAAAGAAGAGAAAAAAAGGAGAATGAAACTACAGCTTTTTTGTTGAAATTATATGAATGGAGGATGAGATTCTGCCCCTCTTTCTCGTAACTTGAGAAATGGGCATGGAAAACCACGATAGGAGACTCGAGTTCATCGACAATTCACCTTTCGAACATTGTTCCAAAATCTGTTAATACTTATTTTATTATAAAAGAAACTTGTTGCTAAAGGTGACCACATTAGTTAATTCACCCCTAACGGAGAGTTGGGTCTGAGCAGAGGTTACCCTTTTATTTATTGGAAATCAATTGTCATCCTAGATTTATTTCACATTATCTTTGAATTCGTAAACACCAAGTGTGGGGGAAAAGAAATAAGGTTTGATTGATTAGACTAAGAGTGAAGTTGCATGAATTATCTTCCTTATTCTTATTGGTATAGAGTTTGCTTGAGGACAAGCAAATGGATAAGTGTGGGAGAGTTGTTTGGTATGAATATGTGCTTATTCTTGGTATTTTTTAACATGTCATTTTCATTAGATTATCCTATTTATGCCGTTGGTTCGATTATTATTTATCGATTCGGACTTACTTGGTTCGTTTCAATGTTTTGCAGAAAATCGGTATTAAATAGGATGAAATGAATCTACCAAGGATCAAGTATAATGAAGAGCATCTCGACATGAGTTCATAGGCGAAAACCGTGTGTAAATCGGAGTTCGAGCGAGGAGAACGAGTCGAATTGTTAAAGTCGCAAGACGGCGCCCGTCGCGTGCGCGCGTCCGCGCGCTGCTGCAAGACGCCCGCGCACCCGCCTCGGCCACCCCATGTGCACTCGTCGCCAGCGCCTGCCGCACCACGTGCGTTCTGCCCCAGTGCGCGCTCACCAATTTCCACTGCGCGCTTCGCCCAAATCGGCGCTCGCTCGCACGTGCCCTGCGTCAACCCCGTGCTCGCGCACCCTGTGCTCCTGCAACAGCGCCTCGCCTAAACGGTGCTCAACCACGAGCACCCGCTCGCGTGTTTCCTCCCCCGTGCGTAACCCGTCCGCGCTGAAACCCGATGCCGCTCGGCGTCTAGCCCCCAGCGCGCTACCGTGTCGGTCAAGCGCGACGCCGACGCCATGCTTCCGCGCGACCTATCCAGCGCTCGTCCAGCGCCCAGCCTCCCGCAAACCGCATGCCCACTCCCGTGTCAACCGGCGCTCAACTAGTCGCCCAGCCTCCCTCCTGCTACGCACGCTGCATCCCATCCAGCGGTGGGCATCGCCCAGGGCCCAACGCTCCCGCATACCCCGCCGACGCTACAGTCCGCCCAGCGCGCATCTCCGGCGCACGTTCCAGCGCTTCTCCCTTCCAGCTCTCCAACCGGCACTGGATCCCAATGCCCGCCCAGCCAATTTTCCTCGCGCGTTCAATCCAAACCAGCGTTCGTTTCTAAGTCAGTGACTATTGTGAGCGAGCGCTCGGTCTACTCCAACGTTCAGTATCAATACAGATTGTTTTCTGAGCCGGCTCTCACCTCCAAACCGGCGCTCAATCTCAATAAATATAAATACACGAGTTAGGTCATTTTTTTGAGCTCGCAGTTCTTAGTTTTCTTCTGGCACGCAGCCGCGGCGCTTTTCTGAATTTCTTCCGGCAATTTTTCGGACAACAGAGTTAGATTCACAGTTTTAATTTCTACTTTTATTTCTTCGATTGAACAATCTTGTTTAACAATTTATGCTTTGGATTTATTAGTTATATTGGAATCAATTTCATAGTTTATCGTTTGATGATTATTATTGGATTCAATTCCATAGTGACAGTGGATTGTTTTCATATTCTTTGTTTTACATTGCTTAATGATTTCCTGCTTTCGATTAATTCATGTTCTTATTGGTTGAATGATAATTATGGTTCATTTACAAGTAGACTTAGATTAGGGCTTGACGAACCCTAAGAATAGGTTTGCTATTGCTTTTGTTTATTGCTTTGATTTATCCTGCTTTCATAGTTCAACTAGGGATTGACAACCCCTGGTTTATATTTATTGCTTTATTAGTTTAGCTCGGGATTGACAACACCTAGCTTAGGATTGCTTTTATTTCTCGTATTTCAATTCCCGTATGTTCCAAAACCCTTGTTTGCGTTAGAATGTTTAGGATTTAATTGCTTTCTGTGTGCGACACGACACGAACAATCGCCCTGTTAAGTTTTCCTTGAGAGACGACTTGGGTTAACTTATCACGCTACAATTACCTCATACGATTGCGAGTAAATTTGAGTGTGTTTTTAGCTCGATCGGGTCGCGCGCTAGGGCACAGCCCATGTGCATGCCCCAGCACACATCCGCCGCCCTGCCTTCCGCCGAGCCTCGCCTGGACAAACAGCACCATCACCCAACCTGCCGACTCGAGCTGCTGAGGCATGCCGAGCATCGTCGCGCAGCCTGGCCGAGAGGCCCTACGTGCCGTGCCGTCCGCCCCTACCTAGAGCTATCGGGAGATACTGTCGAGTCTTCTACGCACCGACCGAGCAATCTACGTATGACTCATGCGCTGCTGCCGACGTTACCGAGAAGACACGCCGAGGTGTGACGAGAGCGCCGAGTGTTGTGCGGGCGCTGCCGAGCGATGTGTGCCCCATCATGCACTCTCATCCAGCCTCACCCGCCCGCATGCCCGACTGGTGCCGAGCCTTCCGAGTGCCGAGCAACTCGTACGTGCACGATCAACGCCGAGGCGTGCCGAGGCGTTCGCGCGAAAACTGGGCATCCCGCATGCCCGGCTGCCGAAAACTTGCTGCCGAGGGAAACCCGCCGAGGTCTTTTCGCCGGAAGCTACGGAAATCGTCCGGCATGGGCTGTCGGATCTGCCAAGAAGCCCACGCTGCATGCCGAGACCCGCACCCGAGCTGTCGACGGATCTACGTGCTAGGGTTGCGCCTCGTCCTGCGTTGGTTTCCAGCCAGCCTTCCATCGCGCCGAGCGACGGGACTCTGTCGTTTCGTTCTTTGTGTTCTTTGTCTTCGTTCTTCTTTTACAGATTTGATTTACAAAAATAAATCCTAATCTAACCACGTATTTTCTCGTGGTGAAAAACGAAATCCGATAAAAAATAAAATAAAACTAGCCATGATGAACGATAGATCCACAATTAATTAATTGCGCACGTAATAATCAAACGTGAATTAATCCAACAGAGCCAAGATACTGATCCCAGGCTCTGATACCAATTGTAGGGAAATATGATTTTAACACTTTCCCGATGATCTATCTTGGATGTTTAATTCACCATACATTGATTATATACCTAACATGCACCTATATGATTAATTGCAACACGTTGGTGTTTTCTCGTGTTTACCTGCGAATTTGTCGGGCAAGGAATGGGATCAAGACTCGTGCTTTGATCTTCTGATGTATCCCAATAGCCAAAACTCCAATGCCGAGTGAGGGCAATCTATAGAGAGTACTGCAGAAATTCGCCTTCTTCCTCACATTGAGATTTTCAAAAATCTTAACTATTGGAATCGAAAATTCTTCTCTTAGGATTAGATTTTGATTTTCTCTCACCTTATATTTATAATGCAACCCTAGATCTTATATGGATAGGTTCTCTGCATATCTAATAAATATAATAATATCTTTTCAGATAGAGAGAATCAGAACAGAGTCCCAGTGGGACTCTCCTATGTGGTGGACGAAAATCTCATTAGTTCCAGGCCTTGATGGGCCAACCCAGGGATCAAATGCAAGAAATAAAGATGAGACTCAAATAAATTAATTATCTTATGTTCAGCCTAAACATAAATTAATTCATAAACATTTATTCATGCCACTAGAGAATAAATGCTGACTTACCCCTTTATTTCCGAAGTTGAGTCGGGCTCGCACTTAGACTTCACGAATCCCCGTATTTAAGATATCGCACGTCCATTAATTATTTACAGCGTTTTGATTGCTTAAAATAACTAATCTCTTTAATTTCTTAAGTAGTACCTCTCAACCTCATTATTGTACTTGAGATAACTCAACCTGCAGGGTTTAGTACAATAAACCTTTTGAGCTCCTTAAGGGGACGTCATCATCCTAAACGGATACGGTGACTCAATACAGGCATATAGCATGACATACAAGCACTGCCACCACCCAAGATGCGGAGAATATTGGGTTATCTCATATAACCCTCACCCATAACAAGTCAAAGTGATGGTCAGCAACTCATACTCATCTAAGACTTTATCGAGGTTTAGATCAACATGAAGTCACCGAGATCTAAGTTCTTCACGATGGTCAGATAGAAGATCTCATCTTTCTGTGATCCATCAATAGGTCAGAGACGTACCAGTATTGATAAGCAACCAAGTCAAGTCACTTCTTATCTATACCGCAGCCTATACCTGTTTCAACTAAAAGTGTTCTCTTAATTGACTCATAATTGAAAGAGGTGTTGTAGAGGGAAAGGTAACCCAAGTCGTCTCTCAAGGAAAACTTCACGTTGCACATAAAAACGGTAAATCCTAAACACTCTAATACCAACGGGGGTTTTGAAACAAACGGGAATTGAAATAGCTGAAAATAAATATAAATGAAAGCAATCTAACTAGGGGTCGTCAATCCCTAGTGGAGAACCTAAGAAAACACAAATGCAAGAAGCTAAGCGTAGGACCAACTAAATTAAAATCACCAAATTGAAAGCAATAAAATTCATCGAAGAACGATTCAACACTCTACTAAAATCAAAAATCAATTGCATGAAATGTAAATTATCGAATGCCGAAAGAAACATAAAGAATCAAGAAACCAATAATCCAAAGTCTACTATATAATTAATCCACAATAGTCATAAAGCAAGAAATCACAAAGCAATAATACTATGAAATAGATTCCGATAGAACTTTCAAAGGAATGAAATGCAAGAGATAAACAAACATAAAATGTAAGAAATGATCCAACGTAAATTGAAAAGAGTGAAAAGCAAGAATTAATCTAATCTGTTGTTGTCTGAAAGCTCCTGGAAAATGCAATCCAAGAACAGCGGTTGCAGATGAAATGAAGACTAAAGAACAGCGCCGGTTCACACTGAGCGCAGGTTGAACGGGTGTTCTGACTAATGGGTGAGCGTCGGTTTGGAAAACCTTCTGTCCAGATACTGAGCGCCGGTTCACAATGAGCGCCGGCTGGAGAAACGTTCTCTATTAAGAGTGAACGTCGGCTTAAGGGTGAGTGCCGGTTGGGTAGGCGTCAGCGTGGATGTCAGTCGAGCGCATCTTTGGTGAAATCGGGCGACAAAAGGCCGAGGAGCTGGGCGAAGGCCTTGTGGCTGAACAAGCACAGAGTTGTGCAGCAATGGGCGCCAGATCGCGTGTGCGGGTCGCGAGTGCAGTGCACGGCAATGGGCGATGTACGGGCGTGTCGTGTGTGGTGAGCGATTGCGAATGAGTGGGCAAGTGTGCTGAGTGAGCAAGCGTGGGTGAGTGGGCGCTTGTGTGTCGAGCGTCGGGTGAAACGCTGGGCGCTGGAGGGGCAACGCGCATGGGAGGAGGAACACTGGATGGCCACCGTCGGCTGTGCTGGATGCTGGAGCTACAACGCGTGCGGGAGAAGGAGCGTTGGATGGCCAACGCCGAGCTGTGCTGGACGCTGGAGCTGCAATGCGCACGGGAGACGGGAGCTGGCGAGCATTGGATGGGCGCTGGGCTGGCGCGCGGGCGCTGGAGCGGGTGAGGCGAGAGATGGATGGCCTAGGTGCGGTTTGTAGGCTACGTGCACCCGCGCGCTGGGGCTCGTGGTGCTTGGTCGAGCACCGAGTGATGCTTGCGACGGGGTGTCGTGCTCGACTTTGACTATTCGCCCCGTTCTCTCTCGTTTGAACTCTGAATTAGGATCCGTTTATGCCTACGGACTCCTGTCAAGATGCTCTTCAATGTACTTGACTCATGGCAAATCCAATTCATCCTATTTAATACCGGTTTTCTACAAAATATCGAAACAAAACAAGTAAGTCCGAATCGATAAATAATAATCAAACCAACGGCATAAATAGGACAAACCACTAAAAACAACATGTAAAACAATACCAAGAATAAGCACAAAATGAAACCAAATAACTCCCCCACACTTATCCATTTGCTTGTCTTTAAGGAAAGTCTATACTAATAAGAGTAGAAAAATAACACTTGCAACTTAACTCTTAATCTAATCAATCAAATCTCTTTTTGCCTTTCCCCCAAACTTGATGAATACATAATCAAAGTTAACGTGAAAAAAATCTAAGATTGTGAAAATATCAAATCGACAAGTAGGTTATTTTTGCTCAGACCCAACTCTCCGATAGGGGTGAATTAACTAAAATGGTCACCTTTAGCAACAAGTTTCCTTTGATAACACAAAGAAAGTATTAACATATTTTGGAATACTGTTCGAAAGGTGAACTCTCGATGAACTCGAGTCTCCTAACGTTGTTTCCCATGAACTTTCTCAATTTACGATGAAGAGGGGCAGAATCCCATCATCCATTTCAAAAATATCAATAATTTACTAGAGTTTTTCAGTCTCCTCATTTTCATCTTCTTTTTTTTTAATTTTTTATATATAAAATGAAACAAGTATATAGGTAACCACAATATTAAAACTCCCCCTAGCATTAGTCGGACAAATCACGTCAATAACCTCCGATTTAAGATCAATCCACATAATCTCTTCAATTCACATTGTACTTTAATCACATATCAACAAGAGAAATGGAATTACATCAAGGTCCGATCAATACCACAGAGTTCAGTTGCACAAATCAAAATCATAATTTACTCGCATCGACAAAACTTGATTCCAAGAGATCAAAATAAGCACATCACCAAGCATGTAAATAGATAAGATACGTACACAAAACCAAATAATCTTCCCCCACACTAAATTCAAGCACTGTCCCCAGTGCTCAAAACATTAATAATGCAAAAAGGCTAATAGAAGGGGAAGATTTCCCTTAAAGTAGATGACGGAAACAGGGTTGGAAAGTGAGCATACGTGAAAGAGTTGGAGTATCACGGCTTCACCACACTACTAACAACGTCCCAATTCTGAACAAAACTAACAATAGATAACAGATAGATCAAAGAGAACAACGAAACAAACAAAAGAGAAAGCAAGAAAAAGAACAGAAAACCCGTGGGTAAACTCCCACGTAGTACTCAGTTTAACGTCGTGAGCACGACGTAATCCAGTCAACAACGGACTATTCATAGTCCTTTACCTGCAGGAATACCATCTCAGCCAGAGCATCAGTAGTAACCATATAAGCACAAAGGACAATCAAAGAAGAAAATAATAAATCATTTAAGCTCAAATCGAACATCATATTCTCCAAAGTAAAATAGATAGCTTCAACTCCTACAACACAATACTTTGGTGAATTAGGATGTTGACATATTATAGAAGCTACCTCGACTTTTGTCCTCTCTTCATCCTCCAAATGGTTGAGGAAGATATCAGGTTGTCCAAACTTAGTCTCGGTTTGATGAAACCTTTACTCTTTAACTTCATCATCTTTCCTGATTCTTTCCTCGACTTCATCCTCCTCCAAGAACATGTACTTCAAGTGTTGTGGCAGTTCCTTCATTTCCAGAGTAGGCTTTGGCATACTAGTGACTTCACATGCCCACTCTTCCTCATCAGCAGACCCTGCAAAAATTCCTCGAGGCTGTGCTCCTACTTCTTATTCTTCAGCCGGTGTGGGAAAGGTATGACTTCGGTCTCTTTCTCCTTTTCCACCTTCTATGACTACAGTGGCTTGTCTGATGTCTCTCCCACCCCATTCTCAACAATTGGGTCACTTCCTAGAATAGTGACCGCCTGAGCCTGATCGGGTTGGTTTGAAAGTTCCCTCACTGCACGTTGCTGCAACAGCTCATCAAGCATGCTATTAATCTTTCCCATTTGCGTCTCTAAACGCTGAATTGTGGAGTCTTGAGCCTTCATTCTTTGAGTGAACAGATCCTCCAAGGATGACCTCTGAGGTGGTGGTGGAGGTGCTTGTTGATACTGCTGTTGTTGGAAGAACGACTGCTGAATAGGAGGTTCCTGGAAAAAGAAGTCCTCACTACTTGAAGAAGTTAGAAGATGCTCCCAGTACGGATCATAGGCTTAATACTAATAGCCTGACGGATATCCCTCAAAATAGTTGACCTGGGCTCCTTCTTCGTAAGAAGAATTTGCCCAATACGACGAGCTTTCCTCCCCCCAGCCTGTTTGACCATATTCATATTGTCGGTAACCCTGCATTAACAGACACCAACTACAAAAATAGGATCACACGCACCGGGGGGAGAACATAACAAAAAGAACGAAAAGAAACACAGAAAATAATCAACACAAACAATACACCTAAAGTTTTCCTCGGCAACGGAGCCAAAATTTGTTTAAACTAAAAGTGTTCTCTTAATTGACTCATAATCGAATGGGGTGTTGTAGAGGGAAAGGTAACCGAAGTCGTCTCTCAAGGAAAACTTTACAGGACTTATTGTTCACGTTGAACATAAAAACGGTAAATCTTAAACATTCTAATACCAACGGGGGTTTTGAAACAAACGAGGATTGAAATAGCTGAAAAAAATATAAATGAAAGCAATCTAACTAGGGGTTGTCAATCCCTAGTGGAGAACCTATGAAAACATGAATGCAAGAAGCTAAACGTATAACCAACTAACTTATTATCACCAAACAGGAAGCAATAAAATTCATTGAAGAACGATTCAACACTCTACTAAAATATAAAATTAATTGCATGAAATGTAAATTATCGAATGTCAAAAGAAACAGAAACAATCAAGAAACCAATAATCCAAAGTCTACTATAAAATTGAATCCACAATAATCATAAAGCAAGAAATCTCAAAGCAATAATACTATGAAATAGATTCCGATAGAACTTTCAAAGGAATGAAATGCAAGAGATAATCAAACATAAAATGTAAGAAATGATCCAACATAAATTGAAAAGAGTGAAAAGCAAGAATTAATCTAATCTGTCGTCGTCTGAAAGATCCCAGAAAATACAATCCAAGAACAGTCGCCGTAGAAGAAATGAAGACTAAAGAACAGCATCGCGGTTGCGTGAAAAATAAAGACTGCACTCCCTCAATGACCTAAGCACGTATATATATATATATATATTAAGTGAGTGAGTGCCGGTTCACACTAAGCGCAGGTTGAACGGGTGTTCTGACTAATGGGTGAGCGTCGGCTCATGGAGTGAGCTCCGGTTTGGAAAACCTTATGTCCAGATACTGAGCGTCGGTTCACAATGAGCGCCGGCTAGAGAAACAGTCTGTATTGAGAGTGAACCCGGCTCAAGGGTGAGCGTCGGTTGGGTAGGCATCAGCGCGGGTGTCGGTCGAGCGTGCGCTGGCGAAACTGGGTGAGTGCGCGCTGAGGAGCTGGGCGAGCGCACGTTGTGGCTGAATGAGCGCAGAGTGTGCGGCAACAGGCGTTGTGTCACTGGCGTCGGGTGGCGAGGTGCGATGTGGCATGGCGGGCGGCGACGACAAGCGGCGTTGTGTGGTGAGCGAGCGCGGATGAGTGGGTGAGCGCACTGAGTGAGTGATAATCGTACTTTTTACTCGTTTATTAATGTTATATTAAGATGAGTTAAGATCTATTAAGTGCGTTTATATAGTCGATCTTAATGTTTTTAGCTATTTTTTGGAAGATACTACTCTTGGGTTCCTCTTTGGTGTTTTGTAGGCTTTTCAGGTGATAATCGATGCACAAGGCAAAGATGTAGCCAAATATGATGAAATGGATATGAAAATGTGACGACCCGACTTCTCAAGGAAGTACAGATCAAATAGATCGCCACTGGTATGACAATGCAGCGGATATACACATAACTAAACCAATACGATTAACCAATCAACTACGAATGAATGCATAGACTGAAAGGAATAAGCTGCTTCTATACAAACTCAAGTCACATAAGGACTTGCCCAAAAGATTCAACGTTCAAATGTAGCCCAATCAGGGTGCAATTCAAGGAACGAGGTACGACCTCAAGTTCAATACGATATGAAAATCAGTTATAATCAAGAGACACCAAACAATATCCGAGTTAGCAGCAATAAACGTGTGGATATGCATATGACGATACATGCCCAAGGTTCTAGAAATCCTTTCTATTAAAGAAACAAAACAACTGCCACTTTGCACCGCCTCGCACCCATCATCAATCCTCGCCAACCCGCACATCAAAACGAGATGCGAGCTAAGTACAAAAGTACTCAATGGACTCATCACGAAAACATTTTCTTTGTAAAAGTTATTGAGCGCCCACAATAGCACATGAGGATTTTAGTTGAAAGACTCATGCCTATCAAACATTTATCATTTTTCCAAAAGCGTTCGGCCGAACTATTTTATCCATGTTGCTCCATATCTGATCATTCATTCACTCATTCATTCATTCATCCGCTCATTCATTCACGCACTATGAGGTGGCCACCTACACATAGTCGCCGTGACCGTCGAGGTAGCTAACCTTAACACACAACACGCGTGTACACAATCCGAGTTAGTCCTTAACTAAGTCGGATCCGATTGTTACCCTTTTTTAACGTTGGTGGACCAACTCATTCACATACCACATTGGATATACCAATCTTAGATAGGATCACAACAAAACATAAACATTTGGCAGTCAATAACAGTTCATGGAATAATATTTCATAAAGCTTTTGTAAATCATGCTTTGAGATAGATATGCATATCCTTTTTGTTTCAAGGGAGCCCACCTGCTAATCCAAGCTAATAGTTCTAAGTGAGCAAGGTGTGAATGTCCTTCCTCAGCAACTACGCACGATCGAACCCTTCATAAGAAAATAGTCATTCTTAGATTCTTTCTATCGATCGAAGGTCGTTTATAAATTACGACGTAAAGTTCCAATTAGGGTTTCTTTATGATTTCATATGATGGTCTTATGATAATTCGTATTATCTTAAATTCTCAATTTACAAACTATATTACTTCATCATTCTTAGATGAACCTCAACTTATGAGTCATATACCCCGAGTCTATCCTCGACTCTTAACCTTAGTGTTCTTCTAAACGTTATTACGTTATAGATTGTTGTTTGGGCTTAAAAGATCACTAATAAAGTCCCTCGCAATCCAACGAGGTCGTCCTAGCGAGCAAGTTAATCCGAGTCGCTCTCAAGGAAAACTTAATGTATGCTACTAAGTTACCACACTAAAGCAATTAAATTTCTAAACACTCTAATCACAAAGGGTTGTTTGATTACCTAGGCGATGAATTATTAAAGAAAGAAAGACGAATTAACTAGGTGGAAATTGACAAAGCAAAGAAATTATCTAAACAAGAATTAAACCCTAGATTGAAGAACATAGAATCAACGTGATGAACCCTAGGCATAAATCGAATAGATTAAATAGAAGACAAGAATAAATAAGCAATACCAATATGAATCAACATCAAAGCATATAAATCAATATCAAAGAAATACGTGAACACGAAAGAAACGATAAAGAAATCTTACGAATAGAAACGAACGATGGAATTGAAATTAAAGTCTTCCGGAATAGAAATCCAATAATAATAATCCTTCAATAATCTTGAATCACAATCCAAAGAAATAAAGAACAATACTAGAATTACTTGAAGAACTGGAGAGAATTCTCGTGAGGAGGCGCATCCGAAAAACTGAAATAATAAAAAGAAGGGTAGGGTTTCAGTGTTTAAAACACGTATTTATAGTGCTCGAAAAATAACGCAGCACGACGCGGCAGACTCAAAAACAAATGAACGCGCGCCCAATACCGGATGCAACGCCAGCAACGGACTCGTCAACTCTCGGAAATGGGGGCAGCGCCGGACGCAACGCAGCGCCAGACGCGGTGAGTCTCTGGAAAAAATTCACTTCTAGGCGCAGCGTCGGACGCGATGCAGCGTCCGATGCACAGAGTCTTGGGACGAATCTTGCATAGGTCGCCCAGTGCCGAATGTGGGAGCTCTCGGGACGATTCATGTATTGGGCGTCCAACGCCGGACGCGCGCCAAGAGTCAGACGCGGGCGGTCTCAGAAGCGAACCCAGCGCCGGACGCAAGCCATGCACCGGACGCAGGTCTCTCTTTGATGCCAGGCGACGCGATGTGCACCCAGCGCCGGCTACGCCGAGTCCAGCGCTTGGGTGCGCTCTTTATGCACAATATGGTTGAAACGCGATCATTCCCTACACCAAACACAAACGAACATGATTCCAATAAAAGATATTCAAATATAACCAAAACGGAACCAAATCATCTAAAAAAAAAAGGAAAAACATAACCAAAAACATGCAAAACAATTGTCGGTAATCAAGTTATGATTGGTATATTAAGATATTCTCAAGCCACTAACTAGACTTAACAATTATAGTTACGTCCTAGTAGGTTATGCCTGACGACTTGTCGTACTAACACGATGAATAAAGGAGAGTCTTGACTTATGACTCAAGTGATCACGAGCTATCATGTAAGTAAGTACTTAGGAATAGATGAATTTATTTGGGAATATTGACTCGACCTTTGAGACAAAAGGATCGATATCTTATGTTCGAATATTTGTTTACTCTTTACGACATTGTTTGTTTCTCTTAACTCGTCGAAGATTATATAAGTCGTATAATCGTTATTCGTTGTCGAGTTGTCTTAACGCTCAATCTATCATCGTATTAGGTTGTCGTTGTTGAGTATCAACGTTGTGACTCGGCTTTTTGTTTCTTTAACTTAGGAAGTCACGTTTGAGTATCCTATTATTAAGAGAAAACTCTAATTTGTGTCTAACTTCGATTCTCATTAATTCCTTCTTAAGTTATCTAAATTTATCGATTTCTTTTGGATTCTCGTACATAAAGTACTATGTTGTTTACGTTTGGGGTTTTGTTTGTCGGCACAACATAAACATAACCATTCTATACCATACAATACCATACATAACATAAACTATACTAAATCATTAGAAAACCCTAATTTCTAACATAATGCAGAACCATTGTGTATGTGTGCATAAGTGTTCAATTCATTCATCACAATCACAACCATTCATTCCATGCTTATAGTTTATCCATCATAGCATCATTTACTATTAAAATTAAACTCATGCTTAACCATTTTGCTATGTTTTCGATAATTAGCAATAATTAGCATATTTATCCAATAAATTCCAATAAAATCATGATATACTCCTATCATACTATAGAATTTAATTTCCAATTCAATATCATCATATAAAATTTTAAACCATGGGTTAATTTAGCATATAGTTTTCGGTATTCATGATTTAATGAGCATTGGTGTTCAATAAAATTCCACAAAATTTATATCATGCTTATATAATATAATAAGCATGAAATATCATCTCATATCATACATTAAAATTAAACACATGCTTTTTACTACATGTATATTTTCGATAATTATAATATATATACATATATATTCAATAAATTCCATTCACTTCCCCATATGTTTATAATATGCAATAAACATGTAATATTAACATTAAACATCAACCAATATTTATAATATCACATATCATATTATTCTCAACAATTAAAATCAAATAAATCCTAAAATATATATATATATATAAAGTTTTGGCCTTTTAATAAAAATAGGAGTAGTGTCTCAAAAATTTCAAGATTAATATATGATATTCATATCATATATTAAACACTATATCTCAACTATTTCTCAACAAATAAAATCAAACAATGGCTTAAAAATACTTAAATAAATTCTGCCCATTTTTGAAAAATAGGAGTAAGGTTTAAAAAATTTCAAGATTAATATATGATGTTCATATCATATATTAAACACAATATCTCAACTATTTCTCAACAAATAAAATAAAAAAAATACAAGAAAATTCCAAAACATATTCTAAAAATTACCATATTTATTATACATGCTCCTAATACATCAACAAGCAATAATATCAAATAATATTCACAAAAGCATGCTTTATCACTTATAAAAAGAAATATAACATAAATCAAAAATATTAAACATGCTCCAACAATTTTCAAATTTTAACTACAGACTTAGAACATATTTCTAAGCATATTTCATTCATGGCTTGAGAGCATTTGATGGCTCAAAATCCACGAAAAAAATTGAATAACAAAACTAGGGTTCTTTATGAAATAAATTCAAAAAAAATCAAAAACAAATTCTACTCCATTATAAATGAAGATAATGATGAATACTACCTTAGTATGGTCTTAGAAATTTAATTTGGGGGTTGGAATGGGTGGGAAAGAAAGATTAAAGCTTGAAAAGTTGAAGAACAAATGAGAGAATTTTTAAATTAGAGAGAGAAAGAGATGGCACGATTTGGCTGAATCATTCTGCCCAAATGGGCCTTTTTTAAGCCTATATGGAGAGCCTCTTGTGGTGGTTGGGAGAAGACTAGTCAAATTACCCGATTTGGCATGTTAATACCGACTCTTTAAGTTTTATCGCACTTTCGATTGATTTCTCGGAACCTTAAGGTTTTATTTTCTTAAATAGCCTTTAAAAGACTTATTTCAATGTTTATAATAATTTCATGAAGTTCGGATGGCATCCGATAAGTCAATTCGAGTTATCACGGAAAAACAGCGTCCGACGATTAAATTATGCTCATTCGAAAATTCTATTGAATTCTTGAGCTTTCATAATTTATTTGAGTCTTATAAATCATTTCTTATTGATTTAGACCCTTGGTTCGAGTTTCGGTTCGTTCGGAACAATTTAGGGTTTTTCCGGTATATTTTCCCAGCGTTCGGTTAAGTTCTTCAGGAATTTCTTTCAGAAATTGATTCTTATAATTTCTAAATTCATAATAATATATTACTTCATGATTTTGATTGTTATCATTAATTATCATGATTAGCACAGACTGGAAATTGACCCGGCTTGTAAATAGTGCATTTAAGACTGACCGGGAAAGCATGCCCGAAATTCTCATTCTTTGGCTTCTCACATGTTTTCACGAGAAGATTCTAGAAATGAAATCCTTTTGTTGAGATTCATTCGTGATCTTTCATTCTATGTTCAGGCTATTCGGAAAACCCTAATTCGGTAGGACTAGTCACTAGATTTTTATTTATCTAGTTTTTGATCTCCGAATCGATTCTAATTTGTTTCGTTGGTTACCTTAAACATAATTAAGGTCTAAGCATCACAATTAATTGGTTTAAACATCACTAATAAAAATTTTAAATTTTTCGGGTTATTACATACCATCCCCCTTAAAATAAATTTCGTCCCGAAATTTGCTAACCTTGGAAAAGATCTGGGTATTTCTCTTTCATAGCTGATTCCAGTTCCCAGGTTGCTTCTTCTTGTCCATGGTGTCACCATAGAACTTTCACTAACGGTATCTCTTTGTTCCTTAGTTTTTTTTATACGTCGGTCCAAGATTTCCGTAGGCAATTCTACTGTGACGACCCGACTATCCAATGAAGTACATATCATATGGATCGTTACCGGTATAATAAAGCAGCGGATATAAACATAACTAATCAAGGCAATCAACCATTTAACTATTCAATAACGCATAGGCTAAAAAGGGATAAGTAATTCAATACTAACTCAAGTCGCAGAATGACTTGTCAAAAGGGGTTCAAGGTTTCAACATAACCCAATCAGGGCAAAATTCAAAGTACGAGGTACGACCTCCAATTCAATACGGCATAAAAGCAATTATAATCAAAACATTAAACAATATCAGAGTTAGGCAGCAAATAAACGTGTGGACATGCATATGACGATGCATGCCCAAGGTTCTAGAAACCTTTCTAGTTAAGCCACAAAACAACTGCTACTCTGCACCACCTCGCACCCATCATCGATCCTTGCTCAACCTGCACATCAAAAACGAGATGCAGGGCTAAGTACAAAAGTACTCAGTGGACTCGTTGCCGAAAACATTTTCTTTACCAAAAAGTTATTGAACTGCCCACAATAGCACATGAGGATTTTAGTTAAAGACTCATGCCTATCAAATATTTTATCATTTTCCAAAAGTGTCGCCCGACTATTTTATCACGTTGTTCCATATCCGTAATTCATTCATCATTCATTCGCTCATTCATTCACAAGACTATGGGGTGGCCACCTACACATAGTCGCCGTGACCGATCGAGGTAGCTAACCTTAACACACAACACACGTGTACACAATCCGAGTTAGTCCTCAACTAAGTCGGATCCGATCGTTACTCTTTTTAACGCTGGTGGACCAACTCATTCACATACCACATTCGATATACCAATCAATTCTCATCCCACATTTGGACAAACCAACCTCGATATGGACACAACAAAACATAAATATTTGGCGGCAATAACAGTTCATACGATAATATTTCATAAAGCTTTTGTAAATCATGCTTTGAGTTATGCATAGTCATTTTGTTTCAAGAAAAGCCCACCGCTAGTCTAACGCTAGTAAGTCTAAGTGGCGGTGTGGTTGTTCTCCTCGCCGACTACGTACGGTCAAACCCTTCATAAGAAAATAACATTTCTTAGATTCTTTCTATCGATCGATGGTCGTTTATAAATTACGACTTAAGTTCCCAATTAGGGTTTCTTTATGATTTCATGTGATGGTTTTAAGATAATTCTTATTATCTTACATTCCCAATTCCCAACTATATTACTTCATCGCTCATAGGTGAACTTTGACTTATGAATCACATACTCCGAGTCTATCCTCGACTCTTCACCTTAGTGCTCTTTTAAACGTTATTACGTTATAGATTGTTAGTATTCAAGTTGTGATTGGTAATTTAGGATTATCTCAAGCCACTAACTAGACTTAACAATTATAGTTACATCCTAGTAGGTTATGCTCGACGACTTATCGTATTCGCACGACAATTAAAAGATGAGTCTTGATTTATGATTCAAGTGAGCACATGCTATCATATAGCTAAGTACTTAAGAATAAATGAAGTACTTCGGGAATATTAACTCGATGTTTGAGACATAAGGATCGACATCTTATGTTCGAATCTTCGCTTACTCATTACGACATTACTTATTTAATTTACTCGTCGGAGATTACATATGTCGTATAATCGTTATTCGTTAGCGAGTTATGTTAACGCCCAACTAATTATCGTATTGAGTTGTCGTTATTGAATATTAACGTTGTAGCTCGACCTTTGGTTTTTCTAACTTAGGAACTCACGCTTGAGTATCCTTTATTAATGGAAAACCCTAATTTGCGTCTAACTTCGATCCTCGCTTATTCCGTCTTAAGTTATCGAAATTGGTCGATTTCTTTTGGGTTCTCGTACATATAGTATTATGTTGTTTACATTTTGGGTTTTGGTTTGTCGGTTCAACATAAACATAAACATTCAACATCAACAAAACCATACACAACATAAACTATACTAAAGCATTAGAAAACCCTAATTTCTAATGTAATACACCATCATTGTGTAAGTGTGCATAAATGTTCCATTCATTCACCCTAATCACAACCATTTATCCAAAGTTTCATATTACTATCATAGCATCATTCATCATCAAAATTAAACCCATACTTAGCCATTCTATTACGCTTCGATAATTAGCAACAATTAGCATATGCATCCAATAAATTCCAATAAAATCACATTATACTCCTATCATATTATAGAATTTAATTACCAACTCAATATCATCATATAAATTTTTAAACCATGGGTTAAAAGTCTCAAACTTTCGGTCATTTCAAATTAGTAAGCTTTGGTGTTCAATAAATTCCACAAAAATTTTATCATGCTTATACTATATACTAAACATGAAATATCACTTCATATCATGCATTAAAATTTTAAAACCATGCTTTTCATCTTTAAATCATTGCGGTAATTCCACATTTATATATATACATATTCAATAAATTCCAATCTTGCACAATATGTTTATATATGAAATAAACATGTAATATTAACATTAAATATCAACTAATATTTATAATATGAACCAAATGCTTGGAATTCTTTTTGTCCTCACACATATTTTACATATGTGTTCAATAATTCCCAACAATGCATATTAGGTTCATATTATTTCTAAACATCATATATCCTATTATTTCCAACAAATAAAATCAGATAATGGCTTAAAAATACTTAAATATATTCTGCCCATTTTGAAAAAATAGGAGTAGTGTTTCAAAATTTTCAAGATTAATATATGATGTTCATATCATATATTAAACACTATATCTCAACTATTTCTCAACAGAAAAATCAAACAAATACAAGAAAATTCCAAAAATATTCTGAAAATTACCATATTTATTATACATGCTTATAATACATTAACAAGCAACAATATCAAATAATATTCATAAAATCATGCTTTATCACATATAAAAAGAAATAAAGCATAAATCGAAAAAAATCAAACATGCTCCAAAAATTATGAAATTTTGACAGTAGCCTTAGAACATTATTCTAAGAATTTTTCATTCATGGCTTGAGAGCATTTGAGGGCTCTAAAGTCACGAAAAAAATGAGGAGCAAACTAGGATTTTTAAACCCAAAAATTCAAAATAAAAATTCCACTCCATTAGGATGGAAGAGGATGATGAATAATACCTTCCTATGGTTTTAGAAAGATTATTTGAGTGTGGGAGGGGTTTGGAAGGAGGATTAAAGGCTCCAAAGTGTGAAGAACAATGGAGAGAATTTGAAAACGAGAGAATTTTGGTTCCCAAGTGAGAGGCTATAATGGCACGAAAATGCTGCTGTGTTACAGCCTAATGGGCTGTCCTTAGCTCATTTGGGGTGGTCTTGGTGGTAGTTGGGAGGTGGATTGGTCAAATTACCCGCTTTGGCATGTTAATACTGACTCTTTAAGTTTTAACGCGCTTTCGATTGATTTCTCGGAACCTTAAGGTTTTATTTTATTAAATAGCCTCCAAATGACTTATTTCAATGATTATAAAAATTTCATGAAGTTTGGACGTCGTCCGATAAGTCAATTTTGAGTTATCGCGGAAAAACGGCGTTTGGCGATTAAATTATGCTCATTCAAAAATTCTATTGAATTTTTGAGCTTTCAACATTTATTTGAATTTTATAAATCATAATTTATTGATTTAGACCCTTGGTTCGAGTTTCGGGTCGTTCGGATCAATTTAGGGTTTTCCGGTATATATTACCCAGCGTTCGGTTAAGTTCTTCAGAATTTCTTTCTAATTTGATTCTTATAATTTCTAAGTTCATAATAATTTATTCCTTCATGATTTAGATTGTTATCACAATTTATTATGATTAGCACGGATGGAAGTTGTTCCGTCAGAATAGTGCTTTTAAGGCCGACCGCAAGTATGCCCGAAAATTCTCATTCTTCGCTTCTCACATGTTTTCGTGTGAGGATTCTAGAAATGAAACCGCTTGTTGAGATTCATTCTCGATCTTTCATTCTATGTTCAAGCTACTCGAAAACCCTAATCCGGTAGGACTAGTTACCGCTGATTTCTTTAGTTTTCGATCTCGAATCGATTCTAATTGCTTCATTGGTTTCCTTAAACTTAATTAAGGTCTATACCACAAATAATTGGTCTAAGCATCACCAATTAAAGTTTTAAATTTTTCGGTTATTACATACCATCCCCTTAAAATAAATTTCATCCCAAATTTGCTAACCTTGAAAAGATCCGGTATTTCTCTTTCATAGCTGATTCTAGCTCCCTGTGTCGCTTCTTCTTGTCCATGGTGTCTCCATAGAACTTTCACTAACGGTATCTCTTTGTTCTTTGCCTTTGATACGCCGGTCCAAGATTTCGTAGCAGTTCTACATAACTCATATTTTCATCGAGGACAATATCTTCGGTGGTATCACATGGTGGGATCATGTATGTACTTCCTTAGTTGTGAAACGTGGAACACATTGTGCACGCTTCCAAAACTTGGCGGCAATGCAAGTCTCTGTAGTCGTTGGTCCTATTCTTTCCGTAATCTCATAGGTCCTATGAAACGTGGTCGCAGCCTTCCTTTTATTCCGAATCTCACGATTCCCTTAGATGGAGAAATTTTCAAGAAGACCTTGTCTCCCTCTTCAAAATGTAGCTATGTACGACGTTTGTCGGCGTACGACTTCTGTCGGTCTTGGGCCTCCTTGATCCGTTGGTGGTTACGCTGCACGATCTCAATCATCTCTCCCACATAGTCAGGTCCTAATACTCTCCTTTCTCCCGCTTCATCCCAGTAAAGTGGTGATCGATATTTCCTTCCATAAAGCGCTTCATAAGGGGCCATTCCAATAGTCGCTTGGTAGCTGTTATTGTAGGCGAATTCCACAAGTGGTAACACTTGTTTCAACTTTCTCTCTATCGAGGACAACGGTTCTCAAGATGTCTTCCAACATTTGAATGGTCCTCTCTGACCGCCCGTCCGTCTGCGTGGGTGAACGCGATCGAAATTTAGTCGAGTTCCCGCTTTTGTAAACTCATCCAAAATGGACGAATTTCAATCTCTATCGACGTGATAGTCTTTGGAACTCCATGTAGACGTATGATCTCTCGAATGTACAACTGTTCTAGTCTATCTGACCCATGTGTTATTGGAATGGGTAGAAATGCGCTCTTGGTCAATCAATCAATGATGACCCAAATAGCGGTATTTCTCTTTGTGATTTGGGTAGCCCGGTAACAAAGTCTATGGCTATATCATCCCATTTCCATTCCGGTATGTCTAGCGGTTGTAAGGTTCCATACGGTCGTTGGTGGAGTGCTTTCACTTGTTGGCACGTCAAACAACGTTCTACAAATGAAGCCACATTTCGCTCATCCCATCCCACTAAAATTTCTCTTTGAGGTCTTGGTACATTTTTGTGTTGCCGGGTGTGCGGTATAAGAAGTCTCATGGGCTTCCTTCAAGATTTCGCTCTTGAGCTCTTCGCCTTCGAACACACACTCTCCGCCATACAACAAAACGTTATCTCGTGCTTCGTGAAATTCTTGTGGTTATTGTCCTTGATCTTAGCTCGTATTTCTCAGCTTTTGCTCTTCCTCTGAGCTTCTAAGATTCGGACTCTTAAGTCTGGGATTGCAATCAATGTTGCAATACAGCCCTCTATCGTCAGAGACGGGTCTATGACTTCGATGTTCATCCTCTGAAATTCCTTCATAAGTATTTCCTCATGACTGAGGAGACATCCCAAACTAGGGTGGGATTTGCGACTCAAAGCATCGGCTACAACATTAGCCATGCCTGGCTGGTAATTGATACCACAGTCGTAATCTTTCACTAGTTCTAACCATCTACGCTGTCTCATGTTAAGATCTTTCTGCTCAAAGAAATATTTCAGGCTCTTATGGTCAGTATAGATCTCACATCTAACTCCATAAAGGTGATGCCTCCAGATCTTTAAGGCATGTACGACCGCTGCTAATTCCGTGTCGCATGTAGCATAGTTCAACTCATGTAGGCGTAATTGCCTTGAAGCATAAGCAATAACCTTGCCTTCTTGCATCAAGACACAACCTAGTCCATTCTTTAAAGCATCCGTAGATTGTGTATTCTTTATCCGCCTCTGCATCGCTAGTACAGTGTCGTCAATAACCCTTTCGGCCTCGGAAACTAGCCTCACACTCTACCGTCCATATGTACTTGATTCCTTTCTCAACAATTGGGTCATGGGTCGGGCTATCGTTGAAAATCCTTCGATAAATCTCCGATAGTAGCCGGCAAGTCCTAAGAAACTCAATTTCATTCGGTTCTTTGGTGACTCCCATTCTCGAATCAGTAGCAATCTTCGAGGGTCTACTTTGATTCCTCGGCGGACACAATGTGACACGAGAATGTCATCGCCTAACCAAAACTCACACTTGCTAAACTTGGCGAAGAGTTGCTCTTGCCTCAACGCTTGTATACGTTCTCAAGTGCTCTTTGTGTTCTTGGTTATTCTCGAGTATATCAGATATCGCCTATGAACACTAAGACTAATTTGTCTAAGTATGGGTGAAACACCCGCTCATAATATCCATAACATCGCCGGGCATTCGAAGTCCAAATGGCATAACGATGAATTCGAAATGACCATACCTTGTACGGAAAGCCGCTTTAGGTACATCCTCTAGTCTAATCCTCAATTGGTGATATCCCAACTTTAGATCTATCTTTGAAAAGACTCGCTCCTTTAAGTCGATCAAACAGATCGTCAATTCGAGGCAAGGATACTTATTCTTAAGAGTTATCTTATTTAACTCTCGATAGTCTATGCACATCCTCAATGTACCATCCTTCTTTTCACGAAAAGGATGTGTGCTCCCATGGAGACACACTGGTCTAATGAATCCTAACCCAAGAGTTCTTGCAGCTGATCTTCAATTCCTCAAGCTCCTTTGGTGTCATCCGTATGGAGCTTTTGACACGGGCGTAACTCGGTTCGAGGTCGATCGTGAACTCGATCTATCGGTTTGGCGGTAATCCCGATAGTTCATCTGGAAAAAACATCGGAATACTCTTTCACGATCGGGATGTCTTCTATCCTCCTCTCATTTTGATCTTCTTCCTGGAGGTAGACGAGGTAAGCATGGTTCTCGGTCTTATTCAGCAACGTCCTTGCTTGTAGTGCGGATATAATTGGGACTCTTCTTCCCATGCTGATCGCATGAAAGTCTATAGGTTTCTCTCCGGTGTTGGAAAGAAATTTTCCTTTCATTACAGTGATGGTCGCACTATGTTCGGTTAACCAATCCATTCCTAGGATTATGTCCACATCCGTCATAGGTATGACATGAAGGTTATCTGTCAAGACCTTAAGTGAGCCTAGTCCAAATTCGAGGTTCGAGCATATGTGGGTTATCGTTCTTATGCCTCCCATCGAGAAGAAATTATCATGATTTGTTCAGCGTTTGGGATCTAATCCTAAGTTCTCACGCATGCTTCAACAATAAAAGAACGCGAGGCGCCAAGATCAAACAAGAGGATAACGAGCAATTGGAGTAGTATTTCCATACCGCCAAGTTTCCTTGGCGGCTCTCGCGGAATTTCCTTTCCGGTTGAGGCGTAGGCCCTAGTTCTTTGGGCGGTTGTTGTTGTTGATGATGTTGTTGCCATTGTTGCGGTTTCTTCTTTGTTGTTATTGTTGGAGTTGGCGGTACTATCGCTGCGGTTGTTGTTCTTGTTATTGGAGTTGGCGGTAATGTTGCCGCGGTTGTCGCCATTGTTGTTGTCGTTTCACCGTGGTTGATATGGTCGCCGATTTGGCTGGTAGTCTCGAACCGGGGTTGTCATTTGGAACGGTTGAGCTTGGATAGCCCGGACCGGCTGGACTCGATCCGGTACATTGGGACAACCATTCTCTCATTGGCGCATCCCTGGACAGTCCCTGGAGTAGTGACCCTTCTGGACACATTTGAAACATTCATCATTTGTGAACATGTAGACTCCTTTGTGACTTCTATGGAACTTAGGGCATACAGGGAGTTTCACGAATATTTAGTTTCCTCCGCCAGGCGTGGGTACTATGTTACGTTCATTGCCTTGTCCGTGCCTAGATGGAAAATTACTCCCTTACCATGGCCTCATGTTGGCCTGGCCAGCATTTGATCCTCGACCTTGGTGGGGTCCTTCCCACTTTCTCTTTCCACGATCTCCTTGGTGATTCGTGGATGTACAACGACAAATCTATGCTCGTGCAAGGCGGCCTCAATGTCCAATGCTCTACTAACGACTCGAGATAAGTCGATTTCCATGACAAACTAGCGACACTCGATCTCATGACGAGTCCCGCCCAAAATTTCTCGGTCCTCTTCTCGTCGTGTCGAACAACCGAGGTGCATACCGTGACATCTCGCAGAGGCACGGTCGAAATCAGGACCGTGGTTTTCCTTGTCGCAGATTTTAGAACTCGTGTCCTTTCCTCTTACGGTAGCTCTTAGGTATGTACTTCTCGTACACTTCCTACTTGAATTCTTCCCATGTGTAAGCTTCTAGTTCCTCTTCATATAAGGTCTTTCTCTTCACCTCCCACCAGAAATCGACGGCACCAGTCATTTGCAAAGCAACGCATGACAAGCGTTTTAAGAGGTACAATGAAGGAAGTTAAAGATTCGTTCTAGCGCGTGAATCCATAGTTCCGTATCCACGAGATTCCCAATCCCGTTGAAAATTGGCGGATTTCGCCTCGAGGAATGGCCTCAATCCTTCTTGCCGATGGTGGTGGTGGAGTGTCCTCTCCTTCAAGTGTTACATCGCAGCTTTTCCTTCTCGTCGGTATTCTATCATTCTTAAATATACGCAATCAAATATCTTCTTATGCCATCCATCAGGATCATAAATATATTAGTGCGATATTTATATATAATCATGCGCATAAGTCTAGCGATCGTCGAACATCACATAATACGACATCAAAACCAATGGCTCGATGAGCTATCATCATCTCAAAGAAAATGCCTCTACGAGGATTTTCATCGCGTTTTGAGATTTACAAAATGGGCCAGTACGGAGTATGATGTTCCCAAAAGCTAATATCAATATCACTCCATCGCACCTAGTCACGGTGCTTTCAAAAATATAAACGCCACCGAGGTCATCAAAATAAGGGTTCATGTCGAAACGACCTATCGCTTCCGTGATGCATCACAAGATATACAAAAGTATATAAACAAAACATTATCTAGTCTTAATAACTAGATCCATAATCACCTGTGGTGTAAATAGGGCTCAACGTGTCGAGTCGAACCGGGAGTATGGCTACTATCAACTTCGCTCATCTCATCGCCGAAGGCGTGTCCTCCTCCTCAACCTCAACATTGAGTGTGGGAGCCATGATCTTCGTGACTCTAACGACTCTAGCTTCTTCTATAGTAGCGTGTCTCGCCGGATCTCAACCATGATCTCCTCATAGGCATTGGTGGAAACGGAGAAACGGTAAGATAGGCATAGGTTTCTCTCACGGCGCATGCGGTTAGGCCACGTGAATCAATCTCTACAGATCGTGGTACATGGGTCCGCACGGGTGGCGGCGATTGAACTAGGGAATTCTGATAGGTAGAGGTGAGTGCTGGCATGGAATGATCGGCGATGCTGGTCGGGTGGCAATGACGGGGCTCGAATCCTACTGGCGGTAGGACCGAAAAAGTGATTTATCGAGGACGGAAAGATCCAGCCTCGAATATGTTCCTGCCACCGCCAGGCAAGAATGCAGGTCTATCAGATGCCAAGCGAGGCACCTTCGGATGAAGCCACTTGGGAATCTCATCACGCCAGGTGTATTCTCGTTTAGGGAGATACGGTCCACAAGGTGTAGCTCCTTATACCATGAATACGTAGTTCAGGTGGCTGATGGAACGGGGTAAGTTCACCTCAAGATCGAAGCTCTCTCGGCGACGATATATGTATTCGAGATGATATCTCGTGTATACCCCCGCCTTGGTGGCGATTGAAATCATCGTAGTATGATATACCACGGCCTGCAGCAGCAGCAAATGACTCATGAAGTGAGCAAAGAACTTGCTCACGCCGCCTCCTTGGCAAATCTAGTAGGAACGGCAGAACGTACAACCTCCTCGTGTGTGGCTCTACAGATAAAAGAGTGCAGTCGTAAAAATTATCCGACCATAATCTAGTATCCTATATTCCTAAGTTCTTATGAAACTACTTTCATGATTTGTCTTCGGAAGAGACCGTATGGTCTCTTAGGGTAGCACAAACTTTCAATGTCTAGCCTTTGAGTAAGGCTAGTGGTCACCCTTTTCATTGGGTTATGAATTCCTTATTTTCATTCGAATCATAACATTCAATCATATGCTCCCACAATACTCCAAATTCTATCATTCTTTTTATACATACTTTCTTAGCGTTATGCTTTGATTCTTCGTTATAGCCACGATAGAGATAGCACGATAGTGTTCAAATTTCTTGGCAGAGAGGTTGAGACTCATAACAAGGCGAACCTCCGCTAAACAATCGCTCGTCATCTTAGAGTCGTTGAATTCTCATCCTCAAATATGTTCGGATGGTGATTTTTAAAATTTCTATGTTCTCGCTCTTCCTTAGTATTCCGTTCAATCGGGATACCTTATGTTCTCATACTAAGTTCGGAGCAATAAGGATCATGCGCCTTAAGAGTCTATGTTCTCATGGGAAACATACTCATTTATATTATGCATCTAGATGCTTTGCATATAGGAGTAAACACAACTCATAACATATATGCGATAAATGATATTCTCATATCATTCCTCTATCAATTTTCCGAGTTTTCAACTCTTTTCAATCTAACAACCGATTATTTTCAAAATAACTTTTCAATGTCAATCATTCATTTTTCCAAAATCCTGGAAACAACTACTCCATTTGAATTGTTGAGACTTTTCTCCTTTCAAACATATTTCAACCTTCAAAACAATACGACTTTTGTAAGTCCATTTCACATTTCATAAACTTCTATCATTTCAAACAACTTTCGGTTGAAATAGTTACCTTCTTCCTCGTTGAGCGGTGACGACGATGGGGTGCAAGTCAGAGGCAATCAAATACCAACAGTTTCAAGACTCAACTTTCAACTTAAGATTCAAGGAAAGGGTTTCTAGGGTTCAGAGCGAACAAGTGCTCTGATACCAATTTGTGACGACCCGACTATCCAATGAAGTACAGATCATATGGATCGTCACCGTATAATAAAGCAAATGGATATAAACATAACTAATCAAGGCAATCAACCATTTAACTATTCAATAACGCATAGGCTAAAAAGGGATAAGTAATTCAATACTAACTCAAGTCGCAGAATGACTTGTCAAAAGGGGTTCAAGGTTTCAACATAACCCAATCAGGGCAAAATTCAAAGTACGAGGTACGACCTCCAATTCAATACGGCATAAAAGCAATTTTAATCAAAACATTAAACAATATCAGAGTTAGGCAGCAAATAAACGTGTGGACATGCATATGACGATGCATGCCCAAGGTTCTAGAAACCTTTCTAGTTAAGCCACAAAACAATCGCTACTCGCACCACCGCGCCCATCATCGATCCTTGCTCAACCTGCACATCAAAAACGAGATGCAGGGCTAAGTACAAAAGTACTCAGTGGACTCGTTGCCGAAAACATTTTCTTTACCAAAAAGTTATTGAACTGCCCACAATAGCACATGAGGATTTTAGTTAAAGACTCATGCCTATCAAATATTTTATCATTTTTCCAAAAGTGTCAGGCCTGACTATTTTATCACGTTGTTCCATATCTGGTAATTCATTCATCATTCATTCGCGCACTATGGAGGTGGCCACCTACACATAGTCGCCGTGACCGGTCGAGGTAGCTAACCTTAACACACAACACATCGTGTACACAATCCGAGTTAGTCCTCAACTAAGTCGGATCCGATCATACCCTTTTTAACGCTATGGACTAACTCATTCACATACCACATCGATATACCAATCGATTCTCATCCCACATTTGGACAAACCAACCTCGATATGGACACAACAAAACATAAATATTTGGCGGTCAATAACGGTTCATACGATAATATTTCATAAAGCTTTTGTAAATCATGCTTTGAGTTATGCATAGTCATTTTGTTTCAAGAAAAGCCCACCGCTAGTCCAACGCTAGTAAGTCTAAGTGAGCAGGTGTGGTTGTTCTCCTCACGACCACGCACGGTCAAACCCTTCATAAGAAAATAACATTTCTTAGATTCTTTCTATCGATCGATGGTCGCTTATAAATTACGACTTAAGTTCCCAATTAGGGTTTCTTTATGATTTCATGTGATGGTTTTAAGATAATTTTATTATCTTACATTCCCAATTCCCAACTATATTACTTCATCGCTCATAGGTGAACTTTGACTTATGAATCACATACTCGAATCTATCCTCGACTCTTCACCTTAGTGCTCTTTTAAACGTTATTACGTTATAGATTGTTAGTATTCAAGTTGTGATTGGTAATTTAGATTATCTCAAGCCACCAACTAGACTTAACAATTATAGTTACGCCCTAGTAGGTTATGCTCGACGACTTATCGTATTCGCACGACAATTAAAAGATGAGTCTTGATTTATGATTCAGTGAGCACATGCTATCATATAGCTAAGTACTTAAGAATAAATGAAGTACTTGGAATATTAACTCGATGTTTGAGACATAAGGATCGACATCTTATGTTCGAATCTTCGCTACTCATTACGACATTGCTTATTTAATTTACTCGTCGGAGATTACATATGTCGATAATCGTTATTCGTTAGCGAGTTATGTTAACGCCCAACTAATTATCGTATTGAGTTGTCGTTATTGAATATTAACGTTGTAGCTCGACCTTTGGTTTTTCTAACTTAGGAACTCACGTTTGAGTATCCTTTTATTAATGGAAAAACCCTAATTTGCGTCTAACTTCGATCCTCGTTTATTCCGTCTTAAGTTATCGAAATTGGTCGATTTCTTTTGGGTTCTCGTACATATAGTATTATGTTGTTTACGTTTGGGGTTTTGGTTTGTCGGTTCAACATAAACATAAACATTCAACATCAACAAAACCATACACAACATAAACTATACTAAAGCATTAGAAAACCCTAATTTCTAATGTAATACACCATCATTGTGTAAGTGTGCATAAGTGTTCCATTCATTCACCCTAATCACAACCATTTATCCAAAGTTTCATATTACTATCATAGCATCATTTATCATCAAAATTAAACCCATACTTAGTCATTCTATTACGTTTCGATAATTAGCAACAATTAGCATATGCATCCAATAAATTTCAATAAAATCATATTATACTCCTATCATATTATAGAATTTAATTACCAACTCAATATCATCATATAAATTTTAAACCATGGGTTAAAAGTCTCAAACTTTCGGTCATTTCAAATTAGTAAGCTTTGGTGTTCAATAAATTCCACAAAATTTTATCATGCTTATACTATATACTAAACATGAAATATCACTTCATATCATGCATTAAAATTTTAAAACCATGCTTTTCATCTTTAAATCATTTCGTAATTCCACATTTATATATATACATATTCAATAAATTCCAATCTTGCACAATATGTTTATATATGAAATAAACATGTAATATTAACATTAAATATCAAATAATATTTATAATATGAACCAAATGCTTGAATTTTTTTTCCTCACACATATTTTACATATGTGTTCAATAATTCCCAACAATGCATATTAGGTTCATATTATTTCTAAACATCATATATCCTATTATTTCCAACAAATAAAATCAGATAATGTCTTAAAAATACTTAAATATATTCTGCCCATTTTGAAAAAATAGGAGTAGTGTTTCAAAATTTTCAAGATTAATATATGATGTTCATATCATATATTAAACACTATATCTCAACTATTTCTCAACAAAAAATCAAACAAATACAAGAAAATTCCAAAATATTCTGAAAATTACCATATTTATTATACATGCTTATAATACATTAACAAGCAACAATATCAAATAATATTCATAAAATCATGCTTTATCACATATAAAAGAAATAAAGCATAAATCGAAAAAAATCAAACATGCTCCAAAATTATGAAATTTTGACAGTAGCCTTAGAACATTATTCTAAGAATTTTTCATTCATGGCTTGAGAGCATTTGAGGGCTCTAAAGTCACGAAAAAAATGAGGAGCAAACTAGGATTTTAAACCCAAAATTCAAAATAAAAATTCCACCCATTAGGATGGAAGAGGATGATGAATAATATCTTCCTATGGTTTTAGAAAGATTATTTGAGTGTGGGAGGGTTTGGAAGGAGGATTAAAGGCTCCAAAGTGTGAAGAACAATGGGAGAATTTGAAAACGAGAGAATTTTGGTTCCCAAGTGAGAGGCTGTAATGGCACAAAAATTATGCTGTGTTACAGCCTAATGGGCTGTCCTTAGCTCATTTGGTGTGGTCTTGGTGGTAGTTGGGAGGTGGATTGGTCAAAACCCGTTTTGGCATGTTAATACCGACTCTTTAAGTTTTAACGCGCTTTCGATTGATTTCTCGGAACCTTAAGGTTTTATTTTATTAAATAGCCTCCAAATGACTTATTTCAATGATTATAAAAATTTCATGAAGTTTGGACGTCGTCCGATAAGTCAATTCTGAGTTATCGCGGAAAAACGGTGTTTGGCGATTAAATTATGCTCATTCAAAAATTCTATTGAATTTTTGAGCTTTCAACATTTATTTGAATTTTATAAATCATAATTTATTGATTTAGACCCTTGGTTCGAGTTTCGGGTCGTTCGGATCAATTTAGGGTTTTCCCGGTATATATTACCCGGCGTTCGGTTAAGTTCTTCAGGAATTTCTTTCAGAATTTGATTCTTATAATTTCTAAATTCATAATAATTTATTCCTTCATGATTTAGATTGTTATCACAATTTATTATGATTAGCACGGATGGAAGTTGTTCCGCTCAGAATAGTGCTTTTAAGACCGACCGCAAGTATGCCCGAAAATTCTCATTCTTTCGCTTCTCACATGTTTTCGTGTGAGGATTCTAGAAATGAAACCGTTTGTTGAGATTCATTCTCGATCTTTCATTCTATGTTCAGCTACTCGGAAAACCCTAATCCCAGGGAGGACTAGTTACCGCTGATTTCTTTAGTTTTCGATCTCGAATCGATTCTAATTGCTTCATTGGTTTCCTTAAACTTAATTAAGGTCTAAGTACCACAAATAATTGGTCTAAGCATCACCAATTAAAGTTTTAAATTTTTCGGGTTATTACATCTACGTAACTCATATTCTCATTGAGGACAATATCCGTCGGTGGTATCACATGACTGGGGTCATGTATGTACTTCCTTAGTTGTGAAACATGGAACACATTGTGCACGCTTCCAAAACTTGGCGGCAATGCAAGTTTGTAAGCCGTTGACCCTATCATTTCTAAAATTTCATAGGGTCCTATGAAACTTGGTCGTAGCTTCCCCTTGATTCTGAATCTCACGATTCCTTTTGATTGAGAAATCTTCAAGAAGACTTTGTCTCCCACTTTAAAATGCAGTTCTGTGCGACGTTTTGTCGACGTACGACTTATGTCAGTCTTGAGCCTCCTTGATCCATTGGCGGATCTGTCTCACAATATCGATCATCTCTCCCACAGAGTCAGGCCTAATACTCTCATTTTTCCCACCTCATCCCTGTAAAGTGGTGATCAACATTTCTTTCCATAAAGAGCTTCGTACGAGGCCATTGCAATAGTCGCTTGGCAGCTGTTATTGTAGGCGAATTCCACAAGTGGTAACACTTGTTCCCAACTTTCTCCTCTATCGAGGACAACGTTTCTCAACATGTCTTCAAGCGTTTGAATGGTCCTCTCGGATTGTTCGTCCGTCTGTGGGTGGAATGCGGTACTGAAATGTAGTCGAGTTCCCAATTCTTTTTGCAAGCTCATCCAAAATCTGGATGGTAATTTTGAATCTCTATCAGACGTGATAGTCTTTTGGACTCCATGTAAGCGTATGACTTCTCGAACATACAACTGTGCTAGTCTGTCTGATCCATGTGTTATCGGAATGGGTAGAAAATGCGCGCTCTTGGTCAAACGATCAATGATGACCAAAATAGCGGTATTTCCTCTTTGTGATTTGGGTAGTGCGGTAACAAAATCCATGGCTATGTCATCCCATTTCCATTCACGTATGTTTAGCGGTTGCAAGGTTCCATACGGTCGTTGGTGGAGTGCTTTCACTTGTTGGCACGTCAAACAACGTTCTACGAATAAAGCTACGTCTCGCTTCATTCCATTCCACCAAAATTTCTCCTTGAGATCTTGGTACATTTTGGTGCTTCCGGGTTGTGCGGTGTAAGAAGTCTCATGGGCTTCTTTCAAGATTTCGCTCTTAAGCCCTTCGTCTTCTGGAACACACACTCTCCCGTCATACAACAAAACATCATTTGTTGCTTCTTTGAAAGTTTTATGGTTGTTGTCCTTGATCTTGGCTCGTACTTCCTCTAGCTTCTTGCTCTTCCTCTGAGCTTCCAAGATTCGAGCTCTTAGTCCGGGATTGCAATCAACGTTGTAATACAGCCTTCTATCGTTTGAGACAGGTCCATGACTTCGATATTCATCTTCTGAAATTCCTTTATAAGTGTCTCTTCATGACTGAGGAGACATCCCAAACTAGGGTGGGATTTGCAACTCAAAGCATCGGCTACAACATTAGCCTTGCCTGGGTGGTAATTGATACCACAATCATAATCTTTCACTAGTTCTAACCATCTACGTTGCCTCATGTTAAGATCTTTATGCTCAAAGGAATACTTCAGGCTTTTATGGTCAGTATAGATCTCACATCTAGCTCTATAAGGTGGTGCCTCCACATCTTTAAGGCATTTACGACCGTTGCTAATTCTAGATCATGCGTAGGATAGTTCAACTTATGTATGCGTAATTCCCTTGAAGCATAAGCAATAACTTTGCCTTCTTGCATAAGAACATATCCTAGTACATTCTTTGAAGTGTCCGTGTAGATTGTGTACTACTTATCTGCTTCGGGTACTGCGAGTACATGTGCTGTTGTTAGCAACTCCTTCAATCTCTGGAAACTGCCTCACACTCAGCGGTCCAAGTGTACTTGATTCCTTTTCTCAACAGTTGGGTCATGGGCCGGGCTATCATTGAGAATCCTTCGATAAATCTTCGATAATAGCCGGCAAGTCCTAAGAAACTCCGAATTTCATTTGGGTTCTTCAACGACTCCCATTCACGAACTATGTCGATCTTCGAGGGGTCTACTTTGATTCCCTCGGCGGACACGATGTGACCTAAGAATGTCACTTCGCCTAACCAGAATTCACACTTGCTAAACTTGGCAAAGAGTTGCTCTTGCCTCAATGTATGCAGCACAATTCTCAAGTGCTCTTTGTGTTCTTGGTTATTCTTGGAGTATATTAGGATATCGTCTATGAATACTGCTGGGGCATTTGTAAGTCCAAAGGGCTTGACGATGAATTCGAAATGACCATACCTTGTACGGAAAGCCGTTTTAGGTACATCATCTGGTCTAATTCTTAGTTGGTGGTATCCCGACTTTAGATCTATCTTTGAAAAGACTCCTGCTCCCTTAAGTTGATCAAATAGATCGTCAATTTGGGGCAAATGATACTTATTCTTAAGAGTTATCTTGTTTAACTCTCGATAGTCTATGCACATTCTCAGTGTACCATCCTTCTTCTTTACAAAAAGGACAGGTGCTCCCCATGGAGACACACTGGGTCTAACGAAACCTAACTCCAAGAGTTCTTGCATTTGGATTTTCAATTCCTCAAGTTCTTTTAGTGCCATCCGGTATGGGGCTTTCGACACAGGGGCAGAACCTGGTTCAAGGTCGATCGTGAACTCAATCTATCGGTTTGGCGGTAATCCCAGTAGTTCATCAGGGAATACATCGGGATACTCCTTCACGATCGGAACGTCTTCTATCCTTCTCTCATCATGCTCTTCCTCCTGGAGATAGACAAGGTATGTGTGGTTATCTTTCTTGTTCAGCAACGTCCTTGCTTGTAGTGCGGATATGATTGGGACTCTTCTCCCCATGCTGATCCCGTAAAAGTCTGTAGGTTTCTCTCCGGGGTGTTGGAAAGAAATTTTCCTTTCATTACACAGGATGGTCGCATTATGTTCGGTTAACCAA
This sequence comes from Salvia rosmarinus, assembly GCA_036937905.1. Taxonomy (NCBI): domain Eukaryota; kingdom Viridiplantae; phylum Streptophyta; class Magnoliopsida; order Lamiales; family Lamiaceae; genus Salvia; species Salvia rosmarinus. The sequence continues at coordinate 26,715,476 of CM072814.1, read as the reverse complement.
TCCATTCCTAGGATTATGTCCACATCTGTCATAGGTATGACGTGAAGGTTATCTGTCATGAACTTAAGTGAGCCTAGTCCAAGTTCTAGTTCGAGCATATGCGGGTTATCGTTCTTATGCCTCATACCGAGAAGAAATTCTCATGATTTGTTCAGCACGTTTAGAATCTAATCCTAAGTTCTCTACGCATGCTTCAGCAATAAAAGAATGCGAGGCGCCAGTATCAAACAGTAGGATAACAGATAATTGGATGAATGTTCCCTTACCTGCCAAGTTTCCTTGGTTCCTTGGCGGTTCCTGCGGGAATTCCCTTTCCTGGTTGAGGGCGTAGGCCCTAGCTTGTGGTGGTGGTTGCTGTTGTTGGTGATGTTGTTGTTGTTGCGGTTGTTGCTGCTATTGTTGTTGCTGTTGTTGTTGGGGCTGTCGGTACTGCTGCTGCGGCTGTCGCCATTGTTGTTGCCGTTGTCGCCGTGGTTGGTATGGTCGTTGAATCGGCTGGAAGTACTGGATCGGGGGCTGTTGCTTTGGAGCGGTTGGGCTTAGATAGCCGGACGGGTGGCTCGGTTGGCACATTTGACGACCATTTCTCCGCGCGTCTGTGGCGTCTAGAGTATGGCCCTTCCGCAACACTTGAAGCATCCGTCAATTGTAAATGCGCATGCCCCCTTGTGACTCCTATGGCACCTGGGGCATACGGGGAGCCTCACAAATTTATGGTTTCCTCCACCAGGTGCGGGTACCATAGGGCGTCCATTTCCTTGCCCGTGCCCAGATGGCACGTTGTTCCCTTGCCATGGCCTCCTGTCGGCCTGGCCAGTGTTGGATCCTTGACTTTGGTGGGGTCCTTCCCACTTTCTCTTTCCACGATCCCCTTGGTGATTCGGGGGATGTACAGCGACAATCCTGTCCTCAGGCATAGCAGCCTCGATGTCCAATGCCCGACTGAGGGCCTCACGGTAAGTTAGATTTTCGTGACCAGCTAGCGATACCCTGATCTCTTGGCGGAGTCCCGACCGAAACTTCTCAGTCCTCTTCTCGTCGGTGTCGACCAACTGAGGCGCATACCACGACATCTCACAGAATGCACGGTCGTAATCTGTGACCGTGGTCTTTCCTTGTCGCAGGTTGTTGAACTCATGTTCTTTCCTCTTCCGGTAACCCTTAAGAATGTACTTTTCGTACACCTCCTCCTTAAACTCCTCCCAGGTGTAATCTTCAAGTTCTTCTTCGGGTAGGGTCTTCATCTTCGCCTCCCACCAAAACTCGACAGCACTAGTTATCTGGAAAGAAACGCATGACAAGCATTCTTGAGAGGTGCAGTGAAGGAAGTTAAAGATTCGCTCCAGCGCGCGAATCCAAAGTTCAGCATCCACGGGATTCCCTGTCCGATTGAAACTGGGCGGGTTCTATCTGAGGAATAGTTCCTCAATCCGTCTTGACGGTGGTGGTGGTGGAGGGGTGTCATCTCTTTCGGGTGTTACCTCACGGTTTCTTCTTCTCGGTGGCATTCTATCTTTCATAAATATACATAATCAGATATTTTCTTATACCATCCGTCAGGATCATAGATATCTTAACACGATATGTATATATAATCATAAACATAAATCTAGCACGTCATCGAACACCACATATCGTAATCTCAAAAACGAAAGCTCTCGGGGAGCTATCATCATATCAAATCAAATGTCTATACGAGGACTTTCATCATCACTTTTACGATCCACAAAAGGCCAGGTACGGAGTATGATACTCCAAAAATTAATATCATCATCACTCATTGTACCTAGTCACGGTGCGTACAAAAATCTAAATGCTACCATGGTCATCAAAATAAGGGTTCATATCGGGTTGAACTATTGTTTCCGCACGCATCAAAACATATACAAAAGTATATAGACAAAACACTATCTAGTCCTAAGAACTAGATCCCTAATCGCCCGGAGTGTAAAATAGGGCTCAGCGTGTTGGATTCAGAACTAGAAGTATAGGTACTATCAACTTCCTCCATATCATCGTCAACAGGCAGGTCCTCCTCAGGATCCTCCTATGGGTCCTCCTCCTCTATGACCTCAGCATCGAATGTGGGATCCACGGGCTCTCGGACTCTAATGACCATAGCTTCTCCCATAGCAGCCAGGTCTCGGTAGATCTCAATCGTGATGTCCTTGAAAGCAGCGGATGGAAACAGAGCAGCAACAAGACGGGCACAAGCTCCTCTCACAATGCCTGCAGCTAGGCCACATGGATCATCAACCTCCACAGTATCATGGTACAGGGGTCCATGCGGGGGTGACGGCGGCTAAGCTAGGGGAGCACCGGTAGGTAGAGATGGATGCAGATGTAGAATGATCGGTGGCGATGGTCTGGGCTGTTAATGATGGGGCTCGAATCTTACTAGCGGTAGGACCAAAAAAGTGAGCTGTCGAGGACAGAAAGGTCCAGCCTCGAACATGTTCCTGCCACAGCCAGGCAAGAATACGGGTCCATCAAATGCCAAACGAGATACCTCCGGGTGAAACCACTCGGGAATCTCATCATGACAGCTGTATTCCTACTCGGAGAGATACAATCCACAGAGTGCAGCTTCGTATACCATGAATACGTAGCTCAGGTGACTGGCGAACGAGGTAAGTCCGCCTCAAGATCGAAGCTCTCTCGGCGTCTATAGATGTAATCTGCCGATATCTCACGGGCATATCCCTACCAGTCGGATGGCAGTCTCACGATCAGTCGAAGCACATCGTCATAATATGACGTACAACGGGCATGTGCAGTGGCCCAATGACGTACGAAACGAGCTAAGAACTCGTCGATGTTATCTCCTCGGTACATCTGATAGGAACGGTAGGAACGTAGCAGCTCCTCAGGTGTGGCTCTAGAAGATAAATGGCGCCTAGTCGTAAAGACTGCCCGAACCATCTTATATTTCTAAGTTCTTATGAAACTACTTTCATGGTTTGGTTTCTGGGAGGAGACTGCATGGTTTCTTAGAGTAGAGCAACGTTCGATGTCTAGCCCTCGGGTAAAGGCTAAGTGGTCATCCTATCTTATTGGGTTCTGGATTCCGTATTTCTATTCGCATCGTAACATTCGATCATATTCGTTCCCATAGTGTGCTAACAAATTGATCTTTCTCTCTATACTTCCTTAACGTTATACTTTTATTTTCCATTATCGCCACGACAGAGGCAACACGCATGGTGTTCAGAATTCCTTCGCATAGAGAGGTTGAGACTCATAATAGTGCGAACCTCTAGTTAAGAAATCGTTTTGTCTTCATAGACTCGTCGTGTTCTCATTCACGATTCCGTTCGGATTACGATTCTTAAGATTTCTATGTTCTCGTTCCTCCTTAGTATTTCATTCAATTGGGAATACCTTATGTTCTCATACTAAGTTCGGCGCAAAATGGATCATGCATCTTAGGTGTCACAGCCCGATTTGGCTACTACCTTATCGGACTGCGACTTGGGGTTTGGGCTAAGTAAACATTAAAAGGATAAGGTTTTCAACTTATTTCATCTACGAAGAAACATAGATGTTTGCAAAGCATCAACGAGATTAAAGATAAAAGAAAATAGTTTATATAAAGGATAGTTTCAAAGGTTCCAACGAAACGGTAGCTTTTACAAAGCCTTCAACAAAATATTCAAGAACTAACATGGTTATAGAATATAAAAGAGTCTCAAGAGTTTGGCAGCGGAATAAACGTGTGAGACATGCATATGAAGATGCATTCTCAAGGCGAACCAAAATGTTCCATTCTTAGTTGCAAAAAGATTTCCACTCAACTCCGCTCCGTTCCGTCACCAGCTCAACCTGCACATTTAAAAACAAACATGCAGGGTTGAGTACAACGTACCCAATGGACACATGCCGAAAACATTTTCTCATTTTACGAAACATTGTACTGCCACTATCACAGTAAGACACAAGGGTTTTATTCGAAAAGGCCTTGCTCTTACTAAAACATTTTCATCATTTCTCAAGATCGACTGGCCAGTCATTTTCTTACAACGTATATTTCAAGTCGGCTATGGATAACGCGCCGGGAGGGAGGCCTCCCTTCACCCGGATGCAAACTAACCGCCCAGCGGTTCAGAGCACAACGGACCGCCCAGCAGTTCACAGGCTCAAGTGTACACAACCCTAGCTAAGATTTCCCCATCTCCTCTAGCCTAGGATCCGAATTCATAACTCTTCCTGTTGCCCCAGGCAACCCGAATGGACATATACAAAACATAAAACATTTTTGGCAGACAATATCGTATCTCATCATTTGCAGTATAAGAAAGCAGTAAAGTAATAACAGTAAATACTTTCGAAAAATCATTTTCCAAGAAAGCTCGTAATTTGTTTTGAAAAGAGTGCCCACCTCGAGAACTTAAAGTTCTTATGTCACTAGTGTTTACTTTCCGTTTCCTTTCGCCTTCGAGCTGAACCTTATCAATGTAAGAAACGAGATTTTAGCATATTACTATGCTTTTCGAAAATCATTGATCCGAAATAACGGAGGTACTAACATCAACTCTAAAATCATCCAATGATTTCTTTATCGCACTTAACAACTATATCACGTCAATTATATTTGTTTCGTCTCGTAAAGAGATAATACTTCCTCTTTATATCCTTTTCTTCTGTTCACATCTTTTCGCGTAGATTATGAACCTTAACTTCATCACTAACGTCGTTACGTACTAACGTATCAATATACTTCGTACGTTTATACCTTAATCAATTTATTTTCGACGTTATTTCATGTATTCCTTAATATTAACTTATACAACTATTATCTTACATATATATACTCTTTTTCTATCGATTTTCAATCATATACTTATAAATCTCAACTTTTCATGTATCATACTATATTTTTATAGGATCCATACTATCACTTATCATGAGACATCATAATTCTTCATGTTTACACTTTTTCGAAAATTTCAAATAATTAACTAAATATTTTTCAAAAATTCTAATTAATTCACATAACATATTATTATCATCATATATCAATAATATGACATAATATTCATCATACACAACTTGTACATCAATATTTTATGTTCTATGATTTTCGAAATTATCATCTCATAATATTCCATATTTTTTTCCAAAAATTATGATTTATTTCGCACGTACTTGAATATTACTAACTACTATCATTTCATGCTCACAACAACATTTAAAATTCATGTTCATCAACATATAAATCTTGCATAATTTCGATCATAGCATTAAATTTCATAACATGCCTAACTTTGTATTAAAATCATAATACATGCTTATAAACATCATATAAACATATTTACTTAACAATTTAAACATGCCATCCCAGGCTCTCGCCTCGCTTTTCCATGCACGTCCGGGCTGGTACCCAGCGCCTAGTTCAAAGGCTCATTGGTACCCTGGGCTTATCCATCTCACCCGCGCCCAGCCGCCATGCAACCAGCCCGCCTCTTGCCTTGCCTCGCCTCCCTACCATTTCACGCCTGTCGCGCTGGCCTCTTCTCCTGCTGAAGCTCAAAGACGCTTGTTCCTCCTCCGGCCAAGATGAGCGCCGGCGCCCAGCCCACCACCTCCGTTGAGTCTCCACCTGCTCACCCTTCTCCGTAAGTTTTCCGAACCGGCGCGCATACGTAATCCGGCGTTCACTTTGAAGTCGAACGCTCAACTGCGCTCATTATGAACCGCGCCACTTTTAATTAATATATATATGCTGCTTAGGTTTCGGCTTGGGGAGTTCGATTGACGATTTTCTCCGGCCCGCGGCGCTCTCCATCGCCTTCCTTCCAGATTTTTCAGCAACAACAATGAGATACAATTTTATTTTGATTCTCGTTTTATTTTCGCTATTGAATAATATATTTATCGGTTTATGCTTTGATTCATTTGTTCTTTCGGATTAAATTTCATAGTGTTTTGTTTGATGGTTTCGTGGATTCAATTTCATAAGTGACAATGAAGTGTTCTCGTGTTTCTATCAATTTATATTACGAATGATTTCTGTTTTCGCTTATTTTCAATTAGATTCGATTAGGGATTGACAAACCCTATGATTAATAGAATTGCTATTGCTTTTATTTATCGCTTTGATTTATTGCTTTCATAGTTCAACTAGGGATTGACAACCCCGGTTTACATTTATCGCTTTATTAGTATAGCTCGGGATTGACAACCCCTAGCTTAGATGTCATTAATTCTCAAGATTTCAATTCCTGTGTTTCAAACCCCGCTGATGTTAGAATGTTTAGGATTTAATTGCTTCACGGTGCGACACTAACAATAAGCCCCGTTAAGTTTTCCTTGAGAGACGACTCGTGTTAACTTCACCACGCCACGATTACCTCGCATTTATCATGTAGTAATTTGAGTGTGTTTTAGCTCGATCAATTTTGGCGCCATTGATCAAATTGATTTTGAAATTTCAAACTTTTGGTGATATATGATTTGAGTATAATGTGAATTGACGAGACTATGATTGATAGAAAATGAATAGGGAAAATTGATGTGATTTGTCCCGCTAATGTTAGGGGTAGTGTTAACATTGTGGTTGCCTATATACTTGTTTCATTTTATATATATAAAAAACTGTGGAAAATGTGTGAAAAAGAAAAGAAAATGGTGAGAATGAAAGCTCCACTATTTTGTTGAGATTGTTGAAATGGAGGATGGGATTTTGTCCTCTTCTCGTAATTTGAGAAATGGACATGGAAACCATGTTAGAGACTCGAGTTCATCGAGAGTGCACCTTCAATATTATTCCAAAATCTGTTAAAACATTGTTTATGCTTTATAAAAGAAACTTGTTGCTAAAGGTGACCACATTAGTTAGTTCACCCTAACGGAGAGTTGGGTCCGAGCAGAGATTACCTTTTTATTTATTGGAAGTCAATTGCCGTTCTCGATTTATTTCACATTATCTTTGAATTAAGTGAACACCAAGTGTGGGAGAAATGCAATAAGGTTTGATTGATTAGAATAAGGGTAAAGTTGCATGAGTTATCTTTCAACTCTTATTAGTATAGACTTTGCTTGAGGACAAGCAAATGGATAAGTGTGGGGGAGTTGTTTGGTATGATTTTGTGGTGATTCTTGGTATTGTTTTACGTGTCATTTTCTATGGTTTGTCCTATTTATGCCGCCGCTTTGATTAGTATATATCGATTCGACTCATTTCGCTTGTTTCGATGTTTTGTAGGAAAACGGCAGAAAATAGGATAATTGGTTCTGCCAAGGATTAGATATAATTGAAGAGCCTTTCGATAGGAGTCCGTAGGCGAAAACAGATCCTATTTCGGAGTTCGGACGAGGAGAACGAGATGAAACGTCGGTCGCACGAGCGCCCGAGCACCCGCACGCCAGGGCCAAAGACACAGCGATGCCTCGGCCACCAGCAAGGCGTGTCCGCCAGATCCCGTGACTCCCAAGACTCGCCCGCACACGTCGCCGGCGCCTGCACGACGAGCCACCATTTCACTCGCCAGCTCACACAAGACGCTTCACACCTAATCCCAACAACCGGCGCTGGTCTTCACCGGCCAGGCCAACACGCGCCGCGCCATCCAGCGCCTGCCTCGCTTTTCCAGACCTCCCGTGGCTGGTACCTGGCGCCTAGCCAACGCCACTGGTACCCCAGCCCATCTCTCACCCGGTGCTCCAGCTCGCCATGCGCGCCCTGGCTCCATCTCGCCATGCAATACCAAGACAATACCGCCTCGCCTCAGCGCCCATTCGCGCCCGGCGTGGCTGGGCATCGCCTATCGCCTTCTTCCAAGAAGCCCAAAGACGCTGTTGCCTCCTCCGGCCAAGATGAGCGCCCGCTCCATCCAGCTCACCCTCCAAGCGTTGAGTCTCCACCGCGTTCACCCTTCTCCGTGCCTTTCTCGAACCGGCGCTGCATACGTAACCGGGCGTTCACTTTGAAGTCGAACGTTTTCAACTCGCGCCATTGAACCGGCGCCACTTTTAATTAATATATATATGCTGCTTAGGTTTCAGTTTGGGAGTTCGATTTTCTCCGGCCGTGTGACGCTCTCCATCGCCTTCCTTCCAGTTTCTCAGCAACAACAACGAGATACATATAGCATAAATCTCACATATGTCACATAATTTTGAAAGCATGTAACATAACATGTCATATATGAATTTCTAATATTTTTGTATGTAATAATAAGAGTTGTATGATTTCTAACCTTCTAGTCGGTTTTGATCGACGTCGGCAATGTTTTTCTTATCTAAGGTTGAAGAGATTTTTGGAGAGCACTCTCTATATTTTTCTCTCTATTTCTCTCTTATTTTTCTTGCTATTTTCGGTTATATGGAGTATAATGGGGGTGGTCTCCTATTTATAGAGTTTATGAGATGATTTAATCATTACTTTATGAAAATATCTTAATCTAAAGTCAAAAATTACAACTCCTTTTTATCTTCTAAATTTTCAATCCCAACAAGTTGTATATGAGACAAATATTTATCTTATCCTATAGTTTATTTAATTAATATTCAACCTTATCAAAATTTAAATGTCATTATCAAAGAATTCCAAAATTGTTTCTTACCTATTTTAGTCTAAATTTTCGGCCACCTCCATTAAATTAACACATCCACTTGTAAATTTAATGATTCACCTTATCTTATCATAAATAATATCTCTTCATCATAATTATATAGTTTAATATTCCAAGATATGGTGGCCACCTACACATAGTCGCCGTGACCGATCGAGGTAGCTAACCTTAACACACAGTCACACGTGTACACAATCCGAGTTAGTCCTTAACTAAGTCGGATCCGATCGTTACCCTTTTTAACGTTGGTGGACCAACTCATTCACATACCACATTGGATATACCAATCTCAGATAGGATCACCACAAAACGTAAACATTTAGCAGTCAATAACAGTTCATGGAATAATATTTCATAAAGCTTTTGTAAATCATGCTTTGAGATAGATATACATATCCTTTTTGTTTCAAGGGAGCCCACCTGCTAATCTAAGCTAATAGTTCTAAGTGAGCAGGGTATGAGTGTCCTTCCTCAGAAACTACGCACGATCAAACCCTTCATAAGAAAATAACCGTTCTTAGATTCTTTCCATCGATCGAAGGTCGTTTATAAATTACGACATAAAGTTCCCAATTAGGGTTTCTTTATGATTTCATATGATGGTCTTAAGATAATTCCTATTATCTTACATTCTCAATTTCCAAACTATATTACTTCATCATTCATAGATGAACCTCAACTTATGAGTCATATACCCTGAGTCTATCCTCGACTCTTAACCTTAGTGTTCTTCTAAACGTTATTACGTTATAGATTGTTGGTAATCAAGTTATGATTGGTATATTAAGATATTCTCAAGCCACTAACTAGACTTAACAATTATAGTTACGCCCCAAGTAGGTTATGCTTGATTTAATTATCGATTAACACGACGAATAAAGGTGAGTCTTGACTTATGACTCAAGTGATCACATGCTATCATGTAAGTAAGTACTTAGGAATAGATGAATTTCTTCGGGAATATTGACTCGACCTTTGAGACATGAGGATCGACATCTTATATTCGAATATTTGTTTACTCTTTACGACATTGTTTGTTTCTCTTAACTCGTCGAAGATTATATAAGTCGTATAATCGCTATTCATTGTCGAGTTATCTTAACGCTCAATCTATCATCGTATTAGGTTGTCGTTGTTGAGTATCAACGTTGTGACTCAGTTTTTTGTTTCTTTAACTTAGGAACTCATGTTTGAGTATCCTATTATTAAGATAAAACTCTAATTTGTGTCTAACTTCGATTCTCATTAATTCCTTCTTAAGTTATCGAAATTTATCGATTTCTTTTGGATTCTCGTACATAAAGTACTATGTTGTTTACGTTTGGGGTTTTGTTTGTCGGCACAACATAAACATAACCATTCTATACCATACAATACCATACATAACATAAACTATACTAAAGCATTAGAAAACCCTAATTTCTAACATAATGCAAAACCATTGTGTATGTGTGCATAAGTGTTCCATTCATTCATCACAATCACAACCATTCATTCCATGCTTATAGTTTATCCATCATAGCATCATTTACTATTAAAATTAAACTCATGCTTAACCATTTCGCTATGTTTTCGATAATTAGCATATGTATTCAATAAATTCCAATAAAATCATGATATACTCCTATCATACTATAGAATTTAATTTCCAATTCAATATCATCATATAAAATTTTAAACCATGGGTTAATTTAGCATATAGTTTTCGGTATTCATGATTTAATGAGCAATGGTGTTCAATAAATTCCACAAAATTTATATCATGCTTATATCATATACTAAGCATGAAATATCATCTTATATTATACATTAAAATTAAAACACATGCTTTTTACTACAGTTATATTTTCGATAATTATAATATATATACATATATATTCAATAAATTCCATTCACTTCACCATATGTTTATAATATGCAATAAACATGTAATATTAACATTAAACATCAACCAATATTTATAATATCACATATCATATTATTCTCAACAATTAAAAATCAAATAAATACTAAAATATATATATATAAAGTTTCGGCCTTTTCATAAAAATAGGAGTAGCGTCTCAAAAATTTCAAGATTAATAAATGATATTCATATCATATATTAAACACTATATCTCAACTATTTCTCAACAAATAAAATCAAACAATGGCTTAAAAATACTTAAATAAATTCTGCCCATTTTTGAAAAATAGGAGTAAGGTTTCAAAAATTTTAAGATTAATATATGATGTTCATATCATATATTAAACACTATATCTCAACTATTTCTCAACAAATAAAATCAAACTAAATACAAGAAAATTCCAAAAATATTCTAAAAATTACCATATTTATTATACATTCTCCTAATACATCAACAAGGAACAATATCAAATAATATTCACAAAAGCATGCTTTATCACTTATAAAAAGAAATATAACATAAATCGAAAAATATTAAACATGCTCCAAAAATTTCAAATTATAACTACAGCCTTAGAACATATTTATAAGTATATTTCATTCATGTCTTGAGAGCATTTGATGGCTCAAGATCCACGAAAAAAAATGAAGAACAAAACTAGGGTTCTTAATGAAATAAATTCAAAAAAAATCAAAAAAATTTCTACTCCATTATAAATGAAGAGAATGATGAATACTACCTTAGTATGGTCTTAGAAATTTAATTTGGGGGTTGGAAAGGAAGATTAAAGATTGAAAAGTTGAAGAACAAATGAGAGAATTTTCAAATTAGAGAGAGAAAGAGAGGGCACGATTTGGCTGAAGCATTCTGCCCAAATGGGCCTCTTTTAAGCCTATACGGAGAGCCTCTTGTGGTGGTTGGGAGAAGACTAGTCAAATTACCCGATTTGGCATGTTAATACCGACTCTTTAAGTTTTATCGCACTTTCGATTGATTTCTCGGAACCTTAAGGTTTTATTTTCATAAGTAACCTTTAAAAGACTTATTTCAATGTTTAAAATAATTTCATGAAGTTCGGATGGCATACGATAAGTCAATTCCGAGTTATCGCGGAAAAACAGTGTCCGGCGATTAAATTATGCTCATTCGAAAATTCTATTGAAGTCTTGAGCTTTCATAATTTATTTGAATCTTATAAACCATTTCTTATTGATTTAGACCCTTGGTTCGAGTTTCGGTTCGTTCGGAACAGTTTAGGGTTTTTCCGGTATATTTTCCCGGCGTTCGGTTAAGTTCTTCAGGAATTTCTTTCAGAAATTGATTCTTATAATTTCTAAATTCATAATAATATATTCCTTCATGATTTTGATTGTTATCATTAAATATCATGATTAGCACAGACTGGAAATTGATCCGGCTCGTAAATAGTGCATTTAAGACTGATCGGGCAAGCATGCCCGAAAATTCTCATTCTTTGGCTTCTCACATGTTTTCACCAGAGGATTCTAGAAATGAAATCCTTTTGTTGAGATTCATTCTCGATCTTTCATTCTATGTTCAGGCTATTCGGAAAATCCTAATTCGGTAGGACTAGTCAATTGTTTATTATTTCTCTAATTTTCGATCTCCGAATCGATTCTAATTCGTTTCGTTGGTTACCTTAAACATAATTAAGGTCTAAGAATCACAATTAATTGGTTTAAACATCACTAATAAAAGTTTTAAATTTTTAGGGTTATTATAGAAAAATATGGATGTGAAAGGTTTATAATGTTGAAGAGTATCTCGATAGGAGTCCATAGGCGCGAGAGAACGGATCGCAATTCGGAGTTCGGACGCGAGAGAACGGAGCGAAACAGCAAAGTCGCGCATTCTACGTAGGAGTTCGCGACCGTGTTCTCGGCTGCGAGAAAGTGTCCAGAACGTATCGGGCAGAGCTCGCGGCCGCAAGCCCGGCTGCGAGACGTGACCGTTGGGCGCGAATTAGGGTTCGACCGGCGCCTATATATACCCCTAGGCTTGCCCATGCGCCTCCAACACGCAACACACTTATTTTGACCGATTTCTTTCAGTTTTTTACTAGTTTTTCACTTTCTTTCATTCTAGCTTTGATTTATATTCATTTAGTCTTTAGTTTGTCATTGTTCTAAGCATTGTAATCGCTTGGGAACGATTTCATTCCGGGCAAATTCATTATTTTCCAGTTTTCTAGTTGGGTTTGGATACGAACCCAACCATTGTTCTTCCGACGCTACACTACGGGTTTTATCTATACATTTCTTATTTCTATGCTTAAATCGTATTTTATTTCAATTCATATGTCTAGCTAAATTCTTGTTCTAATCCTGGGGTTTGTATGATTCTATCATAAGTATTGTGATTCTTGCTATCTGTTGTTTACCTTCCAGGCATTGATTTGTGATTCTTGGTGCTTATTCGTATGTATTAATTTCTGATCAATCTTGATGCATACATAGTTGCCAGTTAATTTCTTAACAGTTTTAATTGTCAATTGATCTTGAATGCGCAATACGAATAAGCTTTGAGTCGTAGCTAAGATCGGAACATTCGTAGGAAGCTATTCTTTGTGTTCTTTTTGGAGTTGCTAATTTTCACCTAGAGACGTAACAGTAATAGGAAAATTAGTAATCTACTGTCACAATTGTCATAACTAAAATTGTTGGTTACATATGTTATCTTTCATCTTGTCTGGATTAAAATTGGTTAATTGGGCAGGATGAACATACACTGTGGGTATGATTAATACATCCCTAGTGTTAGTCTTTCAGTCTTATTATCTCTTTGAGTATTTGTTTATTTATCTTTATTTGCTTTAGTTGATCTTGACTTTGAATTTAATATTCGAGGTCCCAAAACCTTTTCCAAAACAGAATCTGTCACTTGGATAATGATGAAGGATTATTGAGTTAGCTTCTGTATTTTTGCGTTGCAATCCCTGTGGATACGATACTCGACTACCCTATCTACTTTCACGTTTTCGTGTTAGAAAAAGTAGCGATCAAATTTTGGCACCGTCGCCGGGGATTGTTAAGATTATATAGGAATAACTTGACGATTTGGAATTATTAATTCAAGTTGTAATTTTATTTTATTTGTTTTTCTTGCCAGAGCTGATTTCTCCCTTTTTCTTCAGGTAGTTTATGATCACAAGGTCCTAATGACCTCCTGAATTACCTATAGATCCAGAAATCAAAAATACCCAAAGGAGAAGGAGACGAGAAAGAAGACAGCGAGAAATGGTAGCTAATCCGAACAACGGGGGTGTTCATCCCGAGAATGTTGCACGTCTTTTGGCAGAGTTTGCAGAGATGTAGCGCCAGATGACGAACGTAGGACTCCTCCCTGCTGTAGAGACGAGACCGCTGAACCATATGTACCGACCTCCTACTGAACAATTTCAAGGAGGCGGATGGGGCCCTGAAGTAAATGCGAACAATTTCAAACTGAAGCCAGCCCTAATAAGCATGGTACAAGGAGAGCACTTTGGGGAAGAGTGAAAGAAGATCCGAATGCTCATCTGGAGACATTCTTAGATATTTGTGACACCATCAAGCAAAACGGGGTGCCACAAGATACGATCCGGATGCGCATGTTCGGATTTTCTCTGCGCAACTAGACGAAGGATTGGTTTAAAAGCCTAGATTGAACTGGAATAAATAGTTGGGGGAAACTTTGCGAGAGGTTTCTTTTGAAATATTTTTCGTCGACTAAAGCGCAGAAGATCAAAGCCGAGATCTCCATTTTTACCAACAAGGAGATGAATCATTATTCGAGGCATGGGAGAGATTCAGGGGTCTATTGAGAAAATGCCCTCAGCATGGATTCTCCAAAGAGTAGTAGATCACGCAGTTCTATAGTGGACTGACGCTTCACACGAGAAGCATCGTAGATGCATCGGTAGGGGGATGCTTATTGAATCGACGAGTGGAGAAGGCCAGCAGAATCATAGAAGAGATGGCTGCTAACAGCTATCAATGGCCGATGGAGAGAATGCATGTGGTTAAAGCAGCTGCTGTAGAGAGTGACTCGAGATACGATGATCTCATGGAGAAGTTTACTCTTTTGAAAAGCCAGTTCGAGACGGAGGATGTTAATTTTATAAATCAGAGGAACCGTCCTGGGGAAAATCCGGCATACCATCCTAACAATAGGAAACATCCTAACCTCCAGCAGGCTTCGCAGTGCAGAATGGGATTATTCAGGAGCCGAAAAAGCAGAGCTTAGAGGAGATGATGCAACAGTTGGTTGTGAGCAACCAACAATTGGCGGCTCAGCAGAACGCCTTCATCAGTAGCACTGGTCAGAGGATAACTCATATGGAGTCCACTGTGACAGCTATGGGGAAACACATGAAGATGATGGAAAACCAAATCAGTCAAATAGCCACACAGCTGAATGCGTAACAAAAGTCGGGCCAATTTCCTAGCACTATGGAGGTAAATCAAAAGAATCAGTGTTTTGCCATCCAGTTGAGGAGTGGGAAAGAGTGCCAGAACCATCCCGAGCGAGAAGAAGAAAATGCACTGAACGAGGAGGAGCTCACGACCAAGCTCACGATCGCGAGCCCGGCCGCGAGAAAAGAGGCAGAACGTATTCCAGAGAAGCTCGCGACTGACCTAGCGACCGCTAAGCCGGCCGCGAGAAAAAGGCCAGAGAGCTTTGACGAAGAGCCACCGACCGAGCTAGCGACCGCTAGCCCGACTGCGAGGAACAAGACAGATGCGACTCCAGGAGCTCGCGACCACCCTAGCGGTTGCAAGGGTGGCCGCGAGGCAGACGCGAAGAAGAATTATCCAACTTATACTCCTCCCGTTCCTTTCCCAAGTCGGCTAGCTCAGTCGAAATATGACGAGGAGTTCGCCCGATTCAAAGAGATATTCCAGAAAATTAACATCAACATACCTCTCTTTGAAGCGCTTCGAAACATGCCCGAATATGTTAAATTCCTAGAAGATGCATTAGTGAGCAAGAAGAAGTTAGGAAAATTTGAAAAAATTAACCTTTCTGAAGAATGTAGTGCTATCTTACAGAGGAAGTTGCCTCTGAAGCAGAAAGATCCTGGGAGCTTCACGTTGGAGTGCGAGATTGCTGAGCATACATTTCCCAACGTGTTGTATGATTTGGGAGCGAGCATAAATTTGATGCCCTTATCTGTGTTCAACCGCTTGGAGCTAGGGAAGATGAAGTCAACAAAAATCTCATTGATGATGGCTGACAGGTCAGTCGCATATCCTAAGGGAATAGTTGAAGATGTGTTGGTAAGAATTCGGGACTTTATCTTTCCTGCTGATTTTGTTATTTTTAGACATGCCTGAATTCAAGAATCAACCACTAATCTTGGGTAGACCTTTTCTAGCAACGGGTCGTGCTTTAATTGATGTGCATGAAGGTGATCTCACATTTCGTGTCAATGATGAGGAGCTCAAAATTTCAATATATGATACCATCAAGTAACACGATAGTTCAGAGCATGAGGATTGCTATTCGATCACCACTGCCACTGCCACTGCTAGACAAGTCTCGCGCTTGGAGGGAAACCGATCAGTCGATGAGAATGCTAAGAAGAAGAGTTGGACTCGGCATGGAACTCCGATTGATTCGTTCAAGTTTGGGGGGGGGCACTTCCACACTCAGTGGTGATCTGCCATGAATGCTAAGTATAAGAGCAAGCACAAGTTTTGCAAGAAAGCAGTTGCCAAAACACCGGATTGATTGGGGTATGTGATGGTCTAGCTAAAGACGTTAAATTAAGCACTTGTTGGGAGGTAACCCAATTTTTGCTTTATTTTGCTTTGTTTTG
Organism: Salvia rosmarinus; assembly: GCA_036937905.1. NCBI lineage: Eukaryota > Viridiplantae > Streptophyta > Magnoliopsida > Lamiales > Lamiaceae > Salvia > Salvia rosmarinus. Next base: position 26,699,175 of record CM072814.1, on the reverse strand, counting down.
ATGTTCGTTTTGTTTTGCTTTCGCTTTTGTTTTGTTTTCATTTTGTTCATTCTTGTTTTGTTTTGTGTCTGTTTGGGGTTGAGTTGAATGACGAGCAGCCGATGATGAGAATTATTTTATTAGAAAATTTGACTGCAACTGATTTTGTGATACGAAGCATGTTATGATTATTGTGAGTATTGAGCCTTTGAGAACTTGATCACATTTTTGAAACATGTTAGACTTGAGCTTTTGACTGTCATATATTTGCAGTCTTGTTTCTTTCTGTGTGAATAGTTTGAAATAGCATGGTATCTCTAGAACTTGTTCTGGATTTTTTTCGAGGTTGCATTGATGTGCTTAAGAATTGGGAGATGATATTAGGCATTCTTTTCTTAGCCTATATACTATCCAAACACTAACATGTTAATCATTTAATCCTTTGATGAGCCCGGTTGAGCCTACCTTATTTTTTTATATAGCCGTGGGTTGGGTTATGTAGTTAGTATGATGTTTGGTTGGGAGAATTGAGGGTTGGGAAAAAGAAAGAAAAGAAAAAATAGATGATGAAAAGTGATAATCAAAAATAGTTGCTTACCCATATAAGTTCGAAATGAAAAAAAAAAAAAAGTTGACGCTAGTGTGTGAAAGAATATAAATGGGTAAGTAGCTAGTGCTTGAGATGAGTACATCATTTATATGATAAGTGTGATGTTCTTAAAAGAAAAATAACTTTTTGGTATGGAAAATTGAAATAAATTGTTAAAGTTTGGGAATTATGTCTTATGATATTTATGGTGTTTTCATTATGGGATTATGAGTCACTTAGCCTAAATATATCCTACCTTACCAAAGAGCCTACATTATAACCCGTTATAAAGACATTTTTGATCTTAGTTCTTGAGCACATATTTGAGCAATGGAGAATTAGACGATTTGCAAGGTTATGGTAGATTCCGTGTGTTTTTAAACTTTGAGAGTATACACATCCTCATTGATACACTTGAGTGTTTGAGATTCTTATATATATATATATATATATATATATATATATATCCATGCCATGAGGATTTAAGTTTGAGAAGGCTTGTGCTTATGGTTATTATGATATGTGGAGTTGAACAGAAGATATTGTGATTTTTTTCATTTAAGATGAATCTTTTGTTGCTCATTACTCTGAGGCTCATTGTTGTTGTCGTTCGACTCATTCCCTGTCTTTTGGTTGTCTTTCGTTTGTTCTGTTTTGTTTGAGGACAAACAATGCTTTATGTTTGGGGGTGTGATAATCGTACTTTTTACTCGTTTATTAATGTTATATTAAGATGAATTAAAATCTATTAAGTGCTTTTATAGAGTCGATCTTAATGATTTTAGCTATTTTTTGAAGATACTGCTCTTGGGGTTCCTCTTTGGTGTTCTGTAGGCTATTCAGGTGATAATCGATGCACAAGGAAAAGATGTAACCAAATATGATGAAATGGATATGAAAAATATGGATGTGAAAATTTTACAATATTGAAGAATATCTCGATAGGAGTCCATATGCACAAACGGATCGCAATTCGGAGTTCGAACGCGAGAGAACATAGCGAAACAGCGAAGTCGTGCAAGCTCACGACCGAGATCGCGACCGCGAGCTCGGCCGCGAGATAGTGTCCAGAACGTATCGGGCAGAGCTCGCGACCGAGCTCGCGCCCATGAGCCCGGTCGTGAGGCGTGACCACTAGGCGTGAATTAGGGTTCAGCCCTGCGCCTATATATACCCCTAGGCTTGCCCATGCGCCTCCAACACGCAACGCACTTATTTTGACGATTTCTTTCATTTTGGAGGATTTAAGTTTGAGAAGACTTGTGCTTATGGTTATTATGATATGTGGAGTTGAACGGAAGATGTTGTGATTTGTTTCATTTAAGGTGAATCTTTGTTGCTCATTGCTCTCGAGGCTCATTCTTTGTTGTTGTTCGACTCGTTCCACATCTTTTGGTTGTCTTCGTTTGTTACTGTTTTGTTTGAGACAAACAATGCTTAAAGTTTGGGGGTGTGATAATCGCACTTTTTACTCGTTTATTAATTTTATATTAAGATGAATTAAGATCTATTAAGTGCGTTTATATAGTCGATCTTAATGTTTTAGCTATTTTTTGGAAGATACTACTCTTGGGGTTCCTCTTTGGTGTTTTGTAGGCTTTTCAGGTGATAATCGATGCACAAGGCAAAGATGTAGCCAAATATGATGAAATGGATATGAAAAATATGGATGTTAAAAGTTTATAATGTTGAAGAGTATCTCGATAGGAGTCCATAGGTGCAAACGGATCGTAATTCGGAGTTCGGACGTGAGAGAACGGAGCGAAACAACGAAGTCGCGCATTCTGCGTAGGAGCTCGCGACCGAACACGCGACCGTGATCTCGGCCTCGAGTAAGTGTCCAGAACGTATCGGGCAGAGCTCGCGGCTGTGAGCCCGACCGCGAGGCATGACCGCTGGGCGCGAATTAGGGTTCAACCCTGCGCCTATATATACCCCTAGGCTTGCCCATGCGCCTCCAACACGCAACGCACTTATTTTGGACGATTTCTTTCTGTTTTTTACTAGTTTTTCACTTTCTTTCATTCTACCTTTGATTTATATTCATTTAGTCTTTAGTTTATCATTGTTCTACGCATTGTAATCGCTTGGGAACGATTTCATCCGGGCAAATTCATTATTTTCCAGTTTTCTTCTTGGGTTTGGATACGAACCCAACCATTGTTCTTCTGACGCTACACTAAGGGTTTTATCTATACAATTCTTATTTCTATGCCTAAATCGTATTTTATTTCAATTCATATGTCTAGCTACATTCTTGTTCTAATCCTAGGGTTTGTATGATTTTATCCTAAGTATTGTGATTCCTGCTATCTGCTGTTTACCTTCCAGGCATTGATTTGTGATTCTTGGTGCTTATTCTTATGTATTAATTTCTGATCAATCTTGATGCATACATAGTTGCCAGTTAATTTCTTAACAGTTTTAATTGTCAATTGATCTTGAATGAGCAATACGAATAAGCCTCGAGTCGTAAATGAGATAGGAACATTCGTAGAAGCTATTATTTGTGTTCTTTTTGAGTTGCTAATTTTCACCTAGAGGCGTAATGATAATAGGAAAATTAGTAATCTCTGTCACAATTGTCGAATCGAAATTGTTGGTTACATATGTGATCTTCCATCTTATCTGGATTAAAATTGGTTAATAGGAAGCAGGATGAACATACACTGTGGGTAGGATTAATACATCCATAGGCTTAGTCTTTCAGTCTTATTATCTCTTTGAGTATTTGTTTATTTATCTTTATTTGCTTTAGTTGATCTTGACTTTGAATTTAATATTCGAAGTCCCAAAACCTTTTCCAAAACAAAATTTGTCACTTGGATAATGATGAAGGATTATTGAGTTAGCTTCTGTATTTTTGCATTGCAATCCCTGTGGATACGATACTCGACTACCCTATCTACTTGCATGTTTTCGTGTTAGAAAAAGTAGCGATCAGTGAGCGAGCGCGGGTGAGTGGGCGATTGTGTGTCGAGCACGGGTGGAAATTTGGCGCCTGGAGGGCAACGACACGGAAGGAGAATCTTTGGATGGCCGCCGGTCGTGTCTTGGACTTTGGAGCTGCAACGCGCACGGGAGAAGGAGCGCTGGATGGCCAGCGCCGGCTGTACTGGACGCTGGAGCTCCAACGCGGGCGGGAGACGGGAGCTGGCGAGCGCTGGATGGGCGCTGGGCTAGCGCGCGTTGAAGGGTGAGCGGGCGCTGGAGCGGGTGAGACGGGCGCTGGGTGGCCGAGGTATGGTTTATGGGCGACAGCGCCTGCACACTGGGGCGCATGGACTCCTGTCAAGATGCTCTTCAATGTACTTCAACTCTTGGCAAATCCATTTCATCATATTTAATGCTGTTTTTCTATAAAATATCAAAATAAACCAAGTAAGTCTGAATCGATAAATAATAATCAAACCAACGACATAAATAGGACAAACCACTGAAAACAACATGCAAAACAATGCCAAGAATAAGCACAAAATGAAACCAAACAATACCGATACCTCGTCCTCAAGTTGTCTCCACTGTGATTCTTTTTATATCTCATTATGATTGACCAATCATACAGACTTTTGTGATCTACTACACACTATATGATCTAACTTATATATGAGATAAAGGGACAAACATATGCAATCGAGTGAACAATTCAGATAGGAGATTGTAATAGTGGTAAAAGGAAACATTGTATACAAGCTCAACTAAACTGCTTTCAGTATACAAATCAAACAGCATGTCCACGCGTTTATTGTTGCTTAACTCTGATATTGTTTTGTTGTCTTTGATTATAACTGCTTTTCATTATCGTATTGAACTTGAGGTCGTACCTGGTTCCTTGAATTGCGCCCTAATTTGGTTATATTTGGATGTCGAACCTTTTGACAAGTCCTTCTGTGAGTTGGGTTTGTATTGAAACAGCTTATTCCTTTCAGTCCACGCATATATGCGTAGTTTAATTGAAAATTGTATTGATTAGTTATGTATATATCCGCTGCACTGCATGATTGAGCTAAAAACACACTCAAATTTACTCGCAATCGTACGAGGTAATTGTAGCGTGATAAGTTAACCCTAGTCGTCTCTCAAGGAAAACTTAACAGGGCTGTTGTTCGTGTCAAACACAGAAAGCAATTAAATTCTAAACACTTTAATACCAACATGGGTTTTTGAAACATAAGGGAATTGAAATGCTAACATGAAATATAAATTTAAGAAAGCAATCTAACTAGGGGTTGTCAATCCCTAGTGGAAAACCTAAATAAACACTAATCTGTGAAACTAAGCGAAGAACAACTAAACTAGATCATCAACATAAAGCAATAAAATTCATAGGATAAAGATTCAACATATAACTAAAATCCAATATCAATTATGTAATTCAATCACACATTAATCATAAAGCAGAGCACGTAAACTATCGAAAGGGATTCGCAGGAATTTAAAATCAAATTAAACTATAAATCCAATCCAACAGAAATCAATGCTAGAATTCGTAAATCCTCAGTAAAACTGAATGTAACAATCGAAATGATGAAACAGAAATCAAATACTCTAAAATGATGTTCAATCTCTTTCTGGTCGTCGCTTGAAAAGCTTCCTCGTCAAAGAATAGAACAGCGGCGCGTCCAAAATCCGAACCCTTCAAAATTGTGACCTAACGCCTATAGATAATAAGTGAGTATGAGCGTCGATTGTGGAAGAGCGAGCGCGGAGTGGAGTGTTCTGTTCCCAAAGTGAACGCCGGCTTAGACTGAGCGCCCGCTCAGAAAAAGTACTGTCTCACAAACGGGCATCGGCTCAGGGTAAGCGGGCGCGCAAGTGGCGAGCGGATGCTGAGCGTTGAGCGCAAGGGAAAAACGAACGCGCGCGCTTGGATCAGGAGCTCTGGTGAGCGGGTGCTCACTCTGAACGCGCGAGGGAAATTGGCAGCGCGCGCTCGGAGTGAGCCGGCACTGGGCAAACAGATGGCAGCGGGTGCGCGGAGATGGCGTGGCGTGCGGGCGCTCGATCGCCGGGCGAGCCATGAGCGTCGGATGGTGAGCGGGTGCTCACTCTGAACGCATGAGGGAAATTGGCAACACGCGCTCGGAGTGAGCCGGCACTGGGTGGCCGAGGGTAGTGGGTGCGCTCGGTGAGCGAGCGAGCACGCTGAGGTGGCGAGGGTAGCGGCACGCGGGCGAGCGAGTGCGCGCGGAGGTTGGGCGAGCGCTCACTCTGAACGCACGAGGAAAATTGCGAACGTGTGCTCGGAGTTAGCCGACGCTGGGTGGCGAGGCGGTGGGTGCGACGATGAGCGGGCGGCGTCTTGAGTTAGCCGAGGCAGCAGACGGCGAGCGAGTCTTGCGGAGGAGGGGGCGATCGCTCACTCTGAACGCACGAGGCAAATTGGGAACGTGTGCTCGGAGTGAGCCGACGCTGGGTGGCCGAGGGTAGTGGCGCGTGGGCGGCGGTCTTGTGGAGGCTGGATGGGATGCACGCGGCGGCCGCGGCGGAGGGGTACGTGTACGACTTTGATGATTCGCCTCGTTCTCCCTCGTCTGAATTCCGAATTAGGATCCGTTTTAGCCTACGGACTCTGTTAAGATGCTCTTCAATATACTTGATCCATGGAAGATCTATTTCATCCGTTTTGATACTGTTTTCCTACAAAACATCGTGACAAACCAAATAAGTCTGAAACGAAGAATTCTAATCAAAACAACGGTATAAGAAAGATGAAATACTGGAAACGGCATGTAAAAGAATACCAAGAATCAGTATAAAATGAAACCAAACAACTCCCCCACACTTATTCATTTGCTTGTCCTCAAGCAAAATCTATACTAATAAGAGTAGAAGAATAACTCATGCAACTTAACTCTTAATCCAATCAATCAAACCTCTTTTTGCAATTCCCCCAAACATGATGAATACTTAATCAAAGTTAATGTGAAACAAATCTAAGATTGTGAGAATGTCAAATAAACAAGTAGGTGATTTTTGCTAAGACCCAACTCTCCGCTAGGGGTGAATTAACTAAAATGGTTACCTTTAGCAACAAGTTTCTTTTGAGAACACTAAGAAAGTATTAACAGATTTTGGAACAATGTTCGAAAGGTGAAGTCTCGATGAACTCGAGACTCCCATCGTGGTTTCCCATGCCCATTTTTCGATGTACAAGAAAGAGGGGCAGAATCCCATCCTCCATTTATACAATCTCAACAATTTATTGGAGTTTTCATTCTCATTCTTTTCTCTTCTTTTTCACATTTTTTTTATGAAACAAGTATATAGGTAACCACACTGTTAACACTACCCCTAGCATTAGTCGGACAAATCATATCAATAACCCCCGATTTAAGATTAATTCACATAATCTCGTCAATTCACATTGCACTTCAATAACGTAACATCAAGATAAACGAGAAAACATCAAGGTTTGACCAATACCACAGAGTTCAGGTGCACAAATCACAATCCTAACTTATTCGCATAGACAAAAACTTGAGTACAAGATGACAAAATAAACACAGATCCATATTGCCAACCATGCATATAAACAGAGCATGATATATAATCAACAACTCTCCCCCCACACACAATCGAGCGCTGTCCCCAGAGCTCTAAACATTAACAACAAAAGAGGCCAATAGAGGATGAGACTTCCCATAGAATAGATGGAATAAAGAAGGTCGTTCAGAGATCGAGTCCCAAGAATAGGCCTGCAGCAGACACCAGAAAAGCCTAGGAAAAACACACCACAATAGGAAATGAAATAACCACCGAAATAAGGACGAGAGAAAAAAAAATAAAGAAATATATACATACTCTCCAACAGTGTGTTGGATTTGTATACTGAAAGCAGTTTTGGTTGAGCTTGTATACAATGTTTCTGTTACCACTATTACAATCTCCTATCCGAATTGAATACTTGATTGCATATATCGTGTCCCCTTATCTCATATATAAGTTAGATCATACGATGTGTAGAAGATCACGTAAGTCCGTATGATTGGTCGAAGCTTAATGAGATATAAAAGTTTCTGGTGAGACAACTTGAGGACGAGTTGTCGGTATGAGCTGCGATATAGATAAGAAGTGACTTGACTTGGTTGCTTACCTATCTTTGATGCGTCGGCGTATTGAAGGATCACAGTGAGATGAGTTCTTCTATCTGACCGTCGTGAAGAACCAAGATCTCGGTGACTTACGATGATCTAAACCTCGATAAGGTATTAGATGAGTATGAGTTGTTGACCATCACTTTGACTTGTTATGGGTGAGGGTTATATGTTCTAACCCAATATTCTCTACATCTTAGGTGGTGGCAGTGCTTGTATGTCATGCTAGTTATCTGTATCGAGTCACCGTATCCGTTTAGGATGATGGCGTCCCTTAAGAGCTCAAAAGGTTTATTGTACTAAACCCTGTAGGTTGAGTTAGCTCAAGTACAATAATAAGGTTGAGTGGTACTACTTATGAAATGAAGATATTAATTATTTTAAGCAATCGAATGCTATAAATAATTAATGGACCTTCGATATCTTAAATACGAGGATTCAGTAATGTCTAAGTGCAAGTCCGACTCAACCGGTAATAAAGGGTAAGTCAAGCATTTATTCTCTAGTGGCATGAATAAATGTTTATAAATTAATTTATGTTCTGGGCTGAACATAAGATAATTAATTTATTTGAGGTCCATCTTTATTCCTTGCATTTGATCCCTGGGCTGGCCCATCCAGGCCCTTTAGCTCAAGAAAATCGGCGCCCCCTAGTAGCTCTCTATGGTAAGATTTTATTCTCTTTATCCACAAGGATATAATTATATTTATGGGACATGCATGGATCCTTTCCTTATGGGATTATGGTAATGCATTATAAATATAAGGTAAGAGATAAAGTCTAAGTTAATGTATATAATTAACTAGCAAATTTTTCGAGAATCAATATTGTATAATTGGAAGAAATTTTCGTGATTTCCAATATTATTTTATGGAAGAAAGTTTCATGATTTCCATACTATTTTATGGAAGAAAGTTTCATGATTTCCATATTATTTTATGGAAGAAAGTTTCATGATTTCCATATTATATAATGGAAGAAATTTTATATGATTCCTCATAGGGAATTGGAAGAAATTTTCGTGATTCCATATAGTTAATTGGAAGAATTTTTCGTGATTCTAATAGTACAATTGGGAGAAATTCTAGAAAATAGTGAGAGCAAGGGTGATTTTCGAAGCATTCTCCATAGATCGTCCTCACTCGGCGTTGGAGATTGGGCAACGGGATCTGATCCGGAAGGTCAAAACACGAGTCTCGATCCATTCCGCCTCGGCAGTTCAAAGGTAAACACGAGAAAACACCAGCGTGTTGTAATTAATTATATAGGTGCATGCTAGGTATATAATCAATGTATGGTGAATTAAATATCCAAGATAGATCCTCGGGGCGAGGGCTAAACATGGTTTTCCCTACAATTGGTATTAGAGCCTGGGATCAGTATCTTGGCTCTGTTGGATTAATTCACGTTTGATTATTACGTGCGCAATATATATTAATTGTTGAATCTGTCGTTCATCGTGGCTCGGTTTTGTTTTTGTCGGATTTTATTTTTCACCATGAGAAAATCCATGGTTAGATTAGATTTTTTTACGTAAATCTTATACGTAAAAGTAAAAGCGAGACGCAGCAAGCAAGATTGAGGCGATGGAAAAATGGGTCGCGACGCGCGCGTGCGGCGGCAACGCGCAGGCGTGCGGCGCGCGCGGACGCGCGCGTGACGGGCCGAGCCGGATCCGTTTTTCGGCTGAATCTGTTTTGACGAGTCGGTCCGTGCCGTGCACGTGAGGCCCGTTTGAATCCGGTCCGTGCCCGCACGCGAGGTCCCGTTTTGAAGATTATAAAGATCATGCTTTGCAATTCTATGTAATAGATTAGGCGGGAAAGTGCAGATTCCACGAGTGGAGCCACGATAAGCGTTTTATTTTATTTTTATCGTTCATTGCATGTCGTGGATGTTTAAATTATGCAGTAGCATGCTATGTATGTTTAAATTACGTTGACAAACCTTTAAGTGTTTTACGTAATTGAGTGCGCATAGTAAGCATGCTAGGTTTATCGCGTTTTAAAGCATGTTTTAGAATTCTGCGAGCATGTTTTACATGTTGAGTTCTATAGAAAAGCATGCTAGGATTACGTGATCTGCATGGACAAACCTTTTGAACAAAAAGACTAAGCAAGCAAACCGATAAATTATTTTTCAAAAATTTAAAATTTCAAGACCTCCACTTTTGATCTCTAAACAAAGTGAGGCCGTTTGTGAGTGGCGTCCACACACGTGGCTTGCTTGCCTTGTTTATCATAAGTTTGTTAGATGAGATTTCTAAATAAAATATTTTAAATCTATTGAGAAGTGGGAGTTTCATGTAAACGCGATCCACGCGTGGCTTGCATATGCGATTTTCATAAGTTCTCTAGAGATAGATATAAAATAAGATAACAAAAGAATTTGAATTGGGCGGTATGGTCTAGTGAGTATGCTAATTCTAAGAATTAGTTTTCATTTGTTAAAAATGTGGTCATTGCTTAGACATCACCTCAAGTACAACTTCCCATGAAGTCCCTTCTTGCGATAGTGATGTGGTCTAGTAAGGTCAATCGTTAATTTCATTTGTCATAAGGATAAGTTGACATGGATTGAAATTAAATGACTAAAGGTATATTTTAGTGCGGTCGAGGGGTTTATGTGTGGCGATCCACACGCGTGGCTTGCATGTGGAATTCCTTGGGCGATTGGATGTTTCAATTAATATTGTTTTATCAAAAGGTTACAATATTATTATTCACAATTATGTGCGATCGTATGCTTATGTGTTTACATTATCGTTTGGATATGTCTCTTACGATTATCAATATGCTCGCACAAAATCCGTTATCCGGTCTAATTTTATCAGTGGAAACAAAACATGGAATATGTTCTTATCATTGAAGAACACGTGTTAGTTCTCACTACTCCTAAACCCGATGCCCTATCGACGCATCGACTAATGAGCGAGAGTGGCGGACTTTGGAATAAGTCGAACAATATGGCTAAATGCTATATGATGACTACTATGTCCGAGGGCTTGCGGTGCGACATCGATCGATGGTGAGACGCGACCGATATTTGGTCGAGTCTCGAGAGTAAGTTTGGGCGATCGGATCGGACGATCGCTTCCACACAATGAGAGAAATCTTGGCGTGTAAGATGGAAGAAGGAAGTTCGGTCCATGAACATGTCTCCACATGACTCGTCTCATGGATAGTCTTGATCGGTTAGGAGGAGGTATTGACGGTGAAGCCAAGGTCGATATCATCCTCAATACCGCCCAAGTCTTTTGAGAACTTTCGGCGTGAATGCGATCATGAGCAAGACCAAGTATACACTTAGTCGGTTGCTTAATGATCTCGTGGTGCGGAAGGAGTTATGGGAAAAGGAGGACATGCTCTTGCTAGCACATCTAAGGGCCCAAATTTTCCATTGCAAAATGGGAAAAGAAAAGGGCACCAAAGGTGTTAGAGGCGAGGAAATAGTGGGAGTAATGGGAGCAGAACATGGCTGCCACCGAGGCAGGAAGAAGCCAAATGAGAAGAGGCAAGTGCTTGAGTGCGGTGGGCCGGGCATTGGAAGGCCAGTGCCCTATGCTCAAGGCTCAGTCGCTGTTTGCTTTAATGTGAAACATGTTTAGCGACTTGTTCTACCCATTCTTGGGTAGTGACACGCAGTGCGATTGATCATGTTTGTTACACCTTGCGGGGTTCCTGCGGACAAGGAGGCGTGTGATGGCGAGATAATGATCTCCATGGGCAACACGGCAAAAGTCGAGGCCGTTGCGGTGGGAGATGTTACTTTATGTTTTGGGACAACAGTTTTAGTTTTGAAGGCGTTTTATATGTGCGGATTTTCGTGGAACCTTGTTTACATTTGAAATTATTTACTCATGGATATTCATTATTTTTGATAGTGGGTTTCTATCATAAGAAATGGCGAAGTTATACGTGTTGGCACATTATATAATTCGCTTTATACTATTTACGCAAAACATAATACCTATAACTATGTTGCATCTTCATCAAACCACAAAAAGAAAGTTTTCTTAGCAAGATGACACCACATATCTCGGCATCTTAGATTAGGTCACATCAATCTAAATAGGATCCAAATCTTGGCTAAGAATGGGCGTTGGGTAATCTCGTAGATTAATCCGTTCCCGATCTGCGAATCTGTATAGAAGGTAAGATGTCGACCGGACTTCAAAGCGAAGGGTTATAGAGCCAAAGAAATGTTGGAGCTAGTCCATTTCGACTGTGTGGACCAATGTCCACACAAGCTCGTGGAGAATGCAGTATTTTGTCACTTTCATTGGCGACTACTCAAGGTGCGGATCGTATACCGCTCACCGCAAGTCCGAATGCTTTGAGAAATTCAAAGAGTTTAAGGCGGAAGTGGAGCGAAGCTTGGTAAAGTATCAAGTCAGCTCATGATGCGATCGTGGTGGCGAATACCTCGATGTGAGTTTATGGACTATCTAGTAAAGTGTGGGATTACCTCCCGGCGCACTTCACCGGGCACACCTGCAAAATGGTGTGTCGAGCGAAGAAATAGGACTCTTTTGAAATGGTTAGATCTATGATGAGTTATGCAACATTGCTTATTTAGATTACGGGGTATGCCTTAGAAGCAGTGACATACTTGCTAAATCTAGTACCGTCAAGTCAATCGAAAAGACCCTTTCGGGTTGTGGTTTGGCGCAAGCCTGGTTTAAGCCACATAAGGATATGGGCGATCCGGCACATGTCTTTGAACAAGAAGGCGACAAGTTGGAGGCTAGATCCGATGCAAGGCGGTTTATTGGCTATCCTAGAGGAGCGAAGGTGGTTTATTCTATAGTCTAAGGATCGGAAGGTCATTATTAGCACTAATGCCCGATTCTTAGAAGAGGACTACATGAAAATCATAAATCCAAAGTTGAAATCATTCTTCAAGAATTAGAAGATGATCGTATTCCACCACCGATTAGGCGAAGGTGCGAGATGTCGAGTCTAGTGGGAGGATCGACACGGATACTTCAAAAATTGAAGTGGGTCGAGTTTCTTTGGAGATACCGGCCGTACAAGTGGTACCTACCAAACAAGTTGTGCAAGATAGAGAACCACAAGTTCTTGCACCCATCGTTGCCATTGTGCTGTGGCGCCTCGTCGTAGTGGGAGGGTTGTTCGTCGACCCGAGCGATTTATGTTCATGGGTGAATCTTGATTTAGTCGTGAAGCGAGCGAGCAATAATCGACCCATGGACTTCTGATGACGCGACTGAGACAATGATGCAAGATCATGGAACTTACGTTTGGACGGTGGTAAAGTCCTATGGATTTACCAGTTGCCTAGCGAGAGTTGTGTGTATCGTTTAGATGTCGATGGTGATGTGGTATTTCTTGCACTTTACGTAGATGACATTCTTCTATTTGGTAATAATGTGAAGTTGTTATCGGGCGTAAAGAGTTGGTTATCCGATCGGTTTCAAATGAAAGACTTAGGAGATGCGGCGTACATTCTTGGGATCAAGGTTTACCGAGATCGCAAGAGAGAAAATATTGAGCTTATCTCGGGCGTCTTACATTGATCTTGTGATCACTCGTTTTAGTATGCGAGACCGCTAGAAAGGATTGCTACCTTTCGGACATGGCGTTCCTTTATCTAAGGAGCGATCACCGATGGACCGCAAAGGAGATAGAGGAAATGAGACATGTTCCTACACTTCGCCATAGGAAGTCTAATGTACGCAATCTTATGCACGAGGCCCGATATACGCTATCACGGTAGGCATAGTAACTGAATATCGATCTAACCACGGACAAGCTCATTGGACTGTAGTAAAGCATATACTCAAGCACACGAAAAGGACTCGAGATTATAGGCTAGTTTACCATGCGAGATATCTAATGCCTTTAGGGTTGTACTGGACTCGGTTTCAAAGGCGACCGTGATAAGAAAAAGTCACCTCAAGCTATGTGTTTACCTTGGGAGGTGGAACCGTATCTGGCGAGTGCAAGCGGCGATGCATTGCGGACTCTGCCATGGAAGCCGAATATGTAGCCGCTTTGGAGGCTGCTAAAGAGGCTGTATGGTTCAAGAACTACCTCATGGATCTAGAAGTGGTACCTGGTTTGCCCAAGAGTATCATGGTTTACCGTGATAACTCGGTGCGATGGCAAACTTCGAAGGAACCACGGACCCACAAAGCAACTAAACACATAGAGAGAAAGTACCATGTCATACGAGAAATCGTTGAGCGATGGGACGTCTGATTGCAAAGATTGATCTGACGGATAACCTAGCGGATCCATTCACTAAAGCTGCGCAATAAGTCTACGTCGGGGCGTTAGAGGACTTGAATTGCGCTAGATGGAACCCACTTAGAAAGGAAACTTTTGTATAAGTGGGAGAAGCAAAGTGATGGTTTTGTTTGTAATAGCTAGTAGAGACACATTTTATACTAAAGTTTGCTTTAGTATAAGTGGGAGATTGTTGGATTTGTATCTTGAAAGCCGTTTTGGTTGAGCTTGTATACAATGTTTCTGTTACCACTATTACAATCTCTATCCGAATTGAATACTTGATTGCATATATCTGTGTCCCTTATCTCATATATAAGTTAGATCATACGATTGTGTAGAAGATCACGAAGTACGTATGATTGGTCGAGCTTAATGAGATATAAAAGTTTCGGTGAGACAACTTGAGGACGAGTTGTCGGTATAGGCTGCGGTATAGATAAGAAGTGACTTGACTTGGTTGCTTATCTATCTTTGATGCGTCGTTGACGTATTGAAGGATCACGGTGAGATGAGTTCTTCTATCGGCCGTCGTGAAGAACCGAGATCTCGGTGACTTCGATGATCTAAACCTCGATAAGGTATTAGATGAGTATGAGTTGTTGACCATCACTTTGACTTGTTATGGGTGAGGTTATATGTTCTAACCCGATATTCTCGCATCTTGGGTGGTGGCGGTGCTTGTATGTCATGCTAGTTATCTATATCAGTCAAGTATCCATTTAGGATGATGGCGTCCCTTAAGGAGCTCAAAGGTTTATTGTACTAAACCACAGCAGGTTGAGTTAGCTCAAGTACAATAATAAGGTTGAGTGGTACTACTTAAGGAAATGAAGATATTAATTATTTTAAGCGATCGAGAATCTATAAATAATTAATGGACCTTCGATATCTTAAATCGAGGATTCGTAATGTCTAAGTCTGAGCCCGACTCAACCCGGTAATAAAGGGTAAGTCGACATTTATTCTCTAGTGGCATGAATAAATGTTTATAAATTAATTTATGTTGAAATTTGAACATAAGATAATTAATTTATTTGAGGCCCATCTTTATTCCTTGCATTTGATCCTTGGGCTGGCCCATCCAGGCCCTTTAGCTCAAGAAAATCGGCGCCCCCTAGTAGCTCTCTATGGCAAGATTTTATTCTCTTTATCCACAAGGATATAATTATATTTATGGGACATGCATGGATCATTTCCTTATGGGATTATGGTAATGCATTATAAATATAAGGTAAGAGATAAAGTCTAAGTTAATGTATATAATTAACTAGCAAATTTTTCGAGAATCAATATTGTATAATTGGAAGAAATTTTCGTGATTTCCAATATTATTTTATGGAAGAAAGTTTCATGATTTCCATATTATTTTATGGAAGAAAGTTTCATGATTTCCATATTATTTTATGGAAGAAAGTTTCATGATTTCCATATTATATAATGGAAGAAATTTTCGTGATTCCTCATAGGGAATTGGAAGAAATTTTCGTGATTCCATATAGTGAATTGGAAGAATTTTTCGTGATTCCAATAGTACAATTGGGAGAAATTCTCGAAAATAGTGAGAGCAAGGGATGATTTTTCGAAGCATTCTCCATAGATCGTCCTCACTCGACGTTGGAGATTGGGCAACCGGGATACAGTCCAGAAGGTCAAAGCACGAGTCTCGATCCATTCCGCCTCGACAGATTCAAAGGTAAACACGAGAAAACACCAACGTGTTGCAATTAATTATATAGGTGCATGCTAGGTATATAATCAATGTATGATGAATTAAATATCCAAGATAGATCCTCGGGGCGAGGGCTAAACATGGTTTTCCCTACACAGTGAAGCATCACTGTTGGTCCGGCTGTGGTGGCGGTGGATAGGCGATGTGGGATAGGGACCAGGCGTCCTATTGGGCCTGAAGGTTAGCCAGATGCTGCTCTTGGGTGTCTAATCGTCGGTAAACATCTTGACGGAAATCCCCAAACGCCTGCTGTGAAGATTGACTGAAGTCGTTGAACTGGCGAGATTGGATATCAAGACGTTGATATACCTCATCACGGAACTCTCCAAAACCCTGGGTCGTTGAATGATTGAAATCAGTGAATTGCTGACCCATCTGCTGCATATACTCCTCAAAGTTCTGATTCTAGGAGGAGCTAAAGTCCCCAGCTGCTTTGTGAAGTGGCTTCTTTGGCCGAATCAAATGGCGGAATCAAAATGAGCGGTAAGTCCTATTGGGAGTAAGGGTAAGCCAGGAGGGACGTGTCATGAGGTCCCGCCTCTCCTTCTTCGGTGGCCTGATCCTCGGGGATATCTTTATCCATCGGGGTAGCTGTACCGGCAAGAGACCCAGACGGACAGTTCTGCCTAATCATAATATACTCTTGGACAGTACGTCGGGCTTCATAAGGAAGCAATGTTTCCGGGTCAGAAGCAATCATCCGAAAATCACTGAAAGTGATGGGAAGATTCTCAATGACACTGGAGCCCGAACTAGGACAATCTTCTCCAGTTGATCCCACAAAGAACTTGGCTAGAATAAAAGGGTGTTGGCTCAAGGATAGATGTGCCTTACGGTGTCGCCTCATATAATCAAATCACCGCCACAAGAACGGTGCTGCACAAATCTTCTTATTATTCACAGCACACCACAAGAAGAAAACTTCCTGAGCACTCACTTTATTAGCCTGCTCTTTACCAGTTAGGTTGTATGCAAGAAATTTATGGGCGATAACCAAAGCAGGGTCCTTAATAAAGGCACTAGAAGTGCCTGCTGATGACCAATTATCAAAACCAGTTAAAATTCTCCATGTTTCAGCAAGAGGAAAATCCTTTGGTACATCAGAAAAACCACCAACATGAAAACCAAAAACATCATGCATAACCTTTGGTGTAATAGCATATCTAGCCTCCCCCAACCGACAGTAAGCTGATTTAAAATTTGCACTGGTCTCTAGCGTCACACAAAATTCCCTAAGAATATTCTTAAAACCATTTTCGGTTCCCTTATTGCCAAATCAAGCAGACCCCACAATTTCAAGTATCGTTTCACAGTTGCATCAACACCCAATGAAGCCAAAATAGTCCAATCATAAGAACGTGGGTGATTGATCTCCTTAGAACGAATAACCGAAAAGAAGATACCTTCTTGGGGCGAGTAAATAGAGAATGGAGCATTGTAGTTCTCTCGCAAATCTTCGGGCTGTTCACTGGATCCCGAAGCATCTGCGTCAGTTCTTGCTCGTTTCGCCAAAGAGGTGAGAGGATTTTTTATGCAAACAATGCTTAAGAGATGCCCGGAGGAAGCTCGGTGCTATGCGAGTAGGCTGGCGAGATGGGAGAGCTGGGCGACTCACGAGGACGCGACAAAGGCCGCACGGGCGAGTGAACGTCGCACGGAAGCTGGGTGCGAAAGGATGGCGCCGAGCGAGGCGCGTTGGAATTGTGCGCCGCTTGGTGGCTGGCGCGATCGTGTGTTTGGGTTATCGAGCAAGCGCCCGGCGGGCGTCTGGGCGCCGCCAGCTCGCTTGAACGCAGCGCCGAAGCTCGGCCGGCTGGGAACTAGGGACGGCGGCGTGCGTCTTTGGGTGAGCAGACGCTTCAGGCGGAATGGAACGGCGCCGAACAAGAGAGCTGGTGCAGGCGCGCGGCGCTGGCTTTAAGCGGAAGCGGCCGGTTGTAAAGCAGCGCCGCTGGGCAAGGTCGCTGTGACGAGCATGAGGCTAGCGCGGTTGGAGCGCACGCCGAGAGATGGCGGCGAAGCTGGGTGAAGCAGCTGTCTGAGCACCGGCAGGCTGAACTGAGCAAGCGTGGTGAGAGCACGGAGAGAGCAACACGTCTACCGGGCGGCGGGCGGATGGGCGGTGGTGGGTGCTCGAGCGGGCGGCTGTGGCGCTGGAGGGTAGAGCTTGCGGTTCGGCGGGCGTGGGCGCGGCCGCTGCTAGATAGCGCCATTTGGGCAGCAGTCTTGTAGGTAGCGGCGTGGGAGTGAAGGCGGTGAGTGCGGATGAGCTGCGGAGGAGAAGGTGCGGTGCCCTAATATAGGGCCGGTTCAGGGAGCACGCCGGTTCAGGGGGGGTGACGGCCGGTTCAAGGTTTGAGCATCGATTTTTCTCATTTTCTTTTTTTTTTTAATAGATGAGCGCTCGTTTGGGAAGAACGTCGGCTGTAGAGGCTGTCTAACCAAAAATATGAGCGCCGGTTCAAGAGTTGAGCGTCGGTTCAGGGGATGTGAACGTAGGCTGATGTAGAGCGTCGGCTGGGAGAGGTTTATGTCCCATTTTTGAACGCCAGTTCACCTTGAGCGTCGAATGTGGATAGCTACTGTCCAATTCTTGAACGCCGGTTCAGCTTGAGCGCCAGTTGTGAATGGCTTCTGCCCAACTCCTGAGCGGTGGCTTGCCTTGAACGCGGTTGTGGATGGCTTCGGTATTACATGTGAGCGATGGTTCAGCTTGAGCGCCAGTTGTGAATGGCTTCTGTATTACTCCTGAGCACTGGTTCAGCTTGAGCGCCAGTTGTGAATGGCTTCTGCCTAACTCTTGAGCGCTGGCTCGCCTTCAACGTCGGTCGTGGATAGCTTATGTATTACTCATGAACGCCGGACCACTTCGAACGCCAGTTTCAAAAAGCAAATGTACATCTTTTAGACGCCAGTCTCAACCTCGTTAGCTTCATTTCCACATCTGAACCAAAAACAGAGAAGAGATAGATCAAAAGATAAAAACAAACAAACAAAAAGAAAAAGAAAAAGAAAAGGAAAGACACAAGAAAATTCGTGGATAAACTTCCACGTAGTACTCAAATTAACGTCATGAGCACGACATAATGAGATCAAAGATTTTGTGGGTCGATGAGCAAAACGCTCTCCACTTCTTCCAACTTCTCTCGATCAAAGTATGGTTTTACTCGCTGACCGTTCACAGTAAATGATCCGTTGGTGTTAGGATCGCGAAGTAAAACCGCTCCATGGGAAAATACCTCCTCAAGAAAATAGGGACCAATCCACCTCGAGTTGAGCTTTCCGGGGAAGAGTTTCAAACGAGACTGAAATAGTAACACCTTCATTCCCGGCCTTAAATCCTTACGAACTATTCGCCGATCATGAATCCGCTTAACTTTGTCCTTGTAAATACGGGCATTCTCATATGCTTCGTCCGTAATTCTTTGAGTTCGGTCATCTGGAAAGCTCTACCCTTACCAGCTTCTTTGATGTCGAGATTCATGGCCTTTATTGCCCAAAAAGCTTTGTGTTCAATCTCAACTGGTAGATGACACGCCTTTCCATAAACAAGCCTATGTGGACTCATTCCCAAAATGCTCTTGAACGCAGTACGGTATGCCCAAAGTGCAACATTCAACTTCATTGACCAGTCCTTCCTGGATGGTTGGACCGTCTTCTCGAGCACACCCTTGATCTGCTTGTTGCTTGTCTCAGCCTGTCCTGAAGTTTGTGGATGATATGGCGTGGCCACCTTGTCGGTGATGCCATTTTTCTCCATGAGCTTCTTGAACAACTTATTACAGAAATGTGCTCCCTCATCACTAATGATCGCCTTGGGGAAACCAAACCTGCAAAGAATGTTCTCCTGCACAAACTTCAAGATAACATTAGCATCACTAATCCGCGTGGGAATTGCTTCTACCCACTTGGACACATAATCTATAGCAAGCAAAATGTATTCAAATCTATTAGACTTTGGGAAAGGTCCCATAAAATCAATACCCCTTACGTCAAAAATTTCAACGACAAGAATATTGTTCAGTGGCATCTCATTTCTTCTCCCCACATTGCCCACTCGTTGGCATCTATCACATGAGAGGTAGAAGGAGTGGGCATCCTTGAAAAGAGTTTGCCAAAAGAGACCACTCTACAGCACTTTAAAAGCTGTCTTGCGCCCACCAAATGTCCTTCGCAGTGGGCCTCATGGCATAACCTTAGAACTTGACCTTGCTCCTCATTAGGGATGCATCTTCTAACCACCTCGTCCTTTCCAAGCTTGAAAAGATATGGATCATCCCAAAAATAATTCCTGCATACACTAAGAAATCTGTTCTTTTCTTGGGAAGTCAAATCAGGTCTGAAGGAGCCACAAACCAAGTAATTAACAATATCAGCATACCAAGGCGATGAATTGATTTCCAAAGCATGCACAAAAGGATAAGACTCAGCAAGACTTTCTTGTGCGGGTAAAACAAATGGGGACTCGAGACGAGATAAATGGTCAGCTACGCCATTGTCACTACCTTTCCTGTCTATAATTTCTAGATCAAACTCTTGCAGAAGAAGAACCCAACGAATTAATCTAGGTTTAGCCTGGGATTTAGTCAAAAGATATCTTAAAGAAGCATGATCACTGTGAACAATTACCTTAGAACCAATGATATAAGCACAAAACTTATCCAAAGCAAAGATAACAGCAAACAACTCCTTTTCAGTAGTAGTGTATTTCACTTGAGCAGAACTTAAAGTTAAGCTAGCGTAATAAATCACACGCAACATTTTATCCACACGTTGACCTACAACAGCTCCCACGGCCACATTGCTAGCATCACACATTATTTCGAAAGGTAGTGACCAATTTGGGGCAACCACAACAGGAGCAGTAGTCAATTTCTCCTTAAGCAAATTGAAAGCATGCAAACATTTATCATCAAACTTGAAAAGAACATCTTGAGCAAGAAGATAGCACAAAGGTTGGCTTATCTTAGAGAAATCTTTTATAAACCTACGGTAAAAACCCGCATGTCCTAAAAGTCTCCTAATGCCCTTAACATCAACGGGTGGAGGTAATTTTTCAATTACATCCACTTTAGCCTTGTCAACCTCAATGCCATTTCTAGACACAATATGCCCCAATACAATCCCACTTTTTACCATAAAGTGACTCTTTTCCCAACTAAGAGTGAGATTGCTCTCCACACAACGTTTAAGCACACGATCAATCTTATCTAGGAAATCATGAAAAGAAGATCCAAAAATCGAAAAATCATCCATGAATACCTCAAGGAAATATCAAATCATCTCGGAGAAAATTGACATCATGCAACGCTGAAAAGTGCCCGGGGCATTACACAGGCCAAAAGGCATCCGCCGGTAGGCATATGTACCAAAAGGACTTATAAACGCCGTCTTGGCCTGATCCTCTGGAGCAATAGCAACCTAATAGTAACCAGATAAACCATCAAGAAAACAAAAATATTCATGTCCGGCTAATCTATCAAGCATTTGATCAATAAAAGGGAGAGGGAAATGGTCCTTTTTCGTCGCGGCATTCAACTTCGGTAGTCGATGCACATGCGCCACCCGGTAGTAGCCCTTGTAGGTACCATCTCTCCTTTCTCATTCTTCACTACTGTGATGCCTCCCTTCTTGGGCACCACATGTACTGGGCTAACCCACTCGCTGTCCGAGATAGGGTAGATAAGTCCTTCCATAAGAAGCTTCAAAATCTCCTTCTTTACCACTTCACTGAGGATCGGGTTCAATCGCCTCTGGGCATCAATCACCGGTTTCACTCAATCCTCAAGCGTGTTACGATGCATGCATGTCGCTGGACTAATCCCCTTGATGTCGGCTAGACTCCACCCAAAGGCCAGCTTATTCTTTCTCAGGACCGAAAACAATGCTTCTTCTTCAACACTTGAAAGCTCAGCGGAGATGATTACTGGCTTTTCATTCCCCTCCTCCAAGAATACGTACTTCAAGTGATTCGACAATTCCTTCATTTCTAGAGTGGGCTTTGGCATGTTAGCAACTTCAAGTTCCCACTCCTCCTCGTCAGCCGATCCTGCAAAAACTTCCTCGAGGCTATGCTCCTGCAACAACACATTCTCGACCAAGGGATCAATAGTATCAATGAAAGCACAATCATCAATAGAATTGACAGAAGGAAACATCACACTGTCCCTAACAGAAAAAGACAAAGTTTCACCAAGCACAGTCATTTTTAAAGTGCCACTCTTAACGTTAATTAGTGTGTTGGTTGTAGCCATGAATGGCCTCCCCAATAACAGTGTGTGCTCTTTTCCATCTTCCCTAACCTCACCGATTTCCAAAACAACAAAGTCAACAGGAACTATCAACCCACCCACCTTAACTAAAATGTCCTCAATAATACCCTTCGGATATCTGACGGACCTATCGGCTAGTTGTAAACACATGCGAGTGGGTTTAAGTTCGCCTAATTCTAATTGTTTGAAAATTGAATAGGGCATCAAATTTATCCCGGCCCCCAAATCAAGCATGCCAGAAGCTTCCTTACCATTACCTAAAGCAATTTTAATGATAAAACTACCTAGATCCCGGAGTTTGGGAGGCAACTGGTGCTGCAGGATGGAATTAGCTACCTCGGAGACCACGACCTTCTCGTACTCTCCAAACCTTCTTTTCTTTGAGGCCAGCTCCTTGAAAAACTTGACGTAGGCCGGCACATTTCTGATCACGTCCAACAAAGGCAAATTGACATTCACCTTGGACAAGAGTTTGTAGAACTCGTTGAATTGCTGATCTTGTTTATCATTTTTCAGTCGGTATGGGAAGGGTCGGTGGAGTATAAGGCTTTGCTGCCTTATGCAATTTGATCTGGGTATCTTTCTCATTCTCCATCTCCTGAGATTTCATCTGCTTCTCAGATGTCTCTCCCACCTTATTCTCAATCACCCGACCACTCCTCAAAACAGTGACCGCTTGAGCCTGATGGGGTTGGCTAGGAAGTTTCCCCATTGCTCTTTGCTGCAATAGTTCGTTCAGCGTGCTAGCAATTTATCCCATTTGCGTCTACAAACGCTTGTTTGAGGAGTCTTGAGCATCCATCCTTTGGACGAAAGCATCCATTCTTTGGGTGATTATATCCTCAAAAGCTGGTCTCTGAGGTGGCGGGAGGTGCTCACGATACCGCCGCCATGGTATTCTTGTCCTGCGAGGCTCGCTGCCGGCCGCCACGCGGTATTGCTGGTGTGCCTCATCGAAACCGATGTGGCTATGGAGGTCTTTTGTATGGGGCACTCTGATTTGAATTTCGCCTCGACTCTGATTCCTCCATCCCACGTTAGGTTGATTCCTCCCCCCCGAGCCAAATTGTTGCTGACTAGACTTGAATTGTTGTCGGGGTTGGAATCCTTGCATCGCGTAGGCTTCGGCTTCACCTTCAAGAGTAAGTTTCCCCATCCTCGGGCACGTATCAACGTTATGCCCGGTTCGCTGCAGATACCACAAGGTTCTATGAATTTCCGTGTTGTCATTTGGTGGATCCGCTTTCTCATCTTCAACTCTTGGACTTCCCTCTTCAGTTCAGCCACTTGTTAATTCATGTCGTACGAAGGGTTCACGACATGTGCCTTGACTCTTCCACCTCGACTGGACTTTTGTTGTGAGGTAGCAGCCATAGCTTCAAAAATATCGACGATATCCAATGCCGTTCTAGAACCAATGTCTCCACCTGCAGCATTGTCCACCATATACTGAAAACTCTGTGTCAATCCGTCGTAGAAGAATTGATAGAGAATTTCATCTGGCAAGGCATGGTGAGGGCACTTCTGTAATAAATCCCTGAACCGTTCCCAAGCTTCATGGAAAGGCTCGTCTGACGTCTGATTAAAGGTCATGATCTGCGACCTCAACTCCTGACTCTTCTTGTTTGGGTACTATTTCCTCATGAACTTATCTACCACGGCATTCCAGTTCTGCAGAGAGTTGGCTGGAAGTGCCAGAAACCATGACTTAGCCCTATCCTTAAGAGTGTACGGGAAACAGCGCATCTTCAGTTGATCTTCATTTAGTCCTTCTAGTGGGAAGGACTGCAAAACCGAGCAAAACTCCCTTATAAATCCCAAGGCATCCTCACTAGCAAGCCCATGGAAGGTAGGCATGAGCGAGAAGTGATTCAGCTTAAGCTCATAGTCTCGGGCTGTCGGTCCAAGAACAATTAAAGAGCGGCCCAATCACCGCCCGTAAATCATGCAAAGTACATGCATTTTCACACATCTCTTAACGGGAGTATTCTCAACAACAGTTGATCTCGATTATCCGCTTCGACTATTCACCACTCACGAAGTGGCACCAAACCTCCAAGGTTCGAAGAAGCGATCTTTTAGATCTTCGAGTGCGATCCAACGGGGTAGCAAGCGGTCTATTTAGACTGCGGCGACCTAGCATACACAACACTCAAACAAGAAAAGATCACACGCAACTGGAGAATAACAAAATAAAAACGAAAAGAAACACAAAAAATAATTAACACAAACAATACGCCTAAAGTTTTCCCCGGGAACGGCGCCAAAATTGATTGAGCTAAAAACACACTCAAATTTACTCACAATCGTACGAGGTAATTGTAGTGTGATAAGTTAACCCTAGTCGTCTCTCAAGGAAAACTTAACAGGGCTGTTGTTCGTGTCAAACACAGAAAGCAATTAAATCCTAAACACTCTAATACCAACATGGGTTTTTGAAACATACGGGAATTGAAATGCTAACATGAAATATAAATTTAAGAAAGCAATCTAACTAAGGGTTGTCAATCCCTAGTGGAGAACCTAAATAAACACTAATACGCGAAGCCTAAGCGAAGAACCACTAAACTAGATCATCAACATAAAGCAATAAAATTCATAGGATAAAGATTCAACATATATAACTAAAATCTAATATCAATTAGGTAATTCAATCTCACAATAATCATAAAGCAGAGCACGTAAACGATCGAAAGGGATTCAGCAGGAATTGTAAATCAAATTGAACTATAAATCCAATCCAACAGAAATCAATGCTAGAATTCGTAAATCCACAGTAAAGCTGAATGTAACAATCGAAATGATGAAACAAAAATCAAATACTCTAAAATGATGTTCAATCTCTTTCTGGTCGTCGCTTGAAAAACTTCCTCGTCAAAGAATAACACAGCTGCGCGTCAAAAATCCGAACCCTTCAAAATTGTGACCTAACTCCTATATATAATAAGTGAGTGTGAGCGCCGGTTGTGGAAGAGCGAGCGCGGAGCGGAGTGTTCTATTCCCAAAGTGAACGCCGGCTTAGACCGAGCGCTCGCTCAGAAAAAGCACTGTCTCACAAACGAACGCCGGCTCAAGGCAAGCGAACGCGCAGGTGGCGAGCGGATGCTGAGCGTTGAGTGCGAGAGGGAGAAAGAACGCGCGCTGATCGTGAGCGCCGGTGGCGGTGCTCACCGAACGCGCGAGAAAATTGGGCAAGCGCTCAAGTGAGCGGCGCTGGGCGAACGGATGGCAGCGGGCGCGCGGAGATGGCGAGGCGTGCGGGCGCTCGAGCGCCGGGTGAGCCATGAGCGCCGGATGGTGAGCGGTCGCTCACTCTGAACGCGCGAGGGAAATTGGCAAGCGCGCTCGGAGTGAGCCGGTGCTAGGTGGCCGAGGGCAGCGGGTACGCGCAGTGAGTGAGCGAGCGCGCTTAGGTGGCCGAGGGCAGCGGCGCGCGGGCGAGCTAGTGCGTGTGGAGGTTGGGCGAGCGCTCACTCTGAACGCGCAAGGGAAATTGTGAATGTGCGCTCAGAGTGAGCCGGCTGGGTGGCCGAGGGCAGTGGCGCACGGGCAAGCGAGTGCACGCGGAGGCTGGATGGGATGCACGGGCGCTGGCCGTGCGACGGGGGATGCACGTGCGCGACTTTGATGATTCGCCTCGTTCTCCTCGCTCGAACTCCGAATTAGATCCGCCGCCACGGACTCTGTTAAGATGCTCTTCAATATACTTGATCCTGGAAGATCTATTTCATCCTTTTGATACCGTTTTCCTACAAAACATCGAGACAAACCAAATAAGTCTGAAACGAAGAATTCTAATCAAAATAACGGTATAAGAAAGACGAAACACTGGAAACGGCATGTAAAAGAATACCAAGAATCAGCATAAAATGAAACCAAACACTGCACTCCATCGTCGTCTTGCTCAACGAGGAAGAAGGTAGCTATCTCAACTCAAAGTTATTTTGAAATGATGGAAGTATATGAAATGTGAAATGGACTTACAATATTGCCTTGTTGGGAAGTTGAAATACATTTTGGAAAAAGGAATGTTTTGAAATTGAAAAGTTGCTTAAAATAATTGGTCATTATTTTGAAAGAAAGTTACAAACTTTAGGGGCTTGGTAAAGGAGTAAAATGAGGATACTTGATCATCGCAAAATGTGTCTTGATTTGTGTTTACTATTATATGCAAAGCATGCTAGAAGCAGGATGTAAATGAATATGTTTCCCATGAGGACCTAGACTCTTAAGACGCATGATCATTTTCCCGCCGAACTTAGTATGAGAACATAAGGTATCCCCAATTGAACAAAATACAAAGGAAGAATGAGAACATAGAAATCTTAAGAATCACAATCCGAACGAATTCGAGGATGAGAATACAACGAGTCTACGATGATGAAGCGATTGTTTAACTGGAGGTTCGCACTGCTACGAGTCCCAACCTCTCTATGCGAAAGAATCTCGAACACCATGCACATAAAAACGGTAAATCCTAAACATTCTAATACCAACGGGGGTTTTGAAACAATCGGGAATTGAAATAGCTGAAAACAAATATAAATGAAAGCAATCTAACTAGGGGTTGTCAATCCCTAGTAGAGAACCTAAGAAAACACGAATGCGAGAAGCTAAGCGTAGAACCAACTAAATTAAAATCACCAAACAGGAATTGAAGCAATAAAATTCATCGAAGAACGATTCAACACTCTACTAAAATCAAAATCAATTGCATGAAATGTAAATTATCGAATGCCGAAAGAAACAGAAACAATCAATAAACCAATAATCCAAAGTCTACTATATAAATGAATCCACAATAATCATAAAGAAAGAAATCACAAAGCAATAATACTATGAAATAGATTCTGGTAGAACTTTTAAATGAATGAAATGCAAGAGATAATCAAACATAAAATGTTAGAAATGATCCAACGTAAATTGAAAAGAGTGAAAAGCAAGAATTAATCTACTATGTTGTCGTCTGAAAGCTCCCAGAAAATGCAATCCAAGAACAGCGACCGCAGAAGTAATAAATACTAAAGAACAGCACTGCGGCTGCGTGAAAAATAAAGACTGCACTCTCTCAAAGACCTAAGCGTTTATATATATATATTAAGTGAGTGAGTGCCGGTTCACACTGAGCGCAGGTTGAACGGGTGTTTTGACTAATGGGTGAGCGCCGGTTTGGAAAACCTTATGTCCAGATACTGAGCGTCGGTTCACAATAAGCGCCGACTGAAGAAACGTTCTGTACTGAGAGTGAACGTCGGCTCAAGGGTGAGTTTCGGTTGGGTAGGCGTCAGCACGGATGGCGGTCGAGCGCGCGCTGGTGAAACTAGGCGAGTGAGCGCTGAGGAGCTGGGCGAGCGCCGACCGTACGAACAAGTGCGAAAGCAGTGCGCAGCTGGGGCGTGTGGTGAACGAGGCACGGAGGAATGGGCGGCGTGGTTGAGCGAGCGAAGCGCGGTGAGCGGGCGCCAGTGTCGAAGCGCCGGTGAAACGCTGGGTGCTGGAAGGGGCAACCCGCGCGGGAGGAGGAACGCCGATGGCTAACGCCGGCCAGGCTGGACGCTGAGCATAGCGCACGGGAGAAGGAAGCTAGATGGCCACGCCGTTGGCTTTGACGCCGAGCGCAACACGACGCGCATGCGAGCCGGCGAAGCGATTGGCGGCGGGCTAGCGCGTTGAAGGGTGAACGGGCGCTGGAGTGGGTGAGACGGGCGCTGGGTGGCCGAGGCGATGGGCGCTGTGTGGCCGAGGTGCGGTTTGCGAGCGACGGGTGCCCGAACACTGGGACGTGCGGTGCTTGGTCGAGCATCGAGTGATGCGTGCGACGGGGTGTCGTGCGTGACTTTGACTATTCGCCCCATTCTCTCTCGTCTGAACTCCGAATTAGGATCCGTTTACACCTACGGACTCCTGTGAAGATGATCTTCAATGTACTTCAACTTTTGGCAAATCCATTTCGTCCAATTTAATGCAGTTTTTCTACAAAATATCGAAACAAACCAAGTAAGTCTCGAATCGATAAATTATAATCAAACCAACGGCATAAATAGGACAAACCAATGAGAACAACATGCAATACAATACCAAGAATAAGCAAAAAATGAAACCAAACAATACCAATAACTCATCATCAAGTTATCTCCGATGTGATTCATTTTATATCTCATTAAGATTGACCAATCATACAGACTTTTGTGACCTACTACACACTGTATGATCTTACTTATATATGAGATAAAGGGATAAACATATGCAATCAAGTAAACAATTCAGATAGGAGATTGTAATAGTGGTAAAAGAAAACATTGTATACAAGCTCAACCAAACTGCTTTCAGTATACAAATCAAACAGCATGTCCACACGTTTATTGCTGCTTAACTCTGATATTGTTTTTGTGTCTTTGATTATAACTGCTTTCCATTATCGTATTGAACTTGAGGTCGCATACTGGTTCCTCGAATTGCATACGATTGGGTTATATTTCGATGTTGAACCTTTCGACAAGTCCTTCGTGACTGGGTTTGTATGAAGCGACTTATTCCTTTCACCCATGCACGGCGCGTAGTTTAATGGTAAATTTTATTGATTAGTTATGTATATATCCACCGCATTATCATACCAACGAGGATCCGTGTGATCCGTATTTCTTCGTAAGTCGTCCTCAAAGTGGTATCGAGCACTTGTTCGCCCGAACCCTAGAAACCCTTTCGCTGATTCCTAAGTTAAAAGTTGAGTCTAGAAATTGTTTTTGTTTGACTGCCACTGCACTGCACTCCATCGTCGTCCTGCTCAACGAGGAAGAAGGTAGATATCTCAACTAAAAGTTATTTTGAAATGATGGAAGTATATGAAATGTGAAATGGACTTACAATATTGCCTTGTTGGGAAGTTGAAATACATTTTGGAAAAAGGAATGATTTGAAATTGAAAAGTTGTTTCAAATGATTGGTCATTAGTTTGAAAGAAAGTTGCAAACTTTAGAGGCTTGGTAAAGGAGTAAAATGAGGATACTTGATCATCGCATAATGTGTCTTGATTTGTGTTTACTGTTACATGCAAAGCATGCTAGAAGCAGAATGTAAATGAGTATGTTTCCCCATGAGGACATAGACTCTTATGACGCATGATCCTTTTTGCGCCGAATTTAGTATAAGAACATAAGGTATCCCCAATTGAACAAAATACTAAGGAAGAACGAGAACATAGAATCTTAAAAATCACAATCCGAATGAATTCGAGGATGAGAATGCGACGAGTCTACGATGATGAAGCGATTGTTTAACTGGAGGTTCGCACTGCTACGAGTCCCAACCTATCTATGCGAAGGAATCCCGAACACCATGCGTGTTGCCTCTATCGTAACAATAATGAAAAAAATCAAAGTACAACGTTAAGGAAGTATAAAAAGAAAATAATGAATTGTAAGTTCATGATGAGAACGGATATGATCTGATGCAATAACGCGAATAGAAATAAGGAATCCAGAACCCAATAAGATAGGGTGACCACTTAGCCTTTACGCGAAGGCTAGACATCGATCTTTGCTCTACTCTAAGAAACCATACCATCTCTTCCCGGAGACCAAACCATGAAAGTAATGCCATAAGTATTTAGGAATGTAAGTCATAGGATAATATAGATTGTTATAACCTTCTTTGTACAGATATTTATTGTGTACATACCTTCTTCTAGATATACCATTATATTTACCGTGTTTGACCTATAGTGATGCTTTCCTTTTCAGATGGCACGGACTGTCTTCACAACTAGGCGCCCTCTATCCTCTAGTGGCCATACCCGAGAAGGTCATACGCTTATACCGTTCCTACCGGACGTGCCGAGGAGACGACCTCGGTAAGTTCTTGGCGCATTTTCTACGTCATTGGGCCACTGCACATCCCCGTGGTAGATCGCATTATGATGGCGTGCTTCGACTGATCATGAGACTGCCATCCGACAGGCCGGGTTATGCCTGTGAGATATCGGCGGATTATATCTGTCGATGCCGAGAGAGCTTCGATCTAGAGGTGGACCTGCCTCGCTTTGTTAGCCACATGAGCTATGTATTTATGGTGTACGGAGCTGCACCACGTGGGCTGTATCTTCCCGAGCGGGAATACACTTGGCGTGATAATATCCTAGAGTGGCTCCACCCAGAGGTGCCCCGTTTGGCAGCTGACGGACCCGTATTCTTGCATGGCAGTGGCAGGAACATGTTCGAGGCTGGACCTTCCTATCCCCGACAGCTCACATTTCCGGTCCTACCACGGTAGGGTTTCATCTTCGCCATTACCCCACCTGCACCATTCCCGCACGGACATGCCATGCCCGTATCCACCTCACCGCCGCTCTCCCCGCCCGTACCCACCGCCACCCCGCATGTACCTGTGTACCATAATTCTGTGGAGATTGAAGATCCACGTGGCCCAGTTGTAGGCACCGTGAGAGGAGCCTGACTGCCTCGGTTGTTGTCTGCCCCGCCCACCGCTTTTGAGGAGGTCATGGTGAGATTTACCGAGACCCGGCTGCTATGGAAGAGGCCAGGATCATTAGAGTTCGAGAACCCATGGTTCCCGCACTCGAGGTTAAGGTGGAAGATCCAGAAGAGGATCCGTAGGAGGATCTAGAGGAGGATCCAGAGGAGGACGTGGAAGAAGACCCAGGGGAAGACCCTGAGAAGGATCTATCAGCTGATGATGAGATGGAGGGAGTGGATAGTTCCCATACTTCCAGTCCTGACTCCGACACATGGAGCCCTGTCTACACCTCGGGCGATCATGGATCTAGTTCTTAGGACTAGATAGTATTTTTGTCTATATACCTTGTATATCTTTTGATGCATGTGGAAACGATGAGTCGTTCCGACATAAAACCCTTTTCTGATGTCCAAGGTAACGTTTAGATTTTTGTACGCGACTAGGTACATGGAGTGATGCTGATAATTATTTTTAGGCATCATACTCTGTACCTGGTCTTTTACAAATCTTAAAAACGCAGATGAAAGTCCTCGTAGAAACAATTGCTGTGGTATGATGATAACTCCCCGAGAGCCTTTTGTTTTAATATTGTGTTATGTAGTGTTCGATGATGTGATAAATTTATGTTGTGATTATATATACGTACGATGCTGATATATACATTGACCCTGATGGATGGTGTAAGAAGATACTTAATTGCGTATATTTATGAAGGATATATAGGATGCCGCCGAGAAGAAGAAATCGTGAAGTAACACCTGAGAGAGAAGACACTCCTCCACCACCACCACCACCACCACCGGCTAGGTGAATTGAGGAACTATTCCTCAGACAAAATCTGCCAACTTTCAACGGGACTGGGAATCCCATGGATGCTAAACTTTGGATTCGCGCACTGGAGCGAATCTTTAACTTCCTTCACTGCACCTCTCAAGAACGTTTTCCAAATGACTGATGCCGCCGACTTCTGGTGGGAGACGAAGAGGAAGACTATATCCAAGGAGGAATTGGAAGATTACACCTGGGAAGAATTTAAGGAGGGTGTACGAGAAGTACATTCCTAAGAGCTACCGGAAAAGAAAAGAACATGAGTTCTACAATCTACGCCAGAGAAAGACGACGTTCACAGACACGACCGCATTTCATGAGATGTCACGGTATGCGCCTCAACTGGTCGACACCGATGAAAAGAGAACAGAGAAGTTCCGGATAGGACTTCGCCATGAAATCATGGTTTCGCTAGCTGGCCACAGAAATCTGACTTACCGTGAGGCCCTCAGCACGGCATTGGACATCGAGGCTGCTTTGCCTAAGGACATGACTGTCGTTGTGCATCCCCCGAATCACCAAGGGGATCGTGGGAAGAGGAAGTGGGAAGGACCTCACCAAGGTCAAGGATCACATCTTTGGTCAGCCGCCTGCGAGGCCCTGACAAGGGAGTACCGTGTCATCTCGGCACGGACAAGGTAATGGACGTCCCATACTACCCGCACCTGGCGGGGAAACCGAATTCATGAGGTTCCCATTTGCCTAAGGTGCCATAGAGTCACAAGGGGCATGACGACGAATGATGGGTGCTTGAGTGTGGCCGTAAAGGTCACTACCCGCAGACTATCCTGTGATGCGCCAAGGGGGAAATAAACGTCCCAATGTACCCAATCGAGTCCAGCCGGTCCGGGCTATCCAAGCTCAACCATTTCAGCAACAGCCCCCGGTTCAGTACTTCCAGCCGATTCAATGACCGTATCAACCATGGCCACAAGACAACAACAATGACGACAACCGCAGCAACAATACCGACAGCCCCAACAACAACAACAACAACTGCAGCAACAACAACAACATCAATAGCAACCACCACCGCAAGCCAGGGCCTACGCCCTCAACCAAGAAAGAGAATTCCTGCAGGAGCCGCCAAGGAAGCAAGAAAACTTGGCAGGTATGAGAATACTCCTCCAATTTCCTGTTATCCTACTATTTGATAT
The DNA here is from genome assembly GCA_036937905.1 of Salvia rosmarinus. Classification (NCBI taxonomy): domain Eukaryota; kingdom Viridiplantae; phylum Streptophyta; class Magnoliopsida; order Lamiales; family Lamiaceae; genus Salvia; species Salvia rosmarinus. Next base: position 26,666,797 of record CM072814.1, on the reverse strand, counting down.
TGGCACCTCGCATTCTTTTATTGCTAAAGCATGCGTAGAGAACTTAGGATTAGATCCTAAACGCGCGAAACAAATCATGAGAATTTCTTCACCAGCAGGAGGCATAGGAACAGTAACCCACATATGCTCGAACCTCGAACTTGGACTAGGCTCACTTAAGGTCATGACAGATAACCTTCACGTCATACCTATGACAGATGTGGACTTAATCCTAGGAATGAATTGGTTAATCGAACATAATACGACCATCCTGTGTAATGAAAGGAAAATTTATTTCCAACATCCCGAAGAGAAACCTACAGACTTTCACGGGATCAGCATGGGGAGGAGGGTCCTAATCATATCCGCGCTACAAGCAAGGACGTTGCGAACAAGACCGAGAACCACGCCTACCTTGTCTATCTCCAGGAGAAAGTGCTGAATGACAGAATGATAGAAGACGTTCCGATCGTGAAGGAGTATCCCGATGTATTTCCAGACGAACTACCGGGATTACCACCAAACCGACATATTGAATTCACGATCGACCTTGAACCAAGTTCTGCCCCGTGTCGAAAGCCCCATACCGGATGACACCAAAAAGAACTTGAGGAATTGAAGATCCAGCTGCAAGAACTCTTGGAGTTAGGTTTCATAAGACCAAGTGTGTCTCCATGGGGAGCACCAATCCTTTTCGTGAAGAAGAAGGATGGCACGTTAAGAATGTGCATAGACTATCGAGAGTTAAATGATAAACGCGCATTTACACGTTTATTGTTTATATTTAAAGATGATTTTAGATCAATAAAGTGCATTTATGTCTTGGATCTCAATGCTTTTACATATTCTTGGAAGATACTACTCTTGGGTTCCTTTTTGGTGTTTTGTAGGCTTATAAGATGATAATCGAAGCATGGAACGAAGCACGAGTGAAAGAAGGGCTGAAACAGGGCCTAGAGACCACCTTCATGGTCGCTAGCCCGAGCGTGAGCGCGAGAACAACGCAATCTGATGTCTCGCGACCGGTCTAGGGACCGCTAGGTCGGCCGCGAGGAAAATCCTTACGACGCGGCAACTCCCAGTGACCGCGAGACGTGCTCGCGAGTTACCCGACGTGCGAAGCCTTTGAAAAGAGCTACTGCCCGATTTCTCGCGACGATACCTAGTGATCGCGAGCCAGGTCGCGAGGCAAGCTAGCGAGCGCGTGCCCAGCCGAGAAGACGAAGGAACCCGAGCGAGGAAGATCCCTCGCGACCTAGCTCGCGACCGCGAGCTCAGCCGCGAAACGCAGCGGACAGGCCAAAAATTAGGGTTTCCAGCTTTTCCTATAAATAGGGTATAGCCCCCCTCACACCCCCAAGCCGCTCCAGACCTATTTTACACGTTTTTATCCAGTTTTTCATAGTTTTTAATTCTTTTGCACTCTAGCTTTGATTTAGATTCATTCTAGCATTAGTTTCTCATTGTTTTACATTAGTTCTACATATTGTTGACGTTTGGAACGTTTCTATCCGAACAATTTCCGTCTTTTTCCCTTTTTTCGCTTGGGTTTGGATACGACCCCAACGATTGTTCTTCCGACGCTACACTACGGGTTTTATCTATATATTTTCTATTCCTATGGTTATTTCGTATTTAATTTCGTTATTTATGTCTAGCTAAATTTCATTCTAATCCTAGGGTTTGTGTTGGATTTGTATACTGAAAGCAGTTTGGTTGAGCTTGTATACAATGTTTCCTGTTACCTCTATTACAATCTCCTATTTGTTTTCAATACTTGATTGCATATATCGTGTCCCTTATCTCATATATGAGTTAGATCATACAAAGTGTAGAAGATCACGAAGTCCGTATGATTGGTCGCTTAATGAGATATAAAAGTTTCACACACCGAGACAACTTGAGGACGAGTTGTCGGTATAGCCGCGTATAGATAAGAAGTGACTTGACTTGGTTACTTATCTATCTTGATGCGTCTCGGCGTATTGAAGGATCACATTGAGATGTGTTCTTCTATCGACCGTCGTGAAGAACAAAGATCTCGGTGACTTACGATGATCTAAACCTCGATAAGGTATTAGGTGAGTATGAGTTCTGACCATCACTTTGACTTGTTATGGGTGAGGTTATATGTTCTAACCCAAGATTCTCCGCATCTTGGGTGGTGGCGGTCTTGTATGTCACGCTAGTTATCTCAGACGAGTCACCGTATCCGTTTAGGATGATGGCGCCCCTTAAGGAGCTCAAAAGGTTTATTGTACTAAACCCCGCAGTTGAGTTAGCTCAAGTACAATAATAAGGTTGAGTGGTACTGCTTAGGAATTAAAGATATTAATTATTTTAAGCGATGATTGCTATAAATAATTAATGGACGCTCGATATCTTAAATATGGGGATTCGTAATGTCTAAGTGCAAGCCCGACTCAACTTCGGTAATAAAGGGGTAAGTCAAGATTTATTCTCTAGTGGCATGAATAAATGTTTATAAATTAATTTATGTTCGGGGTGAACATAAGATAATTAATTTATTTGAGGCCCATCTTTATTCCTTGCATTTGATCCACTGGCCGCCCATCCAGCCCCAAGCTCCCGATGAAATCGCGCCCTATCCTCTAAGGCAAGGATTTGATTCTCTTTATCCTATATGGATATTATTATATTTATGGGATATGCATGGATCCTTTCCTTATGGGATTATGGTAACGCATTATAAATATAAGGTAAGAGATAGAATCAAGGTTAATCCACAAAATTAGAGAGCATAATTTTCGTCCATCTTCATAGTGAGATTCTAGAAAATTAGCTAGGGTTTGAGGGATTTCTTGTAGCATTCTCCATAGATCGTCCTCACCGGCGTTGGAGATTGGGCGGGAGGGATCCGTAAGGTCAAAGCACGAGTCCGATCCGTTCGATCCATTCATCTCGTTCCATCGACCTCTTCAGATCCAAAGGTAAACACGAGAAAACCCCTACGTGTTGCAATTAATTAAATAGACGTATGCTAGGTTTATAATCAATGTATGGTGAATTAAATATCCAAGATAGATCCTCGGGGCGAGGGCTTGACATATGTCATCCCAACAGTTTGCAAGATTCTATCCTAAATGTTGTGATTCCTGCTATTGCTATTTACCTTCCAGGCATTGATTTATGATTCTTGGTGCTTAATTATATGTGTTAATTTCTGATCAATCTTGATGCATATCTAGTTGCCAGTTAATTACTTAACCGTTTTAATTGTCAATCGATCTTGAATGCATGATACGAATAACCCTTGCGTCGTAGCTGAGATATGAACATTCGTAGGAAGCATATTCTTTGTGATCCTTTTAGAGTTGCTTATTTTCACCTAGAGACGTAACAGTAATAGGGAAAATTAGTAATCAACTGCCACAATTGTCGTAACTGAAATTGTTGGTTACATATGTGATCTTCTATCTTGTCTGGATTAAAATTGGTTAATAGGAAGCAGGATAAATATACGTTGTGGGTAGGATTAATGCATCCCTAGGGTTAGTCTTTCCATCTTGTTATCTCTTTGAATATTTATTGCTTTCGTTTATTTTCAAGTTGTTACCTTTGCTTTGGATTAAATATCCGAAGCCCTAAAACCTTTCAAACCAAATTCTGTTGCTTAGATAATGATGAATTATTGTTGAGTTAGCTACTATGTTTTCGTGTTACAATCCCTGTGGATACGATACTCGTCTTACCTATATACTTGCACGTTTTCGTGTTAGAAAAGTGAGCCATCAAATTTTGGTGCCGTTGCCGGGGATTGTTAAGATCACATAGGAATAACTTGACGATTTGGAATTATTAATTCAAGTTGTATATTATTATATTTATTTGTTCTTGCCAGAGTTAAGCTCTCTCTTTTTCTCTAGGTAGTTTATGATCACAAGGTCCCAGGGATCTCCTGAGCAAACTTTTGACCCAGAAATCGAGAATTCCCAAAGGAGAAGGAGACGAGAAAGAAGAAGGCAAGCAATGGCAGCGAATCCGCACAACGGGGGTATTCCTCCCGAGTAAGTTGCACGTCTGCTAGCCGATTTTACAGAGATGCAGCGCCAGATGGCGAACATGGGACTCCTTGTCCCTGCTCCTGAGGCAAGACCGAATTACATGTATCGACCTCCTACTGAGCAATTCCAAGGAGGCGGATGGGGGCCGGAAGCTAATGCAAACAATTTTGAGCTGAAGCCGGCCCTGATCAGCATGGTTCAAGGAGAACAGTTCGGAGGAGGACTTACAGAGAATCCGAATGCGCATCTTGAGACATACCTCAACATATGTGACACCATCAAACAAAATGGGGTGCCACAAGACACAATCTGGATGCGCATGTTCGGATTCTCTCTGCAGACCAGCGAAAGATGGTTCAAGAGCACTGGACCGAATCGATGGATAGGCTTGTTGGAAACATTAGAAGTTTCTTTCAAATATTTTCCACCCGAAAGCGCGAAGATAATAGCCGAGATCTCCATTTCGCCAACAAGGAGGCGAGTCATTATTCGAGGCATGGGAGAGATTCAGGGCCTATTGAGAAAGTGCCCACAACATGGATTCTCCAGAGCACAAATCACAGTTCTATAGTAATGACATTGCATACCGAAGCATTGTAGATCGCGGCGTGGGGATGCCTATTGAATCGCCGAGTAGAGGAGGCGGCCGATCATAGAAGAGATGGCGGCCAATAGTTATAAATGGCTGATGGAGAGAACGCTGGTCAAAGCGATTCTTTGAGAGGTCGACTAAATCGACAATCTTATGAAGAAGTTCACTCTTTGAAGAGCCGATCGAGACAGAGGATGTCAATTATATCAATCGAGGAACCATGGAAATCCGCATACCATCCTAACAACGAGAATCATCTAATTTGTCGTATGCCAACCCCAATAATTTCAACAACCTCAGGTGAGTTTCACTATGCAGAATGGTATGATTCAAGAACCGAAGAAGCGAGCCTAGAGGATATGATGCACAGATTGGTTGTGAGCAACCAACAATGGCGACCAGTAATTCTTTCATCGTATTTCTTGGCCGAGGATAACACGGTTGGAATCAAATGTAACGACCGTGGGCAAACACTTGAAGATGATGGAGAATCAAATCGGTCGAGATAGTTGCACAACAAAATGCATGCCAAAAACAAAGCCAATTTTCGAGTGTCTGAAGTGAACCCAAAGAATCGGTGCTTTGCTATCCGGTTGAGAAGTGGAAAAGCGTGCTGAACCACCCGGACGAAGAAGGAGAGAAAGAAGAGCACCTCGCGACCGAGCTCACGACTGCGAGCCCGGCCGCGAGACATCACACAGAGCATATTCAAGAGGAGCTCGCGAGCAACCCCGCGATCGCTAAGAAGAATGAAGCGACCGTGAAATCGTGCAGAGAGCTCGGGCGAAGTCGGCGATCGAGCCGTGACCATGACTCGACGCGAAGAAGAATCTTGTGTTGCCGCGGTACTAGCGACCGTACTAGCGGCGCGAGGATGACCGTGAACACGCCCGATGAAGAGTTATCGACGATACACCTCGATTCCGTTTCAAGTCGTTTAGCCAAGCCAAAGCATGATGATGGTGACCGATTCACGAAATGTTCGAGAAGGTGAATATCAATATTCCTTACTAGACGCTCCAAAGATATGCCGGGTACATGAAATTCCTCAAGGATACCGTCACCAACAAGAAAAAGCTGAAAAAGTTCGAGACAATTAATTTGTCTCAAGAGTGCGATGTTGTCTTTGCAAAAAAGTTGCCATCAAGCGAAAGGTCAGGCGACTTCACTATACCTTGTGTCATTGGAGGGCACACTTTCTCCAGAGTTCTATGTAACCTAGGGGCAAGCATCAACTTGATGCTGTTGTCCATATTTAACAAATTGGAGATTGGAGAATTGAAGCCTACTACAATTTGTAATAACCCGCAGTTTTAAAAGCCTAATTACGGTCTTTAAAACCCGTAAAATAAAATTTCGCCGTGTAATCAAATCAGATATGAAATCGAATATGATTTAAATGATTTACAAAAGAATGATTTCCTTTCACACACTCACTCAAGTTAGTGAATGAAAGAAATCGAAAGTTTTAACTTTTATCGGCAGACATTTTTAACGTCGAATGCATGTCGACTGTTGAAATGTCACGATTTTTCCTAAGCAATCAAGCTTGGAATTATATTCCATTATTAATGGAATATTTTTAATAATGGGATTACGATTAATTACGACCATTTTAAAGATGAGTCGATCGTATCGTTTTGAGGCGTTTTCAAGCGTCGGCGTTTAGAGATAAAGCGAGCGATGGTTTTAATGATCAAGAAACTTTAGGAAATTATTTCCTATGATATTTTTATGATATTGCAGTACTAATAAGCATTTAATTAATGCTTGAACATTAGAATTAGTAAAATATCATAACTAGTTTGAAAACCCTAATTTTTCGAAATTAGGTTTTCTTTGAAAACTTTGCCCTTTTAATTATCCTATGCTATAATTATTATTTAAATCATGTACCAAGGTGCACAAACTTATGAATGACATGAAATAAAATTTTTAATCTATGATTAAACCAAATGGCCGATATCCATTTTTCTTGTGCATAAGTTGAATTATTTTCTTCCTTATACTATTTAATTAACCTATGATATTAAATATCACCTAAATCATATATTATGATTTATATATCTATGATTAGCATGAAATAAAATTTTATCCTATAGTTTGGCCAAATGGCGAGAGCTACCTATATATGTATACAAATCTAATTGCTTTATTTATCTCACTTTTGCATGTATATATGTGTATATTCAGATTTTGTATCACCAAATCTTCCATTAGTGATGTATTGTAGCTAGTTTCAAGAAGATTTGTGTGGAAACAATGATTAACCTCCACTGGGAATAAAATAGTATTAGGACTTGAAGGGTCTCCCTTGTGAGAGAGAGAGAGGCCGAGACATGGGTATAGGGGAGTTATTCTGAATTTCTATAACACTCAAACCTCCCAAAACTAATACACTCAATCTCTATTCTCTCCCAATTCTCCACATTTTCTCTCTCACAAACACTCTTCTTCTTCCTCATTTTACGCTTGAATGAGAGCTTCTCTCCTCTCAAGCTTCAATTTTTCTTTCTCATCTCCATATAACACTTAGACACCTTGTACTTTGTTCCATCCATCCATAGCACAAGGTAGGAGTTGAACAAGAGCTTGGTTTTATACTTGAAACTTTCGAAATTTTGAAAAGTAGCTAAAGCTTTGCATGTGTTCTTGATGATCTAAGTTGGTAATCTATGCTATTGCATGTGTATTGATGATAGAAGTATGTTGATTATGTGTTCTTATTTTCAAATGAATTGCATGTGGGTTTTGACTTCAAAATTTTGAATCAAATGCTATAATGTGTTCTAAGAATGTAGCATGATAATTTGAGGTTGATATATATATTTTGAAATTTTCGAAACATAGGTGAAATAAGTGGTGATGATCAAAGCTTAAAGGAATGAATTAGAGCATGATTTATAAATCTATGAAGCCATATGTGTTCATAATGTTTATTTTAAAATTTTGGAAAAATTTCATGCTCAATTTCTCTTTATAACCGAGAGCATATGAAAAATAAGTGGATGTATGATTTTTATTTTGTACATGCAATGTGATATTTTTGATTATTGATGTATTGGAAATGTATATGAATTAATTGAGAATTTTTGAAGCACTCTTGCTATATTTTTATATATATAACCGAGACATATATATATGTAAATATATGTGTATGATTTTATTTGATAACATGCAATGGTGTTTTATTACTCTAGAGCATGAACCTTATACCTATGATTTAATTGGGAAATTTTAGAAATGTCTACTATTTTTATTGAAGAAAACCGAGCATGTATATATGTAGATTAATGTGTGATTTTTATTTAATACATGCAATGCTAAATTATTAGCTTAGAATATGTTCTATGCATTTGATGTTATTATTGGAAAATTTTGTACCATTTTCTTGAAAAAGGCCGAGGCATATGTGTATATATATGTTGATGTATAATTTTGATTTGTAACATGCAATGATGTTTTATTGATCTAGGATATGTTCTATGCATCCTATGTTTTGTTAGAATTTTTAAAAATCAATTATAAATTTTGTTCAAATAAACCGAAAGCTTTGAGCTAAATTTGGTGATGAATAAAATTGTTCTTGGTGTATTTTATAGTGTTACATTGTTACACTATAATGTATAAACATGTTATAATTGTTTGGAAATTTTATAAAATTGTTGACATGTTTAGTGAAAAGGCCGAGAGCTATACTAACATTTATATGGCATATAAATGTCATATCATAGATAATATGACATAAAATGTCATGGACTAATGTATGGACCTTGTAGTAATTTATTTAAATATTAGAAAATTTTGGGCATTTGTTTTAAAAGTGCCAAACCTTATGAAATAATAAGGTGATGATTGAACAATGTTTAGTTGATTTTATGACATATTAATGACCATAGTGTATATTAATACACTATATAATGTTAGAAAATTTTTTGGACATTGTTTGGTAATTTTTATAATTACCGAGAAATTCTAAAGAATTTCTAAGGATTTTAAATCCTTTTAATCAATTTATAAATAAATTATATGTCTAATATTATTTTAGACATATTTGAAATTCGGACAAATTTGAAAATAATTGGTTGGAAAAAAACAAAATAGCCGTGAGCTATTTTTTTAAAATTTAAATAAGGATTTTAAATACTTAAATTCATTATTTATAATGAATTATGTATTTAAAAATTATTTTTAAACATATTAAAACAGTTTATAAAAAGAAATCAATTGGAAATTGATTTTGAAAGAATTTAATATTAAAGTATGACTTAGTAATTAAATTACTAAGAAAAGTCAAAAATTACGACTTTTGAAATCAACGTCTGAAATCGTTCGATAACACGCTAATCTGCTGTAAGACGCAGCATTTGCTAATGATATCACGTTGATATGGAAGGATTTCATATTTAAAGACGTAAAATCGGCGTGAAAATGTGGGACCATTTACCAAGAGGGTAAATTGGTAATTTTCACACATATCACGCGTCTCATCGAAGAACGAGAAATGTTAAGTTGATACGGCGTTTGAGAAGCGAATTAAATTCATTAAGGAATTGATTCGGCGTCGATATGAAATATCAAATTTTATTATAGACTTTGTAAGTCTCGAATCACGTAAACGACGTACTAAAGCATCATTTTATATAAAGGTGTGGATGACGGCGCACCGGTGGACGTTGACAAGTAAGGAAAACGTTAAAGTCGATCAATAACTTCCAGGTGGGCTTTATTACTAAAACAGAACAACTTTGCCGCTCTTTTCAACTGTCTTTGTTTACAGTACTTTTCAACTAATGTTAAAATTCTTTAAATGATTACCTGCCAAAATGTTTACGTTTTGTGTATCGTATCTATCCATGTATGATGTGATGTTGATGGGTTATTCCCAACTTATGAATGAAAATCGATATCGGATCCTATGGGAAGGCTTATACAGCTAGGATGCGTGTACACCGATGGTGATTGTGTCTTTGTAAGGACGATTCACGGCGGTCACGGGTCGTAGAAGGAGGCCTCCTTCACGACTTTCGACTATGATAACATGATGAAATGATAATAAGGGATATGGATCACGTACACCAAGAAAATGCTTCGCTGAGCAACTTTTATAAACTCGTGAAAATATTTTAGTAAGCAAAGACATTTTCAAATAAAACCGCTGTGTCTTACCACTATATCAAGTAGTAATTCAATGAAAATAAAATGTTTTCGCATAAGTCCACGGGTACAAATTTTGTACTTAGCCCTGCATGTTTGTTTTTAAATGTGCAGGTTGAGCTCGGTTGCTGATGATGGAGGAGTGTTGAGAAAGCCATATGTCCTTGATGTTCGTTAGGAATGGATAACCTTGAATACATATCGTCATATATGTATTCACACACTTTTCGCTGCAACTCTGAACTGTTTTACCTTTAGGTTGAATGTTAAGATGATATGAACTATGAAGTCCTTCGGATCGTCATATCCTTTGGATCCGTTGACTTAAACCTTTTTTCCGAAATGTTATATGTGTATGTTAATCTCAAGTTCGTTATACCCAGGTGATAAACCTTATGGTGATAGTTTTCCACATCCGTGAATACTATTCCTAATATTAGTCCACTCACTCCGGGTCATCCTGAGTGGGGTCGTGACAGAGTGGTATCAAAGCAGTTGCTCTTTGAAACTCCAATTCCTTCTAAAACTAAGTCTAGAATTGAGTCACTAGACTTCTAGAAAATCTACTGGCTATCCTCAACACTCCATCACATCGAGCTCAACGGGGAAAAGGTAACTAGTTTCTTTTGAGCTTATGAAGTGAAAATTTTTATATGATGACCAAATTTGAAAAGATTTTTGAAGTAAAAGGAAAAGGAAAGTTGTAATGTGATGATGATTGAAATGAGGAGTTATGAATGAAGATTTTCAAAAATTCTAAATTTTGAAATTAAATAGCAATAATATGAAGTGGTTAAGTTGAAATGTATGTTTGAAACGAATCATGATGATTAAAGACGAAGGTATGAAAACAAGATGATATGTACAGATATGTATGAATGAACTATGATGTTGTTTGGATGTTATGTTTATGAATTATGAAATCTATGTTAATAACAAAGTATGCTATTCTCTTGAGAAGAACGTGAGCGATATAGGAAGTATGTTCACATAATGAAAGAAAACAAAAGAATGATAGGGAGCATGAATGTGTTTAATTTTGGGTTTTGAGCAGCGAGTGTGGAGCGTAAAGATGATCGAGAACGGCGTTGATTATGAAGAATGAAGAAGGTGGATGTTGTATCACCGTTAAAGCGAGCGATCATAATCATAATTTCAACTTGCGTGACCGTGGACCGAGATTTCAGAACGACAAGCATCAATTTGAAGACGTGGACGTAATAGTTATACTAAGTCGGCAGCAGCTATAGCGTGCATAATTTCGTCATCAGCACCTTCTCGAAACGTTGCTATAATCGCGAAAATTTTCTGCACTGCGCAGTAAATTTGTTTTTAATCGTACTCCTTTGATAAAACTCCGTTTTACGTATGGTTTTCGCCTACGTATTCCTAACATTCCGAACTTTATTTGTTATGAAGGACAGAATCTCGTTTCCATTTCCGAATACAGTAGAGTCTGGGTAAAGTTCAGCTCGAGTTTTAGATAGAAACGAGGAACCTATAATACCTTATGTAGCTTAATGTAGCAATAGGAGTTACATTTACTAGGTGGGTTAAGAATGTTTGGTTATAGGTTGAATAGTTCATCCTAGTTGATTAATCAAAGTACTAAGCTACCCTATCTCGCTATCGGATATTAATAGTGTCTAACGGTTAGTTTTTGATCGTGATGATGGAGAAATGCGTTACATTGCGAGGAGGATAGGACGACCCGACTCACGAGGAGACTATCCGTATTTACCGGAAAGCTGGATGTGTGCGGCGAGGATTTAGGAGAGTTTCTAATGTATTATTTTAGATTGTGGAGGAATGCGAGTATATGGCGTGGCGGACTACGATGGCATTAAGCGCCTTCTTACTATACTTCCATGTGATTGGGAAGATTATGCTCGTGAAGTTTCGGGATTACATTTACCGTGCGACTAGAGGATATGACTTGATAGGCGATCTACCGTGTTCATCACCCACCGACGTATGTATATAGCATCTATGGCGCAGCAGAGAGGACCTTATCTCCTCCACGGAGTATACATGGCGTGATGAGTCACGAGTGGTCAGACACCGAGGTTCCACCGATAGTTGACCCGGTGGTACCACGATATCGGATCGACGAGGGAGACTTGTTCAAAGTGACGGAGCGGCCAGACCTCGAGCTTTGGGAGCCCTGTTTTCCCACCTTGATATTCGGACATCGGTGCATTCACCACTCCCGCCTCTACCACCGATGGCGGCACCTTACCGCCAGTAGAGTTTCCGTCGGACCTGCGGATTAGTGTGCGGTACTCTTGATGGGTATAATCCCATCCATGACAGCTGATCCGATTAGTGTGGATTATGGTCCTTGCGGGACATTCCGATGGTAGAGAGTAATGGGCGGGACCCTCTAGAGTATATGGCTGTGGTGATGACTCGGGACGAGGAGGAAGAGGATCTGAGGAAGATGAGGAAGATTCGAGGAGTTGATGTAGATATTGATGTTGATGTAAAATTTGAAGGATTATGTTATCTATTTTATGTATGTTTTATTTATGCTTTTGAAAAACTTGAGCAGGTGGGGAAAGCGAATTTTGTAAGGCTATAAAGCCATTGTGCATGACTTTAATTTTGTAAAGCCTTAAGGCCGATATGTGTATGGCCCTTTTCTTTTGAAATGTTTTGGAAGCAAGCATGTGAGTAATCCTTGATATAAGGACTTTTGTTTGCAAATCGTTATCTATGGTGCTTTGCAATTATATGTATATATGACCGAGAGGGCTTTTGCAACAAAATTTATGTATGACAAGAATGAAATGTTTTATTTAAGTTATCGTTTCTAAAAGGGAAAAAAAAAAAAATTGTACATATTCAAGTTATAAAAATGATACATGATGCTAATGATATATTTTACACAACAGAATGCCTCCTAGACAAGACCCTGAACGAGAAGTAAGAGGCAGAGGCAGACCTAGGAGAAGGGTAGAACTCCGGAACAAGAGGAACAGGCTGTACCTCAACCACCTCCACCTCAACCTGACCGCAGGATAGAGGAATTGTTCTTAAGACAAAACCCTCCTACTTTCAATGGGAAAGGTAGTCCGAAGATCTTTGAGCAGTGGATGAGAACTATTGAGAGAATTTTCACATTTCTAAGGTGCACAACCAAGAGAGACTATCATGTAGCCTTCCGGTTAAATGGGCTGCTTGATTTACGGTGGGAGGCGGAAGAAAACTTTCACAGCAGAGCGGATGGAAGAATTGACATGGGAAGATTTTAAAGGGAAGTGTATGATAAGTATGTGCGAAAAGTTACAAGAAGAAGAAGGAACATGAATTTTCTTGTTAAACAGAAAAGATGTCGGTGACCGATTACGATCGCACTTTTTGCGAAATGTCTAGATATGCACTAGATCAGTGGACACGGATTTAAAGATGGCGAAAAATTTAGATCGGGGTTAAGGCCGAAATAAGAATGTCTCTCGCTGGTCTTGGAGACATGACTTATCTGAGGCTCTTACGAGCTTTGGACATTGAGGCGACAATGCCGGATGATAAGTCGGCATCGGCTCGGATCTGAGAATACCGTGGACGGAGGAAAGAGAAATGGGATACTAGTTTAGTAACGCAGCAGGGAAATTTTGAAAACAAAATAGCAAACAACGAGGGCAAGGGAACTCGACAAGTCGAGGCAAGGATCGAGGAAGCCACCTTTATTCCTCCAACAAGGGACCACAAGAGCAACGAAGGGCCTCCGTGCCCAAAATGCCGAAAGATGCACACGGAATGTGCATGGCGGGCGGTGGAAACTGTTTAGGTGTGGTATGAAAGGACATTACGCAAACTTTGCTCGGGATACGTTCGAAAGCAGTCGTGGTCGAACCAACCCGTAATGTCCAACCGGCGAGGGCTATCAATTTCAGCCCCAACCTCAATAAAGAACTACGGCCGCAACAATGGCAACAACCTCCACAACAAGCTGCAAAGCAACCACAACAACAAATACAACAACAAAGCGGCAACCATACCCAAAGAACGAAGACAACAACCACTACGGCAGCGTCGTGACAACAGCCGGCCGGACAACGAATAACCCGGCAAAGGCAAGCACCACGCCACCGCAGACTACCTCAAGCTAGGTATGTATTTGCACAGAACAGCGAGCGAGCAGGACCGGGAACACTGGCGGTATGGGAATCCTTCTCAACATACCGTTATAGTATTGTTCGACACGGGTGCTTCGCACTCTTTCATAGAAAAATCATGCGTGAATCTGTTGGGACTTAGTACTATAAAAGCAAATCAGATATGAGAATCTCTTCACCTATAGGAGGGATTATGGATTACACATTACGCTCGAACCTAGAGTTGAACTTAGGATCACTGAGGGTTCTAGCAAATAATTTGAACATAATGTCCATGGGTGACGTAGATATAATCCTAGGAATGGACTGGTTAGCTGCAAACCACTCCACGATTCTTTGCAAGGAAAGGAAAATATCATTTCATTTTCACGGGCGAAGCAACGATTTCCATGGAATCGCATGGGAAGAGTCCCAATTGTGTCCGCATTGAAGGCGAGGAAAATGATGAATAAGAAAGGATACCATGCTTTTCTCGTTTATTTGAACGGAGAAGAAAAGCCGGAACTGAAGATAGAAGACATAGAAATTGTCAGAGAATTTCCAGATGTATTTCCTAAGGATCTACCAGGATTACCTCCTGATAGACAATTGGAATTTACCATTGACTTGGAACCAGGATCGGCTCCAGTGTCAAAGGCACCCTACAGAATGGCCCCAAAGGAATTGGAAGAACTGAAAATCCAAATCCAAGAATTGTTGGACCTAGGTTTCATCGGACCTAGTGTTTACGCCTTGGGAGCGCTGTATTATTCGTCGAGAAGAAGGATGGATCTTTAAGGATGTGTATAGACTATCGAGAGTGAACAAGATGACGCCAAGAACAAATATCCTTTACCAAGAATCGACGATTTGTTCGATCAATTGAGAGGAGCAGCATATTTTCAAAAATCGATCTCAAGTCGGGATACCATCAACTCAGTGCGACACGAAGACATAGCTAAAAGCGCATTCAACAAGATATGGCCATTATGAATTTGTAGTTATGCCGTTCGGATTAACTAATGCACCATTTGTGTTTATGGACCTCATGAACCGAGTGTTTCATCCGTGCTTAGACAGGTTTGTTTTGGTTTTCATAGATGACATTCTCATCTATTCGAAAATGAGGAAGATCATAAGGAACATCTAAGAATGGTGTTACAAACTTTGAGGAGTGAAAGATTATTTGCTAAGTTTAGCAAATGCGAATTTTAATTTGAAGGAAGTAATGTTCCTAGGACACATCGTGTCTGTGATGGAATCAAAGTGGATCGACCAAAGTGGAGCGAAGCAAGAATGGAAATCACCGCGAACTCGAGAATGAGATCCGGAGTTTTCTAGGGTTGGCTGGTTATTATAGGAGATTCATTGAGGGATTCTCCAAAATAGCAAGACCAATGACCCAACTACTTCGAAAAGGAGTTAAGTACACTTGGACTGAGGAATGCGAGGCGAGTTTTCAAGAACTCAAAGATAAATTAACAAGTGCACCGGTGTTAGCAGTCCCGGAATCAGATAAGGAATATGTGGTTTATACTGACGCCTCGAAGAACGGACTAGGATGCGTTTTGATGCAAGAAGGAAAAGTAATAGCATACGCGTCACGGCAACTTAGACCACATGAGCTAAACTACCCAACACATGATTTAGAGTTAGCAGCAGTGGTTCATGCACTGAAAATATGGAGACACCATCTCTACGGAGTGAGATGCGAAATCTATCTGAGATCATAAGAGTTTGAAATATTTTTCGAGAGAGATCTAAACATGAGGCAGAGAAGATGGCTCGAACTAGTAAAAGATTACGATCGTGGTATTAACTATCACCCGTGTTAAGCTTAATGTAGTAGCCGACGCTTGAGTCGAAAAATCAAACTCATTTGGGATGTCTCTTGACACAAGAAGATAAACTCGTTGAGGAGTTCAGCAAATTAAGAATCGAATTAGTTAAACAGCCAGAGACGATCAGGAATTATATTGCTACACTCACCATGACACCTGATCTAAGAAAAAGGATCATTGAGAGACAAATGATGGAGGAAAAGTTGGAAAAGATAAGAGGAAGAGTGAGAACTGGCGAATTGAAAATTTCCAGGAAGCATCAGATAATGCTTTAATGTTCGAAGGAAGAATATGTGTTCCTGATGATGCTGAGATTCGGAACGACATAATGAGTGAGGCTCATGATACACCTTATACCGCCCACCCAGGCAGGACGAAGATGTACCAAGACCTAAAAGAAAGGTTCTGGTGGGAAGGCATGAAACGAGACATAGCTTCTTTCGTAGAACGTTGCCTTGTTTGCCAACAAGTAAAAGCTTTACACCAACGTCCCTACGGGAAGTTACAACCGTTGGGTATACCTGAATGGAAATGGGATGAAATAACGATGGATTCGTTCTGATTTACCAGTCTAGGAAATGAAACACTACCATATGGGTAATAGTGGATAGACTCACCAAGTGCGCTCACTTTATACCAATTCAAAATACATATGGAGCTGATAGACTAGCCCAAATATATGTAAAGGAAGTGATACGGCTACATGGAGTACCAAAATCCATTACATCAGATAGAGACTCCAAGTTCACATCGAAATTTTGGATGAGCCTACAAAAAGAATTGGGAACAAAGTTAAACTTGATCTGAGATTTCACCCACAAACCGATGGGCGTCAAAAGGACAATCCAAACTCTAGAAGATATCTTCGAGAACCGTAGTTACGGATCGAGGTGCAAAATGGGAAGCCATTTTACCTCTTATTGAGTTTGCTACAATAATAGTTATCAAGCGACGATTGATATGGCCCCATATGAAGCTTTGTATGGCAAAAGTATAGATCACCACTTCTTTGGGATGAGGTAGGTGAAAGGAAAATAATAGGGCGAGCGGTGAATGAAATGATTGAAATCGTCCAACAGATTAGGCAAAGAATCGAGGAAGCTCAAGATGAGCAGAATCCTACTGATACGTAGATCGAGCTGCATTTTGAAGTTGGAGACAAAGTATTTCTCAAAGTCTCCATCGAAAGGGATCACAAGATTTGGTGTGAAAGGAAAACTAAGACCCGTTTCATAGGACCATATGAGATCCTAGAGAATAGCTCAAGAGCCTATAAGTTGGCTCTTCCGCCAAACTTGGGAAATGTGCATAATGTAGTTCTCAATTCAGATATGAGTTATGAAGAAGAGCTATCGCAATAATAGACCATAAAGTTCAACAATTGAGAAACAAATCAATTTCGCTGGTCAAAGTGTTGTGGAATCACCATGGACAAGAAGAAGCTACGTGGGAGCTAGAAGATACAGTGAAGGAACGGTATCCCAGATTATTCTATTAAGGTATACGAATTTGGGATGAAATTTCTTTTAAGGGGTAGGATGTAATAACCCGCAGCTTTAAAAGCCTAATTACGGTCTTTAAAACCCGTAAAATAAAATTCGCCGTGTAATCAAATCGATATGAAATCGAATATGATTTCAATGATTTACAAAGAATGATTTCCTTTCACACACTCACCAAGTTAGTGAATGAAAGAAATCGAAAGTTTAACTTTTATCTAAGAAGACATTTTTAACGTCGAACGACGCCGATCGTTGAAATGTCACGATTTTCCTAAGCAATCAAGCTTGGAATTATATTCCATTATTAATGGAATATTTTTAATAATGGGATTACGAGTAATTACGACCATTTTAAAGATGAGTCGATACGTATCGTTTTGAGACGTTTTCAAACGTCAACGTTTAGAGATAAAACGAGCGATGGTTTTAATGATAAAGAAACTTTAGGAAATTATTTCCTATGATATTTTTATGATATTGCAGTACTAATAAGCATTTAATTAATGCTTGAACATTAGAATTAGTAAAAATATCATATTAGTTTCAAAACCCTAATTTTTTCGAAATTAGGGTTTTTTGAAAACTTTGCCCTTTTTAATTATCCTATGCTATAATTATTATTTAAATCATGTACCAAGGTGCACAAACTTATGAATGACATGAAATAAAATTTTTAATCGTGATTAAACCAAATGGCCGATATCCATTTTTCTTGTGCATAAGTTGAATTATTTTCTTCCTTATACTATTTAATTAACCTATGATATTAAATATCACCTAAATCATATATTATGATTTATATATCTATGATTAGCATGAAATAAGAATTTTATCCTATAGTTTGGCCAAATGGCGAGAGCTACCTATATATGTATACAAATCCTAATTGTTTTATTTATCTCACTTTTGCATGTATATATGTGTATATTCAGATTTTGTATCACCAAATCTTCCATTAGTGATATATTGTAGCTAGTTTCAAGAAGATTTGTGTGTAAGGAAACAATGATTAACCTCCACTATGGGAATAAAATAGTATTAGGACTTGAAGGGTCTCCCTTGTGAGAGAGAGAGAGAGGGCCGAGACATGGGTATAAGGGGGGGGGGAGTTATTCTGAATTTCTACAACACTCAAACCTCCCAAAACTAATACACTCAATCCCCTATTCTCTCTCCCAATTCTCCACATTTTCTCTCTCACTAACACTCTTCTTCTTCCTCATTTTTCTGCAACAGCCGAGAGCTTCCTCTCCTCTCCAAGCTTCAATTTTTCTTTTCTCATCTCCATAAAACACTTAGACACCTTGTACTTTGTTCCATCCATCCATAGCACAAGGTAGGAGTTGAACAAGAGCTTGGTTTTATACTTGAAACTTTCGAAATTTTCGAAAAGTAGCCTAAAGCTTTGCATGTGTTCTTGATGATCTTAGTTGGTAATCCTATGCTATTGCATGTGTATTGATGATAAGAAGTATGTTGATTATGTGTTCTTATTTTCAAATGAATTGCATGTGGGTTTGACTTCAAAATTTTCGAATCAAATGCTATAATGTGTTCTAAGAATGTGTAGCATGATAATTTGAGGTTGATATATATATTTTGAAATTTTCGAAACATAGGTGAAATAAGTGGTGATGATCAAAGCTTAAAGGAATGAATTAGAGCATGATTTATAAATCTATGAAGCCATATGTGTTCATAATGTTTATTTTAAAATTTTGGAAAAATTTCATGCTCAATTCTCTTTATAACCGAGAGCATATGAAAATAAGTGGATGTATGATTTTATTTTGTACATGCAATGTGATATTTTTGATTATTGATGTATTGAAATGTATATGAATTAATTGAGAATTTTGAAGCACTCTTGCTATATTTTTATATATATAACCGAGACATATATATATGTAAATATATGTGTATGATTTTATTTGTTAACATGCAATGGTGTTTTATTACTCTAGAGCATGAACCTTATACCCTATGATTTAATTGGGAAATTTTAGAAATGTCTACCTATTTTTATTGAAGAAAACCGAGAGCATGTATATATGTAGATTAATGTGTGATTTTATTTAATACATGCAATGCTAAATTATTAGCTTAGAATATGTTCTATGCATTTGATGTTATTATTGGAAAATTTTGTACCATTTTTTTGAAAAAGGCCGAGGCATATGTGTATATATATGTTGATGTATAATTTTGATTTGTAACATGCAATGATGTTTTATTGATCTAGGATATGTTCTATGCATCCTATGTTTTTGTTAGAATTTTTAAAAATCAATTACAAATTTTGTTCAAATACGAATAAAATTGTTCTTGGTGTATTTTATAGTGTTACATTGTTACACTATAATGTATAAGCATGTTATAATTGTTTGAAAATTTTATAAAATTGTTAGACATGTTTAGTGAAAAGGCCGAGAGCTATACTAACATTTATATGGCATATAAATGTCATATCATAGATAATATGACATAAAAATGTCATGGACTAATGTATGGACCTTGTAGTAATTTATTTAAATTTTAGAAAAATTTTGGGCATTTGTTTTTAAAAGTGCCGAAACCTTATGAAATAATAAGGTGATGATTGAACAATGTTTAGTTGATTTTATGACATATTAATGACCATAGTGTATATTAATACACTATATAATGTTAGAAAAAAATTTGGACATTGTTTGGTAATTTTTATAATTACCGAGAAATTCTAAAGAATTTCTAAGGATTTTTAAATCCTTTTTAATCAATTTTATAAATAAATTATATGTCTAATATTATTTTAGACATATTTAGAAATTTTGGACAAATTTCGAAAATAATTGGTTGGAAAAAAACAAAATAGTCGTGAGCTATTTTTTTTAAATTTAAATAAGGATTTTAAATCCTTAAATTCATTATTTATAATGAATTATGTGTTTAAAATTATTTTTAAACATATTAAAACAGTTTATAAAAGAAATCAATTGGAAATTGATTTTGAAAGAATTTAATATTAAAGTATGACTTAGTAATTAAATTACTAAGAAAAGTCAAAATTTTGACTTTTGAAATCAACGTCTAAATCGTTCGATAAACACGCTAATCTGGCGTAAGACGCAGATTTGCTAATGATATCACGTTGATATGGAAGGATTTCATATTTAAAGACGTAAAATCGAAAAGCGTGAGAAAGCGTGGGACCATTTACCAAGAGGGTAAATTGGTAATTTTCAACACATATCTCGTCTCCATCGAAGAACGAGAAATGTTAAGTTGATCTGCGTTGAGAAACGAATTAAATTCATTAAGGAATTCAATCGGCGTCGATATGAAATATCAAATTTTATTATAGACTTTGTAAGTCTCGAATCACGTAAACGACGTACTAAAGCATCCTTTTATATAAAGGTATGGATGGCGACGCATGTTTGGATGTTGACAAGTAAGGAAAAGCGTTAAAGTCGATCAATAACTTCCGGTGGGCTTTATTACTAAGCATGAACAACTTTGTCGCTTTTCAACTGTAACTTTGTTCGGTGCTTTTCAACTAATGTTAAAATTCTTTAAATGATTACCGCCAAAATGTTTACGCTTTGTGTATCGTATCATATCCATGTATGATGTGATGTTGATGGGTTATTCCCAACTTATGAATGAAAATCGATATCGGATCCTATGCCGGAAGCGCTTATACAGCTAGGATTAACGTGTACACCGATGGTATTGTGTCTTTGTAAGGACAATTCACGGCCGGTCACGGGTCGTAGAAGGAGGCCTCCTTCACGACTTTCGACTATGATAACATGATGAAATGATAATAAGGGATATGGATCACGACACCAAGAAAATGCTTGGCGAGCAACTTTTATAAACTCGTGAAAATATTTTAGTAAGCACAAGACATTTTCAAATAAAACCTCTTGTGTCTTACCACTATATTAGCAGAGTAATTCCATGAAAATAAAATGTTTTCGGCATAAGTCCACTGGGTACAAATTTTGTACTTAGCCCGCATGTTTGTTTTAAATGTGCGAGGTTGAGCTCGATTCTTGATGATGGAGGAGTGTTGAGAAAGCCATATGTCCTGATGTTCGTTAGGAATGGATAACCTTCAATACATATCGTCGTATATGTATTCACACACTTTCACCGCAACTCGAACTGCTTTACCTTTATGTTGAATGTTAAGATGATATGAACTATGAAGTCCTTCGGATCGTCATATCCTTTGGATCCGATTGACTTAAACCTTTTTCGAAATGTTATATGTGTATGTTAATCTCAAGTTCGTTATACCCAGGTGATAAGCCTTATGGTGATAGTTTTCCACATCCGTGAATACTATTCCTAATATTAGTCCACTCACTCCGGGTCATCCAGAGTGGGGTCGTGACACAATTACTCTCCAAATGGCAGACGCATCAGTCACCCGTCCAAAAGGGATAGTGGAAGATGTGCTTATCAAAGTTAAAGGATTTATCTTCCCAGCGGATTTTGTAGTCCTTGATATGCCAGAGGATGGGAACACGCCTCTCATTCTAGGGATACCGTTCTTAGCCACGGGCAGGGCTCTGATCGATGTGCAGGAGGGTGATCTCACCTTCCGCGTGAATAAGGATGAGTTGACCATTTCGATCTATGATGCCATCATGAGAAATGATAACTCAACACATGAAGATTGCTATTCGGTCACCACTGCCACAGCCAGCCCATTTTTGAGCTCGAATTCCAATCGACCATCGGACGAGCATGCTAGAAAGAAGAGGTGGACTCGGCATAAAAGTAAGAGTGAGTCGTTTATGTTTGGGGGAGGCTACTCATACGCTAAATGGTGGTCTGTTGTCAATGATAAGTATAAGGGCAAGCAAAAGTTTGGAAAGACCACAGTTGTCAAATCGCCCGATTGATGAGAGCTAACGTCGAGCTAGCGACGAAAAATCTAACACTGGTTGGGAGGTAACCCAACATTTTTTTTTCATGCTTTTATGTCTTTCGTTTTGTTTTTCTTGTTTTTCGTTGTTTTATCGTGTCGTGTCTTGTTTGTTCGTTTTTAAGTCCCAAGGTATATCATCAATGGCGAGGATTCTATCCATTGCGAGTAGCCGTGACATATGAGGTAAGGTCTCTCCGAATCACTCTCTTCTGCAAACCTTATTGCATCCATTTCACACTGTTTACAATAAGTTTGGGGGGAGTGGACGAGTTTGTTTGGTTGAGAGTCCTTTTTATGTTTTGTTTTGTCTTGTTAAGTTTTTATATTTTGGGGCTTTTGTCGTGTCTTTTGTTTCGTTGTTGTGTCGGTCGATCAACGAGTTTAAGTGAAATGTGTTAATCCATGTGGCCAATGATGATAGAAATTTTCTGAAAAATATGTTGATAGTGCACATGATATGTTAGAAAATGACGCATGGATAACTTGAGATTGCTAAGCTTGTTGTTTTTCGCCATTTGCTTAAACCGTGAGACTTGAGCTTCACTGTATAAATATCTTATTACAGTTTCTTTTAATTGTGTGATATCATGCATGAAATTATCTTCTAGAACATGCCGTATTTCTATGTCGAGGCTGCAATATGTGTTTCGAATATGGAAAGGATAAAAGGCCATCTTTGTTAAACCACATATTTATCCAAACACTAGCCAAATGATATACACTGTTTGTCGCCTTCTTTGAGCCTTTATTAGACTTTATTCTTTCGATTAGCCGGATGATAGGAGGTGAGGATGGATATGGGAATCAAAGGGGAGAAAAATTTGTTTTGATATTCTAAGTGGGGATAAAAGATAGAGAGGTACCTCTGTGGTAAAGAATGGACCCTATAAGCTCGTTTACAAAGAAAAGAAAAATCGAGTGAATAATATGAGCATAAAGGGAATCATTTATTAAAGTATAAGTACCTTGAGTTGCATAAATGTTGAATTAGCATGTTGGAGAGAAAAGGGGAAATAGACAAAGTCCATATGAGTTGATTGTATAAATGGAGGTGCTTGGAGTATATTTGAGTCACTTAGCCATATATTATCCTACCTTGACCAATGTGCCTACATTACAACCTATGAAAATCCCTTTTTGATCCTAATTTGAACGCATTTGATGTGGTGGAGATATTAGAGAAACGGCAAGCTTATGGTAAGATTTTGCATTGCATTAATTTTTGAGTGTATACACGTCCTTAATTTCTTTATGAGTTTGAGTGTACTCTATATTTTACACACATGACGTTGTGAGGGTTGAATTGAATGAGATTTGTTTGCTTTCAATGGCTGTACATTGTCGAGTTGACTAATGTCGTCATGTGCGCTAATGATTTTGAGCTTTGAGATATTTCTGAGGCTTGATTGTGTTAATCACCTTTCCTGACGCTCGTTGATCTTTTGTTGTGTCTCTCTTTCCTTTTTGTTTTGTTTTTGTTTGAGGACAAATAATGCTTTAAGTTTGGGGGGTTTGATAAATGTGCATTTTACACGTTTATTGTTGATATTTAAAGATGATTTTAGATCAATAAAGTGCGTTTATGTCTTGGATCTCAATGCTTTTACATATTCTTGGAAGATACTGCTCTTGGGTTCCTTTTTGGTGTTTTGTAGGCTTATAAGATGATAATCGAAGCTTGGAATGAAGCACGAGCGAAAGAAGGGACGAAACAGGGCCTAGCGACCACCTTCGTGGTCGCTAGCCCGAGCGCGAGCGCGAGAATAATGCAATCTGATGTCTCTCGACCGGCCTAGCGACCGCTAGGTCGGCCGCGAGGAAAATCCTTACGACGCAGCCACTCCCAGCGACCGCGAGACGTGCCCGCGAGTTACCCGACGTGCGAAGCCTTTGAAAAGAGCTACTGCCCGATTTCTCGCGACCATACCTAGCAACCGCGAGCCAGGTCACGAGGCAAGCTAGCGAGTGCGTGCCCAGCCGAGAAGACGAAGGAACCCAAGCGAGGAAGATCCCTTGCGACCGAGCTCGCGACCGCGAGCTCGGCCGCTAAGCGCAACGGACAGGCCTAAAATTAGGGTTTCTAGCTTTGCCTAGTCGCGCCCCCAAGCCGCTCCAGACCTATTTTACACGTTTTTGTCCAGTTTTTCATAGTTTTTAATTCTTTTGCACTCTAGCTTTGATTTAGATTCATTCTAGCATTAGTTTCTCATTGTTTTACATTAGTTCTACATATTTTGACGCTTTGGAATGTTTCTATCCGAACAATTTTCGTCTTTTTCCCGTTTTTCGCTTGGGTTGGGATACGACCCCAACGATTGTTCTTCCGACGCTACACTACGGGTTTTATCTATATATTTTCTATTCCTATGGTTATTTCGTATTTAATTTCGTTATTTATGTATAGCTAAATTTCGTTCTAATCCTAGGGTTTGCATGATTCTATCCTAAATGTTGTGATTCCTGTTATTGCTATTTACCTTCCAGGCATTGATTTATGATACTTGGTGCTTAATTATATGTGTTAATTTCTTATCAATCTTGATGCATATCTAGTTGCCAGTTAATTACATAACCGTTTTAATTGTCAATCGATCTTAAATGCATGATACGAATAAGCCTTGAGTCGTAGCTGAGATAGGAACATTCGTAGGAAGCATATTCTTTGTGACCCTTTTGGAGTTGCTTATTTTCACCTAGAGACGTAACAGTAATAAGGAAAATTAGTAATCAACTACCACAATTGTCGTAACTGAAATTGTTGGTTACATATGTGATCTTCCATCTTGTATGTATTAAAATTGGTTAATAGGAAGCAGGATAAACATACGTTGTGGATATGATTAATGCATCCCTAGGGTTAGTCTTTCTATCTTGTTATCTCTTTGAATATTTATTGCTTTCAATTATTTTCAAGTTGTTACCTTTGCTTTGGATTAAATATCCGAAGCCCTAAAACCTCTTAAACCAAATTCTGTTGCTTGGATAATGATGAATTATTGTTGAGTTAGCTTCTGTGTTTTCGTGTTACAATCCCTGTGGATATGATACTCGTCTTACCTATATACTTGCACGTTTTCGTGTTAGAATAGTGTGAGACCTACCATCCTCCGGTACGTCCCAAATTTCCAAAACCACAAAATCCATCAAAATTATTAAACCTCCCACATTAACCATAACATTTTCCACTATCCCATTGGGGTATCTCATAGATCTATCAACTAATTGAAGTTGTTCTGACCAAATTTTTCTACTTAGTCGCTCACAATAGCAAGAGTTCCCTATAGAATGGTAAGGTCGACCCAAGTCGAATCTCTCGAGGAAGGCTTAACAGGGCTACAGTTCTATGTCAAACACGAAAACAGAAAAGAAATACTAACGTCCTAAAATAAAGGGGGGCTGACACGGAAAGGACATAAAGCAGGAAGTAAAATAAAGCAGGGTAAACAGATGCACTTGGAGAACAATAGGAATTGACAGATACACGAAATTGGAGACGGTGTTCTACGATTCAAATCTATCCTCGCTATTAATGAATCAAGGACCAGTACACAATGCATAAAACACCCACGCCTCTCACCAAACGGTCAACACTAACCAATCTCTCGATTACGTTAACGTTAGACTCAAACTTAATGATAGGGGATCTCTCAATCAACCAACCATCAACTACGAAGGATATTTTATTACAAGGCATACGATAGCAAAAACCCTAACCACATATATCATTTATTCAACAACAAACCAATCGCTCGATCACTTTCATTGTCAAACTTATATTTAATATAAATCGCTCTCGATATCTTCATAATCAAACATAAGCATAGAATCAACCTACACTATTCTTTCGAACACCATGCATGAAGATCATAAAATAAACAATTTATATGGATGAGAAAATCACAAATCATCAACCCAACAATCACGATTCAAGATACGAACAACCTAACATGTATTACTCTATAAAACAATAATTCATCTCATAGCGTAAATCATCCCCATCACAATTACATAGACATAATCAAAATCACGAAAAACTTACAACCATTCATGACAAATTAGCCTTCCAAAATCCGAATCGTACAATCCCAATTGTTAATCCAAGTACAAAATAATTAAAAGAAAAGGGAAAGAAAAAGAAAGAATAAAAGAGAAGAGAGCTGCGAGAATGTGAGTCAGGTTGGTGCTAGGGTTTCCGCATGTTTAACTTATATTTATAGCAGCAGATTTTTCGCACCCAGCGCCGGACGCGAGGAGTTTCTCGATTGATCAGCCGCAGTATCCCAATGACGGACGGAGCACAGCGCCAGACGCGCCAAGATTCTGGACACATGTCCAGCGTCGGCTGGGAATCAATCGCCGGACGTGGCTAGACGTCTAGGCGAGAACGCTGCGACGGAGCCTTGGCGACGCATCACGGACAAAGGGCAGCGCTGACGCGGCATGCAGCGAGGCGAAGCACCGCTCCCAGCGCGGATGGAGCGACGGGCGAGATGCGACGTGGGCGGGAGAGGCGAGGCGCGACGTCGCTACGGGAAGGCTGGGCGAGGTGGCGTCGGTGGGCTGGCCGACGCGAGAACGCATGCACGACGGGCACGCTGGGCGACGCAGCGCTGGACGTAGCATGCAACGAGGCGAGCGTTGGGCTCCCAACGCCGGACGGAACACACGGGCGAGACGCGACACGGGCGACGGGAGAGGCGAGGCGTTGGCGCGCGGGTGCTCGTGCGCGACTTTGATGTTTCGCTCTGTTCTCCCTCGTCTCAACTCCAAATTACGATCCGTTTGCACCTATGAACTCCTATCGAGATGCTCTCCAATATAGGATAACTCTTGGTGGGTTCATTTCTTCCTATTTAATACTATTTTTCTACAAAACATCAAAACATACCAAGTATGTCCGAATCGATAAATACTAATCAAACCAACGGCATAAATAGGACAAATCGTTGGAAACGACATACAAAAGAATACCAAGATTAAGAACAAAATCATTCTAAACAACTCCTCCACACTTATCCATTTGCTTGTCCTCAAGCAAAGTCTATACTAGTAAGAGTAGGGAAGATAATTCATGCGACTTCACTCTTAGTCTAATCAATCAAACCTTATTGCTTTTCCCCCACACTTTGTGTTTACGTATTTAAAAATAATGTGAAATAAATCTAGGACGGCAATTGATTTCCAATAAATAAAAGGGTAACCTCTGTTCAGACCCACTCCGCTAGGGGTGAACTAACTAATGTGATCACCTTTAGCAACAAGTTCTTTTTTTAAGCACATAGAATGTTTTAACAGATTTTGGAACAATGTTCGAAAGGTGAACTCTCGATGCCTATCGTGGTTTCCCATGTCCATTTCTCAATTTACGAGAAAGAGGGACAGAATCCCATCCTCCATTTCAACAATCTCAACAAATAACTGGAGTTTTCATTCTCCTCATTTTCTACTCTTTTGCACACCTTTTTTTTTAATATATATAATGAAACAAGTATGTAGGTAACCACAATGTTAACACTACCCCTAACATTAGCCGGACAAATCACATCAATTTCCCCCTATTCATTTTCTATCAATCACAATCTTGTCAATTCACATTACACTCGAATCATAAATCACCAAAAGTCTCGAAAAAATAAAATCAGTTTGACCAATACCACAAAGTTTAGTTGCACAAGTCAAAATCCTAACTTACTCGCATTTACAATACTTGATTCTAAGAAATCAAAATAAGCACAGATGCACATCACCAAGAATATAAATAGATAAGATACGCACACAAAACATGAATACTCATCCCCACATTTTAATTCGAGCACCGCCCCAAAGGCTCCAAACATTAATAAACGCATGTTTTACACGTTCATTTATGATATTTAAGAATGATTTTAGATCTATTAAATGCATTTATGTGTCGGACCTTAATGATTATATCTATTTTAGAAGATACTGCTCTTGGGTGTTCCTTTGACGTTTTATAGGTTTATATGTTGATAATCGAAGCAAGGAACGAAGACGAGCCAAAACCACGTTCTGCCCAGTTCCCAGCGACCAGCCTAGCGGTCGCTAGGCTGGCAGCGAGGCACCCAGCGAGCGCCCAGAGAGAGAGAGCGAGTCGCGTCGCGAGCAAGCAAACACGCCCGCCGAGAAGTTATCAGACGATTTCGCGGCCTCGCTAGCGACCGCTAGCCAGGCCGCGAGGCTACCTTGGCGAGCGCGAGCATCAGACGCGAGAGAGAGGAGCGCGCGGGATGAGGCCTAGCGACCGAGCTAGCGACCGCTAGCCACGGTCGCGAGGCGTGGCGGCAGGCGCGCAAATTAGGGTTTCCACCCTTATCTATAAATAGGGCAATCTCCCCCTCGCGCCTCCCAGAGACCCGGCGCCCCTGCACACGTTTTCACAGCTTTTCCTCGCCAAGATTTTAGTCTTTAATTTTCATCCCGTTTAGTTCTAGCTTTAATTTTCCGTTGTTCTAGTTTAGTTCTTCGTTGTTATCAATTCGGAACGTTTTGTCCGATTGTTTTCCGTTTATCGCTTGGGATTGGATTCAAGACCAACCATTGTTCATCCAACGCTTCATCACGGGTTTTATATATTTATTTTCCGCTTTCATGATTTATTCGTATTTTATTCCGCTTATTATGTCTAGGTAATTTTCCGCTCTAATCCTGGGTTTGCATGATCCGATCCTATATGTTGTGATTCTCGTTATCTCTATTTACCTTCCGTGCATTGATTCATGATTCTTGGTGCTTATTTATATGTGTTAATTTCGATCAATCTTGATGCATATCTAGTTGCGATTAATTACGTAATCGTATTAATTGTCAATCGATCTTGAATGCATGATACGAATAAGCCTCGAGTCGTGGTGAGATAGGATATTCAGAGGAAGCATATTCTTTGTGATCTGTTTGAGTTGCTTGTTTTCACCTAGAGACGTATAAAGAATAGGAAAACTAGTAATCTCTGTACCGCAATTGTCATAATGAAGTTGTCGGTTATATATGTGATCTTCCATCTTGTGCGGATTAAAATTGGTTAATAGGAACAGGATAAACATACGTTGTGGATAGGATTTATGCATCCCTAGGGTTAGTCTTTCTTATCTGTTTTATCATCCGTGATTTTATTGCTTTATTTTATATTTCTGCATGGTTACCTTTACTTTGGATTAAATTCTGAAGCCTTTAAGCCTCTCACCCAATTTCTGTGCTTGAATAATGATGAATTATCGTTGAGCTAGCTTCTATGTTTTCGTGATACAATCCTTGTGGATACGATACTCGACTTACCTATATACTTACACTTTTTAGTGTTATAAAAGTGAGCGATCAAATTTTGGCGCCGTGGCCGGGGATTGTTAAGATTGCATAGGAATAATTTGACGATTTGAATTTATTAATTCAAGTTATATATTATATTATTTATTTATTGTTACCAGAGCTAAATTCTCTCTTTTCTGTGGTTTATGCGCACAAGATCTCGTGGACCTCCCGAAATATTACTAGATCCCGAGATCGAAAGCTCTCAAAGGAGAAGAGGACGAGAGAAGAGACGGGCTGCAATGGCGGCTAATCCACGTAATCCGGGCATTCCTCCCGAGCAAGCCGCACGCATGTTAGGCGATTTCAGAGATGCAACGCCAGATGGCGAATATGGGACTCCTTGTCCCTACCCCTGCAGACGCGACCGCTGAATTTTATGTACCGACCTCCTCTTGAGCAGCCCAAGGAGGCGGATGGGGCCCTGCGTGGATGCAAACAATTTTGAGTCAAGCCGCCCCGATCAAGATGGTCCAAGGAGAGCGGTTTGGGGAGAGTCATCAAGACCGAATGCGCATCTCGAGACCTTTTCGATATTTGTGACACTATCAAATGTAATGGGGTGCCACAAGACACGATCCGGATGCGCATGTTCGGTTTCTCGCTGCGCAGCCAGGCGAAAGATTGGTTCAAGAGTTTGGACCGAACTGGCATTGACACTTGGGGGAAACTTTGCGAGAAGTTTCTCTCGAAATATTTTCCGCCGGCGAAAGCGCAGAAGATCATCGCCGAAATCTCCCATTTTTGCCAAAACCACGACGAATCTCTATTCGAGGCATGGGAGAGATTCAGAGGTCTATTGAGGCGATGCCCACAGCATGGATTCTCCAAGGAGCAGCAGATCACGCAGTTTTCTGGTGGGATCGACGTTTGCATAAGGAGCATAGTGGATGCATCGGCAGGGGCTGTTTGTCGAACCGACAAGTAGACGAGGCGAGCCGATTTTAGAGAGATGGCGCCAGCGACTATCAATGGCCGACGGAGAGGACGCCAGTGGTTAAGGCAGTGGCTGTAGAGGTTGACTCGAAATATGATGAACTAATGAAGCAAATCACCCTCTTGAAGAGTCAGATCGAAACGGAGGACGTCAATTTCATCAATCAAAAGAACCATCACGGGACAATCCGGCATACCATCCGAATAACAGAAATCATCCAAATTTCTCGTATGCCAACCCCAACAACTTCCAACAACCTCCAGCTGGCTTCACGGTGCAGAATGGTATGATCCAAGAGCCGAAGAAGCCAAGTTTAGAAGATATGGTGCAACAGATGGCGACTCAACAGAGTGCATTTATAAGCAGTACCGGGCAGAAAATAACTCATTTGGAGTCGACTGTGACGGCTATGGGTAAACACGTAAAGATGTTGGAAAATCAGATTGGTCAAGTAGCCGTACAGTTGAATGCACTACAAAAGACGGGCCAATTTCCGAGTAATACGGAGGTGAACCCGAAAAATCAATGTTTCGCCATCCAGACGAGGAGTGGACAAGCTTACCCGAGCCATACGAAGCAAGAAAGTAAACTGGAGCAGAAACTCGCGACCGAGCTCGCGACCGCGAGCCCGATAGCGAGGAGTCCCGAGTTTTCCCCATAGAAGCTCGCGATCGAACACGCGCCCGCGAGCCTGACCGTGAGCCATCAGATTGTGCGCGCCCCAGATTTGTTCGCGAGCGACCCAGCGTCCGAAAGCGCGACCGCGAAGTATTCTGATGAAGAGTCAGCGAGCGACCCAGCGCCCGCAAGCTCGAACGCGAAGAAGGATTGCAGCGCAGAGCAGACGCCTCGCGACCTGCCCAGCGGTCGCGAGGTCAACCGCGAAGAGCCTCAAAAATCCAATTCTCGCACGTACACTCCTCCGGTCCCATTTCCGAGTCGACTAGTCAAGTCGAAATATGACGAGGAGTTTGCTCGTTTCAAAGAGATTTTTCAAAAAGTTGAGATCAATTTACCTCTCTTTGAAGCGCTGCGAAACATGCCGGGATACATGAAATTTTTAAAAGACGCGCTTGCAAGAAAGAAGAAATTGGGGAAATTTGAAAAAATTACCCTATCCGAAGAATGCAGTGCCGTCTTGCAGAGGAAGCTCCCTCTAAAGCAGAAGGATCCCGACAGTTTTACGTTAGAATGCGAGATCACCGAGCATACTTTTCCAAATGTGTTGTGCGACTTGGGGGCGAGCATCAATCTGATGCCTTTGAACGTATTCAACCGGCTGCACCTAGGAAAGATGAAACCGACGAAGATATCACTGATGATGGCTGACAGGTCAGTCACATATCCTAAAGGTATCGTCGAAGATGTGTTGGTGAGAATTCGGGACTTTGTTTTTCCTGCCGATTTTGTGATTTTAGATATTCCCGAATTCAAACAACAACCGCTAATCCTAAGGCGACCTTTTCTAGCAACTGGTCGTGCTTTGATTGATGTGCAGGAAGGTAATCTCACGTTTCGTGTTAACGATGAGGAGCTCAAGATTTCCATATATGACGCCATCAAGCAACACGACAGTGAAAAGCCGGAAGATTGCTACTCGATCACGACTGCTGCTGCCGCACACGTCGCGCGCTTAGAGAGTACTTGCCCAATCGACGGGCATGATGCAAGGAAAAAGTGGACTCGGCATAAAAATCCGAGTGATTCGTTCAAGCTTTGTGGAAGCAATTGTTGTGCAAATTGGTGGTCTGTTATCAATGCCAAGTACAAGGGCAAATTGAAGTTTGGAAAGACCACAGTTTCCAAATCACCTGATTGATAAGAGGTAACGTCGAGCTAGCGACGATAAATCCATGCACTGGTTGGGAGGTAACCCAACATTTTTAGTGCTTTATGTCTTTTGTTTTGTTTTTCTTGTTTTCGTTGTTTTCTTGTGTCTTGTTTGTTTGTTTTTAAGTCCCAATGTATATCATCAATGGTGAGGATTCTATCGACCGTCGGAGTAGCGCAACATATGAGGTACGGTCTCTCCCAATCACTCTCTTCTGCAAACATTATTGCCTCCATTGCACACTGTTGACAATAAGTTTGGGGGGGAGTGGTCGAGTGTGATGTGATTGAGAGTCCTTGTTATGTTTTGCGTTGTTTTGTTAAGTTATTATATGTTGGGGCTTTTGTCGGGTCTTTTTTCTGTCTTTTCGTGTTGTGTCTGTCGATCAACGAGTTAAGTGAAGTGTGTTAATCCATGTGGCCAATGACGATAGAAATTTTTTGTGAAATTTAATGATAGTGCACATGATATGTTAGAAAATGACGCATGAACGACTTGAGATTGCTTAAACTTGTTGTTTTTCACCATTTGCTTATCCTGTGAGACTTGAGCTTCACTGTATACATATCTTGATACAGTTTCTGTTAATTGTGTGATATCGTGCATGAGATTATCTTCTAGAACTTGCCGTTTTTCTGTGTCGAGACTGCAATATGTGTTTCAAATTTGGAAAGGATAAAAGGCCATCTTTGTTAACCACATATTCACCCAAACACTAACCCGATGATGTATACCATTTGTCGCCTTCTTTGAGCTTTTATTAGACTTATTCTTTCGATTAACCGGATGATAGGAGGTGAGGATGGATATGGGAATCAAAAGGGGTTCAAACTTTGATGTAGTTATGGCAAGGAAAAATTATTATTAGAGAAGTACATCTATGGTGAAGAATAGTACCTTTGTTGTGAATGATAAACCCTATAAGCTCTAGAAAAGAAAAGAAAAAAAAAGCAATGATAAGTTCACTATGTGTGTTGAGCATAAAGGGTCTTTAATCAAAGTATAGGTACCTTATGAGGGATAAAACGTCGATTTAGCACGTGGGAAAAGAAGAGGAAAATGGACAAAGTCCATATGTGTCGAAAAGTATAAATGGGGTGCTTGGAATATTTTTGAGTCACTTAGCCATATATTATCCTACCTTAACCAACGTGCCTACAATATAACCTATGAAAAGACCTTTTTGATCCTTATTTGAACACATTTGATGCGGTGGAGATATTAGAGAAATGGCAAGCCTATGGTAAGATGTTGCATTGCATTGATCTGTGAGTGTATACACGTCCTTAATTTCTTTATGAGTTTGAGTGTATCCTCTATATTTTACACACATGCCGTTGTGAGGGTTGAATTAAATGAGTTTTTGCCTTCAATTGTTTTTTGTGATGAGTTGACTAATGTCATCATGTGCGCTAAATCTTTTTGAGCGTTGAGATGTTTTCGAGGCTTATAATGGTTATCCTCTTTGCTACGCTCGTTGATCTTTCGTTTGTCTTTCTGTTCTGTTTTTGTTTGAGGACAAACAATGCTTTAAGTTTGGGGGTGTGATAAACGCACGTTTTACACATTCATTTATGATATTTAAGGATGATTTTAGATCTATTAAATGCGTTTATGTATCGGACCTTAATGATTATATCTATTTTAGAAGATACTGCTCTTGGGTGTTCCTTTGACGTTTTATAGGTTTATATGTTGATAATCGAAGCAAGGAACGAAGACGAGCCAAAACCACGCTCGCCCGGTTCAATGACCAGCCTAGCGGTCGCTAGGGCGGCAAACAAGCACCCAATGGCCGAGAGAGAGAGAGTCGCGGTCGCGGCGAGCAAACACGCCCAACTCCGAGAAGCTTATCAGACGACGCTCTCGCCTTGCTAGCGACCGCTAGCCAGGCCGCGAGGCTACCTTGGCGAGCGCGAGCATCAGACGCGAGAGAGGAGCGCGCGGGATGAGGCCTAGCGACCGAGCTAGCGACCGCTAGCCACGGTCGCGAGGCGTGGCGGCAGGCGCGCAAATTAGGGTTTCCACCCTTATCTATAAATAGGGCAATCTCCCCCTCGCGCCTCCTGAGACCCAGACGCCCCAGACACGTTTTCACAGCTTTTTCCTCAGTTTTTACAGATTTTAGTCTTTAATTTTCATCCCGTTTAGTTCTAGCTTTAATTTTCCGTTGTTCTAGTTTAGTTCTTCGTTGTTATCAATTCGGAACGTTTTGTCCGATTGTTTTCCGTTTATCGCTTGGGATTGGATTCAAGACCAACCATTGTTCATCCAACGCTTCATCACGGGTTTTATATATTTATTTTCCGTTTTCATGATTTATTCGTATTTTATTCCGTTTATTATGTCTAGGTAATTTTCCGTTCTAATCCTAGGGTTTGCATGATCCGATCCTATATGTTGTGATTCCTGTTATCTCTATTTACCTTCCAGGCATTGATTCATGATTCTTGGTGCTTATTTATATGTGTTAATTTCTGATCAATCTTGATGCATATCTAGTTGCCAGTTAATTACGTAACTGTATTAATTGTCAATCGATCTTGAATGCATGATACGAATAAGCCTTGAGTCGTAGCTGAGATAGGATATTCGTAGGAAGCATATTCTTTGTGATCTGTTTGGAGTTGCTTGTTTTCACCTAGAGACGTAACAGTAATAGGGAAAACTAGTAATCTACAGCCGCAATTGTCATAACAGAAGTTGTCGGTTATATATGTGATCTTCCATCTTGTCTGGATTAAAATTGGTTAATAGGAACAGGATAAACATACGTTGTGGATAGGATTTATGCATCCCTAGGGTTAGTCTTTCTTATCTGTTTTATCATCCGTGATTTTATTGCTTTATTTTATATTTATGCATGGTTACCTTTGCTTTGGATTAAATTCTGAAGCCCTTAAGCCTCTCACCCAATTTCTATGCTTGAATAATGATAAATTATCATTGAGCTAGCTTCTATGTTTTCGTGATACAATCCCTGTGGATACGATACTCGACTTATCTATATACTTACACTTTTTAGTGTTATAAAAGTGAGCGATCAACTACACGGATTACAATGTCCCAAAACTCAAGAATAATTAACACCGAAACCTGCACCACACAATACCAAAACAAAGACGAAAACACAAACACAAGCAAAACCAAAAGAAAACAAGAACAAAACAGAAAAAAAGAAAACTCGTGGGTTGCCTCCCACGTGGCGCTCGTTCAATGGTGCGAGCCCACTAATGAAAGCTGGACTATCCATAGTCCTTCAACTACTGTGAATATCATCTCAACCAAAGCATCAGTAGTAACAATGTAAGCACAAAGGACAGTTAAGGTAGCAAATAACGAATAAATTAAGTTCAAATCAAACATCCTATTCTTCAAAGCAAAATAGATAACTTCGACTCCAACAGTACAATACTTTGGAGAATTAGGATATTGAAAAATTATAGATGCTACCTCAACGTATGTCCTCTCTTCCTCCTCTAACTGGTTCGGGAAGATATCAGGTTGTTCATGGTTAGTCGCGGTTTGATGAAACATTAACTCTTTAATTTCATCATCTTCCATGATTCTCCCCTCAACTTCATCATCTTCATAGACTATGATAGAAGAAGTTTGCTCCAATTGTCTCGGCAGCTCCTCCACACTTTGGTTGTGGACCAATTCTTCCACTATCCCGGCTAGCCGACGGACTTGAGTCTCTAAACGCTCGATAGATGTTTCCAAAATTTTGAACCTTTGATGACTCGTCTGTACAAAAGACATCAGTGTGTCTTCCAATGTCGATTTCACCGGTTGACTCGCTTGAATGAATGCCTGCAATGACTCCTCCAATGCTTGCTTCACCGGCTGCTTCACCGGCTGACTTGCCTGAATGAACGCCTGCAATGACTCATCCAATGTCATCTTCATCGGCTGTTGTTGGAAGAAGAGGTTCTGACTATATGAAGAACTCTGAGGATGCCTCCAGTAGGGATCATAGGATTGATGCTCACAGCCTGACGGGTATCCCTCAAAATAGTTGAATTGGGCTCCTTCTTTGTAAGGAGAATTTGCCCAATACGAAGTGCTTTTCTCCTCCGAGGCGGTCGACCATATTCATATCGGCGATAACCCCGCATTAATGAGACACCAACAACAAAAAACAAGATCACACGCACCTGTTGGAGAAAATAGTAACAATGAAAAAGAAAAAGAAAGAAATAAAAAGAAGAAGAACGAGGGGAAGAAAAAGAAAACAAAATTAAACACGAAAAAAAAACGACAAAAAACCAAATGCCTAAAGCCTTCCCCGGCAACGGCGCCAAAAGTTGTTCCGACCAAATTGTTCTACTTAGTCGCTCGCAATAGCACGAGGTCCCTATAGAATGGTAAGGTCGACCCAAGTCGAATCTCTCGAGGAAGGCTTAACAGGGCTACAGTTCTATGTCAAACACGAAAACAGAAAAGAAATACTAACGTCCTAAAATAAAGGGGGGCTGACACGGAAAGGACAAAAGAAGGAAGTAAAATAAAGAAGGGAAAACAGATGCACTTGGACAACAATATGAATTGACAGATACACGAAATTGTAGACGGTGTTCTAGGGTTCAAATCTATCCTCGCTATTAATGAATCAAGGACCGGTACACAATGCATAAAACACTCACGCCTCTCACCAAACGGTCAACACTAACTAATCTCTCGATTACGTCAACGTTAGACTCAAACTTAATGACAGGGGATCTCTCAATCAACCAACCATCAACTACGAAGGATATTTTATTACAAGGCATACGATAGCAAAAACCCTAACCATATATCATTCATTCAACAACAAACTAATCGCTCGATCACTTTCATTGTCAAACTTATATTTAATATAAATCTGCTCTCGCATATCTTCATAATCAAACATAAGCATAGAATCAACCTACACTATTCTTTCGAACACCATGCATGAAGATCATAAAATAAACAATTATACGGATGAGAAAATCACAAATCATCAACCCAACAATCA
Source organism: Salvia rosmarinus (assembly GCA_036937905.1). Classification (NCBI taxonomy): domain Eukaryota; kingdom Viridiplantae; phylum Streptophyta; class Magnoliopsida; order Lamiales; family Lamiaceae; genus Salvia; species Salvia rosmarinus. The sequence continues at coordinate 26,629,590 of CM072814.1, read as the reverse complement.
CGATTCAAGATACGAACAACCTAACATGTATTACTCTATAAAACAATAATTCATCTCATAGAAGAAATCATCCCCATCACAATTACATAGACATAATCAAAATGCGAAAAACTAACAACCATTCATGGACAAATTCGTCTTCCAAAATCCGGAATCGTACAATCCCAATTGTTAATCCAAGAACAAAATAATTAAAAGGAAAGGGAAAGAAAAAGAAAGAATAAAAGAGAAGAGAGCTGCGAGAATGTGAGTCAGGTTGGTGCTAGGGTTTCGCGTGTTTAACTTATATTTATAGCAGCAGATTTTTCGCACCCAGCACCGGACGGAGCGCAAGCACGGACGCGAGGAGTTTCTTGATTGATCAGCCGCAGCATCCCAGCGCCGGACGTGCCAAGATTCTAGACACACGTCCAGCGCTGGCTGGGAATCAAGCACCGGATGAAGCTGGACGTCTAGGCGAGAACGCACCCGCGACGGGTCGCACTGGGGCGACGCAGCGCTGGACGCGGCATGCAGTGAGGCGAGCGTTGGGCTCCCAACGCGGATGGAGCGCACTGGCGAGACGCGACGTGGGCGACGGGCGAGGCGAGGCGCGACGTCGTCTTGTTGGGAAGGTTGGGCGCCGAGGTGGCGTCGGTGGGATGGACATCTGGCGAACGAGTGCGCGACGGGGTCTTGCTGGGCGGCGACGCGAAACGAAAGGGCAGCGCTGGACGCGGCATGCAGCGAGGTGAGCGCTGGGCTCCCAGCGCCGGATGGAGCGCACGGGCGAGACGCGACGCGGGCGACGGGCGAGGTGAGGCGTTGGCGCGCGGGCGCTCGTGCGCGACTTTGACGTTTCGCTCCGTTCTCCCTCGTCTCAACTCCGAATTACGATCCGTTTGCGCCTATGAACTCCTGTCGAGATGCTCTCCAATATAGGATAACTCTTGGTGGGTTCATTTCATCCTATTTAATACTATTTTTCTACAAAACATCAAAACATACCAAGTAAGTCCGAATCGATAAATACTAATCAAACCAACGGCATAAATAGGACAAATCGTTGGAAACAACATACAAAAGAATACCAAGATTAAGAACAAAATCATTCTAAACAGAAGTGTCATTCCTGTGGGTTTCAACTCCTTAAGACCTAATTCTTGAAAGATAGAATAAGGCATCAAATTAATCCCCGCCCCCAAATCAAGCATACCCAAGGCCTCTTTCCCATTCCCCATAGTAATTTTAATGATAAAGCTACCTGGATCGTGAAGCTTGGGTGGAAGAGGAAGTTGCATGATCGAATTAGCTGTCTCGGAGACCACCGCATTGTCAATGTCTCCCCAGTTCCTCTTCTTAGAGGTGAGCTCCTTAAAGAACTTAACATAGGCAGGGACAGCCTGGATGACGTCCAACATAGGCAAGTTGACATGCACTTGAGACAACAACTTGTAGAAATTGCTGAACTATTTGTCTTGCTTGGCATTCGTCAATCGGTGGGGATAAGGGACCCGGGGCTTGAACATGCCTTTGTAGATCGTCTCGGTGGAACATAAGGATTGGAGGCTTTGTGCAACGCACTCTCCTCTTTCTTCTCGGGAACCTCTTCTTCTAATGAGGTTGCTCAGCGTCGACAGTGGGTGCCTGTGAAGGCACAGGAGTCGGCATAGTCACCTTGTTGTCGATAACCTTTCCACTTCGGAGTACCGTCACGGCATGAGCTTGATGAGCTTACCCCGACAACTTGTTTCTCTCACTCTGTTGCCTCATCTCATTAATTGAAGTGGCAATCTAACCCATAGTGTCCTCGAGGTGCCTCATAGTCGCCTTCGTACTGTCGATTCTCTAATTGTTCTTCACGATGTATGCGTCGAGAGAATCCTCAGTAGGAGTCCGCTGAGATTACGGGGGGCCACGTGGAAACTGTTGTGGCGGCGGAGGCTGCTGAGGGTACTACTGCGACGGATGTGGCTAAGGGTACTGCTGCGGTGGAGGTGGCTGCTGTGGGTAAGGATATTGAGGTGGCGGTGGCTGCTGCGGGTAGGGATACTGCGGGTATGACGGTTGTGAATATGATTGCTGTCGATACGGATACTGCTGACTATAAGCCTGTTGCTTCGACGGATACTATTGAGACGGGTACTGCTGTGTCGGGTACTGCTGCGATGGGTACTGCTGTGATGTAGGGCGTCTAGTTTGTGGGTTTGAACCCGACCCCTGACCTTGGCTCTGATTATTCCATCTCGAGTTGTACTGCGGCTGAGTTTGTTCATAGGTCGGCCTCGGCTCATAGGGTTGCTGAGGCGGAAAGCCTCGCATAGCATAGGCCTCAACTCCGCCTTCATAGACGGGTGCTCCCATATTGGGACAAACATCGGTTGTATGTCCCATTTCCATGCAAATTCCACAAGGCTACATAGAGAAATCCTGAGGAGGTGCAACGAACTCCTGCGAAGGTACAGCAAATTCCTGGGATAGTGAAGGGAACTCAGCCTGCTTCATCTTTATCTCGTTCATTTCTCTCATAAGCTGCGCCATCTGCCTCGTTAATTCGATCCTGTCTCCACGGAATTGACAGAAGACCGGCGTGTACTAGATGCCTTTTGGAGGGAGTTACTCTCCATGACATCAAAGATCTCATCAAGAGCCTCGGCTGTGATATGAGCTATGTTTCCCCCTGCCGCGTCGTCAGCATTTTCCTGATCAGATTTTAGGATCCCGTCATAAAAGAATTGACACAAGAGAACCAACGAAAAAAAAATGATATGGGCATTGCCTCTGTAGCTCTATGAATCTTTCTCTTGCTTCATGAAACGGCTCATCAAATTCCTGCTTGAACGTTATAATCTTGGATCGAAGATCTTTGGTCTTCTACTGCGGATAGAACCTCAACATGAACTGCTCCACCACAGTGTTCCAATTGGCCAAAGAGTTGGCGGGAAAACTCATAAGCCAAGACTTGGCTTTATCCTTCAGAGCATAAGAAAAACAGCGCATCTTCAACTGCTCCTCATTCAGGCCACATAGAGGGAATGATTGCACCACTTGATTGTACTCTCTGATGAAGCTTAAGACATCCTCATTCGCCATGCCATGAAAAGTGGGAATGAGATTGAAATGATTTGGCTTCAACTCATACCCACGTGCCGCGAGGCACAACACGATAGGGTTTGTAGTCTCCCCTATCTTAGGGCGGAAGTAATCCCCCATCAGGCGAGGGGCAGCGTTCGTGTCATGATTGTTGTTTACATTGTCATGGTTATTATTTCGTCGGTCACCCATGGTCCTCGGTGGGAATTCTTCAAACAAGAAATTCTCGATGGTAGTGAATCCTCCTTCAAGAGTGAGAGAACTGTCCTCACAGAAGCTATCACAATCGGAGTGATCAAACTCCGCCACACTAAGCAGTCGCGGTTTCCTTAGCTTGCGAGTATCCTTCAACGGGGATGCCAATCTAGGAGTTAGACTTTGGCGTCCTTGCATACACAACACTCAATAAACGAGATCAAACGCAACTGCGGTACAAAATAAGAAAGGTAAGAAGAAGAATAAAAACGAAAAACATGCAACATTAATCAAATGCCTAAAGTTTTCCCCGGCAACGGCGCCAAAATTTGTTGGACTAAAAAGATCACTAATATAGTCCCTCGCAATCTAACAAGGTCGTCCTAGCGAGCAAGCTAATCCGAGTCGTCTCTCAAGGAAAACTTAACAGGGCGTTACTAAGTTACCACACGAAAGCAATTAAATTCCTAAACATTCTAATCACAAGCAAGACAAAATACGGATAACCCAGCGCCGGATGCTAGGCCGCACCGGATGCAAGCCAGCGTCGGACGCGTGAGCTCTCGGGAAAGGGTGCTCAGCGTCGGACGCAAGCCATCGCCAGACGCATCGATTCTCTGGACAACTTCAGCTCAGCGCCCAGCGTCGGACGCATGCCAGCGTCGGACGCGGGCACTCTCTGAAAAGCTTTAGCTTGGGCGCTGATCGCTCACTTTTCTAACACGAAAAACGCGCAAGTATAAGGTAAGCAGAGTATCGTATCCACAGGGATTGCAATCCGAAAACACAGAACCTAACTCTCTAATCCTTCATCATTATCCAAACAACAGAATATGGCTTGAAAGGTTTATGGCTTCAGATAATTAAATCCAAAGCAGAGGTAATAACATGAAAATAAACAAAATCAATAAATACTCAAAGATGAATATAAGAGATAAAGACTAACCCTATGGATGCACTAATCCTATCCACAACGATGTTTATCCTGCTTATTATTAACCGTTTTAATCCAGACAAGATGGAAGATCACATATGTAGCCAACAACTTGATTCGACAATTGTGACAGATTGATTACTAATTTTCCTATTACATTACGCCTCTAGAGGAAAATAAGCAACTCAAAAGGATCACAAAGAATATGCTTCCTACGAATGTTCCTATCTCAGTTACGACTCAAGGCTTATCCGTATCATGCATTCAAGATCGATTGACAATTAAAACTGTTACGTAATTAACTGGCAACTATGATATGCATCAAGATTGATCAGAAATCAATACATATAATTAAGCACCAAGAATCATGAATCAATGCCTGGAATGTAAATAACAATAGCAGGAATCACAACATATAGGATAGAATCATGCAAACCCTAGGATTAGAACATAAATTTAGCTAGACATAATTAACGGAATAAAATACGAAATAATCATAAAAACATAAATTAAATAGATAAACCCGTAGGGAAGCGTCTGAGAACAATGGTTGGGTTCGTATCCAAACCCAACGGAAAACGGGAAAACGATGGAATTTGTTCGGACAAAAGCGTTCCGAAGCGATAACAATGCGTAGAACTAATGTAGAATGATGGAAAACTAACACTAGAATGAATCTAAATCAAAGCTAGAGTGAAAATAAATGAAAAACTATGAAAAACTGAGGAAAAATATGTAAAATCACGGCTGGGGAAGGTTGGGGACGCGAGGAGGTAGAGCCCTATTTATAGATTTAGGGTGAAACCCTAAAATTTGAGTCAGCCGCCTCTCTTCGCGGCCGAGCTCGCGGTCACGAGCTCGGTCGCGAGGCATCCGTCTCATCTCGGCCGGGCGTCAAACTCTCGGCAGGGCGCGCGTGCTTAGTTGCCTCGCGGTCACACCTCACGGTCGTTAGGTGTGGTCGCGTCGCACTTGGAATCGCCGCGGGCACGTCTCGCGCCCGCTGGGAGTGCTCGCGTGCATGGGCTTCGTCTCGCGTGTGTATTGTTTCCTCGCGGCAGACCTAGCGGTCTCTAGGCTTGTCGCGATACATCTCCTTCACGCGCATGCTCTCGCGCCCGCTTTGTGTTGGCTCGCGGCCTAGCTAGCGGCCGCGAAGGCGGTCGCTAGGCACTCATTTTGCCCTCGTCTGCTTGTCCTTCGTTCCATGCTTCGGTTTTCAACTTATAGGCCTACAAAACACCAAAACGAAACCCAAGAGCAGTATCTTCCAAAAATATGTAAATGCATTGAAATCCAAGATATAAACGCACTTTATAGATCTAAAATCATCTTTAAATATCAACAATAAACGTGTAAAATGCGCGTTTATCAACCCCCCAAACTTAAGTCATTGTTTGTCCTCAAATAAAAACAAGACCAAAAAGAAAGGGAGACAGAACAAAAGATCAACGAGCATCAGCAAAGGTTATTAACACAATCAAGCCTCAGAAATATCTCAAATCTCAAAATTATTAGTGCACATGACAACATTAGTCAACTCGACAATGTACAACCATTGAAAGCAAAAATCTCATTCAATTCAACCCTCACAAAGGCATGTGCGTAAAATATAGAGCACACTCAACTCATAAAGAAATAAAGGACGTGTATGCACTCAACAATCAATGCAATGCAAAATCTCACCATAGGCTTGTCATTTCTCTAATATCTCCACCACGTCAAATGCATTCAAATTAGGATCAAAAAGGACTTTTCATAGGTTGTATTGTAGGTACATTGGTTAAGTTAGGATAATATATGGATAAATGACTCAATTATACTCTAAGCACTTCCATCTATACAATCAACACATATGGACTTTGTCCATTTTTCTTTTCCTTTCAACATGCAATTTTGACATTTATTCAACTCAAGGTACCATAAACTATGATAATTGACTTCCTTTATGCTCACATTTTTCTCAACATTTTTCGACCAAATTTTTTTTCTTTTCTTGATCTTGTAATAGAGCTTATAGGGTCTATTCTTTTTCACACGGGTACCATTCTTTATCTTGTATCCCCACTTAGACTTATAAAAACAAATTCTCCCATTTGATTCCCATATCCATCCTCACCTCCTATCATCCGGTTAATTGAAAGAATAAAGTCTAATAAAGGCTCAAAGAAGGCGACAAACGGTATATATCATTGGGCTAGTGTTTGGGTAAATATGTGGTTAACAAAGATGGCCTTTTATCCTTTCCATATTCAAAACACATATTGCAGCCTCGACACAGAAAAACGGCAAGTTCTAGAAGATAATAACATGCACGATATCACACAAATAAAAGAAACTGTAACAAGATGTGTATACAGTGAAGCTCAAGTCTCACGGTTTTAGCAAATGGTTAAAAACAACAAGCTAAGCAATCTCAAGTCATCCATGCGTCATTTTCTAACATATCATGTGCACTATCATTAAATATCCACAAAAAATTTCTATCGTCATTGGCCACATGGATTAACACACTTCACTTAACTCGTTGATCGACCGACACAACAAAAACACAAAAGACACGACAAAAGCCCCAACATATAAAAACTTAACAAAACAACGCAAAACATAAAAAGGACTCTCAACCACATCACACTCGACCACTCCTCCCCCAAACTTATTGTCAACAGTGTGCAATGGAGACAATAATGTTTGCAGAAGAGAGTGATTGGGAGAGATCTTACCTTAAATGTCTCACTACTCCGGCGGTGGATAGAATCCTCGCCATTGATGATATACCTTGGGACTTAAAAACAAACAAACACGACACAACAAAACAAAGAAAAAGAAGAAAAACAAAACGAAAAACATAAAACAAGAAAACACGTTGGGTTACCTCCCAACCAGTGCTAGATTTAACGTCGCTAGCTTGACGTTACCTCTTATCAATCAGGCGATTTGACAACTGAGAGCTTTCCAAACTTCGATTTGCCGTACTTAGCATTTACAACTGCCCACCAATTGGCACAAGAATGGCTTCCACTGAACTTGAATGAATCACTCGGATTTTTATGCCGAGTCCACTTCTTCCTTGCAGCATGCCCGTCGACTGGTCGGTTGCCCTTCAAGTGCGAGACTTGACTAGCAGCAGCAGTAGTGATCGAATAACACTTTTCAGGCACTGAACTGTCGTGTTGCTTGATGGCGTCATATATTGAAATCTTTAGCTCTTCATCATTGACGTGAAACGAAGGTCACATTCACGCACATCAATAAAAGCACGACCGGTTGCTAGAAAAGGTCTACCAAGATTAGTGGTTGATGCTTGAATTGGGTATGTCTAATATAACAAAATCGGCGGGAAAGACAAAGTCCCGAATTCTTACCAACGCATCGCAACAATCCCTTAGGATATGTGGTGACATGTCACCATCATCAATGAGATCTTTGTTGGCTTCATCTTCCTAGCTCCGCACGGTTGAATACGTTCGTGACATCAGTTGATTTGGCTCCCAAATCGCACAACATATTGGGGAATGTGTGCTCGGCAATCTCACACTCTAGTGTGAAGCTCCCGGATCTTTACGCTTGAGGCAACTTCCATTGTAAGATGGCACCGCATTCTTCCGATAGGTTAATTTTTAAAATTTACCCAATTTGTTTTGCTTGCTAGTGCATCTTTCGTAAACTTCACATATCCGGCATGTTTCACAAACGCTTCAAGAGAGGTAGATTGATATTCACTTTTGAAATATCTCTTTGAATCGGGCGAACTCCTCATCATATTTCGACTTAGCTAGCCGACTTGGAAAGCAGGCTCGAGGCGTTCGTCGGGAATTTTGGCTCTGGGCGTCCTCGCGATAGAAAAGTGCGGTGGCTAGGGTCTTCTTGTTGCTCGACCGTCTTCCTCGCGTGCGGGGCGCGGCGCGGCTCATCCCCGGCTCTGCCTAATGTCTCGTGGCCAGGCTCGCAGTCGTGAGCTCGGTCGTGAGGCGCTTTCCTTTCGTGGCCGTGGGGTCGCTCGCGTGTTCCTCGAACTGGCTGAACGTGTGATGTCTCGCGGTCGCGAGCTCGGTCGCGAGGTGCTCTTCCGTCGCTCCTTCTTCGTCCGGGTGGATCTGATACGCTTTTCCACTTCTAAATGCGGATGGCGGCCTCGATTCTTTGGGTTCACTTCCGTATTACTCGGAAATTGGCTCGTCTTTGGTGTGCGTTACATTGTGCGCCATCCGATCGATCTGATTATCCAGCATCTTCAAGTGTTTGCCCATGGCTGTCATGGTGGATTCGGATGTGCAATTTTACGAGTAGTGCTATTGATGAACGAGTTCTGTTGTGTGGCCATCGATTACGATTCGTCGTCATTTGTTGGTTGCTCACAACCAACTGCTGCATCAACTCCTCTAAACCCTGCTTCTTTGGCTCTTGAATCATACCATTACGCAGTGAGCTTCTTTGGAGGTTGTTGGAAGTTATTGGGGTTGGCATACGACAGATTCGGATGATTCCTGTTGTTCGGATGGTATGCCCGATTTCCCCCATTGTTCCTCTGATTGATATGATTGACCTCTTCCGTCTCGATCTGACTCTTCAAAAGAGTGAACTTCTTCATAAGATCGTCATATTTCGAGTCACTCTCTACAGCAGCTGCTTTCGCCACAGACGTTCTTTCCATTGGCCACTGGTAGCTGTTGGTAGCCATCTTTTCCAAAATTCGGCTAGCCTCATCTACTCGACGATTCAATAAGCATCCCATTGCCGACGCATCTACTATGCTCCTCGGGTGAAGCATCAATCCACTGTAGAATTGCGTGATCTGTTGCTCTTTGGAGAATCCATGTTGTGGGCATCGTCTCAATAGGCCCCTAAATCTCTCCAATGCTTCGAACAACGACTCGTCTCCTTGTTGGCAAAAGTGGGAGATCTCAGATATGATCTTCTGTGCTTTGGCTGGCAGAAAGTATTTCGAGAGAAACTTCTCAAAGTTTCCCCCAACTGTCTATCCCGGTTCGGTCCAAGCTCTTGAACCAATCCTTCGCCTGGCTACGCAGAGAGAATCCGAACATGCGCATCCGGATTGTGTCTTGTGGCACGCCATTCTGCTTGATGGTGTCACAAATGTCGAGATAAGTCTCAAGATGCGCATTCGGGTCCTCTGTGACTCCTCCTCCGAACTGCTCTCCTTGCACCATACTGATCAGGGCCGGCTTTAATTCGAAATTGTTCGCGTCCACGTGCGGGCCCCATCCTCCTCCTTGGAATTGTTCAGTGGGAGTTCGGTACATGTAGTTCAGAGGTCTCGTCTCTAGGGTAGGGACAAGGAGTCCCATATTCACCATCTGGCGCTGCATCTCTGCGAAATCGGCTAGCATGCGTGCAGCTTGCTCGGGAGGAATGCCCCCATTCTGTGGATTAGCTGCCATTGCAGCCCTTCTTCTCTCTCGTCTCCTTCTCCTTTAGAAATTTTCGATCTCTGGGTCAAGATTTTGCTCAGGAGGTCCCTGGGACCTTGTGATCATAAACTATCTGGAGAAAAAGAGAGAGCTTAACTCTGGCAAGAATAAATAAATAATATAAAATAATATAACTTGAATGAATAACTCCAGATCGTCAAATTATTCCTATGTGATCTTAACAATCCCCGACAACGGCGCCAAAATTTGATCGACAGAATTTGATCGCACGAAAATAACGCGCGATGTATAATGGTAAGTCGAGTATCGTATCTACAGGGATTGCAATCCGAAACACAGAAGCTAACTCTCTAATCCTTCATCATTATCCAAACAACAGAATATGGCTTGAAAGGTTTATGGCTACAGATAATTAAATCCAAAGCAAAGGTAATAACATGAAAATAAACAAAAGCAATAAATACTCAAAGATGAATAAAAGAGATAAAGACTAACCCTAGAGATGCACTAATCCTATCCACAACGATGTTTATCCTGCTTATTATTAACCGTTTTAATCCAGACAAGATGGAAGATCACATATGTAGCCAACAACTTCGCCATTCGACAATGGTGACGATTGATTACTAATTTTCCCTATTATTATTCGTCTAGAGGAAAATAAGCAACTCAAAAGGATCACAAAGAATATGTTTCTACGAATGTTCCTATCTCATCACGACTCGAGGCTTATCCGTATCATGCATTCAAGATCGATTGACAATTAAAAGCATTACGTAATTAAGCGGCAACTATGATATGCATCGGGATTGATCGTAAATCAACACATATAATTAAGCACCAAGAATCATGAATCAATGCACGGAAGGTAAATAACAATAGCGAGAATCACAACATATAGGATAGAATCATGCAAACCCTAGGATTAGAACATAAATTTAGCTAGACATAATTAACGGAATAAAATACGAAATAATCATAGAAATGTAAATTAAATAGATAAACCCGTAGGGGAAGCGTGCGAGAACAATGGTTGGGTTCAGATCCAAACCCAACGGAAAACGGAAAATGATGGAATTTGTTAGGACAAAAGCGTTCGAGCGATAACAATGCGTAGAACTAATGTATAATGATGGAAAACTAACACTAGAATGAATCTAAATCAAAGCTAGAGTGAAAATAAATGAAAACTATGAAAAGCGAGGAAAAATATGTAAAATCACGGTGGGGAAGGTTGGGGCGCGGTAGAGCCTATTTATAGATTTGGGTGAAACCCTAAAATTTCGTCGGCCGCCTCTCGCGGCCGAGCTCATGGTCACGAGCTCGGTCGCGAGGCATCCGTCTCGTCTCGACGGGCGTCAAACTCTCGGCGGTAGCGCGCTTAGTTACCTCGCGCCACACCTCGCGGTCGTTAGGTGTGGCGCGCCGCACTGGAATCGCCGCGGGCACGCCTCGCACCACCGGGAGTGCTTTCGCGCATGGGCTTCGTCTCGCGTGTGTATTGTTTCGCGGGCGACCTACCGGTCGCTAGGCTGGTCACGAGACATCTCCTTCGCGCGCATGCTCTCGCGCCCGCTTTGTGTTGGCTCGCGGCCTAGCTAGCAGCCGCGAAGGCGGTAGCTAGGCACTCATTTCGCCCTCGTCTGCTCGCCCTTCGTTCCATGCTTCGGTCTTCAACTTATAGGCCTACAAAACACCAAAACGGAACCCAAGAGCAGTATCTTCCAAAAATATGTAAAAGCATTGAAATCCAAGATATAAACGCACTTTATAGATCTAAAATCATCTTTAAATATCAACAATAAACGTGTAAAATGCGCGTTTATCAGGCGCCCAGCACCGGACGCATGCCAGCGCGGACGCGGGTGCCCTCGGGGCAATACGGCACCCAGCGTCAGACCCGGGACTTCTCGAGCGCATCCTCGCGATGCCAAGGTGCACCCAGCACCGGCTATGCCGAGTCCGGCGCTTGGGTGCGGTTTTATGCACAAAATGCTTAAACGCGATCATTCCCTACACAAAACGAAAACGAACATGATTCCAATAAAAGATATTCAAATATAAACCAAATAGAAACCAAATCGTCAAAAACAAACAAGGAAAAACATAACAAAACATGCAAAACAACTTCTTACACCGCACACCCTGGAAGCACCAAAATGTACCAAGATCTCAAGGAGAAATTTTGGTGGGATGGAATGAAGCGAGACTTAGCTTCATTCGTAGAACGTTGTTTGACGTGCCAACAAGTGAAAGCACTCCACCAGCGACCTTATGGAACCTTACAACCACTGGACATACCGGAATAGAAATGGGATGACATAGCCATGGATTTTGTTACCGGGCTACCCAAATCACAAAGAGGAAATACCGCTATTTGGGTCATCATCGATTGTTTGACCAAGAGCGCGTATTTTCTACCCATTCCAATAACACATGGATCAGACAGATTAGCACAGTTGTACATTCGAAAAGTCGTACGTTTACATGGAGTTCTGAAGACTATCACGTCTGATAGAGATTCAAAATTGATAGAGATTCAAAATTCATATCTAGATTTTGGACAAGCATGCAAAAGGAATTGGGAACTCGACTACATTTCAGTACCGTGTTCCACCCTCAAATGGACGGAGAATCTGAGAGGGCCATTCAAATGCTTGAAGACATGTTGAGAACTATTGGAATGACCCCGTATGAAGCTCTTTATGGAAAGAAATGTCGATCATCCCTTTACTGGGATGAAGTGGGAGAAAGAATAGTATTAGGACCTAACTCTGTGGAAGAGATGATCGAGATTGTGAGACAGATCTGTCAACGGATCAAGGAGGCCCAAGACCGACATAAGTCGTATGCCGATAAAAGTCGCACAGAATTGTTTGGTTTTATTTTGTGCTTTTTATTTTTGTTCTTATGCATGTTGTTTCCCATGATTTGTTCTATTTATGTCGTCGTTTTGATTACTATTTATCGATTTGGACTTATTTTGTTTGTTTCAATATTTTATAGGAAAACGGTATTAAATAGGATGAAATTTGTTTTCCAAGAGCTAAATTATATTGAATAGAATCTCGATAGGAGTCCGTAGGTGTAAACGGATCGCAATTCGGAGTTCGGACGAGGGAGAACGGATCATTTCTTCAAAGTCCCACACGTGCGCTCTGCGCGTGCTTATTCTTGGAAAACGGTATTAAATAGGATGAAATGGATCTTCCAAGAGATGAATTATATTGAATAGCATCTCGATAGGAGTTCTTAGGCACAAACGGATCACAATTATGAGTTCGAACGAGGGAGAACGGATCATTTCTTCAAAGTCGCGCACGTACGCTCCGCGCACCGGCGCTGGCGACTTCGCCCACGTTCAGCATGGCGAACGCCGGTTCAGCAGCGTTCCACAGATCCATCTCACTCTTAAGCGCCCTCTCCTCTTGAGCGCCTCTCACTCTTGAGCGCACTCTCATCTCATTCCTTTGCACCTTCGCGTGCGTTCAGCTTCACCGGCGCGCGCTCAGTGCGTTCGCCCCGCTCCGCGTCGCACGCTTAGCGCCCAGCGCCCGCTCCCATCCGCACCTCGTCCACCCAACACCCGCTCAACTCCGCGCACTTGTCTCCCATGTGGGCACGCTCTCCTCTACGCGCCCGCTCACCCGAGCCAGGCCACTTCGAGATGAAGCTCATCATCGAGCGCCATTCCGGCCAGCCGCTTACCTTTGAGACAGAACACCCGGATCAGTGAGCGCTCAGTCTCAACCGGCGCTCAGCTCCATTTTTACGCTCCGCACCACGCTTGCTCAGCGTTAACCGACGCCACCATCGTTATACATATGCTTGCGCACGCGAGTTAGGGAATTATTATTGGTTCCGTTTTGCCTTTTCATTGTTCTTGATTGCATCTTAGGGAGTTTTGGGCGACAAGAGATAGAAACATCATTTTAAGAGTATTAATTCCTGTTTTTCATCCTTTCAATTTATGCACTTTGTTTTATTATTCCTATTGAATTTCATTCGATCGATTTAATGTTTTGCTTTGAGATAGTTGTTGGATTCAATTTAATAGTAGACATTGGATTATTGGATTCTTGATTGATTCTATTTCTTTCGACATTCGATAAATTATGTTCTATGCAATTGATATTATAAGTTAATATTATGTTGAATCTATTTTCGTTGAATTTTATTGTTTCATGTTTGATGATCTAGTTTAGTTTGTTCTACGCTTAGCTTCTTGCATTCGTGTTTTCATAGTTTCTCAACTAGGGATTGACAAATCCTAGTTAGATTGCTTTAATTTATATTTCCTTTCAGCTATTCAATTTCCGTTTGTTTCAAAATCCCCGTTGGTATTAGACTGTTTAGGATTTACCGTTTTTATGTGCGACGTGAACAATAAGCCCTGTTAAGTTTTCCTTGTGAGACGATTTGGGTTATCTTTCCCTCTACAACACCACATTCGATTATGAGTCAATTAAGAGAATAATTTTAGTTGAAACAAATCTTGGCGCCGTTGCCCGGGAAAACTGTAGGCGTATTGTTTATGTTGTTTATTTTCTGTATTTCTTTTCGTTCTTTTCTTTTTTCTTCCCCCCGGTGCGTGTGATCTTGTTTTTGTAGTTGGTTTCATAATGCGGGGTTACCGATGTCTGAATATGGTCAAACAGTGGGGAAGAAAGCTTCGTCAGATAGGAAAATTCTTCTTACGAAGAAGGAGCCCAGTTCGACTATTTTGAGGAATATCTATCAGGCTATGAGCATCAAGCCTATGACCCCTACTGGGAGCATCTTCCAAGTTCTTCATGTAGAGAGGACCTCTTTTTCCAGCAAGATCTTATTCAGCAGTCGTTCCCCCAACAACAGTAGTATCAGCAAGCACCTCCACCACCACCTCGGAGGTCATCCTTGGAGGATTGGTTCACTAAAAGAATGGAGGCTCAAGACTCCATAATTAAACATTTAGAGACGCAAATAGGACATATTGATAGCATGCTTGATGAGCTGTTGCAGCAAAGTGCAGTGAGGAAACTTCCAAACCAACCCCATCAGGTTCAGGCGGTCACTATTCTAAGGCGTGGCCGGGCTGTTGAGAATAAGGTGGGAGAGACATCAGACGAGCAGCTGCAATCACATGAGGTGGAAAATGAGAAAGAGACCGAGGTCAAACTGCCTAAAGCAGCGAAGCATTACACTCTACCAATACCTTTCCCACACCGGCTGAAGAATGAGAAGCAGGAGCACAGCCTCGAGGAAATTTTTGCAGGGTCGGCTGACGAGAAAGAGTGGCACGAGAAGTTGCTAGCATGCCAACGCCCACTCTGGAAATGAAGAAACTGTCACAACACTTGAAGTACGTGTTATTGGAGGAGGATGAAGTCGAGGGAAGAATCAGGGAAGATGATGAAGTTAAAGAGTCAAAGTTTCATCAAACCGAGACTAAGTTTGGACAACCTGATATCTTCCTGAACCAGTTGGAGGATGAAGAGAGGACAAAAGTTGAGGTAAAGGACTATGGATAATTCATTGTTCACTGGTGGAGCTCGTGCCATAGAAATGAGCGCTATGTGGGAGTTTACCCACTGATTTATTTTCTGTTCTTTTCTTTTTCTTTTAGCTTGGTTCTTTGATCTTTTTAGTTTTTCTGTTTGTCTTTGTTTTTATTTCGTTCAGATATGGGAAGAAAACTCGTGGGTATTTTCATCAACAGTGAGATGAAGCCGTGATACTCTGGCTCTACAGTGCACGCTCACATTCCAACCCTGTTTCGGTCATCTATTATCAGGGAAATCTCCTCCTCTATTGGCTATTTTGTGTTATTAATGGTTTGAGCACTGGGGACTGTTCTCGAATTTAGTGTGTGGTGGAGATTATTTGGTTTTGTGTGCGTATTTGCATGCTTGGTGATGTGCTTATTTTGATCTCTTGGACTCAGTTTTTGTCTATGCGAATAAGTCAGGATTTTGACTTGTGCAACTAAACTCTGTGGTATTGATCAAACCTTGATGTAATTCATTTTCTCTTGTTGATGTGTGACTGAAGTGCAATGTGAATTGACGAGATTGTGTGGGTTGATCTTAAATCGGGGGTTATTGACGTGATTTTTCCGACTAATGCTAGGGGTAGTGTTAACATTGTGGTTATCTATATACTTGTTTCATTAAATAAATTAAAAAAAATAAAGAAGAAGGAGAATGAAAACTCCAATAAATTGTTGAGATTGTTGAAATAGAGGATGGGATTCTACCCCTCTTTCTCGTTAATTGAGAAATGGGCATGGGAAACCACGATATGAGACTCGAGTTCATCGAGAGTTCACCTTTCGAACATTGTTCCAAAATCTGTTAATACTTTCTTTGTGTTCTCAAAAGAAACTTGTTGCTAAAGGTGACCACTTTAGTTAATTCACCCCTAGCGGAGAGTTGGGTCTGAGCAAAAATCACCTCTTGTTTATTTGACATCCCTCACAATCATAGATTTGTTTCATGTTAGCTTTGAATATGTATTCACCAAGTTTCGGGGAAAACAAAAAGGGGTTTGATTGATTAGATTAAGAGTGAAATTGCATGGGTTATTTTTCTATTCTTATTAGTATAGACTTTGCTTGAGGACAAGCAAATGGATAAGTGTGGGGGAGTTGTTTGGTTTTGTTTTGTGCTTTTTATTGGTATTCTTATGCATGTTAAGCGCCCGCTCCCATCGGCACCTTATCCGCCCAATGCCCGCTCAACTCCGCACGCTCGCCTTCCCTATGCGCACGCTCTCCTCTGCGTGCCCGCTCACTTCGAGCCAGCACTCACTTCTGAGACAGAAGCTCTCCATCAGCGAGCGCTCGTTCCCAGCCAGCGCTCACCTTTGAGACAGAACACCCGGATCAGCAAGCGCTCAGTCTCAACCGATGCTCAGCTCTATTTTTACGCTCTGCACCGTGCTCGCTCAGCGTGAACCGATGCTCACTTACTGTGTTATATATATGCGCGCACGCTGAGTTAGGGCATTATTATTCAGTTTCAGTTTTGCACAACCGATGTTCTTCGATTGCATCTTCCGGGAGTTTTCAGGCGACAAGAGAGATAGAAACATCATTTTAAGAGTATTAATTCCTGTTTTTCATCCTTTCAATTTATGCACTTTGTTTTATTATTCCTGATTCGATCGATTTAGTGTTTTGCTTTGAGATTGTTGTTAGTTTCAATTTAATTACGTTCTATGTAATTTATATTGTAAGTTAATATTATGTTGAATCTCTTTTTGCTGAATTTTATTGTTTCATGTTTGATGATCTAGTTTAGTTTGTTCTACGCTTAGCTTCTTGCATTCGTGTTTTCGTAGTTCTCGACTAGGGATTGACAACTCCTAGTTAGATTGCTTTTATTTATATTTCCTTTCAGCTATTCAATTTCGGTTTGTTTCAAAACCCCCGTTGGTATTAGAATGTTTAGAATTTACCGTTTTTATGTGCGACGTGAACAATAAGCCCTGTTAAGTTTTCCTTGAGAGACGATTTGGGTTATCTTTCCCTCTACAACACCTCATTCGATTATGAGTCAATTAAGAGAATACTTTTAGTTGAAACAAGAATTACACTTTGAAGTGGGAAACAAAGTTTTCTTAAAGATCTCCCCATCAAAAGGAATCGTGAGATTTGGAATAAAAGGGAAGCTACGACCACGTTTCATAGGACCCTATGAAATTTTGGAAAGGATAGGGCCAACGGCTTACAGACTTGCATTGCCGCCATGTTTTGGAAACGTGCACAATGTGTTCCATGTTTCACAACTCATAAAGTACATACATGACCCCAGCCATGTAATACCGCCGACAGATATTGTCCTCGATGACAATATGAGTTATGTAGAATTGCCTACGAAAATCTTGGACCGACGTATCCAAAACCTAAGGAACAAAGAGACCGTTAGTAAAGGTTCTATGGAGACACCATGGACAAGAAGAAGCAACCTAGGGATTAGAATCAACTATGAAAGAGAAATACCCAAATCTTTTCCAAGGTTAGCGAATTTCGGGACGAAATTTATTTTAAGGGGGATGGTATGTAATAACCCGAAAAATTTAAAACTTTTATTAGTGATGATTAAACCAATTACTTGTGGTGCTTAGACCTTAATTATGTTTAAGGTCACCAACGAAACGAATTAGAATCGATTCGGAGATCGAAAACTAGAGAAATCAAAAACTAGTGATAGTCCAACCGGATTAGGGTTTTCTGAATTGTCTGAACATAAAATGAAAGATCCAGAATGAATCTCAACAAAAGGATTTCATTTCTAGAATCGTCTCTCGAAAACATGTGAGAAGCCAAAGAATTGAAGTTTTCGGACATGCTTGTCCGGTCAGTCTCAAAATTACTATTCACGAGCCGGATCAACTTCAGGTCCGTGCTAATCATGGAAATTAGTGATAAAAATCAAAATCATGGAGGAATATATTATCATGAATTTATAATTCATAAGAATCAATTTCTGAACGAAATTCCTGAAGAACTTAACCGAACGTCGGGAATATATACCGAAAAAATCCTAAACTGATCCGAACGAACCGAAACTTGAACCAAGGGTCTAAATCAATAAGAAATTATTTATAAGACTTAAATTAATTATGAAAGCTCAAGAATTCAATAGAATTTCGAATGAGCATAATTTAATCGTCGGACGCATTTTTTCCGCGATAATTCAGAATTGACTTATCGGATGCCATCTGAACTTCATGAAATTATTTTAAAATATGAAATAAGTATTTTTAAGGCTATTTAAGAAAATAAAACCTTAAGGTTCTCAGAAATCAATCGAAAGCGCCATAAAACTTAAAGAGTCGGTATTAACATACCAAATCGGGTAATTTGACTAGTCTTCTCCCAACCACCACAATGGACCACGCATATAGGCTCCCAACAAAAATTTTACTGCCATTTTACAGTAGCAAAAACCGTGTCTCTCTCTCTCTCTCTTTAGAACACCAAAATTCTCTCTTTGTTTTTCAAATCCTTAAGCTTTAATCCTTCTTTCCCAACCATTCCAACCCTCCAATAATTTTTCTAAGACCATACAAAGGTAGTATTCATCATTCTCTCCATTTGTAATGGATTAGAATTTGTTTTAGATTTTTCTTGAATTATTTCATGAAGAACCCTAATTTTTGTTCTTCATTTTCTTCATGACTTTTGAGCCATCAAATGCTCTCAAACCATGAATGAAATATACTTAGAAATGTGTTCTAAGGTTGTGTTTAAAGTTTGAGAATTTTTGGAGCATGTTTATTATTTTTGAAATTTTGTTAGAATTTGTTTATAGAAGATAAAGCATGTTCTTGTGAATATATACTATTTCATATTGTTGGTTGTTGATGTGTTAAGAACATATAGGATTAAGATGAGAATTTTTGAATTGTTTCTCCTATTTGTTTTAAAGAGGCCGAATTTATATATATGTATTTTTAGGCCATTGTTTTGATTTTATTTGTTGAAAATAGTTGAGATATAGTGTTTAATATATGATATGAACATCATATATTAATCTTAAAATTATTGAAACACATCTCTTATTTTCTTCAAGAAGGCGAATATATATATATATATATATATATATATATATATATATATACACCATTGTTTGATTTTATTTGTTGAAAATAGTTAAGAAATAGTGTTAAATATATGATATGAACATCATATATTAATCTTGAAATTATTGAAATACTTCTCCTATTTTAATATTAATACCGAAAACTATATATATATATATATATTTGATTTATTTGATTTTTATTTGTTGAAAGTAATATGATATGTGATGTTTAGAAATAATATGAACCTAATATGCATTGTTGGGAATTTATTGAACACATATACTTATGTGTGAGGAAAAAAAAGAATTCCAAGCATTTAGTTCATATTAAAATATTTAGTTGAGGTTTAAAGCTAATATTACATGTTTATTGCATATTATAAACATATGGTGAAGTGAATGGAATTTATTGAATATATATGTATATGTATTAAAATTGCCGAAAATATACACGTAAGAAAAAGCATGTGTTTTAATTTTAATGTATGATATGAGATGATATTTCATGTTTAATGTATGATATGAGCATGATATGATTTTTGTGGATTTTATTAAACACCAAAGTTCAATAAATTGAAATTGCCGAAAATATAATGCTTATTTACTCATGGTTTAAAATTTTATTTGATGATATTGAGTTGGAAATTAACTTCTATAGTATGATAGGAGTATAACATGATTTTATTGAAATTTATTGGATACTTATGCTAATTATTGATAATTATCAAAAAACATAGCAAAATGGTTAAGTATGAGTTGATTTTAATTGTGAATGATGTCATGGTAGTTAATCTATAAGTTTAGAATAAATGGTTGTGATTATGATGAATGAATGGAACACTTATGCAGACATACACAATGGTTGTGTATTATATTAGAAATTAGGGTTTTCTAATGCTTTAGTGTGGTTTATGTTGTGCATGGTGTTGTATGGTTATATTTATGTTGTGCCGATAAACAAAACCCCAAACGTAAACAACATAGTACTTTTTGTGCGAGAAACCAAAAGAAATCGACCAATTCCGATAACTTAAAAAGGAATTAATAAGAATCGAAGTTAGACACGAATTAGGGTTTTCTATTAATAATAGGATACTCAAACGTGAGTTCCTAAGTTAAAGGAACCAAAAGCCAAGTTACAACGATAACTTAATATGATATTAGAATAAGCGTTAAGACAACTCGATACGAATAGCGATTATATAACGTACACAATCTCCGACAAGTTAAGAGAAACAAACAATGTCCAAAAGTGTAAGCTAAGATTCAAACATAAGATATCAATCCTTATGTCTCAAAGGTCGAGTTAGTATCCACAAAGAACTCCATTAATTCCTAAGTATTTATTTACGCGATGGTATAAGATATCTCGAATCATAAGTCAAGATTCCCTTTCATTCGTCGTGTTAATATGACACGTCGTCAAGCATAACCTACTAGGACGTAACTATAATTGTTAAGTCTAGTTAGTGGCTTGAGAATATCCTAATATACCAATCATAACTTGGATACTAACAACTTATAACGTAATAACGTTTAGAAGACCATTAAGGCTAGAGTCGAGGATAGACTCAGAGTGTATGATTCATGAGTTGAGGTTCATCTATGAATGATGAAGTAATATAGTTTGGAATTTGAGAATGTAAGATAATAGAAATTATCTTAAGACCATCATATGAAATCATAACGAAACCCTGATTGAGAACTTTAAGTCGTAATTTATAAACGACCATCGATCAATAGAAAGAATCTAAGAAAGACTATTTTCTTATGAAGGGTTTGATCGTACGTAGTTGCCGAGGAAGGACACTCACACCCTGCCCCGCTTAGAACCATTAACTTCGGACTAGCAGGTGGGCTCTCTTGAAACAAAATGTTATGCATACCTCAAAACAAGATTTACAAAAGCTTTATAAAATATTATTGCATGAACTGTTATTGACTGTCAAATGTTTATGTTTTGTTGTGATCATATCTGAGATTGATATATCCAATGTGGTAAGTGAATGTGTTGGTCCACCAACGTTAAAAAAGGGTAACGATCGGATCCGACTTAGTTAAGAACTAACTCGGATTGTGTACACGTGTGACTGTGTGTTAAGGTTAGCTACCTCGACAGGTCATGACAACTATGTGTAGGTGGCGCCGTTGCTGGGAAAAACTTTAGGCGTATTGTTGGTGTTGTTTGTTTTCTGTGTTTCTTTTCTTTCTGTTTGGTTATATTCTCCCCCCGGTGCGTTTGATTTTGTTTTTGTTGTTGGTGTCTGTTAATGCAGGGTTCAGCAGTACGAATATGGTCAAACAGGCTGGGGGGAGGAAAGTTCGTCATATTGGGCAAATTCTTCACGAAGAAGGCGCCTTCGACCATGTTGAGGGTTATCCGCGGTTTATGAGCAAGAATATGATTCGGTGGAATAACCAACCCAACTCAAAGTCGTGGACTCAACTGGCCCAAAATTTTGGGATCCACAATCCAATTTGGGATGTTGGGATCCACAAGAAGCAGAATGCCTCCTCACCGACTCGGGATGGTGGGAACCACAACATGATTATGGATGGTGTGATCCACATCAGCCACAACCTCCACAGCAACAGTGGTACACCCGCAGCAGGAGTATTTCTCACCACCACACCCACCACCACCTCAGAGGTATCCGTTGGATGATATGGAGGCAGAATTGAGTCAGACTCGCCACCAACGGTTGGATGCTGACGACACCAAAATTAGGCGTTTAGAGGCAAGATTGGAATTGATGACTGAAAAGTTGAACGAGTTGTTGCAACAAGATGCAATAGGGGAGCCTCAAAGCTCATCCTATGAGGCTCAGGCGACCACCGACCATCATAGTTCGTCGTTGGAGGATATGGGTGCATCGTTCTTTCAGATTACCAGTCAAGGATTGGATGCTAGAGACGCAACTCTTGAGCATTTAGAGGCATGTGTGGGACTGATGGCTGAGAAGTTGGTTGTGTATCAACGGCAACTTGCAGTGAGAGAACTTCAGAGCCACCCGTGTGAGGCTCAGGCAGTCTTTGTCCTTCAAGGTGATCGAGCAGATGACCATATAGTGGAAGAGCCATCTGAAAATATTCTGCCACTACAAGAAAAGGAGGAAGAGGTGGTAGTCTCCGAGTTAGACTCCCATGAGTATGAGCCATCATTTGAGAATACTGTCGAAGTAGTTCATGAGGTTTCAGCTGATGAAGAGGACTGGGAAAAGGAAATTGTTCGCATGCCCAGACCCACAATGGTAGTGAAGGAACCACTGATGAAATATGTGTTCTTGGAGGATGAGCAAGGGAAGTCGGTGATCATCTCAGCCGAACTTCTAATTGTTGGAGAAATGGAGTTGACTTCGGAGCTTATAGAGGTGGTGAAGGCAGTTTTTCTGAAACTACTAATAAAGGGATGTCTATGCCCTATCTGGAGCAGCACATGGTTTAGTCCTCTGGGACACCGGTGGAGCTCGTGGCACCCTGATTATGGGGGACCGCCACATTGACCACCACCGTTGCTCTAATAAACACGTCGTGCTCACGACGTTAAACTGAGTACTACGTGGGAGTTTACCCATGGATTTATTTCTTGTTATTCTCGTTTTCTTTTGGCTTTGTGTTTGTTCTTTTTATTTTTTCTGTGTGTCTTTGTTTGTTTTGCTCAGATGTGGGAAGAAAGGTTTGCATATTTTCATCGCCGAGATGTCGTGATGCTCCAACTCTCAACAAGCACACCTTTTTATCAGGGAAGTATCGTCCTCTATTTGCCTTTTTATGCTATTAATGTTTTGAGCACTGGGGACAATGCTCGAATTAAGTGTGGGGGAGTAGAGAGTATTTGGTTTTGTGGGCGTGTTATATATATTTTTGTATGCTCAATGATGTGCCCTTGTGCTTATTTTGATTATCGGACTTAAGCTTTGTCTATCTCGAGTAAGTTAGGATTTTGATTATTACACCGAACTACGTGGTATTGGTCAAACTGATTTTGAATTTCCGAGACTTTTGTGATTTATGATTTGAGTGTAATGTGAATTGACGAGATTGTGCTTGATAGAAAATGAATAAGGGGAAATTGATGTGATTTGTCCGACTAATGTTAGGGGTAGTGTTAACATTGTGGCCATCCATATACTTGTTTCTAAAAAAAAAAAAGGATGTGAAAAACAAGAGAAAAGAAGGAGAATGAAACTCTAGTTTTTTTTGTTAAGATTATATAAATGGAGGATGGAATTCTGCCCCTCTTTCTCGTAAATTAAGAAATGGGCATGGGAAACCACGATAGGCGACTCGAGTTTATCGAGAATTCACCTTTCGAACATTGTTTCAAAATTTGTTAATGCTTTCTATGTTATCAAAGAAACTTGTTGCTAAAGGTGACCACATTAGTTAGTTCACTCCTAACTGAGAGTTGGGTCTGAGCAGAGTTTACCCTTTTATTTATTGGAAATCAATTGCCGTCCTAGATTTATTTCATATTATCTTTGAATTCGTAAACACCAAGTGTGGGGGAAAAACAATAAGGTTTGACTGATTAGAATCAGAGTGAAGTTGCATGAATTATCTTTCTAATCTTATTAGTATAGACTTGCTTGAGGACAAGCAAATGGATAAGTGTGGGGGAGTTGTTTGGTATGAATTTGAGCTGATTCTTGGTATTGTTTTACGTGTCATTTTCTATGGTTTGTCCTATTTATGCCGTCGTTTTGATTAGTATTTATCGAGTCGGAATTACTTGGTTTGTTTCAATGTTTTGCAGAACATCGGTATCAAATAGGATGAATTGGACCTACCAAGGATCAAGTAAATTGAAGAGCATAGAGACAGGAGTTCATAGGCGCAAGCAGATCGCAATTCGGAGATCGGACGTGAGAGAACGGAGCGAAACGTCAAAGTCGCGGCGGCGCCCTCGCGCCCATCCAGCGCGTCGCGTTCGCCCATCCTCGCAGCGACTCGGCCACCTCGCAGCGCGGCCGCTCGAGCTCGAGACCAGCCCGGCAAGCCTCCGTCAGGCGCTAGGATCCCAGCTCTCGCCGTGCGCCTTGACGCCTCGGTCCAGCGCCCGCCTCGCACGCCACACGCCTTCGCCCGCGTGCACCTCGTCTGGCGCTGCAACTCCAGCGCCCAGCGCTCGACTTCCCAGCCAGCGCGCAAACCCAGCGTGCGTTGCCATTTCTAAATGTGCGCTCGATCCTCCACGCCCGCTGCCAACTCGCTCGCCGCCCGCGCACGCGGCAAGGCGTCTAGCAGCTGCCTCTCCCTCGCGCTTATCTCCGGTAGAAGCGTCCTAGCATGGCCTCTCCGGCGCTAACGCTCATCCTTCCACGCACCATGCGTTCAAGACGCCTCGCCTTGACTCGCAGCCGCTTCCTCAGCCAGTGTTCATTCTGATTCGGCGTTCAAGTTCAAGGCAGAACGTTTTTTAAGCCTACGCTCATTGTAAACCGGCGCTCAATATCATTTAATATATATTAGCGTGTTAGGTCATTATTCCGGGGCTCTCAGTTCTTCAGTCTTTTTCGCGGCGCCTCTCGCTCAGTTGGCGGCTCTCCACCATGATTCTTCAGGAAGCTCTTCAACGACTCGACATAGATAAACCTTAGTTTAATTTCTGTTCTTAGTTTTCATTGAATAATCTTATTTATCAATTTATGTTTTGGGATTTACCGGTTCTTGTTTCGAGATTAAATTACATTCAAAATTGATCGAGCTAAAAATACACTCAAATTCACTCGCAATCGTACGAGGTAATTGTAGCGTGATAAGTTAACCCAAGTCGTCTCTCAAGGAAAACTTAACAGGGCGATTGTTCGTGTTGCGCACATAAAGCGATTAAAACCTAAACATTCTAATACCAATGAGGGTTTCAACATGCCAGAATTGAAATACGAGAAAATAAACAGCAATCCTAGGCCAGGGGTTGTCAATCCCGAGCTAAACTAATAAATCGATAAATCTAAACCAGAGGTTGTCAATCCCCAGTTGAACTACGAAAGCAATAAATCAAAGCGATAAATAAAAGCAATAGCAAACCTATTCTTAGGGTTTGTCAAGCCATAATCTAAGTCTACTTGTAAATGAATCATAATCATCAATCAACCAACAAGAACAAGAATTAATCGAAAGCAGGAAATCATTAAGCAATGTAAATCAACGGAACATGAAAATCCAATCCACTGTCACTATGATTTGGATCAAATAAAAATACCAATTGCATGAAATGTAATTTAATCTCGAAACAAGAACCGGTAAATCCCAAAACATAAATTGATAAATAAGATTATTCAATGAAAACTAAGAACAGAAATTAAACTAAGGTTTATCTGTGTCGAGTCGTTGAAGAACTTCCTGAAGAATCATGGTGGAGAGCCGCCAACTGAGCGAGAGGCGCCGCGAAAAAGACTGAAGAACTGAGAGCCCCGGAATAATGACCTAACGCGCAAATATATATTAAATGATATTGAGCGCCGGTTTACAATGAGCGTAGGCTTAGAAAACGTTCTGCCTTGAACTTGAACGCCGGATCAGAATGAACGCTGGCTGAGGAAGCGAGTGAGTCAAGGCTGGCGAGGAACGTCGGGCGCACGGAAGGATGGCGTTGAGCATCGGAGAGGCAGCAGCTAGACGCGCTGCCGGAGATGAGCGCGAGGAGAGGCGCGCTAGACGACGGCAGCTGAAGCGCGGTGGGCGAAAGGAGGAGGTGGCGGGCGCGGAGGATCGGCGTGCGTTTAGAAATGGCAAAGGCGCTGGGTTTGCGTCTTGGTGGGAAGTCGAGCACCGGGCGCTGGAGATCTGCGCCGGACGAGGTGCTTTCGCGGCGGCGTGTGGCGACGAGGCGGGCGGACCTGTGCATGAAGGCGCGGCAAGCCGGGATCCAGCGTCGGACGGAGGCGTCTTTGGAGCGGGGCCGAGGCTCGGCGGGCGTTGGGTGGCCGAGTCGTGCGAGGATGGGAGAGAACGCGTGCGCACGGGATGGGCGCGAGGGCGCTCGCACGCGTGCAGAGCGTGCGGGTGCTCGGGCGCTCGTGCGCGACTTTGACGTTTCGCTCCGTTCTCTCGCGTCCGTTCTCCGAATTGCGATCTGCTTGCGCCTATGAACTCCTGTCGCTATGCTCTTCAATTTACTTGATCCGTGGTAGGTCCAATTCATCCTATTTGGTATCGATGTTCTGTAAAACAATTAAACGAACCAAGAAATTCCGACTCGATAAATACTAATCAAAACGACGGCATAAATAGGACAAACCATAGAAAATGACACGTAAAACAATACCAAGAATCAGCACAAATTCATACCAAACAACTCCCCCACGCTTATCCATTTGCTTGTCCTCAAGCAAAGTCTATACTAATAAGATTAGAAAGATAATTCATGCAACTTCACTCTGATTCTAATCTGTCAAAACTTATTGTTTTTCCCCCACACTTGGTATTTACGAATTCAAAGATAATGTTAAATAAATCTAGGACGGCAATTGATTTCCAATAAATAAAAGGGTAACTCTCGCTCGGACTAACTCTTCGTTAGGGTGAACTAACTAATGTGGTCATCTTTAGCAACAAGTTCCTTTTAAAGCACAAAGAATGTTTTAACGATTTTGGAACAATATTTGAAGGTGAACTCGATGAACTCGAGTCTCCTATCGTGGTTTCCCATGTCCATTTCTCAATTTACGAGAAAGAGGGACAGAATCCGATCCTCCATTTCAACAATCTCAACAAAACAAATTTATACTTTTTCTTTTTATTCTTTTTCTCTTCCATTTTTTTCTTTTTTACTTTTTTTAAGGAGACAAGTATATAGACGACCACAATGTTAACACTACCCTTAACATTAGCCGGACAAATCACATCAATTTTCCCCTATTCATTTTCTATCAATCACAATCTCGTCAATTCACATTACACTCAAATCATATATCACCAAAAGTCTCGGAAATTCAAAATCAATTTGACCAATACCACAGAGTTCAGTTGCACAAATCAAAATCCTAACTTACTTGCATAGACGAAGCTTAAATCCATACAATCAAAATAAGCATGAATGCACATCACAAAGCATACAAAAAGATAAGATACGCACACAAAACTGAGTAAACATCCCCCACACTTAAATCGAGCACTGTCCCTAGTGCTTCAAACATTAAAAGCTCAAAATGACCAAAGAGGATGATACTTCCTTGATAATCGACGAATGTGTGCTGTAGAGTTGGAGCATCACGGCTTCATCTCACTGCTGAAAACTTTCCAAATCTGAGCAAAACAAACTCAACGACAACAGATAGATCAACAAGAACAACAAAACAAGACAAAAAAGAAAGAAAGAAAAAGTAAATAAAAATACGTGGGTAAACTCCCACGTAGTACTCCGTTTAACGTCGTGAGCCCGACGTATTCCGATCAACAACGGACTATCCATAGTCCTTTACCTGCAGGAATACCATCTCAGCCAGAGCATTAGTAGAAACCATATAAGAACAGAGGATAGTAAAGAAAGCAAACAACGAATCTTTTAAGCTCAAGTCAAACATCCTATTCTCCGAAGAAAAATAGATAACTACAATTCCCAAAGCACGATACTTTGGTGAATTAGGATGTTGACAAATTATTGAATTTACCTCAACCTTTGTTCTCATTTTCTCCTCCTCTGGGAAAAGTTGTTGAGGCAGTTCTTTCACTTCCATAGTGGGTTGTGGCATGTCATCAATTTCATGGACCCACTCTTCCTTCATCCTCTCATCATCTTCCTCCTCGTGTTTGGGTAGTTCTTTCACCTCCAGAGTGGGTTCTGGCGTGTCATCAATTTCATATACCCACTCCTCCTCGTCGGCCAACCTGGTAACAACTTCCCCGTGGCTTTGATCCTGTTTCTCATCCTCACGTGCCCATTCTTCCTCAATTTTCACCTTCTCTGGCTGCAGCGGCTCATCTGATGTCTCTTCCACCCAATTCTCAATAATTGGGTCACTTACTAAAATAGTGACCGCCTGGACCTGTTCGGATTGGTTTGGAAGTTCCTCCCTTCTTTCATGTGAATCATCAAGTAGGCTGTTAACATACCCCATTTGTGTCTCTAAATGCAAAGATGAGGCGTTTCCAGCATCCATTCTGTGAAGTAACAGATCCATTCTTGGGGCGAACGAAT
Organism: Salvia rosmarinus; assembly: GCA_036937905.1. Classification (NCBI taxonomy): domain Eukaryota; kingdom Viridiplantae; phylum Streptophyta; class Magnoliopsida; order Lamiales; family Lamiaceae; genus Salvia; species Salvia rosmarinus. The sequence goes on along the minus strand of CM072814.1, from coordinate 26,601,285 downwards.
CCTCAAAAGATGACCCCTGAGGTGGTGGTGGGTGTGGTGGTGAATAATACTCCTGTTGTGGGTCGTACCACTGTTGCTGTGGAGGCTGTGGCTGCTGTGGTTCCCACCATTCCGAACTGAACTGAGGAGGCGGTTGCTGCTGCTGCGAGTATGAATACTGAGGTGGAGGTGATTGCTTTAGGTATGAATACTGAGGTGAAGAGGTTTGTTGTGGGTACTGATACTTCGGCGGAGGTGGTTGCTCCCAGCATGGATTGTAGGCTTGATGCTCATGGTAGGGATCATAGGCTAGCTGCTCATGCCCTGACGGATATCCCTCAGAAAAATCGAACTGGGCTCCTTCTTCGAAAGAAGAATTTGCCCAATACGACAAACTTTCCTCCCCCCAGCCTGTTTGACCACATTCGTACTACTGATACCCCTGCATTAACAGACAACAACAACAAAAACAAGATCACACGCACCGGGGGGAGAAAATAACCAAAGTAAGCTAAAAGAAACACGAGAAAACAAACAACACAAACAATACGCCTAAAGTTTTCCCCAAGAACGACACCAAAATTGATCGAGCTAAAACACACTCAAATTCACTCGCAATAAATGCGAGGTAATTGTAGCGTGATAAGTTAACCCAAGTCGTCTCTCAAGGAAAACTTAACAGGCGATTGTTAGTGTTCTTGCATACAAAGCGATTAAAACCTAAACATTCAAATACCAACGAGGGTTTCAACATGCGAGTGAAATACGAGAAAATAAACAAACAATCCTAGGCCAGGGGTTGTCAATCCCGAGCTAAACTAATAAAGCGATAAATCTAAACCAGAGGTTGTCAATCCCCAGTTGAACTACGAAAGCAATAAATCAAAGCGATAAATAAAAGCAATAGCAAACCTATTCTTAGGGTTCGTCAAGCCCTAATCTAAGTCTACTTGTAAATGAATCATAATCATCAATCAACCAACAAGAACAAGAATTAATCGGCGAAATCATTAAGCAATGTAAATCAACGGAACATGAAAATCCAATCCATCATCACTATGAATTGAATCCAATAAAATACCAATTGCATGAAATGTAATTTAATCTCAAAACAAGAACCGTAAATCCCAAAACATAAATTGATAAATAAGATTATTCAATGAAAACTAAGAATGTAAATTAAACTATGGTTTATACGTAGTCGAGTCGTTGAAAAGCTTCCTCGAAGAATCATGGTGGAGGCGGAAGGATGAGCAAGAATCGAGAGCCGAATAATGCGACCTAAGCGCTAATATATATTAAATGAAGGATGACATGAAGGCGTTGGAGAGGCTTGGCTTGACGCCGGCCAGAATGAAGCCAGCGTGCTAGGACCCGCAGCGGAAGAACATGTTGGTGGGCGCGCGAGGTGGCGTTGGCGCGGAGGATCGATCTCACGTTTAGAAATGGCAATGCGCGCTTAGCGGGAAGTCGAGCACCGGGCGCCAAGATGGAGGAGGCAGTGCGGAGGATCGATCTCAGATTTAGAAATGGCGGGCGAAGGAAGTGGCGGCGTGAAGACGCGGGCGTGTGGCGTGCGGCACCGGACCGAGGTGTGAAGGCACGCTGGCGAAGCGGTGGCCGATCCCGCCACGGACGGAGGCGGCGCGAGCGGCGCCGAGGCTCGAGCGGACGCTGGGTGGCCGAGTCGTGCGAGGATGGGCGAGAACGCGTGCGCGCGGGATGGGCGCGAGGGCGCTCGCACGCGTGTGGGGTGTGCGGGTGCTCGTGCGCGACTTTGACATTTCGCTCCGTTCTCTCGCGTCCGATCTCTGAATTGCGATCCGCTTGCGCCTATGAACTCATGTCGCTATGCTCTTCAATTTACTTGATCCTTGGTTGGTCCAATTCATCCTATTTGATACCGATGTTCTGCAAAACATTGAAACGAACCAAGTAATTCCGACTCGATAAATACTAATCAAAACGACGGCATAAATAGGACAAACCATAGAAAATGACACGTAAAACAATACCAAGAATCAGCACAAATTCATACCAAACAGCCACATCCATAGTACGCAAATGAATGATCCGATATGGAACAATGTGGACAAAATAGTCCGGCCGGACACTTTTTGAAAATGATAAAATATTTGATAGGCATAAGTCTTTTTAACTAAAATCCTCATGCGCTATTGTGGGCAGTTCAATAACTTTACAAAGAAAATGTTTTCGGCAATGAGTCCACTGAGTACTTTTGTACTTTGCCCTGCATCTCGTTTTTGATGTGCAAGTTGAGCAGGGATTGATGATGGGTGCGAGGTGGTGCAGAGTGACATGTGTTTTGTTGCTATAGTAGAAAGGTTTCTAGAACCTTGGGCATGTATCGTCATATGCATGTCCACACGCTTATCTTCGCTAACTCGATATTGTTTTGGTGTCTTTGATTATAACTGCTTTTCATTATCGTATTGAACTTGAAGTCGTACCTCGTTCCTTGAATTGCGCCCTGATTGGGTTATATTTGGATGTTGAACATTTTGACAAGTCCTTCTGTGACTTGGGTTTGTATTGAAACAGCTTATTCCTTTCAGTCCATGCATTTATGCGTAGTTTAATGGTTAATTGTATTGATTAGTTATGTATATATCCGCTGCATTATTATACCAGTGACGATCCATGTGATATGTACTTCTTTGAGAAGTCGGGTCGTCACATCTATACTGGTACGTCTCTGACGTATTGATGGATCACAGTGAGATGAATTCTTCTATATGACCGTCGTGAAGAACTTAGATCTCGGTGACTTTACGTTAATCTAAACCTCGATAAGGTTTTAGGTGAGTATGAGTTGCTGACCATCACTTTGACTTTGTTGTGGGTGAGGGTTACATGAGATAACTCAATATTCTTCGCATCTTGGGTGGTGGCAGTGCTTGTATGTCATGCTAGTTACCTGTATTGAGTCACCGCATCCGTTTAGGATGATGATGTCCTCTTAAGGAGCTCAAAAAGTTTATTATACTAAACCCTGCAGGTTGAGTTATCTCAAGTACAATAAAAGGTTGAGTGGTGCTACTTAAGAAATTAAAGAGATTAATTATTTCAAACAGTCAGAACGCTATAAATAATTAATAGACGTGCGATATCTTAAATACGGGGATTTGTGAAGTCTAAGTGCAAGCCCGACTCAACTTCGGTTATAAATGGGTAAGTCAGTATTTATTCTCTAGTGGCATGAATAAATATTTATGAACTAATTTATGTTCTGGGCTGAACATAAGATAATTAATTTATTTGAGACACATCTTTATTCCTTGCATTTGATCCTGGGTTAGCCCATCAAGTCCTGGAGCTACATGAAATTTCGTCCACCATCATAGAGTCCCATTGGGACTCTGTTCTGATTCTCTCTATCTGAAAATTTATGATTGTATTATTAGATATGCAAAGATCCTATCTCAATAGTAAGGGTGTGCATCGATCGGTCGGTTCGACCGACCGATCGAAATTTTTAAAACCGAAAATTGAACCAAAAATATTTTTTTGAACCGAACCGAACGATTAATAGTTTCGGACTGACCTAAAAATTGTATGGTCTTAGAAAAATTACACCCCTACCTAATGGGTTTCTAGGTTGCATTATAAATACTGGTGAGATAAAATCGAATGTGACTATTCCTATTATTGAGATTCTCAAAAAATTTGATAGTTTGGAAGAAGGCAAAATTTCTAGTATTGTCCATAGATTGCTCTCACTCAGCATTGGAGTTTTGGCAAACGGGATACAGTTCAAAAGATCAAAACACGAGTCTTGATCCTCTTCTTTGTCTGACAAATTCGCAGGTAAACACGTGAAAACACCAACGTGTTGCAACTAATTATATAGGTGCATGCTAGATATATAATCAATGTATGGTGAATTAAACATCCAAGATAGATCATCGGGAGAGGGTTAAAATAAGATTTCTCTATAGGAAGGGGGAATGAAGAATACACCAGTAAGACAAATTTAAAACTTTTTCTTTGTTCAAACCGACCGCTCTGATGCAAGAGTCGTAGGGCAATCGTAGTCCAAGACTAATGACAAGATCGATGATCGGTTCGAGATATGAGAGTCTTGAGGTAAGTGATATCAGTTAGCAAACCTACTAATTCTTGAAAGCTTGACTATCACTTGGACTCGATAAGCGATGTGCTTGTGGAATGCAGTAATTACTTATTTGCCTTAGAAATCAACTTCATAAAATTTAGGTAAGATATTGTTTAGTCAGTTTTCATAATTATCTCTTCAGTATTGACTATCAAACTGATAATGATAAGAGTGTTTAAAATCAATGCTATCTTTATTGTGTCTTTGATGATGACAATTTAATAACATGAAATAATTACAGTAATGAAAGTAAATAACACGTTGATTTTAACTTGGTTCGGATCAACTCCTACATCCACGGACTGATCGCTCAGTCAATCCGCTAGCTCGGGATTAGGTCTTGTTTACAGGAACAAGAATAAACCCAGATACCGAGGTCACCTTACAGTACCCCGCCTAACTCGACGTTCATTTCGTACGCTTGCTGGTGCTAGGAAACCCTGACTACTTTTTGCGAGCAGTCGATACACCTTCCAGCTTATGGGTGCTAGAAAACAAAGCTTTCAGCAAATGACACTTCGTTGCTTCCTTGTCCAAACTCATACTTAATTTTGAGGGTTTTGTAGAGAGGCTTTTCCAACTATATCTGAGTTGACACAGACGTCAAACTCAGCAAATCTAGGCTTGAAATATTACAAGAGAATATCCTAGATATAAGGAAGTGTAAGTAGTAACCTCGAGTTGATAAGATCTTATAACTATGGAGATATACTGGTAGCACTGTAGAACTTCATTCTTCTTAATCGCTGTTTGATTGAACTTAAGCTTTGAGCTTTGATTGCTTTGACTATAAGATTGCATAGTGTTTCTGTAACCTTCATAGGTGGATTCTACGCATACATATAGGGAAAGATAAGAATAGAGCTGTTGGAGGGACTGTTATTCAAATTCTTCCATTTTATATTTGAAAACTTTCATGTTGAATCGTTGTACTCGCTGTCAGATTCTTCATTATTGTACATTGTAGCTCTACAACTATGAAAATATAGAATGGCGTGTCAGAATCCTCTACAGATAAGCTACAACACTTGTCGAGTGAAATACTCAAGGCAAAAGAAACTTCTGTAGGGAAATCTGATTTTAACCCTCTTTCGAGGATCTATCTTGGATGTTTAATTTACCATACATTGATTATATTCATAGCATGCACCTATATAATTAATTGCAACACGTAGGAGTTTTCTCGTGTTTACCTGCGAATCTGTCGGGGATAAATAGATCAAGACTCGTGCTTTGATCTTCTGGACTGTATCCCATTTGCCTAAACTCCAATGTCGAGTGAGGACAATCTATGGAGAATGCTATAGAAAATCACCTTCTTCCTTCTCACAAAATTTTCGAAAATTCTCACACTTTAGGAAGTATAATTCTCGAAAATTCTAACTTGAGGATTAGCCTTGATTATCTCTCTCACCTTATATTTATAATGCAACCCTAAATCCTATCATGATAGGATTTATGCATATCTAATAAATATAATCATATCACTTAAGATAAAGAGGATCGTCGAGCCCGGTGGGACTCGAGAATGAGGTGGACAAAATTCTCTAAGCAACAGGCCTGGACGGGCCGCCGAGGATCTAAATGCAAGGAATAAAGATGGGCCTCAAATAAATTAATTATCTTATGTTCAGCCTAGAACATAAATTAATTCATAAACATTTATTCATGCCACTAGAGAATAAATACTGACTTACTCCTTTATTTCTGAAGTTGAGTCGGGCTTGCACTTAGACTTCACGGATCCCTGTACTTAAGATATCGTACGTCCATTAATTATTTACTGCTGCTCGACCGCTTAAAATAATTAATATCTTTAATTCCTTAAGTAGTACCACTCAACCTTATTATTGTACTTGAGATAACTCAACCCGCAGGTTTAGTACAATAAACCTTTGAGTTCCTTAAGGGGATGTCATCATCCTAAACGGATACGATGACTCGACACGTAACTAGCATGACATACTGAAACATTGCCACCACCCAAGATGCAGAATCTTGGGTTATCTCATATAACCCTCACCCATAGCAAGTCAAAGTGATGGTCAAGAACTCATACTCACCTAATACCTTATCGAGGTTTAGATCAACGTAAGTCTCCAGAGATCTAGGTTCTTCACGACGGTCGATAGAAGAACTCATCTCATGTGATCCATCAATACGTCGGAGACGTACCCGGCATGACAAGCAACCAAGTCAAGTCACTTCTTATCTACTGCAACCTATACCGACAACTGGCCCTCAAGTTGTCTCACCGTGATACTTTTATATCTCATTAAACTTGACCAATCATCTGAGATCGTGATCTACAACACATTGTATGATCTAACTTATATATGAGATAAAGGGACATACATATGCAATCAAGTAAACAATTCGGATAGGAGATTGTAATAGTGGTAACGAAACATTGTATCAAGCTCAACCAAACTGCTTCAAAGATACAATCGACAATCTCCCACTTATACTAAAGAAAACTTTTAGTATACAATGTGTCTCTACTAGCTATTACAAACAACACCATCATTTTGCTTCTCCCACTTATACAAAAGTGTCCTTTCTAAGTGGGTGCCATCTTGCGCAATCCGAGTCCTCGAATATGCTCTTCGTGAGACTTTTTGCGGAGCTCTTCGTGAATGGATCGCCTAGGTTATCCGCAGCACCAATCTTCTCAATCAGCACGTCCCAGTCTGCGATTTCTCGTATGACATGGTACTTTCTCTCATATGTTTGGTTGCCTTGTGGGTCCGTGGTTCCGCCGAGTTTGCCATCGCACCGAAAGTTATCATAGTAAACTATGATACGCTTGGGCAAACCGGTACCACATCTAGATCCATGAGGTAGTTCTTGAACCATACTGACCTCTTTAGCGACCTCCGAGCGGCTACATATTGGATTCCATGGTGGAGTCCGCATGCATCACGCTTTGCACTCACCAGAGGACGGCTCCTCCTCCTAAGGTAAACACATAGCCCGAGGTAGACTTCTTCTCATCACGGTCACTTGGAAACCCAGTCCGAATAACCCAAAGGCATTAGACTATCCGCATGGTAAACCAGCCTATAATCTCGAGTCCTTTTCGGTGCTTGGTATATGCTTACCATGATCGATGAGCTTGTCCGTGGTTAGGGCGATATCTAGCTACTATGCTCACCAGCATGCGCGTATATCGAGTCTCGTATCAACTTTGACTATAGGTAAGCAACTTTGATTATTGGTACCCAGCTTTGACTTCTAGTATCCAACTGACCGTCTTTCGGTCGATCGATCGACTTGCCTAAATGATAGTTAGTCATTTCTTCGACGCTATCTTGTCGAAGAGTCGTCGAGTCATCGACTGGCCTTCCTTCGCCTCTTCGACATCGAGACGAGATCCTTTAGTCGCCTTCTCGTTGCGTTCTGTTTGATGCTGATGTCGAATTTGTATACTCAAAGCAGAATGATTGAGCTTATATACAATGTTTCCTGTTACCACTTACAATCTCCTATGCGAATTGTTTACTTGATTGCACATGTTGTCCCATTATCTCATACAAAAGTTAGATCATACAGTGTGTAGAAGATCACGTAAATCGTCCCTTATTTTGCTTTCATGCTATGCTTCCACAATGTTGTGCTATATATATATATATATATATATATATATATATATATATATATGTGTGTGTGTGTGTGTGTGTGTACTCGATGTTGATGTATTCTTGTCCCTTATTTTGCTTTCTGATTGGGAACAAGGTTCGCCATGTTATTATGTTGTGAGTCTCGATATGAGCATGCTTTATGGTCGACTCGCCTAGTCAGCGGTGTAATGCTATTTTGCTTTCTTGCAATATTTATAATAAATCAAGTTTACGCTCATTGATGTTATGGTGTCGATATAATTCATTGGTGGATTGTTTGCTTACCCATCCCCTTCAAGATATGTCCTAGTTATGAGGAGATGTCGCCTATTTTACGGTCGTATCTTCTTATTATGTATGCTTTATGTATCCTCCCCTTCTTCCCCGCCTAACCCCATCCCTAATCACACCCCTAAGATCCGTGCCTTCCTCGAATTGGGCGTGACATTAAACATACTCCAAAAATTCTCAAACTTTAAACAAAACCTTAGAACACATTTCTAAGCATATTTTATTCATGGCTTGAGAGCATTTGGTGGCTCAAAAGTCATTAAGAAAATGAAGAACAAAATTTAGGGTTCTTCATGAAATAATTCAAGAAAAATCTAAAAAAAATTCTAATCCATTAAAAATGGAGAGAATGATGAATTCTACCTTTGTATGGTCTTAGAAAAATTATTGGAGGGTTGAAATGGTTGGAAAAGAATGATTAAAGCTTAAGGATTTGAAAAACAAAGAGAGAATTTTGGTGTTCTTAAGAGAGAGAGAGAGAGAGGCACGGTTTTTGCTACTGTAAAATGGCAGCAAAAAGGCTTGTCTATTGTGGTGGTTGGGAGAACACTAGTCAAACTACCCGATTTAGCATGTTAATACCGATTCTTTAAGTTTTATCGTGCTTTCGATTTATTTCTCGGAATCTTAAGGTTTTATTTTCTTAAATAGCCTTAAAAAGACTTATTTCATAGTTTATAATAATTTCATGAAGTTCGGATTGCATCCGGTAAGTCAATTCTGAATTATCGCGGAAAACAACGTCCGACGATTAAATTATGCTCATTCGAATTTCTATTGAATTATTGAGCTTTCATAATTAATTTGAGTCTTATAAATCATTTCTTATTGATTTAGATCCTTTGTTCGAGTTTCGTCTGCTCGGATCGCTTTAGGTTTTTCGATATATTCCCTGGCTGCTCGTTAAGTTCTTCAGGAATTTTGTTCAAAATTCGATTCTTATGAATTCTAAATTCATAATAATATATTTCTCCATGATTTTGATTGTTATCATTAATTTTCATGATTAGCACGGATTGGGATTAGATCCGCTCGTGAATAGTATTTTTTAGACTGATCAGGCAAGCATGCCCGAAAATTTTAATTCTTTGGCTTCTCACATGTTTTCGTGAGACGATTCTATAAATGAAATCCTTTTGTTGAGGTTCATTCTAGATCTTTTTTTCTATGTTCAGGCTATTAAGGAAGCCCTAATCCGGTTGGACTCGTCACTAGTTTTTTATTTCTCTAATTTTCGATCTCCGAATCAATTCTAATTCGTTTCGTTGGTTACTAAACATAATTAAGGTCTAAGAACCACAAGTAATTTGTTTAATCATCACTAATAAAAATTTTAAATTTTTCGGGTTATTACATACCATCCCCCTTAAAATAAATTTCGTCCCGAAATTTGCTAACATTGGAAAAGATCTGGGTATTTCTCTTTCATAGATGATTCTAATTCCCATGTTGCTTCTTCTTGTCCATGGTATCGCCATAGAACTTTTCCTAACGGTATCTCTTTGTTTCTTAGCTTTTGGATACGTCGGTCCAAGATTTCCATAGGCAATTCTACATAACTCATATTGTCATCGAGGACAATATCTATCGATGGTATTACATGGCTGGGGTCATGTATGTACTTTCTGAGTTGTGAAACATGGAACACATTGTGCACGTTTCCAAAACTTGGCGGCAATACAAGTCTGTAAGCTGTTGGCCCTATCCTTTCAAAATTTTCATAGGGTCCTATAAAACGTGGTCGTAGCTTCCCTTTTATTCCGAATCTCACGATTCCTTTTGACGGGAAGATCTTCAAGAAAACTTTATTTCCCACCTCAAAGTGTAGTTCTGTGCGACGTTTGTCAGTGTACAAATTATGTCGGTCTTGGGCCTCCTTGATCCTTTGGCGGATCTGTCTCACAATCTCGATCATCTCTCCCACAGAGTCAGGTCCTAATACTCTTCTTTCTCTAACTTTATTCCAGTAAAGTGGTGATCAATATTTCTTTATATAAAGTGCTTCATACGGGGCCATTTCAATAGTTGTTTGGTAGCTGTTGTTGTAGGAGAATTCCACAAGTGGTAATACTTGTTTCCAACTTTTTCCTCTATCGAGTGCAACAGTTCTCAACATGTCTTCAAGCGTTTGAATGGTCCTCTCGAATTGTCTATTCGTTTGTGAGTGGAACATGGTACTGAAATGTAGTCGAGTTCCCAATTCCTTTTTCAAGCTCGTCCAGAATCTGGATGTGAATTTTGAATCTCTATCAGACGTGATAGTCTTCGGAACTCCATGTAAACGTACGACTTCTCGAACGTATAACTGTGCTAATTTTTCTGATCCATGTGTTATCGGAATAGGTAGAAAATACGCGCTCTTGGTCAAATGATCGATGATGACCCAAATAGCGGTATTTTCTCTTTGTGATTTGGGTAGCCCGGTAACAAAATCCATGGATATGTCATCCCATTTATTCCGTATGTCCAAATGGATGTAAGGTTCCATACACCGGTGGAGTGCTTTCACTTGTTGGCACGTCAAACCACGTTTCTACGAATGAAGCTACGCCTCGCTCATTCCATCCCACCAAAATTTCTCCTTGAGATCTTGGTACATTTTGGTGCTTCCGAGTGTGCGGTGTAAGAAGTCTCATGGCTTCTTTCAAGATCTCGCCTTAAGCCCTTCAGATTCGAATACACACTCTCCCGCCATACAACAAACATCATATGTTGCTTCTCCAAATTTTGTGGTTGTTGTCCTGATCTCGCTCGCATTTCCTCCAAATTTCTTGCTCTTCCTCCGGGCTTCTAAGATTCGGGCTCTAAGTCCGAATTGCAATCAACGCTGTAATACAACCTTCATCGCCCCGAGACGGGCCCATGACTTCGATGTTCATCTTCGTAAATTTCTTTATAAGTATCTCTTCATGACTGAGGAGACATCCCAAACTAGGGTGGGATTTACGACTTAAAGCATCGACTACAACATTAGCCTTCCTAGGTGGTAATTGATACCACAGTCGTAATCTTTCACCCAGTTCTAACCATCTACGTTGCCTCATGTTAAGATCTTTATGCTCAAATAAGTACTTCAGGCTTTTATGGTCAGTGTAGATCTCACATCTAACTCCATAGAGATGGGGTCTCCAAATCTTTAAGGCATGTACGATTGCTGCTAATTTCAGGTCGTATGTAGGATAGTTCAACTCATGTAGGCGTAATTGCCTTGAAGCATAAGCAATAACTTTGCCTTCTTACATTAGAACACGTCCTAGTCCATTCTTCGAAGCGTCCGTGTAGATTGTGTACTCCTTATCTCGCTTGGCACCGCGAGTACAGTGTGCTCGCCAAGAACTTCTTCAATCTCTGGAAATTAGCCTCACACTTAGTGGTCCAAGTGTACTTGATTCCTTTTCTTAACAATTGGGTCATGGGTCGGGCTATCATTGAAAATCCTTCGATAAATCTTCGATAATAGCTGGCAAGTCCTAAGAAACTTCGAATTTCATTCGAGTTCTTTGGTGATTCTAATTCTTGAATTGTATCGATCTTAGATGGGTCTACTTTGATTCCCTCGACGGACACGATGTGACCTAAGAATTGTTGGATTTGTATACCGAAAGCGCTTTGGTTGAGCTTGTATACAATGTTTCCCTTATCTCATATATGTTAGATCATACCACTATTACAATCTCCTATCCGAATTGATTACTTGATTGCATATATCCGTGTCCCTTTATCTCATATATAAGTTAGATCATACAAAGGTGTAGAAGATCACGTAAGTCTCGTATGATTGGTCAAGCTTAATGAGATATAAAAGAATCACACCGAGACAACTTAAGGACGAGTTGTCAGTATAGGCTGCGTATAGATGAGAAGTGACTCGACTTGGTTACTTGTCTATGCCGGTACGCCTCTCGACGTATTGATGGATCACAAAGTGAGATGAGTTCTTCTATCCGACCGTCAGGAAGAACCTAGATCTCGTGACTTACGCGATCTAAACCTCGATAAGGTATTAGGTGAGTATGAAAGGTCGTGATGACCATCACTTTGACTTGTTATGGGTGAGGGTTATATGTTCCAACCCAATATTCTCCGTGATCTTGGGTGGTGGCGGTGCTTGATGTCATGCTAGTTATCTCAGACGAGTCACCGATCCGCTAGGACGATGACGCCCCTTAAGGAGCTCAAAGGTTTATTGTACTAAACCCCGCAGTTGAGTTAACCCAAGTACAATAATAAGGTCGAGTGGTACTACTTAAGGAATTAAAGATATTAATTATTTTAAGCAATGTAATGCTCTAAATAATTAATGGACGGTGATATCTTAAATACGGGATTCAGAATGTCTAAGTGCAAGCCCGACTCAACTTCGTAAATAAAGGGGTAAGTCAAGATTTATTCTCTAGTGGCATGAATAAATGTTTATAAATTAATTTATGTTCGGGTCGAACATAAGATAATTAATTTATTTGAGGCCCATCTTTATTCCTTACATTTGATCCCGGTGGCCCATCCAGCCCGTGAGCTATAGGAAAATCGGCGCCCTATGCTCTCTATGGATATGATTTGATTCTCTTTATCCATAAGGATATTATTATATTTATGGATATGCATGATCCTTTCCTCGTGGGATTATGGTAGTGCATTATAAATATAAGGTAAGAGATAAGATCAAAGCTAATCCTCAATTATCTTATCATTATTTTCGAGAATCTCTATAGTGTTTAGAGAGGAATTTTCAAAATCATAGAGAGGATTAGGTGATTTTTTTGTAGCATTCTCCATAGATTATCCTCACTGATATCGAGATTGGGCAACCGGATACACCCGTAAGATCAAAGCACGAGTCTCAACTGCTCATCCCCGATAGATTCAAAGGTAAACACGAGAAAACCCCACGTGTTGCAATTAATTATATAGGTGCATGCTAGAATATAATCAATGTATGGTGAATTAAACATCCATGATAGATCCTCGAGATGGTTAAAATAAGTTTTCCCTACAACTGGTATCGAGTCGGGATCAAGATTCGCTTGCTGGATTAATTCACGCTTGATTATTACGCGCGCAATTAATTAATTGTGGATCCATCGCTCATCGTGGCTCGGTTTTATTTTTGTCGGATTTTGTTTTTCACCACGAGAAAATCCGTGGTTAGATTAGATTTTTCCCCGTAAATCTTATCCGTAAAAGAACGAAGACGAAAGCATGAAGAACGAGATGACGAACACCAATCGGATGCACGCCAAACCGGACGCACGGCCGAGGTGTGCCGGCGCGACGCGGACGTTTCGACGCCGCACAACACCACCGATCGCATGTTTACGTGTTTCTGCAGCCCTCGTGGACATGGGCGGCGCGCAGCGCAGCGGCGACACGATCAGCGCACGCCCGGCCGCCGGGCGCGGGTGCGTGCCGCACGCGGGATGCCTCGCACCGCTCGGCGCGATCGCGCGCGCCGATGGCGCCATCGTTCGTCATGGGTGCCTCGCCGCGGGGGCACGCGCATCGTGCGCGCGCAGGGACGGGCGCGATTGTCCCGCGAGATCCCGGGCGCCTCGCGAGCGTGCTCGCGACGGGAGGACGGCCGCGAGGCAACGCGCGCGCGGCGCGCTGGTAGCGGGCGACGGCGCGAAGCGAAAGCATGGTCGCGACGCAAGCCGGCGGGTCGCGTCGCCGCGATCGCGAGGCAGCCCGCGAGAGCACGCGAGGCGGCGCGACGTAGGGCGATCGCAAGCTGCCCTGCCATTTTGGCCCAACCGACATTTTGCTTTTTCCAACCCGACCGCACGATTTTCCGCCCGAATCCGCTTTTGATGAATCCGTCCGTGCTCGTGAACGCAAGCCCATTTCAAGTTTATGAAGATCGGTACTTTGCAATTCTATGTAATAGATTAGCAGAAAGTGCAGTGATCCACGAAGGGCCGCGATGAACGCTTTATTTTATTTTTATCGCTCATAGCATGTCGTGGATGTTTAAATTATGAAGCATGCTATGTATGTTTAAATTACGTAAACAAACATATTATATGGTTTCGTGATTGGATGCGCATAGTAAGCATGCTAGGTTTATCGCGCTTTTCCAAGCATATTTTAGAATTTCATGAGCATGTTTTACATGTCGAGTTCTATAGAAAAGCATGCTAGGATTACATGATCTCGCATGGACAAACCTTTAAACAAAAGACTAAGTAAGTAACCCGACATATTAATTTTCAAATTAAAATGTCAAGACCTCCACTTTTTGATCTCTAAACAAAGTGAGACGACCGTGAGTAAACGCCCACACGCGCGGGCTTGCTTTCACCGCTTATCATAAGTTTGTTAGATGAGATTTCTAAATAAAACTTTTAAATCTATCGAGAAGTGGGAGTTTCATGTCAGAACGCCCACACGCGCGGCTTGCATGTGCGATTTTCATAAGTTCTCTAGAGATGGTTTTAAATGAGATAACAAAGGAATTTGATTGAAGCCGTATGGTCCTAGTGAGTATGCCAATTCTAAGAATTCATTTTCATCGTTAAAACTGTGGTCATTGCTTAGACATCACCTCGAGTACAACTTCCGCCAAGACCCTTCTTGCGATAGTGATGTGGTCTAGTAAGGTCCAATCATTAATTTCATTCATCATAAGGATAAGTCGATATGGATTGAAATTAAACGACTAAAAGGTATATTTTGGTCCGGTCGAGGGGTTCATGTAAACGCCCACACGCGCGGGCTCGCATGTGGAATTCCTTGACGATTGGAGGTTTCAATTAATATTATTTTATCAAAAGGTTACAATATTATAGTTACTTAATTATGTGCGATCGATGCTTGTGTGTTTTACATTATCCTTTCGTGATATGTCTCTTACATCGATTATCAATATGCTCGCACAAAATCCCTTATCCGGTCCGAATTTTATCGAGTGGAAACGAAACATAGAATATGTTCTTATCGCTGAAGAACACATTTTTGTTCTCACTACTCCTAAACCCGATGCCCTTACTGACGCATCGACTAATGAGCAGCGAGAGTCAAGCAGACTTTGGCATAAGTCAAACAATATGGCCAAATGCTATATGATGACTACTATGTCCAAAGGCTTGCACCGCAAAGATCACCGATGGTAGACGCGATCAAATATGGTCAAGTCTCGAGAGTAAGTTTGGGCAATCGGATCGGACATCCGCTCCACACAATGAGAGAAATCTGCGTGTAAGATGGAAGAAGGAAGTTCGTCCATGAACATGTCTCCCACACGACTCATCTCATGGATAGCCTTGATCGGTTGGGAGGAGGTATTGACGGCGAAGCCAAGGTCGATATCATCCTCAACACACCGCCCAAGTCTTTGAGAATTTTCGTGAATGCGATCATGAGCAAGACCGAGTATACACTTAGTCGGGCTGTTTAATGATCTCGGCACGGAAGGAGTTATGGGCAAAGGAGCACATGCCCTTGCTAGCACATCTAGGGGCCCAAATTTTCCGCTGCAAAATGGAAAAGAAAAGGGCACCAAAGGTGGCAGAGGCAATGGAAATAAGGAGTAATGGGAGCAAGAACATGCTCGCCAATCGGAGGCTTAAAGAAGCCAAAGGAAAGCGGGCAAGTGCTTCAAGCGGCAAGACGGGCATTGGAAGGCCAAGTGCCCTATGCTCAAGGCTCAAGGTACGCCATTTGCTTTAGTAACGGAAACATGTTTAGCGACTTGTTCTACTCATTCATGGGTAGTAGACACGGTGCGATCGATCATGTTTGTTACACCTGCGTGGGTTCCTCGGACAAGGAGTCAGATGATGGCGAGATAACGATCTCCATGGGCAACGCGCGAAAGTCGAGGCCGCAGATCGAGATGTTACTTTATGTTTTGATTCAACAGCTTTAGTTTTAAAAGACATTTTGTATGTGCCGGATTTTCATGAACCTTGTTTCTGCTTTCAAATTATTTATTCATGGATATTCTGTTATTTTTGATAGTGGTGTTTCTATCATAAGAAATGATGAAGTTATCTCGTGTTGGCACATTATATAATTCGCTTATACTATTTCGCAAAACATAATACCTATAACTATGTTGCATCTTCTTCAAACCTTAAAAGAGAAAGTTTTTCAGAAGATGACACCACATTTCTCCGGCATCTTAGATTAGGTCACATCAATCTAAATAGGATCCAAAGATCGCCAAGAATGGAGCTGGCTAATCTCACGCCATCTGCTCCCATCCGCGAATCCAGAGAGAAGGTAAGATGTCGACTGCACCCTTCAAAGCGGAGGGTTATAGAGCCAAAGAAGTGTTGGAGCTAGTCCATTTCGACTGTGTGGACCTATGTCCACACAAGCTCGTGGAGGGTATGAGTATTTTGTCACTTTCATCGACGACACTCAAGGTACGGATACATATACCGCTTCACCGCAAGTCCGAATGCTTTGAGAAATTCAAAGAGTTTAAGGCGGAAGTGGAGACGAAGCTTGGTAAAGTATCAAGTCATCAAGGGTCCGATCGCGGTGGCGAATACCTCAAGAAAGAGTTTATGGACTATTTGGCGCAAAGTGGGATTACCTCCCAACATCGCACTGTGCACACCACAACAAGACGTGTGTCGAGCGAAGAAATAGACTCTTTAGAAATGGTTAGATCAATGACGAGTTATGCAACATTGCCTATTTCGCTCGGGGTATGCCTTAGAAACGCGGCATACTTGATAAATCTAGTACCATCCAAGTCACCGAAAAGACCCCTTCGAGTTGTGGTTTGGGCGAAGCCTAGTTTAAGCCACATAATGATATGGGCGCCCAAGACATTTGTCGAACAAGAAGGTCGACAAGTTGGAGGCTAGATCCGACGCAAAGCTGTTTATTGGCTATCCTAGAGGGACGAAGGTGGTTTATTCTATAGTCCTATGATCGAAGGTCATTATTAGACTAATGCCCGATTCTTAGAAGAGGATTATATGAAAATCATAAATCCAAAGTTGATATCATTCTTCGTGAATTAGAAGATGATCGTATTCCACCACCGATTAAGCCAAAGGTACGAGATGTCGGTTCAGTGGGAGGATCGACACCGATACATCAAGAAATTGAAGTGGGTCGAGTTCCACTCGAGATACCGACCGCATAAGTGGCTCCTATCCAAAGAAGTTGTGCAAGATAGAGAACCATGTTATCGCACCCACCGTTGTCATTGTGCCAAGATACCGTCAGTAGTGGGAGGTTGTTCGTCAACCCGAGCGATTTATGTTCGTGGGTGAATCTTCGGATTTAGTCCTGTGAAATGAGCAGCAATAATCGACCCATGGACATACAATGAGGCGATACAAGACATTGATGCAAGATCATGGCACACCGCTACGGACTTAGAAATTTAGTCCATAATGCCTATGGATGTATATGAAAAGACACCTCTACCGATGGTAAGGAAGCCATAGGTAGTAAGTGGGTATACAAGAGAAGAGAGATTCGATGGAGAGGTTTCGCTTTTAAAGTCGCTTTGGCGAAAGGGTACACTCAGATTGAGGGCATCGATTTCGATGAGACCTTTTCACCTGTAGCAATGCTCAAGTCCATCGTAATTCTTCCCGCCATAGCAAGCCCACTCAACCTTGAGGTTTGGCAATGGATGTGAAAACCGCTTTTCTAAACGGTTTCTTGAGGAAAGTAGAGACATCTATATGCAACAACCCAAGGTTATGTGGTGAATGGTGAAGAGCATCTAGTATGGAAGCTAAGAAGTCCATTTATGGGCTTAAGCAAGCCTCACGATCCCGAACTTACGCTTTGACGAGGTGGTAAAGTCCCATGGATTTACCCAGCTTGCTCTAGCGAGAGTTGTGTGTATCGCTTAGATGTCAACGGTGATGTGGTATTTCTCGCACTTTATGTAGATGACATTCTTCTAGTCGGGCAACAATGTGAAGTTGTTATCGACGTAAAGAGTTGGTTATCCGATCGCTTCAAATGAAAGACTTAGGAGATGCAGCGTACATTCTGGGATTAAGGTTTACCGAGATCGCAAGAGGAAAATGTTGAGCTTATCTCGTGCGCCTTACATCGACACTCGTGATTACTGCTTTAGTATGCGCACCGCCAAGAAAGGATTGCTACCTTTCGGACATGGCGCTCCTTTATCAAAGGAGCAGCCACCTATGACCGCAAAGGAGATAGAGGAAATGAGACAAGTTCCTTACGCTCGCCGTAGGAAGTCTCATGTACGTAATGCTATGTACGAGGCACGATATCCGCTATGCGGTAGTATAGTAGCTAGATATCGCCTAACCTCGACAAGCTCATGGATCATGGTAGAAGCATATACCTGGCACCGAAAAGGACTCGAGATTATAAAGCTAGTTTACCATGCAGATAGTCTAATGCCTTGGGTTATACTGCACTGGATTTCCAAGTCGACCGTGATGAGAAAAAGTCTACCTCGTGCTATGTATTTACCTTGGAAGGTGGAGCCAGATCCTCAAGTGAGTGCAAAGCCGATGCATTGCGGACTCTACCATGGAAGTCGAACACGTAGCCGCTCAAAGGTGCTAAGGAGGTCAGATGGTTCAAGAACCACCTCATGGATCTAGGCGTGGTACTGGTTCGCCCAAGAGTATCATAGTTTATCGTGATAACTCGTGCAGTGGCAAACTCGAAGGAACCACGGACCCACAAGACGACAAAACACATAGAGAGAAAGTACCATGTCATACGAGAAATCGTGAGACGAGGGACGGCCGATTGAAAAGATTGATACGACGGATAACCTAGACGATCCATTCATTAAAGAGCTCGCCGCAAAAGTCTACGGCGCACGCTCGAGGACTCGATTGCGCTTGATGGCACCCACTTAGAAAGGAAACTTTGTATAAGTGGGAGAAGCAAAGTGATGGTTTTGTTTGTAATAGCTAGTACAGAGACACATTGTATACTAAAAGTTTGCTTTAGTATAAGTGGGAGATTGTCGATTTGTATAATCGAAGCGCTTTGGTCGAGTTTGTATACAATGTTTCCTCGTTACCACTATTACAATCTCCTATCCGAATTGATTACTTGATTGCATATATCCGTGTCCCCTTATCTCATATATAAGTTAGATCATACAAGGTGTAGAAGATCACGTAAGTCCGTATGATTGGTCGCTTAATGAGATATAAAAGAATCACACCGAGACAACTTAAGGACGAGTTGTCGGTATAGTCGCGGTATAGATGAGAAGTGACTGACTTGGTTACTTGTCATCGCCGGTACGCCTCGCACGTATTGATGGATCATAGTGAGATGAGTTCTTCTATCCGACCGTCGTGAAGAACCCAAATCTAGGTGACTTACGATGATCTAAACCTCGATAAGGTATTAGGTGAGTATGAGTTGTCGACCATAACTTTGACTTGTTACGGGTAAGGGTTATATGTTCTAACCCAATATTCTCCGTGATCTTGGGTGGTGGCGGTGCTTGTATGTCATGCTAGTTATCTCAGACGAGTCACCGTATCCGCTAGGATGATGACGCCCCTTAAGGAGCTCAAAGGTTTATTGTACTAAACCCCGCAGTTGAGTTAACTCAAGTACAATAATAAGGTTGAGTGGTACTACTTAATGAATTAAAGATATTAATTATTTTAAGCAATGGAATGCTCTAAATAATTAATGGACGTGCGATATCTTAAATACGGGGATTCGTAATGTCTAAGTGCAAGCCCGACTCAACTTCGGTAAATAAAGGGGTAAGTCAGCATTTATTCTCTAGTGGCATGAATAAATATTTATAAATTAATTTATGTTCTGGGCTGAACATAAAATAATTAATTTATTTGAGGCCTATCTTTATTCCTTGCATTTGATCCCTAGGCTGGCCCATCCAGGCCCGTAGCTATAGGAAAATCGACGCCCCCTATGCTCTCTATGGATATGATTTGATTCTCTTTATCCATAAGGATATTATTATATTTATGGGATATGCATGGATCCTTTCCTTGTGGAATTATGGTAGTGCATTATAAATATAAGGTAAGAGATAAGATCAAAGCTAATCCTCAATTATCTTATCATTATTTTCAAGAATCTCTATAGTGTTTAGAGAGGAATTTTCGAAAATCATAGAGAGGATTAGGGTGATTTTCTGTAGCATTCTCCTTAGATTATCCTCGCTCGATATTGGAGATTGGGCAACCGGGATACAGTCTAGAAGGTCAAAGCACGAGTCTCAAGCCGTTCATCCCCTACAGATTCAAAGGTAAACACGAGAAAACCCCTACGTGTTGCAATTAATTATATAGGTGCATGCTAGGAATATAATCAATGTATGGTGAATTAAACATCCAAGATAGATCCTCGGGAGAGGGTTAAAATCAGTTTTCCCTACAAGAATGTCACCTCGCCTAACCAGAATTCACACTTGCTAAACTTGGCAAAGAGTTGCTCTTGCCTTAATGTTTGCAGCACAGTTCTCAAGTGCTTTTCATGTTCTTGATTATTCTTAGAGTATATTAGGATATCGTCTATGAATACTAAGATAAATTTGTCTAAGTATGGGTGAAATACCCTATTCATGATATCCATAAATACTGCTGGGGCATTTGTAAGTCTAAAGGGCATAACGATGAATTCGAAATGACCATACCTTGTAGGGAAAGCCGTTTTAGGTACATCCTCTGGTCTAATCCTCAGTTGATGGTATCCAGAATTTAAATCTATCTTTGAAAAGACTCCTGCTCCCTTGAGCTGATCAAACAAATCGTCAATTCGGGGCAAATGATACTTATTCTTAAGAGTTATCTTGTTTAACTTGTTTGGTGTCATTTTGTGCTTATTCTTGGTATTTTTTTGCATGTTGTCTTCATTACTTTATCCCATTTATGCCGTTAGTTCGTTTATTATTTATCGTTTCGGACTTACTTGGTTCGTTTCAATGTTTTACAGAAAATCGGTATTAAATAGGATGAAATGAATCTACCAAGGATCAAGTATAATGAAGAGCATCGCGATAGAGTTCATAGCAAAAGCGGATCCTAATTCGGAGTTCGGACGAAGAGAACGAGATTAATTGTTGAAGTCGCGACGCCCCATCGCATGGCCGAACATCGCGCACACACACGCCGCACGCCTGCGGCGCCCGCCGTCCGCGCGCACGCCCGCGTGCTGAATGCCGGCTCACTCCGGCGCGCGTTCTCAATTTCCTCGGGCGCTGGAGGAACGCTGGCTCACCCGCACCTCGCCAGCGCGCCCGCCCCGCCTCGCCCGCCATCCCACGCGGCGAACGCCGGCTCACTCCGAGCGCGTTCCCAATTTCTCAAGCGCCGGAGTGAACGCTGTTCGCCCCGCACCTCCGCCACCCGCACCTCGCCCGTCGCCTCGCCCGCGTCCGCCCGCGCGCCGCAGCACAAGCCGCCTCTCTCTCGCGCACGCGCTTTCACCGGCGCTCTGTTGCCTTAATATATATACTTTATTTTAGGTTATTTCCTCGCTCGATTTTACGTTTTTTTTCTGTTGTCGCCATCGCTGTTGGAACAAAGATCGATCCGTTCTTCAATTTTAGTCAATTCGTATATTGGTTTAATATCCTATAATCGGTACTTAGTTCTTCAATTTTATTTACGGATTCTTGCAATACCTTGTGTGATTTTGGATTTGAATTTAGAGTAATTTATCAAGATTTTGTTCCGTCGTTTTGATCGCTTCATCTACGTATCGATTCATCCCGCTTGTATTTAATTCCCTGCTTTGTTGGGCTCTCGATCGTTCTTGCTTTCCGATTTTAATAATCAATTTTATGCAAGTGGAGTTGAACTCGATTTCATGATTAATCGCTCTTCGTGAATCTCATCGCTTCTTGTTTGGAGATCTTATTTAATTGCTTTTGATTTGTTTCCGATTCCTGTTTAGTAGTTTATCATCTAGTGGTTTAACAACCTCTAGTTTAGATCTATTGCTTAATTAGTTTAGCTCGGGATTGACAAACCCCGGCTTAGTTTGCTGTTTGATTCTCGATTCAATTCTCGTATGTCTCAAAAACTCATGTTGGTATTAGAGTGTTTAGATTTAATCGCTTTCATGAGCAAGACGAACATTAGGCCCTAAGTTTTCCTCGAGAGACCACTAGGTTAACTTTCCCTACTATAACACCTCGCATTTATTGCGTAGTCAATTGAGAGTATACTTTGGTCGAACAAATTTTGGCGCTGTCGGGGAAAACTTTAGCGATTGTTTATGTTGATTTGTTTTCCGTGTTTCTTTTGTTTTTATTTTGTTATTCTCCGCCATGCAGATCTTTTCTTGTTTGAGTGTTTTGTATGCTAGGTCGCCGCAGCCTAAATAGACCGCCATACCCCGCTGACCACACTCAAGAACTAAAAGGTCGCTCGAATCGAGGAGTTTGGTACCACTTCGAGAGTGGTGAACAATCGAGAGCAGTTTATCATGTATCAACCAATTGTTGAAGATACTCCCCGCTGAGAGAGATGGGTGAGAATGCACGTGCTCTGCGTGATTTTTATAGTCGGTGATCGGGGCCGCTACGCCCCAATTGTTCTCGGACCGGCAGCCCGAGATTACGAGTTGAAACCGAACCATTTCTCACTCATGCCTACTTTCCATGGGCTTGCTAGTGAGGATGCTTTGGGCTTTATAAGAGAGTTTTGCTCGGTTTTGTAGTCCTTCACCGAGGACTAAATGAAGATCACCAAGATGCGGTGTTTCCCAGACACCCCGAAAGATAGAGCAAAGTCTTGGTTTCGCTCTCCCGCCAACTCTCTACGTAATTGAACGCCGTGGTCGACAAGTTCACGACGTAAGTACTACCCAACAAGAAGAGTCAAGAGTTGAGGTCACGATCATGACTTTCAATCGACAACCGACGAGCCATTCCATGAAGCTTGGGAACTGTTCAGGACTTGTTGCAAAAGTGTCCTCATCATGCCTCGCTGCATTTAAATTTTGTATCAATTCTTCTATGATGGATCGACTCGAGTTTCCAATACATGGTGGACAACGCCGGGTGGAGACATCGGTTCTAGGACGGCGATGGATATCGCCGACATTTTTGAAGCCATGGTCTGCTACTTCACAATGTAAGTCCAATGAGGTGGGAGAGCAAAGGCTCATGCCGTGAACCCTTCATACGACATGACTAAACAAGTGGTCGAGTTGACGAGGGAGGTACAAGAGTGAAATTGAGAAAACCCGATCAACCAACCCAAAGACGAGGAATTTTTAGAGCCTTGTGGTATCTCGCAATGAAACCGGCATAACGTTGATACGTGCCCTGTGATGGGGAGCTAACTAATTAGGGCGGCGTAAGCCTATGCTATTCAAGGATTCCAACCCCGACAACAGTTCGAGTCTAATCAGCAACAATTTGGCTCGGGGTGGAGGAATCAATCTAACGTGGGATGGAGAAATCAGAGTCAAGGGCAGAATTCTAATCAGAGCGCCCCATTCAGAAGACCTTCACACCACAAAGAATTTCAAAGAAGCAGAGGCAATATCCACAAGCAGCAGAGTAACCCCACAACAAAGCAGCTCGCAAAGAAGAATACCCGCAGCAGTTAAAGAAGAGACGGGCACCTCCACCACCACCTGATGTGACGAACCAAAGAATTGATGTTCTAGAATCCACAATCAAGCGTATGGAGACGCAAATAGGACAGCTTGCTAGCTCACTGAACGAGGTACTACAGCAAAAAGCAGTGGGGAAGCTCCCTAGCCAACCCCACTGTGCTCAGTCACATCCTTTGCTTTGAGAAGTGGTCGGTAATTGAGAATGAGGAGGGGAGAACCGAGAGGCAATGAAATCTCAAGACGAAGAAACTAAGAAGGACATCGAGGTCCGATTGCATAAGGCGGCAAAGCCTTACACCTCCGATACCTTTCCGCACCGCTAAGAAATGAGAAACAAGATCGGCAGCTTAACGAGTTCTACAAACTCCCGCCCAAGGTGAATGTCGATTTGCCTCTTTCGACGTGATCGTAAATATGCCACCACGCCAAATTTTTCAAGGAGCCGGCTTCAAAGAAAAGGAAGTTTGGAGAATATGAGAAGGTCGTGGTCTCCGAGGCGGCCAATTCCATCCTCGCAAAGATCGCTACCTCCCAAACTCCGGACCCGTAGTTTTATCGTTAAAATTGCTCTCTGTAATGGTAAGGAGGCTTCGCATGCTTGATTTGGGGGTCGGATAAATTTGATGCCTTATTCTATTTTTAAACAATTAGAATTAGGCGAACTTAAACCCACTCGCATGTGTCTACAACTAGCGATAGGTCCGCCGACATCCGAAGGGTATTATTGAGGATATTTTAGTTAAGGTTGGTGGGTTGATAGTTCCCGCTGATTTTGTTGTGTTAGAAATTGGTGAGGTTAGAGAAGATGGAAATGAGCACACATCGTTATTGGGGAGGCCATTCATGGCCACAACCAATACACTAATCGACGTTAAGAGTGGCACTTTAAAATGACGTGCTTGGTGAAACTGTGTCTTTTTCTCGTTAGTGACAATGTGATGTTTCCTTCAGAAATTCCATTGATGATTGTGCTTTCATTGATGCTATCGATTCCTTGGCCGAGAATGTGTTGTTGCGTGAACATAGCCTCGAGGAAGTTTTTGCAGGATCGGCCGACGAGGAAGAGGGCAAGTGAAGTTGCTAGTATGCCCAACCCCGCCTAGAAATGAAGGAACCGCCGAGACACTCAAGTATGTTTTCCTGGAGGAGGAAATGAAAAGCCAGAATAATCTCCTCCGAGCTTTCGATGTTGAAGAAGAACTGCTTTGCCTAAGATGAATAAGCTCACATTTGGGTGGAGTCTAGCCGACATCAAGGGATCACCCAAAGAACATGCATGCATCGTATCACGCTTGAGGATAGAGTTAAACCAGTGATTGATGCCCGAGGCGATCGAACCCGATCCTCGTGAAGTGGTGAAGAAGGAGGTCTCAAGCTTTTGATGGAGGGCTAATCTACCCTATCTCGACAATGAGTGGGTTAGCCCAAGACATGTGGTGCCCAAGAAAGGAGGCATCACAAAGGTGGAGAACGAGAAAGAGAGATGGTACCTACAAGGGCTACTACAGTGGCGTGATGTGCATCGACTCACCGAAGTTGAATGTCGCGACAAAAAGGACCATTTCTCTCCCTTTATTGATCAAATGCTTGATAGATTAGTCGGACATGAATATTTCGCTTTCTTGATGGTTTATCGGTTATTATCAGGTGGCAATTGCTCCGGAGGATCAAGCCAAGACGAATTTACAAGTCCCTTTGGGACATATGCTTACCGGCGGACGCTTTTGGCTGTCGTAATGCACCGCACCTTTCGCCGTGCATGATGTCAATCTTCCGAGATGATTGGAGATTTTCTCGAGGTATTCATGGATGACTTTTCGTTTTCGGATCTTCTTTCATGATTGCCTAGATAAGATTGATCGTGTGTTAAAACGTTGTGTGGAGAGCAATCTCACTCTTAGTTGGGAAAAGAGTCACTTTATGGTTAAGAGTGGGATTGTACGTGACATATTGTGTCTAGGAACGGGATTGAGGTCGACATGCTAAGGTGGATGTAATTGAGAAATTACCTCCACCCGCTGATGTTAAGGGATTAGGAGTTTTTAGGACATGCGGTTTTTACCGTAGGTTTATTAAAGACTTCTAAGATTAGCCAACCTTTATGCCATCTTCTTGCTCAAGATGTTCTATTCAAGTTTGATGAGAAATGTTTGCATGCTTTCAATTTACTTAAGGAGAAATCGACCATCGCCTCGTTGTTGTTGCCCCAAATTGGTCGCTACCCTTCAAATAATGTGATGCTAGCAATGTGGCTGTGGGAGTCGATTAGGTCAACGTGTGGATAAAATGTTACGTGCGATTTATTATGCTAGCTTAACTTTAAGTTCTCGCTTCAAATGAATTACACTACTACCGAAAAGGAGCTTTTGTCGTTATCTTTGCTTGGATAAGTTTCGAGCTTATATCATTGGTTCTAAGGTAATTGTTCACAAGTGATCACGCCGCTTTAAGATTTCGCTGACTAAATCTCGTGCTAAACCTAGATTAATTCGTTGGGTCCTTCTTTTGCAAGAATTTGATCTAGAAATCATAGATAGGAGGGTAGTGACAATGGTGTAGTCGACCATTTGTCTCGCCTCGAATCCCCTTCGCTTTACCCGCACAAGAGAGTCTTACGAGTCTTATCCTTTTGAGCATGCTTTGGAAATCAATTCATCGCCTGTATGCCGATATTGTTAATTACTTGTGTGTGGCTCCTTGAGACTCGATTTGACTTCCCAAGAAAGCGAAGAGATTTCTTAGTGTACGCAGAATTACTTTGGGACGATCCATACCTTTTCAAACTCGGGAAGGACGAGGTGGTTAGAAGATGCATCCCCGATGAGGAGCAAGGTCAAGTTCTTAAGTTGTGTCATGAAACCCATCATGGGGACATTTTGGTGGGCGAAAGATGCTTTCAAGGTGTCAGCAGAGTGGTCTCTTTCGCCGACTCTTTTCAAGGACGCCCACCCTTCTACCTTTCATGTGATGATGCCAACGAGTTGGGAATGTGGGAGGAGAAATGAGATGCCCCCAACAATATCCCGTAGTTGAAATTTTCGACGCTTGGGGTATTGATTTCATGGGGCCTTTCCCAAGTCTAATGGTTTTGAATATATCTGCTTGTCAGAGATTATGTGTCCAAGTGGGTAGAAGCAATTCCCACGCCGACTAGTGATGCTAATGTTGTCTTCAAGTTTGTGCAGAGAACATTCTCTGCAGTTTGGTTTTCAAGGCGATCATAAGTGATGGGGAGCACATTGTAATAAGTTGTTCAAAAGCTCATGGAGAAGAACGGCATCACCCACAAGGTGTCCACACCATATCATCCACAAACTTCGTGACAGTCGAGACAAGCAACAAGCGGATCAAGGGTGTGCTTGAGAAGACGGTCCAACCATCCCTAAGGATCGGTCAATGAAGTCGAATGTCGACTTTGGGCATACCGAATCGCTTTCAAGAGCATTTTGGGATGAGTCCCTATCGGCTTGTATATGGACAAGCATGCCATCTACCCGCTGAGATCGAGCACAAAGCATTTCGGTGATTAAGGCCATGAATCTCGACATCACGTAAGTAGTGAGGGAGAGCTCTCCGATCATCGAACTCAAGAACTTCGGACGAAGCATACGAGAACGCCCGCATTTACAAGGACAAAGTCAAGAGGATTCATGATCGAGAATAGTCCGAAAAGAGTTAAGACCGGAATGAAGGTGTTGTTATTTCGCCTCGTTCGAAACTTTTTCCCGGAAGCTCAACTCAGCGTGGAGGGGCCCTATTTCGCTGAGGAGGTGTTTTCCCATGGAGTGGTTTTATCACTACACCCAAAACAAACGGATCATTTATCGGAACGGTCAACGAGTCAAACCGCATTTTGATCGTGAGGAGTCGGAAGAAGTGGAGAGGCGTTGCTCGCTTGTCGGTCCCCAATATCTTTGACCGGATTATGTCAGCTCACGACGTTAAACCGAGTACTACGTGGGGTTTACCCAGGATTTTTGCTCTTTTTCTTTTCTTTTCTTTATCCTTCGATTTATCTAGTTTGGTTATCCCGATCTTTCTCTCCTCTATTGCAGCTTTTATTGTTGAGACCGGCGCTTAAAAGATGTAAATGGGCCGCTCAAAGTCAAGCGCTCAAGTTCCGGCGCTCGAGTAATACATGAAGCCATTCACAACTGGCGCTCAATCAACCGCTCGGAAGGAATACGTGTTTTCTTTTCTCATCCGGCGCTCAATCCGAACCATTCTTCAAAAGGAATACAGAAGGTTATTCTCACTGGCGCTCAATCGAACCGCGTCGAAGGAATACAAGAGCTTTTCTCATCGGCGCTCAATGAGAACTAGCGCTCAAGATTTGGTCAAGAGCTTTTCTCACCGCTGCTCAGCAGAACCGCGCTCATAAATGGGCGTATCGATTTTGCGGTGGCGCCAAACCAAACCGCGCCAACCTTGGGAAGAGACCCTCCAAGCCGGCGTTTGAATACGAACCCGCAAGAAAAAAAAAAAAGGAAAAAAGAGCGAACCGCGCTCATGAACCGGACCCATATATTAGGGCTATTGCTCTATTTTTATGTCATTGATAACTCACTCATTCAATGCCGCCTCCCTCGATTCACCTTCTCCCCACCGGCGCTTCTCCGTACACCCAACAGCCGGGCGCTTGTTCGGCCGAGCGCCTGCTCTCCATCCGCCGCGCTCCATAGCGCCGCCTCCACGACCTCCATCTCCTCACCGGCGGCATTCCCAAGACTGCCACCCTTTCCGCCCGCCTCCGCTGCGCACAGGCGCACTCGAGCGCCTCACCACAGAACCACAACGCCTGCTCACCACTGCTTGTTGCACAAGGCTGCAGCACCCCATGCGACTCGCCACACTCAACCGCAAGGCCTCCCGCCACTGCCCACCACCGAGCTCTCCTCGCTTCTCCTGCCGTGCGCGCGCCCACCTCTCCGTGCCCTCACCGCGGCATTCCATCGGCGCCATCTTCAGCAAGGCGTGCCGAGCTGCTTTTTTCGTCGCCGAGCCTCCTCGCCTGCCTCTACCCCGCACACCCACTGCTCACCTAGCTTCGAGCTCTTCCGGCATTTCAAGCATGGTTCGCATTAAAACCCTCTCGCTCTCGCGAAACGAGCAAGAACTCGAAGGTGCTTCGGTTCGGTGAACAACCGGAAGATTTACGGGAGTCTTACAATGCCCGCTCGCTATTCTTTCGCCCCCAAGAAGGTATTTTCTTCTCGTTATTCGCCAAAAGGGATAAGTCACCTCGCTCTTTTGATTAGTCTATTTTAGCTTCATTGGGTGTTGATGGTACCGTGAAAAGATTTTGAAAGTATGGGGTCCGCTTAGTTTGGCAACTAGGGAACCCGAAGATGGTTTTAAGCATTTGCTTAGGGAATTTTGTGTGTCACCGAGACCAAGAAGATTTTAAGTCTGCCTCGTCGGTTGGGGAGTCTAGATTTGCCGCTACACCTAAGGTTACGCGTGAGGTTTTGGGTTTTCATAGTAGCGGTTTTTCCGATGTACCGAGGATTTCTACGGTCGAGACATGGAAAATTTTAACCGGTTTTCGATAATTGTCATCGCAGCACCCTAGTGCCTTTATTCAGACCCCGCTTTGGTTATCGCTCATAAGTTCCTAGCATACAACCTAACAGGAAAGAGCAAGCCAACAAAGTGAGTGCTATAGAGCTTTTCTTGTGGTGTGGCGTGAATAATAAGAAGGTTTGTGCAAGACCTTCTTATGGCGTAGATTTGAGTATATGAGGCGGCACCGTAAGGCCAAACTCTCCTCGAGCCAATACCCTTTATACTTGCCAAATACTTTGTGGGAGTGACTAGAGATGATATACCGCTTGGGTTCACTGTTATCGAGCATCTCCCCATCACTTTCAAGTGATTTCCGCTGATTGCTTCGACCCGGAACATTGCTTCCTTATGAAGCACGGCGCATCGCTCAAGAGTATATCACATTCAAGCGTAACCCACCATCCGGTCTAATGTCGGGACAGCTACCCCAATGGACGAAGATTCCCCGATGATCGTGCCACCAAGAAGGACAAGCGGCACCCAATGTCTCACCCTCCTTGCTTACCCCTACTCCCATCGCCCCACGGCAACGCTTTCGGTGGTCTTAGGGCTCATTTTGATTCCAAGCTTGGCGGCCCAGCAGCCACTTCACCGCAATTTGGGACTTTAGCTCCTCCGGAATCGTAGCTTTGGGGAATATAGGCGCAGATGGGTCAAGAATTCACGATCTTAATCAATCAATGACCTGTGGTTTTGGAGAGTTCCGTGATGAGGTATTTCAACGCCTTGACACCCAATCTCGCTTAGTTCACGATTTCACCAATCTTCACAAAGCAGCGCTTGGGGATTTCCGCCAAGATGTTTACCGACCCACTAGACACCCATGAGCAGATTTGGCCGACCTTTAAGCCCAAAGTGGGACGCCTCGTCCCTATCCCACACCGCTTATCCACCACCACCACCGCTGCACCAACAATGATGCTTCACCGTTGGAGAGTATGTTTTTATTTCCTTATTTCTTCTACTCTCGGCCTTTTTTCGGTGGTTATTTGTTTTCCTTTTGTGGTTTGTGTGTTTTTCCTTATCTTTTGTGGTGTTTGTTGTAGCTCATCCTTCGAGCTCGTTGTTCGTCCGACCTCCTTTTCTATCACCTATTATCGTGGCGCCTCATTCTTTCGCTTTTTGTGTGCTCATGTTTAGAGCTCGAGGAGGATGCTTCTTTATGTGCGTGAGGGAGTTGTTGATGATATGTTGTATATGTTGTGCTCGGGTATGTGCATGATCGACACCATGGATCTATGCTTATTTTGTCATCTTGTACTCAAGTTTTTGTCTATGCTAATAAGTTAGATTATAATTTATACACGTGAACTCGTGGTATTGGTCAAACCTTGATGTGTTCTCTTTATCGTGATGTTACGTTATCAAGTGCAATGTGAATGAACGAGGTTGTGTGAATAAATCTTAAATCGGGGTTATTGATGTGATTTGTCCGCTAATGTTGGGGAGTGTTAACAGCTTGTTACCTATATACTTGTTTCAAAAAAAAAAAAAAAAGTGAATAAGAAAGAAAAGAATGAGAATGAAAACCCAATAATTTGTTGAGATCAGATAAATGGAGGATGGATTCGCCTCTTCTCGTAAATTGAGAAATGGACATGGGAAACCACGATAGGAGACTCAATTCATCGAGACTTCACCTTTCAAACATTGTTCTAAAATTTGTTTATACTTTCTTTGTGTTCTCAAAAGAAACTTGTTGTTAAAGGTAACCATTTTAGTTAATTCATTTCTAACGGAGAGTCGGGTCCGAGCAAAAATAATCTTCTTGTTTATTTGACATTCTCACAATCTTAGATTTGTCTCACATTAACCTTGATTATGTACTCATCATGTCCGGGGAATTGCAAAGAGGTTTGATTGATTAGATTAAGAGTTTAGTTGCATGAGCTATTCTTCTATTCTTGTTGTATAGACTTTGCTAGAGGACAAGCAAATGAATAAGTGTGGGGAGTTGTTTGGTGTCATTTTGTCCTTATTCTTGGTATTGTTTTGCATGTTTTCTTCATTAGTTTATCCCATTTATGCCGTTAGTTCGTTTATTATTTATCGTTTCGGACTTACTTGGTTCGTTTCAATGTTTTACAGAAAATCGGCATTAAATAGGATGAAATAAATCTACCAAAGATCAAGTATAATGAAGATCATCGCGATAGGAGTTCATAGGAGAAAGCGGATCCTAATTCGGAGTTCGGACGGGGAGAACGAGATGAATTGTTGAAGTCGCGCACGCCCCGCCGCATGGCCGAATATCCGCGCACACACGCCGCAGACGCCCGCGCCTGCGCTGCCTCCGTCGCGCCAAGACGCCCGCGCTGAACGCCGGCTCACCCGAGCGCGTTTCACTTTCTCGCTGGAGTGAACGCTGCTCGCCCTCACACCTCCGCCCTCCGCCGCCCGCCGCATCTCGCCACAACGCCGCTCATCCGCGCCAACGCGCTTCCCACTTCCTCGTGCGCCGGAGTGAACGCCGGTTCGCTCAAGACTTCGCCCTGCTGCTCGCCCACAAGATCCCGCCCGCTGCGCCTCGCTGGCCTCGCCTCACAAGCCGCCGCCGCCGCCGCCTGTTGCTTTAATATATATACGTTATTTTAGGTTATTTCGCTCGATTTTACGATTTTTTCTGTTGTCGCCATCGCTACTGGAACAAAGATCGATCTGTTCTTCAATTTTAGTCAATTCGCATATTGGTTTAACATCCCGTAATCGGTACTTAGTTCTCTTCAATTTTATTTACGGATTCTCGCAATACCTTGTGTGATTTTGGATTTGAATTGAGAGTAATTTATCGCATTTTGTTTCGCCGTTTTGATCGCTTCATCTACGATTGATTCATCCCGCTTGTATTTAATTCTGCTTTGTTGGGCTCTTGATCGCTTCTTGCTTTCCGATTTTAATAATCAATTTTATGCAAGTGGAGTTGAACTCGGATTTCATGATTAATCGTTCTTCGTCAATCTCATCGCTTCTTGTTTGGAGATCTTATTTAATTGCTTTTGATTTGTTTCCGATTCCGTGTTTAGTAGTTTATCATCTGTGGTTTGACAACCTCTAGTTTAGATCTATTGCTTAATTAGTTTAGCTCGGGATCGACAAACCCCGGCTTAGTTTGTTGTTTGATTCTCGATTCAATTCTCGTATGTCTCAAAACTCATGTTGGTATTAGAGTGTTTAGGATTTAATCGTTTTCGTGAGCAACATGAACATTAGGCCCTGTTAAGTTTTCCTTGAGAGACGACTAGGGTTAACTTTCCCTACTATAACACCTCGTACTATTGCGAGTCAATTGAGAGTATACTTTTGGGTGAACATAACTCTCGATAGTCTATGCACATTCTCAACGTGACATCCTTCTTCTTCACGAAAATGACAGGTGCTCCCCATGGAGATACACTAGGTATAATGAAACCTAACTCCGAGAGTTCTTACGGTTGGATCTTCAATTTCTCAAGTTCTTTTGGTGCCATCCGGTATGGGGCTTTCGACACAAGGGCAGAAACCTGGTTCAAGGTTGATCGTGAAATCAATCTGTCATTTTGGCGGTAATTCCGGTAGTTCGTCTGGAAATACATCGGGATACTCCTTCACGATCGAAACGTCTTCTATCCTTCTCTCATTCTGGTCTTCCTCCTAGAGATAGAAAATGTAGGCGTGGTTCTCGGTCTTGTTCAGCAAAGTCCTTTCTTGTAGCGCAGATATGATTGAGACTCTCATCCCCATGCTGATCCCGTGAAAGTATGTAGGTTTCTCTCCGGGATGTTGGAAAGAAATTTTCCTTTCATTACACAGGATGGTTGCATTATGTTCGGTTAACCAATCCATTCCTAGGATTATGTCCATATCTGTCATAGGTATGACATGAAGGTTATCTTTCATGACCTTAAGTGAGCTTATTCCAAGTTCTAGGTTCGAGCATATGTGGGTTACCGTTTTTATGCCTCCTACTGGAGAAGTAATTTTCATGATTTGTTCAGCGCGTTTAGGATCTAATCCTAAGTACTCTACGCATGCTTCAGCAATAAAAGTATGTGAGGCACCAGTATCAAACAGTAGGATAATAGGCAATTGGAGGAGTGTTCCCATACCTACCAAGTTTCATTAGTTCCTTGGCGTCTCCTGCGAGAATTCTCTTTCTTGATTGAGGGCGTAAGCCCTGGCTTGCGGTGGTTGTTGTTGTTGTTGTTGTTGTTGTTGTTGCTGTTGTGGTTGTTGCTGCTGTTGTTGCGAAGGGTGTCGATATTGTTGCCGTTGTCACCATTGTTGTTGTCGTTGTCGTCGTGGTTGATAGGGTCGTTGGATCGGCTGGAAGTACTGAACCAGGGGCTGTTGCTAAAATGGTTGAGCTTGTATAGCCCGGACCGGCTAGACTCGGTTAGGCACATTGGGACGGTCATTTCCCCCTTGGCGCATCCCAGAGCAGTCCCTGGAGTAGTGACCCTTCTGGCCACACTTGAAGCATCCATCATTCGTAAATGTGCATGCTCCCTTGTGAATCCTATGGCACCTGGGGCACACGGGGATACTCACAAATTTCTGGTTTTCCCGCTAGGTGCGGGTACCATGGGGCGTCCATTTCCTTGTCCGTGCCCAAATGGCACGTTACTCCCTTGCCAGGGCCTCCTGTCGACCTGACCAGCATGTGATCCTTGACCTTGGTGGGGTCCTTCCCACTTCCTCTTCCCACGATCCCCTTGGTGATTCGGGGGATACACAGCTACAGTCCTGTCCTCAGGCAAAGCCGCCTCGATGTCCAAAGCTCTACTAAGGGCCTTGCGGTCGGTCAGATTTCCAAGACCAGCTAGTGACACCCTGATTTCATGGCGAAGTCCCATCCGAAACTTCTCTGTCCTCTTTTCACCGATGTCGACCAGTTGAGGCTCATACCGCAACATCTCACAAAATGCACGGTTGTAATCTATGACCGTCGTCTTTCCCTGGCGCAAATTGTAGAACTCATGTTCTTTCCTTTTTGGTAGCTCTTAGGAATATACTTCTCGTATACTTCCTCCTTGAACTCTTCCCATGTGTAATCTTCAAGTTCTTCTTCGGATAGAGTCTTCCTCTTTGCCTTCCACCAGAAGTCGATGGCACCAGTCATGTGGAAAGCAAAGCATGACAAGCGTTCTTGAGAGGTGTAGTGAATGAAGTTAAGGATTCTCTCCAAAGGCGAATCCGTAATTCAAAGATCCACGGACTCCCGCCCGCGTTGAAAGTGGGCGGTGTCTTTGCCGAGGAATAGTTCCTCAATCCGCCTCGCCGGTAGTGGTGGTAGTGGTGGTGGAGTGTCTTCTCTCTCAGGTGTTACTTCACGATTTCTTCTTCTCGGTGGCATCCTATCCTTCATAAATATACGTAATTAAATATCGTCTTATACTATCCATCAGGATCAATGTATATATACATCATCGAACACCACATATCACAATACTAAAACAAAAGGCTCTCGGGGAGCTATCATCATATCACATCAATTGTCTCTACGAGGACTTTCATCAACGTTTTGAAGATTTACAAAAGACCAGGTACAAAGTATGATGCCCAAAAATAATTATCAGCATCACTCCGTGTACCTAGTCATGGTGCGTACAAAAATCTAAACGCTACTGTTTGGTTTCATTTTGTGCTTATTCTTGGTATTGTTTTGCATGTTGTTTTCAGTGGTTTGTCCTATTTATGCAGTTGGTTTGATTATCATTTATCGATTCGGACTTACTTGATTTATTTCGATGTTTTGTAGAAAAATGGCATTAAATAGAATAAAATGGATCTGCCATGGATCAAGTATATTTAAGAACATCTCGATAGGAGTTCATAGGTGCAAACGGATTGTAATTCGGAGCGCGAGAGAATGGAGCAAAACATCAAGTCACAGACGTAGTGCACGAGCGCCGAACGCGCCAGCGCCGCCGCCTCGCGCGCCGCTCATCATCGCCTGCACGCCCGCCCAGCACGCCCACCCCCACCGCCCATGCACTCACGCCCATCGCCGCCGCTGCCGCGCCCCGCGCCCGCCGCCTCGTCCGCCGCCCGGGCCCCGGCCTAATCAGGCGCCCGCGCCGCTCACCTGTGGCCCATAACGCCCAGGCCTGGCCACCCCACCCGCCCACCCGCCGCCCGCCACATCGTCCGCGCTGCTTAGCGTCTCGCCCGCGTGCGCAAGCCTTCATCCGGTGCTCAGCCCACGCACCCCAGCCCACGCCCGCTACTCCCGCAATGCCCGTGTGCCTCGCTTTACGTGCGCTCAACTCACCGCCCGCTCGATCGGCGCCGGCGCCAACGCGAGCGCGCGCGCTCACACCTTCGCTCGCCATCACCCGCGCCCGCCGGCCCATCTTCGCTGTTCGCTCACTTTAATCGGTGCTCAACTCTCACATGAAGCACTTGCCGCCCGCCACTGAACCAACGCTCACCTTCAATACAGAACATTTCCTAAACCGGCGCTCCCTCCAAACCGGCACTCACCTTTTAGTCAGAACACCCGTTCAACCAACGCTCAGCGTGAACCGACGCTCACTCTCTTAAGTTATATATATACGTGCATCGTTGTTAGGTTAAGGGCTCTCATCATTTTTATTTCCAAGCGCCGCTGTTCTTCAAGAATTTTGGGAGCTTTCCTCTAGCGACAACAGAGATAGATTCCAAACATTAGAGTATTAATTTTTACTGTTATTTCTTTCGATTTAGGCATTCTAGCCTTACGATTTCTGTTGGATTGGATTTATAGTTTTATTTGTTTATGATTCCTGTTGAATTTCAATCGATCGATTGACGTGCTATGCTTTCAGATTCTTGTTGGATTCAATTTAATTGTAGACATTGGATTATTGGTTGCTTTATTGATTCTATTTCTTTTGGCTTTTGATAAATTACATCTTATGCAATTGATATTGGATTCAAGTAGAGTGTTGAATCGTTCTTCATTGAATATGTTGAATTTCTTTCCGTTTAAGTTTATTGTTTCTTGTTTGATGATCTAGATTAGTTTGTTTTATGCTTAGCTTCCTGTTTTCGTGCGTTCGTAGTTTATCAACTAGGAATTGACAACTCCTAGTTAGATTGCTTAAATTTATATTCCCTTTCAGCTTTTCAATTTACGTTTGTTTCAAAACCCAAGTTGGTATTAGAGTATTTAGGATTTACCATTTTATGTGTTTGACACGAACAAACTAATCATATCATCCTCAAACTTCAGGCCAGACTGAGACGAGCAACAAGAAAATAAAGGGGATTTTGGAGAAAATGGTGAAGTCAAGAAAAGATTGGGCAACGAAACTGAATGATGATCTATGGGTATATCGAACAGCTTACAAGACTGTTGGGAATGAGTCCCTATAAGATGGTCTATGGTAAGGCGTGTCACCTTCCGGTGGAGATTGAACACGAGGCATATTAGGTAATTAGGAACGTCAATTGGGGTTTTTCTCAAGTAGAAAAAGAGCGAGCCTTCCAGTTATCGGAGCTTGAAGAACTACGAGATGAAGTTTATGAGAATGCTTGGATCTATAAGGAAAAAGTGAAGAGACTCCATGATAAGAAGTTGGTAAGAAAAGATCATCAACTCAGAATGAAAGTTCTTCTTTTTAACTCACGGTTGAGACTTTTTTGAAAAACTTCGAACAAGATGGAGTGGCCCATATGAGATAGAAGAGGTGTTCCCATATGGAGCGGTAAGATTATATAACCCTTGGGAAAAGAAGTCATATCAAGTCAATCGACAACACGTGAAATTGTACATTGAGGGAACATTGCACGTATAGAAGGTTGAGTCAATTAGACTCGATGAGGTAGCTCTTAAATGAGGAATCAATGGTCGGGCTGGCGACGCTAAAACTAGTGCTTCGTGGGAGGCAACCCACGTTTCTTTATCCTTTGATTTTATTTCCATTTTGTTTTGTTTTGGTTTGTTGTGTCTTGTTTCGTTTTGTTTTGTGTTGTTTTATGTATGGAGATTTCCCTCCAGATTTTCCACACATTAAAAAAAACATATTTTTACAATTTATTGATTTTATTGGTTTATTTGTGTATATTTTTCCGATATGAGAAATGTTCAACAAACATACAACTAAAGAAAGAACACAAATTTCCGTGAGACCAATTTACCATGACCACGAGACTAGTTTACGTATTTATGTACAAATTTTATAGATTCATAAAAAAAACAGAATTTGCTAAATAGTTCGTGAATTCATAGCATATTAATTCATATATGGACATATATATATATGTTTGCGTGTGTGTATATAATAAATATATTATTGAAGTATCCTTTTCTTTTGGACAGCTAAGATTAGGTATCCTTTTAAAAGAAGAGATTAGGCGCACCACAAATATTCCCTAGCTAATGGTCTTTGCTTACAAAAAACCCTCCAATAGCTCCAATTTCGTAATGTACCTGTATTTTACCCAAGGAGAGTTTTACCCAAGGAGAGTTCTCTCTCTCTCTCACTCTTTTTTTAGATGGGATAGTTGTATTCTCTTAAATTGCATTTCCATTTGGAAATTTCCAATCGGCTCTGAAGGAAAAAATTATATAGCCAAAGAAAAAGACATTAAGTTGCAATTACTAAAGTTATTACATCCACTTTACAAATAATTCTTTTTTGACATTTCACATCATGCACCGAACGCAACATGTAATTGTCCCCTCATCTTGTTACGAAGGAACCACTTCATCCCCTCTCAACTTCGACAGTCAAAAAATGCAAAGGGAAATCTTGAATTGGATAGTATAAAATCTTATTAAATTGTGATCGGATACCGGGCCCGAATATTGCCGCACACGATGGCCTCGAGATCCTTCCCGACTTCCTATTCGCCTATACCACCAATATGGCAAACCAAGGATGGAAGATTTATATGTGTAAGGTCTTTCCCGAGGTGTCGATCTCCAACGCCGACGCTGTTCACCTCGCTCGCCTGCACAAAGATCCATTGCTTCAAAGACCCCGGATCGCTCAAATGGCGCTTTTACCGTAAGATGCCGCCCAACAACCTTCATCCGACCGCTATAATCCGTCAAGGACGGGACGAAACAATGTCGAATTTCGCCTGCATTCATCATGGAATCCTTAAAATAGATTAGAGTAACGATCTCTACATCATCAACGATTCAAGAACGGATCCGACACCGAGCTGAATAAAGAGATCACCCGTGAATGTACCAAAGATGTTAGTCGCCTGACCCCGTCGACAACTTTGTCAAAGTGGACGAGTCGGACCGGAAGCAAGAGAGAGATCCGGACGCAAATGGATCGAGAGATGGAAGCCGCAGGATCGGGTCGAGGTGCCGAACGTCAAGTGCGCTCGAAAGAATAAAGAAGGGCCAGAGAATCAAGGGTGGGACCCCGCCAAACCCTCAGAATAACGACGCCTCTATTCAAATCCAGTATGAAATATTTGAGCTCACATCGAGCTCTTTCCAAAACCTCCCATGAAAGCGAGGTCCAAAAAGTCAACGGGAAAGTATTGTGACTACCACCTGTGGTACGGTCACGATATGTAAGATTGCAAGTCCTCGAGCTCACAGATCGACAAGCTCAAGGCAGGAAGGTGCCGAAGACACCGCCGATCCGGGCCGGGTAATAAAAAGCGCAGAGGAAAAATGGATATGGTAACAATCGGACCGACCTCAACGGCAACCCGACTGAAGACGACGAGGACGAAGGTCCCAATGCAATGGAGCAGTTTACGCTTATAACCGGATCGCCAGCTGGTACGACGAGGTCGCCGCTAGAAATGAAGTCTGAGGTCGAATTCTCAAGAGCCGAAAACAAGCGACTCCGGACGGAGAAACATCGTGTTCTCCAAAGACGACCCAAGACTCCAAGATCATGCCTCACCAGATGCCATTACAATACAAGCCGTGGTGGGTAACAAGAATGTACATCGGGTCTACATCGACATCGAGCTCGTTAGCATCATATTCCGTGAGTCGCCCGGATAAACTTGATGTCGGAGGAATTCAGTACACCCCGCACCTTCCCGCCATGGAGCTTTACTCAAGAGGCGGTTCAACCTGAAGGTGTCATTACCCTTCCTTACCGTAGGCGCGCCTCCCGTGTCGGTTACAAGGCCATTCAATTTTTCCGTCCGAGCTCCCTCTCCATACAACATTATCCTCGGGAAGAGATCGATGTATGCAACTGTGAGCCGCCTGCTCCCGTGTACCACCACCATTAAGATACCCACCCCGTGGAGTGTTAAGCATTCTGGGTGACCAAACGGCAGCCTAAAGAACGCCACGAGTCTCAACCCAAGACGCGGCCTTACCTCGTGCCTAGCAATTACGTAACCTCCGTTGCCACCCGGGATGATCCGACCGAGAATCTTCAAATATACGACGACGACCTTCCAAAGTTGTTAAGGTTGGTACCCAAGGTTCACCAATATTCGCCAATAGGTCATGCGAATTCTAAGGGAATATAGAGATGTATTTGCATGGTTCCATCGATATGACCTGGTCTCGCTTGAGCTCATAACTCATCGCCTCAACATTGATCCGACCACTAAACCGCCTCAAGCGTAAGAAGAGAAGTTTTGCCGTGAGCAAGCCAGATCATAAGAGACGAGGTAACCCAACCTGTGAGGCTAAAATCAGACGAGGTTAAATACCCAACTCGACGGCTAATCCTGTTGTAGTTCGAAAGCCGAGGGAGGGGACGGCGCATGTGTGTCGACTATACCGACCTCAATAAACACCGCCTAAAGGATCATACCCCTCCCGACATTGGCAAGGTGGAAGCATTGGTGGGGCATGAGATCTTCGCTCTGGATTTATACATGCGGATACCACCAAGTCTTGATGAGCCCTAAGACGCCCAAAAACAGTTGCTCACATCGACTTGGTGAATTTGCCTACCAAAGATGCCTTCGGTCCTAAAACGCTGAGCTACCTACCAAAGAATGGTGGACGCGATCTTCAAGGATCACATAGAGAAATTATTGAGGTCTATGTCGACGATATAGTAGTCAAAAGCAAAAAGTCGAGAACCGCGCCATCGACCTCGAAACTATTCTTCACCCTCGTGTCGGCCAACCTCAAGCTCAATCCCCGTAAGTGCACATTCGTGGTGAAGACGGTAAATTTCGATGCTGGTTTTCAAGAAGGCCCGAAGCCAATCCTACCAAGGTGAAAGCGGTGCTCGACATGCGGATCCCAAAACCATCCGTGAAATACACAAACTCACCGGATGCTGGCACTTAGCCGATTCCTATCTCGAAATGCCGAGAAGCCTTCCTTCTTCAAGATCCCGAGGAGAGCTCAGATTTCACTGGCGGGAAGAACACTGTGTCGCCATGACGGTGAAGGAATATCTCGCCAACCCGCCGACACTATCCGCCCCAAAGTAAGGTGAAACTCTATCGTTATATCCGACCACCCGGACGAGGCAATTAGTGTCAGATCGTGCGAGATGAGATGGGACGGCAACTCCCCATCTACTTCATTAGCCGAGCTCTCAAAGGACTGGGAGACGAGGTACACCAACCTCGAGAAGGTAGCTCGCCTTGAGTGAACGCCAAGCGACGCCTCCGGCCTTACTTTCAAGCTCATTCTATCCAGTACTAACGGACTTGCCTCCAAGACAAGTCTTATCAAAACCCAGTCATCCGGGCGAATAGCTAAGTGGCACTTTGGAGCTCGGCGAGCACGACATCTCATACCCCAGTGTCAGGCTATAAGCGGCAAGCCACTGCAGATTTTGGTGGAGGTCAAATTCACCGAGGTCGCCTCTACCAATGAGGTCACTCCCACCTCGGCGGAGGAACCCGACTTTGCATCACCACCGGATGTTGGCGGATGACGTGGACGGAGCTTCATGCAAGACGGGTAGCAGAGCGGGTATCCTTCCCTCGCCCGGATAAGCGAGAGGTGACATACGCTCCGATTTACCTTCCCACCACCAACAACGAAGTGGATTACCAAGCACCGATCTCGTGACTCGCAGCAAAGGAATTGAAAGTGACAAAGTCCAGATATTTGGAGATTCCTGTGTCGTGGTAAACTGTGTCTTAGGTACATACGAGGCTAAAGAGGATCGAATGAAGCAAGACTTGAAAAGCAAAGAAATGCCGCCTCATTTAGGTACTTCAAGATTAATCAAATCCACGAGGAAAATAGCCGGTGACATCCTCAAGAAATTAGCTTCATCATCGACAAATCCGCCAAGAGAGGAAGTTCATTCCGGAAGCATCGAGGCGCCCCACATCGTTGTTATCTCGTGAGGTTGAACCAAACCGACGACGCCCTAAAAGCATACCGGAAGTTGGCACACTACTCGGGATCGGCTAGAAGCCAAAAGATGATGGTGAAATCCTGAAGTATCTTGTGTACGAGGGCTCTCTCACCTAAGTCTTACCTTCAACCCTCCCCGAGGTGCCTCGACCGTAAGAAGCCGACTCGTGCTTAATGAGATTCATAGAGGATCTTGCGGAAGCCACATCGGCTCCCGAGCTCTTTCAAAGAAGACGCTGAGGTCGGGATATTATCGCCCACCCTTATTCAAGATTCACCGAACTCGTCGAAAAATGTCGAAGTGCGACCATTCCACTGGCCAAGAAGCTACCCTGCACCGATTTGAGTAGCTACAAAGCCCACGGCCTTCATGCAACCCGAGGATCGACATCGTTGGTCCGCTCGACCGAGCACAAGGTCGCCTTCGATTTAGTCATTGCTATAGACTACTTCACAAACGGGTCGGGCCGAGCCACTATCGAGCCTCACGAGCGGAAGGATTCTGACCTTCGTGTGGAAAAATATAGTTTGTCGCTTCGCATACCGCACGCTCGGTCTCGGACAACGGCACCCAATTCCAGACAAAACTTCAAGAAAGTGGTGCGAAGAACTTCAGATCGATCAACGCTCACCTCGTCGCACACCCATGTCGAATGGCCGATCGAGGTGACGAACCGCACGATCGCATAAGGATTGAAGAAGAGGTTGGACCGAGCTAAAGGCGATCGGGCTGAAAATCTCCTCAAGTCCTCCGGGTCCCACAGACCACACCTCTGGACGTCGCACGGGAAACCCTTTCAGCCGGTCTACGGTACCGAGGTCGTCATACCACCGAATCGGCGCACCGAGTCCACGAACTCTTCACTTTGACCCAGGTGGAAACGAAGACGACCTGTGGGCCGACCTTGATGCTCTTCAAGAAAATGCGAACTCGCCTTCATAAACGAAGTTAAGTACAAAGGCCGGTCGCACGGTATTACAACAAAGTGGTCAAAGCCTCCAGACCGCAGTGGGCGACTTGGTCCTACGAAATAATGAAGCCAGAGAGCCGAACGCCTTAACAAATTGATCCAACATGGGAAGGCCCATACCGTGTTCACAAGAACCTCGCAGGGGCTTACAAGCTATCTCACTTATCCGCGCGCTTATCCCCGAACACAGCATATTTCTCATTTAAGTGATGATTTACATAGTTTCGATTTCAGATCGCCTTATGTTAGCCTCCTTACTTGCCTTGTCAAGTGCGATGTCATATATTTGTTGAATAAAATATTTATTTTTCTAATGAATATTTCATTTCGCTTCATTTTATTCAGATGCGAACATCTATTCGATATACCGATTTAACCTTCACGAGGGGACGCCTCACGAAGATGAAAAACCCACTAAGTAGGGTACTCACTAAGCTACCGCACTCGTAGATTACTCATCAATCAACGTCTCGGCAACTGGGACTACTAACTAGTTTGAAAGTCTACACGCATGCATCTGATTACTCATTAAGTTGAAAAATCTACATGTATAAGACATCCAAAATCGATCTCACCAAATTATGACTATATACAAGATAAATACATTTACGACCAAACGAAGTCCTAAGCTATGTTTATACCTCTCAAGAGGAAAACGACACTTCAAACGAGTCTAAATACATTTATACCTACATACAAAGTCCTACACTATATACACTCATTCGGGTTTCAGGGCCCGCCTCACCGAGACTCACCAAGCCGAGATAGTTCTCGAACAAAATCCCTGTGCCGACGATGAATACTGAATGAACTCGGTCCCTCCACCCAATCTATGAGGACGGCACCACCTCGGCTGCTCCAGTGCATTCGACACGACATACTGCGGATTCGGTTCTGGGAATGCGATCCTATACCCAAGGCTGCACTCGACCCCGTGAGCCTAACTCCGGCCGTAACCATGCCTCGCCCCCCGAGCACGCCTTCCACCTCGACCGCCGCCGCGCGCCGGCCTGCCTCCGACCGCCGGCCGCCCTCTGTGCACTCCTCTGTGTGGACCCATTAGGCGGAACACTTCGGCATGATCAGTAGCCGCCTCCTCGTGCTCTTCAATTATCGACCGAGACGCTCACTGAGACGCTACCGCGGATCGGGGCATGTCGCTTATGAACCATCTCGTACATTTGCATGTATTTCGTGATGTAGTCGAGGCGCCTCAAACTTCTTGCTATTCGCCCCTCCTCATCCTCGCACTCATGCCTCCGCCAACAAGCTCGAACTCGATCGTCGGCCAGATATGGTAGTTCCACCATCCGCGGATTACTTTCATACTGCATGCTCTTCCGAGATCCGAGCCGCCCTCCGTTGTCACCAAGCCGCCTCGCATCGCATCGATCCGCCTCGATCACATCTGCATAAATCAGCCACGGACTTCGAGATGTGTAATCCTTAATTTTAACGCCTCATTCTCGCGAAGGAGGCGGACCACTTCAGCAATCGACCTCGTGCAACTTGCTTCAGTTCGGTGATGATACCGAGCCGACATCCATGCCGGCCGTAACTCGAGTCATTGCGTGGACCGACCTCCAAGGCATCACCTCTTCATCCTTCTCGAAGAGCACCTCGGACTTCTTTTCGACTTTGTTAGCAACTCATGATCGAGTCCGAAGTATTGAGACGAAGAATGCTAGAAATAAGACAACACACAAGGCATTTTAACAAGATATGTCTATTATTATTCAAAATGGAAGTTTCAGACAAAGATGAGGTCCTATCGACCCCGCAAATCATCCTATTACATCGGGTCCACCGACCTCGTGCTCATTGCCGCCTCTCCGACCTCCCCGCCGCTGCGCCGCCTCCACTGGTTGCCGATCTCCTAAGCCGGCCGATCTCCGGCGGATGTCCGAGCTCGACCGCCGCCTTTGCTGCCCTCAACTCGGCAAGGAATGCTTCAAGCTCCACGCCTTCATCTTCCTCAGACCGAGTTACGGCCTCCGCCGTCGAGTGAGGCGAGAAGATGCCAAGGCATCCACCACGGAAAAGAGGTCGCCCCACGATTATGCGAGCATAATTCTTCAGATACCTCCCGAGGTTCGACCTCAACCCAACCGTGTTGGGCCTTGTCAAAATCTGGTCTCTCCGCCAACTTCTAGGTGGGCACATATCACCGCGCCTCATCACACCGCCAAGTCGGAGACGAAGGAGGAAAACTCTCCGACTGATAAGCTCGCGAAGGCCCTCAAGATAGGTCCTCGCCTCGCCAAGAAGGCGCTTGTCTCACTGCCCGACCTCCTCCGGCCTCGGCACCTCGAGCGCCTCCACTGCACGGCCACCGCAGTGCCCGGTCCTTCTTCTCGAGGGCACCTCAACGGCCATCTGCCACTGCTCGCCCGGCTTTCGCCTTAGCAAGTTCAAGGCGTCCGCCCGGCAAGATCCAACAGATTCACCGCGGCCCTCGCTTGTCCGCTGC
Source organism: Salvia rosmarinus (assembly GCA_036937905.1). Taxonomy (NCBI): domain Eukaryota; kingdom Viridiplantae; phylum Streptophyta; class Magnoliopsida; order Lamiales; family Lamiaceae; genus Salvia; species Salvia rosmarinus. The sequence goes on along the minus strand of CM072814.1, from coordinate 26,556,497 downwards.
CGCCTTCTCTCCATGGCCTCATATCATGGCGCCCTCAACAACAAGTCCGCCATGCGGTGCATCTCACCGCCATCGAGGCCGCATCCCGAATATGGAACAATTAGCAACACGTAACAACAAACTTACAAGGAGAAGAGTAGCGACTTATACCTTTGGGAAGGATAAGGAGTCTTTGGAAGCTGTACTCGAGCAGAGGTCGGCCATGGACCTCGATCTCCGCTGGTCGGACCCGAGGTTGTCGAGGACCGGTCATTAAGTCTTCAGGCGCCCACCACCACGGGTCATTGGGCGGACTCGCTTCGTCTCGCCTTCTTCCTCGCGGGCTCCTTCGCTCAGAGGATGCGGTAGCGGCGAGATCGGCATATCGACTTCTCCGGTAGGTCAATCTTCACCGCATACAACATGAGAATTTCATTAGCACAACAAAATCGACGGGAAATAAAGATAAGAATGTTGCCCTCACCCAAATCGCACTCGACATCGAGATTCTCGACCTATGACACTCAAATTTCAAAGATCGCTCAAGTCATCCTCAGATAATTGATCGACAGATCTCACCCATATCGCTCAAGCAATGCCTCCATAGGCCTGTGGGATTAATTTTCACATCCTTCATCGCCCGAGGCCCCACTCATACCCGGATACCCCCCTCATGCAGAAGAAGATCTATTTTGCCGGTGGGATACCTTCGATGGGAAGCTATTTTAAACTCGCACGAGGTGACGTGTAATATACTCCTCCTATAGACTTGATGTTGAAAACGATCAAGACTTCGAAAGAAAACCTCGCCTATGCCATAACAGCCAACCCTAGCCCAACCACGACCTAATAGAATTGGAGGTCGGTTGGCATATAGGGATCCGAAAATACTTGAAAGCTAAGGAAAATGGGGCAAAAGGAAATCTAAGCCCACTATTAAGCTATCTACAAAATGGTAATAAACCCTTCGGAGGGCCATCGCCCTATCATTGGTTTCGCAAGCACCACCATGCATCCTCGGGACGTGGTATTTCTCAAGAACCATCAAAAGCTCCTCTGTTGTCAAAGTTGATCTCGCCCACCAATCCTCGATGCCATCCCATACCCAAGACTTTGGTGAAACCCTGTAACTAAGTCCTATAGATTTACCTGGCGGTTATGGCATATATAATCCCTTACGTTGGGATCTTCGACGGCGTAACCCAAGTCGAACCGAGTTATCGTGAGCGAGAAGAGGAATGAGAAGGTGAAGAATACATACTTACTTTTTCCGGGCGGGATTTCGATTTCTTCAACAAAGCGTGAAAGAGGAATTGGGAATTTCTAAGGTTATGCTCTCGGATTCAAACGTCGAAGGAGAAAGTGAGCAGATTCTCTTTTGACCTATTTATAGGATAAATGGCGCCTAAAATCGCTGCTTGCTTATCACACGCCCTATCTACGATCGATGTGTGGCGACCGCCGCAAGACGCTTTTGCACCCAACCACTACCCGCTGGCGTATAGCGTACTCTCGGAAAATGCACCGTCACCGATCACGTAATGATTACATCGAGCTCGGACATCGGACCACGCCCATGTCCTCATACCGCGTAAGTATTTCGTGCCTGGACCCGACCTCACTCGACATCGGACCCGACTCCGCTAGTCTAATCACGTAATGATTTTGAGTTCGGGCATCGGGCCACGCCCATGTCCACCCCGGACCGCCAGATATTTCGGCCTGACCATGTCCTTTAAAAAAAAAAAAAAAAAAAAAGCGAGCCATACAAAGAAGAGACAAGAACCTTCAACGAAAACTTCACCAAGACAACATCCCGCCTCCAAGAAAGCACATTCTCCGCTTCACCCCAAGGCTATTCCTCGACTTTTCTGTGGCTATGATAGGATATACCAACCTCTCGCGCCCAATACAGCCCCAAACGAGTGGGCCTAACCTAATGTCGCCTACTACACGCCTAAACGACGATCCCCAAACCCTAATTACGGGTAACTGTAATGAGGTAACGGTAGAAATCATGGGTAATAATGGCGGAGATGAGATCGGTTATAGGAGAGTCGTGAGCCCGCCAATCGAGGATTCGTGGCAAGGTTTACGTTTGTGTATAAATAGGAGTTAGATTGAAGGTAAAGGGTTAGAAATTCATCGAATACTGTGTTCTTCGAGATACTTGTTGAATCGAATTATAAGAAACATCTTGAGGATCATCTCCTCCGTGGACGTAGATTTTATTCTCGATCGAACCACGTAAAAGTCTCGTGTTCTTTATCGCTTTCATAAATCTCGCACACCGATTTATCAATCGTCAAGCAAAAATACTTGCATTCAACTAGATTCATGCACCATAACTATTTCACACGCACAAATGTTGGTGTGTGTGTTATACATTTCCATCTCCGACCTGAATCCAAGGAAACCCATCAAATATAACTGACGTCAATATTTCTCAATTACAGTAACAACTTTCGCAGAATTCATTCAGAAAAAGTAAAATTATTGAACTAGATTCATTCACCATCAATTTTACACACGCACAAATGTTGGTATGTGTGATACATATGAATCCAAGAAAGCCCATCAATTTATAGTCAATAATTCTCAAATAGAACAACTTGCGCAGAATTTATTCAGAAAAAATCATGGGACCAAATGATCAATAAATGCCAAGTCTCATCATACAAGAACAAATCCCATGTTTTATCATGTAAAAATCAGCCTCAAACAACTAGCTGGGATTTACGAATATTTACGCGCGCACACACATACAAAGAGGCTTCAACTACAAGCAAATTTCATCAGTTCGCATTCAACATCAACCGAATCCTGAATCCACTCAACAAGTTATACATACTCAAACTAAATAAAACCACAACTAATATAACAAAGTATCGAAAATGGCTACCGAGTTTCTGTAACTTTGGATACCAACGCCAGCTTGAGCTGATCTTGGGTGAAAATCCGGCCCTCCATCTTCACTGTGGCTTGCTGGATCATGATCTCGTTCACCACCGACACGCTGGCGTGGTGAACTTCCAGGTCCAGCTCCATGAGCGCCACCATCAGCTTCGCGGCGGGGTGGTTTCTCTTGCTACACTGGAGGCGTATCATCGCATCCCGACCGATGATCTTCACGTCCACGTCTATGTCCGCCATGGCACCCGACGACACCTTCGTGTCGCGCTCCGAAGGGGCGGAGTGCAGCCCTCCTTCCTTCTTGTACGACTCGAGCTGTCGCCTCAGATCATCTCTAGCAATCACCACGTTCTGGAACTTCGACTTGAGCTCGTTGATGTAGGCGATGGCATCCCCGAGGAGGGAGGCTTTGTCCATCTTCGACACATTCGGGACGACAGCTCGGAGAGCATAGAATCTCTGGTTTAACTTCTCCCTCCTCTGCCTCTCCGCCTCAACGTGGTTGAGGGGCTCCTCACGCCCGTTGGCCGGCTTCCTCCCCGTTTTCTAGGCCGTTTCTCGGGATCAACGACCGTGCTACACTCGACCTCCTTGACAACAGATGCCTCGAGGTCAGAGTGATCGGACTCGATGCCATCGTCGGCCTTCATCGGAGCAGATGAAAAGGAAAGCATACCTTCCTCGTTACTACCTCTAGAAGTTGGGGACCTTTTCTTGATCTTGTTGTTATTACTATTACCATCATTCTTCTCAGTCTCAACTCCAAACAGATTCACATTCACATTGCCATTTGGAGCACTAATCTTAGAGCTCTCCCCAAAATTTAGTATCTCTCCAGATTCAGGCCTAAAACCACCACAATTTTTGGGATTGCTACTCCCATCGAATCCGAATTCGGAGAATTTCAACTCCCTAGAAACATATCCTTGATTTTGGTTCTCATTCATAGTGGTAGAATTAGGGTTTTCTTTAACTAAAACAGCAGCTTGATTATTGCTAGTAATACAAGAAGGGATCGAACTTCCCTGATTAGTGTTGGTGTTGTTGATCGCGGATTCCTTGACATCCACGGCGGAGGAAGACGGCTCCGTCAGCCACAGCGCTGCGGGATCGTTCTCCGGCAGGGACCACGAGCTCGGCCCGAAGGCGGAGCCCGTTTCCGGGCCGTTGAAATTGAACAAGGATTTGACCTTTTTCATGAGATCCGAGCTTTGGAATATTACCTCAGTGGATCCGAGCTCAACGACGCCGTTTGAGGAGGGTATGCACACCAGCGTCTGAAGCCCGAATCCCTGAGCTTGGCGGGCCCGGTCGCAGTTAGACGAGGCGAGCCTCTCCGGACCGGTGACCCAGACCGGGCTCGAGGTGTAGAGGGCCTGGCCTGGGAGGTCCGACCCGTTGACGAAATTCTGGGTCATGGATATGAGGAAGAACCACTCGGTGTCGGTGACTTCTTCGTCGACGGCTTCGTCGGCGGCGGCCTGAGGGCCCGCAATCAGCAAATTGAGATGCCGGAGGACCTTCTTCCGATGCTCCTGCTCGGCCGGAGATGACGCCGTGCGGCACTTGGCCTTGTCCTCCTCGCCCTTGTAGTAACCGTCGCCCCAGCCTAGCACGGGCGCGCCGCCGTAGTCGACGACGGAGGACTGCCAGAAGATGGCGTAGGTCCAGCTCTCGTAGGCGGCGTCCTCGATCAGGGAGAGTAGGCGATGCTGGAGAGTTTCTTGGTTGAGAAATTGGGCGGCGGGGGGCTGGGGGGAAGGGGTGAGTGGATAGGGGGTTTGTTGGGGCCAAAAGGAGGTGAGATCGGAAGCGGAAGACATGAAGGCGTCCATCACGGCGGAGTCGCCGTCCATGGCTGCGGCGGCACTGCTACCACCCCACTGATTCATCGGTGCAGTTGATCGGTTATTCCATACACGAGATTGAAGAAGTGGAAGCAGAGTTGGGGATTATCTATAGTGGGATTTGTGGAGGTAAAGATTCGGGGAAGGCTAGTGGTAGAGGAAAAGCAGGCACCTAGAGAGAGAGAGAGAGATTAGGTGGAGGAATTTGGTTTGATTTAGGGATTATCTCCGATGAATTTGGGTGATTCTTTATCTGCGCAGTAATGAAATTAGCTTTATCTCCTAATCTTTAATAATTTATAATTTGGTGGATACCTTACCACATGCCCATCATTCAGTTTTACTGTTTTAGTATCACATGTCATACAACTTGCTTATTTCTAATTACAATAAAATCAACTCCAACACAGAAGTAAAGTTGTGGTAGTTGTATTAAAAGTTGGGGTTAAATGCAATTTAATACTCAATTTTGAAGTAATTTGCAATTTTAACTCAATCTTTGAAATGTTATTACATTTTCCCAATTTTAATATTTGTTGCAAATTAAGTTTACCCAATTAAGAGTGAGAACGGCGAGAAACAAATTTAATTTTTACTTTTTAAACTTTTCATTAATAAACATTTCCAACAGATCACTATTTTTTTTTTAAGTTTGTAATTGATAAAAACATTGCACCTCAAAACGTTGACTTATTTCTCCTAGGTAAATTTTATGTTTGCTGCATCATTTTTCAAATTGCTGGAATAAATTGGAGAAATCTAATTTATTTTTAAAATATTATGAACCTACTAGAATTCCTCTTTTGTAATATTATAAAAAGACAATGATTGAAGAAGACGAAAATTTTAGAAAAATTGAAAGCATGAAACACACGAAGGAAGAGAGAGAAATTATGAACTAATTACTTGTTACGATACAATGCATGCGAGTAAGAAACGACGTCGAGAAAGGAGAAGCACGAGACACGGAAGAGGAGCAAGTAAAAGAAGCAGTTAAAGAAGAGAATAACTAATCCTAAACTGAATCCTAACAACTTCAACAGCTCAACGAACGTTCAACCCACAAGGCAGGAGAGAGCTACACGTGGAACAGCAGTTGGGGAGTTACAACAAGAAGCGGTTGAGGGAGTTACAACGCTAAAGCATAGAAGAGGAGGGATCAAGACATGCATGCAAAAGATCTATAAAAGGGAAAGGAGATAGTTGTTATAGGCATCAGAAATATTATCTTTGTATCAGTTTGGTTAACGAATTCATAATACAATCATTCCAGTCTTTTGTCTCAACCTTCTTTACGTACATTTACTTTGTTACGTAGTGAGGGGCGATCGATATAGATAGGAACTGTCCCGTAACACTACATTTGGTATCAGAGCTGCTTCACGCCTCGTCGTATACCACGGACAACGAAGATGGAAAGCCGAGTCACGAACGTGGAAGCTCAATTAACGCACCTACAACAAAGAACAAATCCAACGCAACAACAAAGAAGTGGAACTTAATCAATCGATGATAGCGACCATGCAAGTACAGATTCGAGGAATTGAGAAAGGAAATGAAGGGAGAAAGGAGTAGGCAAAGAAAGAAGGAGATCACTATGAGAGATCCAAAGTGCATCTAGTGAAAAGGTAAATCGCACAACGCTAGTAACTTGAGTTCGAGAATGCCTAGGATTGAATTTCCAAAATTCTCGGGAGATAATCCAATGCAATGGATTAGGAAATGTGGAAAAAATTTTTTTGTAAATCCCATGGAAGAGCACGAGAAAATCTTTACAGCTGCCATGCATATGGAGGGAAGGGCCGACTTATGGTACTTAGAATATGTTGAGGAATTGGGAGACATCTCATGGCAGGAATTCGGGAAGCTCGTCGTGGATCGGTTCGTGAATGAGGAGGGCAGGAGTGTAGTGGCCCAATTCAATCAACTTCGACAAACTAGTGATGCGCCATCATATACTAGTAAATTCGAGGAACTCAAAGCGTACATGGCTGTAGAAAACAGGAGCTTAAAGGAAAGTTATTTCGTTCAATGTTACATCGGTGGACTCAAGGAAGAGATATCAAGTGTTGTGGAGATGTTCAATCCACAAACCATGAGCCAAGTTATCAAATTAGCTAAGAAGCATGTGACGACCCGACTTTCCAATGAAGTACGGATCATATGGATCGTCAGCTGGTATGATAAAGCAGCGGAAATAAACATAGCTAATCAAGGCAATCAACCAATCAACTATTTAATAACGCATAGGTTAAAAGGATAAACAATCGATTACCAACTCAAGTCCTAGAAGGACTTGTCGAAAGGGTTCAAGGTTCAACATAACCCAATCGTAAGGCGAAATTTAAAGTACGAGGTACGACCTCCAATTCAATACGGAAATAAGCGGTTATGATCAAAACATTAATAATATCGAGTTAGGCGGCAATTAAACGTGTGGACATGCATATGACGATGCATGCCCAAGGTTCTAGAAACCTTTCTAATTAAGCATCAAAATACCGCTACTACTCGCACCACCTCGCACCCATCATCGATCCTTGCTCAACCCGCACGTCAAAACGAAATGCGGGGCTAAGTACAAAAGTACTCGGTGGACTCGTTGCAAAAATTTTCTTTGTCAAAAGTTATTAATCGCCCACAATAGCGCATGAGGATTTTAGTTAAAGACTCATGCCTATCAAACATTTTATCGTTTTCCAAAAGCGTTCGGCGAACTATTTCATTCACGTTGTTTCCATATCTCGATCATTCATTCATTCATACGCCGCACTATGGAGGTGGCCACCTACACATAGTCGCCGTGACCGATCGAGGTAGCTAACCTTAACACACAACACACGTGTACACAATCCGAGTTAGTCCTTAACTAAGTCGGATCCGATCGTTACCCTTTTTAACGTTGGTGGACCAACTCATTCACATTCCACATCGATATATCAATCTCGGATAGGATCACAATAAAACATAAACATTTGGCGATCGATAACAGTTTATGTAATAATATTTCATAAAGCTTTGTAAATCATGCTTTGAGATATGCATAACATTTTTGTTTCAAGAAAGCCCACCTGCTAATCCAAAGCTTAGTGGTTCTAAATGAGCAGGGGTGAGTATCCTTCCTCAGCAACTACGCCCGATCGAACCCTTCATAAGAAAATAGCCGTTCTTAGGTTCTTTCTATCGATCGATGGTTGCTTATAAATTACGACTTTAAAGTTCCCAATTAGGGTTTCTTTATGATTTTATGTGATTGTTTTAAGATAATTTCCATTATCTTACATCCCCAATTCTCAAGCTATATTACCTCATCGTTCATAGGTGAACTTCAATTATGAATCACATATTCCGAGTCTATCATTGACTCTTAACCTTAGTTTTATTATAACGTTATTACGTTATAGGTTATCGGTAATCAAATTATGATTGGTAAATTAGGATATTCTCAAGCCACCAACTAGACTTAACAATTATAGTTACGCCCCAGTAGGTTATGCTGACGACTTGTCGATTAGCACGATAATTAAAGAGGAATATTGACTTACAATTCAGTGGACATATGCTATCATGTAAGTAATTAGTACTTAAGAATAAATGAAGTACTTGAGAATATTAACTCGGCTTTTGAGACATAAGGATCGACATCTTATGTTCGAATCGTTGCTTACACATTACGACATTGTCTATTTAACTTAACTCACGGAGGTTACATATGTCGATAATCGTTATTCATTATCGAGTTGTGTTTACGCCCAACTAATATCGTATTGAGTTGTCGTTATGGAATATTAACGTTGTAGCTCGACTTTTGGTTTTTCTAACGTAGGAACTCACGTTTGAGTATCCTTTCATTAATAAAAACCCTAATTTGTGTCTAACTTCGATTCTCGTTTATTCCGTCTTAAGTTATCGAAATTGGTCGATTTCTTTTGGATTCTCGTTCATATAGTATTATATTGTTTACGTTCGGGGTTTTGGTTTGTCGGTTCAACATAAACATAAACATTCAACATCAACAAAACCATACACAACATAAACTATACTAAGCATTAGAAAACCCTAATTTCTAATGTAATACACAATCATTGTGTAAGTGTGCATAAGTGTTCCATTCATTCACCCTAATCACAACCATTTATCCAAAGTTTCATATTACTATCATAGCATCATTCATCATCAAAATTAAACTCATACTTAGCCATTCTATTACGTTTCGATAATTAGCAACAATTAGCATATGCATCCAATAAATTCCAATAAAATCACATTATACTCCTATCATATTATAGAATTTAATTACCAACTCAATATCATCATATAAATTTTTAAACCATGGGTTAAAAGTCTCAAACTTTCGGTCATTTCAAATTAGTAAGCTTTGGTGTTCAATAAATTCCACAAAAATTATATCATGCTTATACTATATACTAAACATGAAATATCACTTCATATCATGCATTAAAATTTTAAAACCATGCTTTTCATCTTTAAATCATTTCGGTAATTCCACATTTATATATATACATATTCAATAAATTCAATCTTGCACAATATGTTTATATATGAAATAAACATGTAATATTAACATTAAATACCAACTAATATTTATAATATGAACCAAATGTTTGGAATTCTTTTTTGTCCTCACACATATTTTACATATGTGTTCAATAATTCCCAACAATGCATATTAGGTTCATATTATTTCTAAACATCATATATCCTATTATTTCCAACAAATAAAATCAAATAATGGCTTAAAAATACTTAAATATATTCTGCCCATTTTGAAAAAATAGGAGTAGTGTTTCAAAATTTTCAAGATTAATATATGATGTTCATATCATATATTAAACACTATATCTCAACTATTTCTCAACAAATAAAATCAAACAAATACAAGAAAATTCTAAAATATTCTGAAAATTACCATATTTATTCTACATGCTTATAATACATTAACAAGCAACAATATCATATAATATTCATAAAATCATGCTTTATCATATTTAAAAAGAAATAAAGCATAAATAAAAAAAAAATCAAACATGCTCCAAATATTCTGAAATTTTTACAGTAGCCTTAGAATATTATTCTAAGCATTTTTCATTCATGGCTTAAGAGAATTTGAAGGCTCTAAAGTCACGAAAATAAATGAGGAGCAAACTAGGGTTTTAAACCCAAAATTCAAAATAAATATTCCACTCCATTAGGATGGAAGAGGATGATGAATAATACCTTCTTATGGTCTTAGAAGGATTATTTGAGATTGGGAGAGGTTGGGAGGGAGGATTTGGGGTTGAAAGTTTGAAAAGTGTAGAGAAAGTTTGAAAATGAGAGAAATGCAAAGGGAGAATGAATCTGACCTTGAACGTCTCTCCCTTGTTATTCAGACCCTAGGGCTGTCATTTCATTTTGGTATGGTCTTGGTGGTAGTTGAGAGGTGGATTGTTCAAATTACCCGCTTTGATATGTTATCTGACTCTTTAAGTTTTAACGCGCTTTCGATTGATTTCTCGGAACCTTAAGGTTTTATCATCTTAAATAGCCTCCAAATGACTTATTTTAATGTTCATAAAAATTTCACGAAGTTCGGACGTCGTCCGATAAGTCAATTCCGAGTTATCGCGGAAAAACGGCGTTCGACGATTAAAAATATGCCCATTCAAGATTCTATTGAATTTTTGAGCTTTCATAAATAATTTGAGTCTTATAAAGCATATTTTATTGATTTAGACCCTCGGTTCGAGTTTCGGGTCGTTCGGATCAATTTAGGGTTTTCCCGGTATATTTTACCCGACGTTCGGTTAAGTTCTTCAGGAATTCCCTTCAGAAATTGATTCTTATAATTTCTAAATTCATAATAAATTATTCCTTCATGATTTTGGTTGTTATCACTATTTATTACGATTAGCACGGACTGGAAGTTATTCCGACTCGTAAATAGTGTTTTAAGACCGACAGGCAAGTATGCAGAAAATTCTTATTCTTTGCATTCTCACATGTTTTCGTGTGAGGATTCTAAAATGAAATCCATTCGTGGAGATTCATTCTCGATCTTTCATTCTATGTTCAGGCTACTCAGAAAACCCTAATCCGGTAGGACTAGTTATCAGTTTTTGATTTCTTTAGTATTCGATCTCCGAATCGATTCTAATTCGTTTCATTGGTTTCCTTAAACATAATTAAGGACTAACTACTACAAATAATTGGTCTAAGCATCACCAATTAAAGTTTTAAATTTTTCGGTTATTACATACCATCCCCTTAAAAAAATTTGTCCGAAATTTGCTAACCTTGAAAAGATCCGGTATTTCTCCTCATGGCTGATTCTAGCTCCCTGGTTGCTTCTTCTTGTCCATGGTGTCTCCATAGGACTTTCACTAGCGGTATTTCTTTGTTCCTTAGTCTTTGGATACGTCGGTCCAAGATTTGGTAGCGGTTCTAAGTAACTCATATTGTCATCGAGGATAATATCATCGACGGTATCACATGGCTGGGATCATGTATGTAATTTCTTTGTTGTGAAATGTGGAACACATTGTTCACGTTTCAAAACTTGGCGGCAATGCAAGTGCAGAAGTCACTGGTCCTATTCTCTCCAGAATTTCATAGGGTCCTAGGAAGCGTGGTCACAACTTCCTTTGATTCCGAATCTCACGATCCCTTTAGATGGAGAAATTTTCAAGAAGACCTTGTCTCCTCTTCAAAATGTAGCTCGTGCGACTCTTGTCGGCGTCGACTTCTGTCGGTCTGGGCCTCCTTGATCCGTTGGCGGATCATCGCACGATCTCAATCATTTCTCCCACGTAGTCGTCCTAACACTCTCATTTCTCCCACTTCATCCCCGTAAAGTGGTGACCGACATTTCCTTCCATAAAGCGCTCAGTGCGGGGCCATTCCAATAGTCGCTTGGTAGTATTTATTGTAGGCGAATTCCACAAGTGGTAACACTTGTTCCCAACTCCTCCTCTATCGAGGACAACGGTCCTCGATGTCTTCCAACGTTTGAATGGTCCTCTCGGATCGTCCGTCCGTCTGCGGATGGAACGCAGATCTTGAAATGTAGTCGTGTCCCCGTTCCTTTGTAAACTCATCCGAATCGGGCGTAAATTTTGAATCTCTATCGACGTGATAGTCTTTCGAACTCCATGTAGAGCGGATAACTTCTCGAGCGCATAACCGTTGTGCTAGTCTGTCGACCCATGTGTTATTGGAATGGGTAGAAATCGCGCTCTTGGTCAGTCGATCAATGATGACCCAAATAGCGGTATTTCCTCTTTGTGATTTGGGTAGCCCGGTAACAAAGTCCATGGCTATATCATCCCATTTCCATTCCGGTATGTCTAGCGGTTGTAAGGTTCCATACGGTCGTTGGTGGAGTGCTTTCACTTGTTGGCACGTCAAACATCGTTCCACAAATGAAGCCACATCTCGCTTCATTCCATCCCACCAAAATTTCTCCTTAAGGTCTTGGTACATTTTGGTGCTGCCGGGGTGTGCGGTATAAGAAGTCTCATGGGCTTCCTTCAAGATTTCACTCTGAAGTTCTTCGTCTTCTGGAACGCACACTCTCCCGTCATACAACAAAACATTATCTGTTGCTTCTGTAAAATTCTTGTGGTTATTGTCCTTAATCTTAGCTCGTATTTCCTCTAGCTTCTTGCTCTTCCTCTGAGCTTCTAAGATTCGGACTCTTAAGTCGGGGATTGCAATCAATGTTGCAATACAGCCCTCTATCGTCAGAGACGGGTCTATGACTTTGATATTCATCCTCTGAAATTCCTTCATAAGTATTTCCTCATGACTGAGGAGACATCCCAAACTAGGGTGGGATTTGCGACTCAAGGCATCGGCTACAACATTAGCCTTGCCTGGGTTGTAATTGATACCAAAGTCGTAATCTTTCACTAGCTTTAACCATCTACGCTGCCTCATGTTAAGATCTTTCTGCTCAAAGAAATATTTCAGGCTCTTATGGTCAGTATAGATCTCACATCTAACTCCATAAAGGTGATGCCTCCATATCTTTAGGGCATGTACGATCGCCGCTAATTCCAGGTCGTGCGTAGGATAGTTCAACTCATGTAGGCGTAATTGCCTTGAAGCGTAAGCAATAACCTTACCTTATTTCATTAGTACACAACCTAGTCCATTCTTTGAAGCATCCGTAGATTGTGTATTCTTTATCCGCCTCGAATCTTCGCTAGTACGGTCTTGTCGTCGATAACTCCTTCATCTCTGGAAACTAGCCTCACACTCGGCGGTCCAGGTGTACTTGATTCCTTTCCTCAACAGTTGGGTCATGGGTCGGGCTATCGTTGAGAATCCTTCGATAAATCTTCGATAGTAGCCGGCCAGTCCTAAGAAACTCCGAATTTCATTCGGGTTCTTTGGTGACTCCCATTCTCGAATATGTCGATCTTGAGGGTCTACTTTGATTCCCTCGGCGGACACAATGTGACCCAAAAATGTCACTTCGCCTAACCAAAACTCACACTTGCTAAACTTGGCGAAGAGTTGCTCTTGCCTTAACGTTTGTAGCACAGTTCTCAAGTGCTCTTTGTGTTCTTGGTTATTCTTAGAGTATATTAGGATATCATCTATGAACACTAGGACGAATTTGTCTAAGTATGGGTGGAACACCCTGTTCATAATATCCATAAATACTGCCGAGGCATTTGTAAGTCCAAAGGGCATCACGATGAATTCGAAATGACCATACCTTGTGCGGAAAGCCGTTTTTGGTACATCCTCTGGTCTAATCCTCAATTGGTGATATCCCGACTTTAGATCTATCTTTGAAAAGACTCTTGCTCCTTTAAGTTGATCAAACAGATCGTCAATTCGGGGCAAGGGATACTTATTCTTAAGAGTTATCTTGTTTAACTCCCGATAGTCTATGCACATCCTCAGTGTACCATCCTTCTTTTCACGAAAAGGACAGTGCTCCCATGGAGATACTGCGGGTCTAATGAATCCTAGCTCCAAGAGTTCTTGCAGTTGGATCTTTAATTCCTCAAGCTCCTTTGGTGCCATCCGGTATGGAGCTTTTGACACCGGGGCAGAACCTGCTTCGAGGTCGATCGTGAACTCGATCTGTCGGTTTGGCGGTAATCCCGGTAGTTCGTCTGGAAACACATCGGGATACTCCTTCACGATCGGGACGTCTTCTATCCTCCTCTCATTCTGATCTTCTTCTTGGAGGTAAACGAGGTAGGCATGGTTCTCGGTCTTGTTCAGCAACGTCCTTGCTTGTAGTGCGGATATAATTGGAACTCTCCTCCCCATGTTGATCCCGTGAAAGTCGGTAGATTCCTCTCCGGGGTGTTGGAAAAAAAAATTCTTTCATTACACAGGATGGTCGCACTATGTTCGGTTAACCAATCCATTCCTAGGATTATGTCCACATCCGTCATAGGTATGACGTGAAGGTTATCTGTCATGACCTTAAGTGAGCCTAGTCCAAGTTCTAGGTTCGAGCATATGTGGGTTACCGTTCTTATGCCTCCTATTGGGAAGAAATTCTCATAATTTGTTCACCGCATTTAGGGTCTAATCCTAAGTTCTCTACGCATGCTTCAAAGCAATAAAGGAATGCGTGGCGCGAGATCAAACAGTAGGATAACAGGCATTTGGAGGAGTATTCCCATACCTGCCAAGTTTTCTTGATTCCTTGGCGGCTCTTGCGGGAACTCTCTTTCCTGGTTGAGGGCGTAGGCCTCGCTTCTGAGGCATTGTTATTCTTTGTGGTTCTGCCGCTTCTTCGTTGTTGTTGTTGTTGTTCTTTGTGGTCATACTTTTGTTGGGGATGTCGGTATTCTTCTTGTGGTTGTCGCCATTGTTGTCGTCGTTGCCGCCGTGGTTGATATGGTCGTTGATTCGGTGATATCTTCGAACCGGGCTGTTGTTGGATCGGTTGAGCTTGGATAGCCGGACCGGTTGGACTTGGTTGGGCACATTCGGACGACCATTTCCTCCTTGGCGTGTCCAGGCGATCCACAGAGTAGTGGCCCTTCCGCCACACTTGAAGCATCCGTCATTCGTGAATGTGCATGCCCCTTATGACTCCTATGGCACAGGGCACATGGGAGCTTCACAATTTTGGTTTCCCGCAGACGCGGGTACCATGGGCGCCCATTCCTTGCCCGTGCCGGATGGCACGTTATTTCCTCGCCATGGCCTCCTGTCGACCGGCGGTGTTGGATCCTTGCCCTTGGTGGGGTCCTTCCCACTTCCTCTTCCGCGATCTCCTTGGTGAGTCGGGGATGACTGATGACGACTCTATCTTGAGCGATGCGGCCTCGATGTCCAATGCCCGACTGAGGGCCTCACGGTAAGTCAGATCTCCGTGACCAGCCAACGACACCCTGATCTCATGGCGGAGTCCCGCCCGAAATTTCTCAGTCCTCTTCTCATCGGTGTCGACCAGCTGAGGTGCATACCGTGACATTTCACAGAACGCACGGTCGTAATCAGTGACCGTGGTCTTCCCTTGGCGCAAGTTGTAAAACTCGTGCTCCTTTCTCTTCCGGTAACTCTTAGGAATGTACTTCTCGTACACTTCCTCTTTGAATTCCTCCCAGGAGAAACCTTCCAGCTCTTCCTCAGATAGAGTCTTCCTCTTCGCCTCCCACCGAAGTCGGCGGCACCAATCATCCGGAAGGCAGCGCATGACAAGCGTTCACGAGAGGTGCGGTGGAGAAGTTGAAGATTCGCTCCAGCGCGAATCCATAGTTCAAGATCCACGGATTCCCGGTCCGTTGAAGGTCGATGGGTTCTCGCACGAGGAATAATTCCTCAATCCGTCTCGCCGGTAGTGGTGGTAAGGGGTGTCCTCTCCCGTGTGTTACCGCATGGTTTCTCCTTCTCGACAAAGATTCTATCATTCTTAAATATACGCAATAAAATATCTTCTTATACCATCCATCAGGATCATACATATCTTAGCGAGGTATGTATATATAATCGTAGTCATACATCTAGCACATCTTCGAACACCACTTATCACAACATCAAAATCAATGGCTCTCGATGAGCTATCATCATATAAAAAAAAAATGCCTCTACGAGAACTTTCATCAATGTTTTTTTTTAGATTTGCCAAAAGAGAGCCAGGTACGGAGTATGATATTCCAAAAGCTTATATCAGCGTCTCTCCACGTACTTAGTCACGGTGCGTAACAAAATCTAAACGTTACCGAGTTTATCAAAATAAGGGTTCATGTCGGAACGACCCATCGCTTCCGCACACATCACAAGATATATAGAAGTATATAAACAAAACACTATCTAGTCTTAATAACTAGATCCATAATCGCCTAGGGTGTAAATAGGGCTCAGCATGTCAGAGTCAGAACCGGGAGTATGGGTACTATCAACATCCTTCATCTCATCGTCAGCAGGCAGGTCCTTCTCTGGGTCCTACTCCTCTTTGACCTCAGCATTGAATGTGGGAGTCACGGTCTCTCGGATTATAATGACTCTAGCTTCTTCCATAGTAGCTAAGTCTCGGCGGATCTCAGCCATGATCTCCTCATAGGCATTGGCTGGAAACGAAGAAGCAGCAAGACGGGCACAAGCTCCTCTCACGGCGCATGCAGTTAGGCCACGTGAATCGTCAATCTCTACAGTATCGTGACACATGGGTCCGTACGGGGTGGCGGCGGTTGAACTCGGGAAACGCCGGTAGGTAGAGGTGGATGTTGGCATGGAATGATCAGCGGTAATGGTCGGGACGGGCAATGACGGGGCTCGAATCCTACTGGCGGTAGGACCGAAAAAGAGAGTTGTCGAGGACGGGAAGATCCAGACTCGAATATCTTCCTACCACAGCCAGGCAAGAATGCAGGTCCATTAGATGCCAAGCGAGGCACCTCCAGATGAAGCCACTCGGGAATCTCATCACGCGTGGTT
Source organism: Salvia rosmarinus (assembly GCA_036937905.1). NCBI lineage: Eukaryota > Viridiplantae > Streptophyta > Magnoliopsida > Lamiales > Lamiaceae > Salvia > Salvia rosmarinus. Next base: position 26,539,842 of record CM072814.1, on the reverse strand, counting down.
ATTCTCGCTCAGGAGATCGGTCCACAGTGCAGCTCCGTATACCATGAATACGCAGATTCGGTGCTGACGGAACGGGGTAAGTCTATCTCAAGATCGAAGCTCTCTCGGTGACGATATATGTATTCATATGATATCTCGCGTGTATACCCCTGTTTTGGGTGGCAGTCTTGCAATCAGTCGGAGTACACCATCGTAATATGACGTACCACGGGCATGTGCAGCAGCCCACTGACGTGTGAAGTGTGCCAAAAACTCGCCAAGGTCATCTCCGCGGCACATCTGGTAGGAGCAGTACGATCGTATAACCTCCTCAGGGGTGGCCCTAGAGGACAAAGGGCGCCTAGTGGTGAACACAGTCCGAGCCATCTGAAAAGGAAAGTTTCACTATGGTCAGACACGGTAAACATAACGGTGTATCTAAAAGAAGATATGTATACAAAAGACATCTATACAACAAAGGTTATAGCAATCTATATTCTACCATGACCTAGAATTCTAAATTCTATGGTACGACTTTCATGGTTGGGTCTCCGGGAAGAGACGGTATGGTTTCTTAGAGTAGGGTAACGATCGACGTCTAGCCTTCGGGTAGAAGTTACGAGGTCACCCTAGCTTATTGGGTTTTGAAATCCTTATTTCTACTCATGTTATCGTATCACATCATATCTATTCTCATTATGCACTTACCAATCGTTATTTCATTTCACACAATCATAATGTTATACGTTCATTCTTTTTACATATGCCACGATAGAGTTAACACGCGTGGTGTTCAGAATATCTTCATGTCGAGAGGTTGGGACTCGTAGTAGTGTAGTCCTCCAGTTGAGCAATCGCTTCGTCGTCGTAAACTCGTCGCGTTCTCATCATCGATTCCATTCGGATTGTGATCCTTAAGATCCCTATGTTCTCGTTTCTCCTTAGTATTTCGTTCAATTGGGGATATCTTATGTTCTCATACTAAGTTCGGCGCGAAAGGGATCATGCGTCTTAAGAGTCTATGTTCTCATGGGGAAACATACTCATTTACATCATGCTTCTATCATGCTTAGTATACAACAGTAAACACAAATCGCGACACATTGTGCGATACTCAAGCATTCTCATTTACCAAGTTCTTAAAGCTTGTAACTTTCATTCAAGCTAATGACTAGTCAATTGAAACAACTCTTCAATTTCAAAAAATTTCCACTTTCCAAAATATTTCTCAACTTCTCAACAAGGCAATATTGAAATTCCAATTCACATTTCATATTTTCCCATCACTTCAAAATAACCTTTAGTTGAAACAGTTACCTTCTTCCTCGTTGAGCGGGCGACGATGGAGTGCGGTCGAAAGATCAAACCTAAACAATTTCTAGACTCAACTTTCAACTCAGGATTCAAGGAAAGGGTTTCTAGGGTTCAGAGCGAACAAGTGCTCTGATACCACTTTGTGACGACCCGACTTTCCAATGAAGTACGGATCATATGGATCGTCATTTGGTATGATAAAGCAAGGAAATAAACATAGCTAATCAACCAATCAACTATTTAATAAAGCATAGGTTAAAAGGGATAAACAATCGATACCAACTCAAGTCTAGAAGGACTTGTCAAAAGGGTTCAAGGTTCAACATAACCCAATCAGGCGAGAATTTAAAGTACAGTACGACCTCCAATTCAATACGGAAATAGCGGTTATGATCAAAACATTAATAATATCGAGTTGGCGGCAATTAAGCGTGTGGACATGCATATGACGATGCATGCCCAAGGTTCTAGAAACCTTTCTAATTAAGCATCAAAAATGCTGCTACTCGCACCACTCGCACCCATCATCGATCTTGCTCAACCCGCACGCAAAAACGAAATGCGGGGCTAAGTACAAAAGTACTCGGTGGACTCGTTGCCAAAACATTTTCTTTGTCAAAAGTTATTAATCGCCCACAATAGCGCATGAGGATTTTAGTTAAAAACTCATGCTTATCAAACATTTTATCGTTTTCCAAAAGCGTTCGGCGAACTATTTCATTCACGTTGTTTCCATATCTGATCATTCATTCATTCATACGCACACTATGGAGGTGGCCACCTACACATAGTCGCCGTGACCGGTCGAGGTAGCTAACCTTAACACACGATCCTGCGTGTACACAATCCGAGTTAGTCCTTAACTAAGTCGGATCCGATCGTTACCCTTTTTAACGCGTTGGTGGACCAACTCATTCACATTCCACATTGGATATATCAATCTCAGATAAGATCACAACAAAACATAAACATTTGGCAGTCAATAACAGTTTATGTAATAATATTTCATAAAGCTTTGTAAATCATGCTTTGAGATATGCATAACATTTTTGTTTCAAGAAAGCCCACCTGTTAATCCAAAGCTTAGTGGTTCCAAATGAGCAGGGGTGAGTATCCTTCCTCAGCAACTACGCCCGATCGAACCCTTCATAAGAAAATAGCCGTTCTTAGGTTCTTTCTATCGATCGATGGTCGCTTATAAATTACGACTTTAAAGTTCCCAATTAGGGTTTCTTTATGATTTTATGTGATTGTTTTAAGATAATTTCCATTATCTTACATCCCCAATTCTCAAGCTATATTACCTCATCGTTCATAGGTGAACTTCAATTATGAATCACATATTCCGAGTCTATCCTTGACTCTTAACCTTAGTTTTATTATAACGTTATTACGTTATAGGTTATCGGTAATCAAATTATGATTGGTAAATTAGGATATTCTCAAGCCACTAACTAGACTTAACAATTATAGTTACGTCCTAGTAGGTTATGCTTGACGACTTGTCGTATTAGCATGATAATTAAAAGAGGAATATTGACTTACAATTCAAGTGGACATATGCTATCATGTAAGTAATTAGTACTTAAGAATAAATGAAGTACTTCGGGAATATTAACTCGGCTTTTGAGACATAAGGATCGACATCTTATGTTTGAATCGTTGCTTACACATTACGACATTGTCTATTTAACTTAACTCGCCGGAGGTTACATATGTCGTATAATCGTTATTCATTATCGAGTTGTGTTTACGCCCAACTAATATCGTATTGAGTTGTCGTTATGGAATATTAACGTTGTAGCTCGACTTTTGGTTTTTCTAACGTAGGAACTCACGTTTGAGTATCCTTTCATTAATAAAAACCCTAATTTGTGTCTAACTTCGATTCTCGTTTATTCCGTCTTAAGTTATCGAAATTGATCGATTTCTTTTGGATTCTCGTTCATATAGTATTATGTTGTTTACGTTCGGGGTTTTGGTTTGTCGGTTCAACATAAACATAAACATTCAACATCAACAAAACCATACACAACATAAACTATACTAAGCATTAGAAAACCCTAATTTCTAATGTAATACACAATCATTGTGTAAGTGTGCATAAGTGTTCCATTCATTCACCCTAATCACAACCATTTATCCAAAGTTTCATATTACTATCATAGCATCATTCATCATCAAAATTAAACCCATACTTAGCCATTCTATTACGTTTCGATAATTAGCAACAATTAGCATATGCATCCAATAAATTCCAATAAAATCACATTATACTCCTATCATATTATAGAATTTAATTACCAACTCAATATCATCATATAAATTTTAAACCATGGGTTAAAAGTCTCAAACTTTCGGTCATTTCAAATTAGTAAGCTTTGGTGTTCAATAAATTCCACAAAATTATATCATGCTTATACTATATACTAAACATGAAATATCACTTCATATCATGCATTAAAATTTTAAAACCATGCTTTTCATCTTTAAATCATTTAGGTAATTCCATATTTATATATATACATATTCAATAAATTCCAATCTTGCACAATATGTTTATATATGAAATAAACATGTAATATTAACATTAAATATCAACTAATATTTATAATATGAACCAAATGCTTGAATTTTTTTGTCCTCACACATATTTTACATATGTGTTCAATAATTCCCAACAATGCATATTAGGTTCATATTATTTCTAAACATCATATATCCTATTATTTCCAACAAATAAAATCAAATAATGGCTTAAAAATACTTAAATATATTCTGCCCATTTTGAAAAAATAGGAGTAGTGTTTCAAAATTTTCAAGATTAATATATGATGTTCATATCATATATTAAACACTATATCTCAACTATTTCTCAACAAATAAAATCAAACAAATACAAGAAAATTCTAAAATATTCTGAAAATTACCATATTTATTCTACATGCTTATAATACATTAACAAGCAACAATATCATATAATATTCATAAAATCATGCTTTATCATATTTAAAAGAAATAAAGCATAAATAAATAAAAATCAAACATGCTCCAAATATTCTGAAATTTTACAGTAGCCTTAGAATATTATTCTAAGCATTTTTCATTCATGGCTTAAGAGCATTTGAAGGCTCTAAAGTCACGAAAATAAATGAGGAGCAAACTAGGGTTTTAAACCCAAAATTCAAAATAAATATTCCACTCCATTAGGATGGAAGAGGATGATGAATAATACCTTATTATGGTCTTAGAAGGATTATTTGAGAGTGGGAGAGGTTGGGGAGGGAGGATTTGGGGTTGAAAGTTTGAAAAGTGTAGAGAAAGTTTGAAAAATGAGAGAAATGCAAAGGGAGAATGAATCTGACCTTGAACGTCTCTCCCTTGTTATTCAGACCCTAGGGCTGTCATTTCCCATTTTGGTATGGTCTTGGTGGTAGTTGAGAGGTGGATTGGTCAAATTACCCGCTTTGGTATGTTATCTGACTCTTTAAGTTTTAACGCGCTTTCGATTGATTTCTCGGAACCTTAAGGTTTTATCATCTTAAATAGCCTCCAAATGACTTATTTTAATGTTCATAAAAATTTCACGAAGTTCGGACGTCGTTCGATAAGTCAATTCCGAGTTATCGCGGAAAAACGGCGTTCGACGATTAAAAATATGCCCATTCAAGATTCTATTGAATTTTTGAGCTTTCATAAATAATTTGAGTCTGATAAAGCATATTTTATTGATTTAGACCCTCGGTTCGAGTTTCGGTCGTTCGGATAAATTTAGGGTTTTCGGTATATTTTACCCTGTTCGGTTAAGTTCTTGAGAATTCCTTGAAATTGATTCTTATAATTTCTAAATTCATAATAAATTATTCCTTCATGATTTTGGTTGTTATCACTATTTATTACGATTAGCACGGATCGGAAGTTATTGAGCTAGTAAATAGTGTTTTAAGACCGACCGCAAGTATGCGAAAATTCTCATTCTTTGCATTCTCACATGTTTTGTGTGAGGATTCTAAAATGAAATCCATTCGTGGAGATTCATTCTCGATCTTTCATTCTATGTTCAGAGCTACTCGGAAAACCATAATCCTAGGGACTAGTTATCGATTTTGATTTCTTTAGTATTCGATCTCCGAATCGATTCTAATTGCGTTTCATTGGTTTCCTTAAACATAATTAAGGACTAACTACTACAAATAATTGGTCTAAGCATCACCAATTAAAGTTTTAAATATTTCGGGTTATTACAAAGCAAGAGCTCCAAATATTGGCAGGAGAGGGCGCGGCGGTTCGTGAGCAGTTGAAGGGATGAACAGGAGAATGGGAGATGATCAACGAAATATAACCATACCCAGTTCAACACCGAAGCCAATGGGATTCAAGAAACTAACACCAGCAGAAATCGAAGAACGAAGGAAGAAGAAGTTATGTTTCAATTGTGATGAGTCGTATCAACTAGGCCACCGATGCAAGAAGCTATTTACAATCATATGCGAAGAAGGGAGGAGGAAACCGGCGGTATTACAAGAGGTAGAAACGCGGAGAAGAATTTCAAATATCATTAAGTGCGCTGGCTGTACAGATGGTTTCAGATACCATTAGACTTGAAGGAAAAGCAAATAAAAAGGTTATCACCGTGTTGTTGGATACGGGGAGTACGCACAACTTCCTCGACGAAGGAGCGACACGAAAGCTCGGATGTGAAGTGGAATACACAAACCCATTACTAGTGACGGTAGCAGACGGAGGAAAATTGGAATGTAACACCAAATGTCCAAAGATAGAATGGGAAATGGGCAATTGTAAGTTCAGCACATCCATGAGGTTGTTACAATTGGGAGGATGCGACATGGTAGTTGGCGTCGATTTACTCAAGCAATTAGGTCCAGTCACGTTTGACTTCAATAAACAATGCATAAGCTTCAACAAGGAAGGCAAAACAGTGGTGCTACAAGGGATCAAACCGGAAGTTACATTAAAGATGATTAGGGGAAGAAATTTCAGACGAGCTATGCGGAAAGGAAAAGGTACGCTATTTGGTTGCTTGTGCATGGTAGCAGCCGAGAAAATTATGCAAGAGTGTGATCCAAATCCTCTATTTCAATCTGTACTCAGTAAATACTTGCAGTGTTTTGATACACCTTGTCAATTACCTCCGCAAAGAGCCCACAATCATAAGATACCCATGAAACCAGATGCCACACCCTTCAAAAAAAATCCGTACCGATACCCGTATATACAACGAAGAGATTGAAAAGCTAGTACAAGATATGTTGGACACGGGGGTTATACGTCCCAGCTCCAGTCCCTTTTCATCTCCGGTACTATTAGTGAAGAAGAAGGATGGAAGCTGGAGGTTTTGTGTAGATTACAGAAAGCTCAACTCAATCACGGTGAAGGATAGTCTTCCCATTCCACCACTCAATGATCTCACAAAGAAAGGTAACTTTAAATGGAATGAGGCAGCAACTTCGGCATTCGAAACACTTAAGCAGGCGATGGTATTAGCTCCGGCCCTCAAATTACCTAACTTCAAGCTCCCTTTCATATTGGAAACTGACGCTAGTTATGGAGGTGTTGGGGCCGTGTTAATGCAGGAAGATCACCCCATCGCATTTCTCAGCAAAGCATTAGCCCCCAAGCACAAGGGGCTGTCGACGTACGAAAAGGAGTTTCTTGCCATTATTATGGCTATCGAAAAATGGCGATCCTATCTACTTCACAATCAGTTTGTCATTAAAACTGACCACCAGAGCCTCAAATATTTACTGGAGCAGAAAGTTTCGACGCCTACGCAGCACAAGTATCTCACTAAATTACTTGCGTTTGATTATCGGATTGAGTATAAGAAGGGGAAAGAAAATCGAGTTGCCGATGCTCTATCTAGAAGGGAGCATATTGAGAGTACGGGAGAATTATGTGCTCTATCCATTTGTGTGCCAGCATGGATGACAGAATTAATGAAGAGCAATATCAATGATGAGGAAGCACAAACTGCAATAGCTGAGTGTAGTACCATTCCCTACAATCTGTCATTTTTTGCGTATAACGCGGGGTTGCTACGTTACAAAGGGAAATTATTTGTCGGCAGCGGTGAAGGGTTGCGAGGCAAGATTTTAGAGTATATGCACAGCTCTAGTTATGGTGGACATTCTGGTGTCAATGCTACATACCAGAGGATCGCAGCCACATTTTTGTGGCCTGGCTTAAGGATTGTGTACAGCAACTTATCCAGCAATGTCATCAATGCCAAACGTGTAAGCATGAGAACACACGTCCTGCAGGCCTTCTACAGCCATTACCCATACCCACTAATGCTTGGCAGCATATTACTATGGATTTTATTGAGGGCCTTCCTTTGTCCAACAACAGAAATACAATATGGGTTGTGGTGGATCGATTCACCAAGTACGCACACTTTCAGCCTTTGAAACATCCATTTACCGCATCGGATTGTGCGCATATTTTCCTGGATGTAATCTATAAATTACACGGACTTCCTCTCAGTATTGTGAGTGATCGTGATAGAATTTTCACGAGTCACTTTTGGAGGGAATTATTTCAGATAATAGGTGTCGCGCTGTAGGGAAATCTGATTTTGACCCTCTCCCGAGGATCTATCTTGGATGTTTAATTCACCATACATTGATTATATACCTAGCACGCGTCTATATAATTAATTGCAACACGTAGGGGTTTTCTCGTGTTTACCTTTGAATCTGTCGAGGCGGAATGGGATGAACGGATCGAGACTCGTGCTTTGATCTTCTGGATTGTATCCCGGTTGCCCAATCTTCAATATCGAGTGAGGATAAGCTATGGAGAATGCTACAGAAAATCACCCTAATCCTATCCCCAATTTTCGAGAATCCTCTCCTAAATGCTATAGGAGATGCACGAAAATCCTTATGGATAAAGAGGATCAAATCCTTGCCTTAGAGAGATAGGGCGCCGATTTTCATGTTTACGGGCTGGATGGGCCAGTTAATTGTGGATCAAATCAAGGAATAAAGATGGGCCTCAAATAAATTAATTATCTTATGTTCATTGCTAACATAAATTAATTTATAAACATTTATTCATGCCACTAGAGAATAAATCTCGACTTACCCTTTATTACCGAAGGTGAGTCGGGCTTGCACTTAGACATTACGAATCCCGTATTTAAGATATCGCACGTCCATTAATTATTTATAGAATTACATCGCTTAAAATAATTAATATCTTTAATTCCTTAAGTAGTACCACTCAACCTTATTATTGTACTTGAGTTAACTCAACTGCAGGTTTAGTACAATAAACCTTTGAGCTCCTTAAGGGACGCCATCATCCTAAACGGATACGGTAACTCGATAACATGATAACTAGCATGACACAACCACCACCCAAGATGAGAGAATATTGGGTTAGAACATATAACCTCACCCATAACAAGTCAAAGTGATGGTCAGCAACTCATACTCACCTAATACCTTATCGAGGTTTAGATCATCGTAAGTCACCGAGATCTTGGTTCTTCACGAAGGTCAGATAGAAGAACTCATCTCATTGTGATCCATCAATACGCCGAGACGCATCAAAGATAGACAAGCAACCAAGTCAAGTCACTTCTTATCTATACCGCAGCCTATACCGACAACTCGTCCTCAAGTTGTCTCATCTGTGATTCTTTTTATATCTCATTAAGCTTGACCAATCATACAGACTTCTGTGATCTTCTACACACTGTATGATCTAACTTATATATGAGACAAGGGACACGGATATATGCAATCAAGTAATCAATTCAGATAGAGATTGTAATAGTGGTAACAGAAACATTGTATACAAGCTCAACCAAAAAAATTTTCAAGATACAAATCCAACAATCTCCCACTTATACTAAAGCAAACTTTTAGTATACAATGTGTCTCTCTACTAGCTATTACAAACAAAAACCATCACTTTGCTTCTCCCACTTATACAAAAGTTTCCTTTCTAAGTGGGTGCCATCAAGCGCAATCCAAGTCCTCGAACGCACTTCGTAGACTTTTACGGCGAGCTCTTTGTGAATGGATCCGCTAGGTTATCCGTCAGATCAATCTTTTCAATCAAGACGCCCCTCGCCTCACGATTTCTTGTATGACATGGTACTTTTCTCTATGTGTTTAGTCGCCTTGTGGGTCCGTGGTTCCTTTGAGTTTGTCATCGCACCGAGTTATCACAAGAACTATGATACTCTTGGGCAAACCAGATATCACACCTAGATCCATGATGTAGTTCTTGAACCATACAGCCTCCTTAGCAGACCTCAGAAGCGGATACATATTCGCTTCCATGGTAGAGTCCGCAATGCATCGCCGCTTTGCACTCCGCCAGATACGGCCCACCTCCCAAGGTAAACACATAGCCCGAGGTAGACTTTTTCTCATCTCGGTCGCCTTGGAAACCGAGTCAGATAACCCAAAGGCATTAGACTATCTCGCATGGTAAACCAGCCTATAATCTCGAGTCCTTTTCGTGCTTGAGTATATGCTTTATTGCAGTCAATGAGCTTGTCCGAGGTTAGATCGATATCTAGCTACTATGCCCACCGCATAGCAGATATCGGGCCTCGTACATAGCATTGGTACATGAGACTTCCTACGACGGAAGCTTAAGGAACTTGTCTCACTTTCTCTATCTCCTTTGCAGTCATAGGTGACTGCTCCTTAGATAAAGGAACGCCATGTCTGAAAGGTAGCAATCCTTTCTTGGCGGTGTGCATACTAAAACGAGTAATCACAGTATCAATGTAAGACGCCTGAGATAAGCTCAACATTTTTCTCTTGCGATCTCGGTAAACCTTGATCCCAAGAATGTACGCGCATCTCCTAAGTCTTTCATTTGAAAGCGATCGGATAACCAACTCTTTACGCCCCGATAACAACTTCACATTGTTGCCAACTAGAAGAATGTCATCTACATAAAGTGCAAGAAATACCACATCACCGTTGACATCTAAACGATACACACAACTTTTGCTAGGCAACTTGGTAAATCCATAGGACTTTACCACCTCGTCAAAGCGTAAGTTCCGTGATCGTGAGGCTTGCTTAAGCCCATAAATGGACTTCTTAAGCTTCCATACTAGATGCTCTTCACCCTTCACCACATAACCTTTGGGTTCTTGCATATAGATGTCTCTACCTTCCTCAAGGTAACCGCTTAGAAAAGCGGTTTTCACATCCATTTGCCAAACCTCAAGGTTGAGTGGGCTGCTATGGCGTAAGAATTTCGATGGACTTGAGCATTGCTACAGCGAAAAGGTCTCATCGAAATCGATGCCCTCAATCTGAGTGTACCCTTTCGCCACAAGCCTCGGCTTTAAAAGTCAAACCTCTCCATCTCGAATCTCTTCCTCTCAGATACCCACTTACTACCTATGGCTTCCTCGCCATCCGGTAGAGGTGTCTTTTCATATACATCCATAGCTGTTATGGACTCAATTTCTAAGTCCATAGTGGTGTGCCATGATCTTGCATCAATGTCTCAGATCGCTCACCAGATGTCCATGGGTCGATTATTGCCGCCGCTTCCGGGACTAAACCAAGATTCACCCACGAACATAAATCGCTCGGGTTGACGAACAACCTCCCACTACGACGAGGCGCTATCGCACAATGGCAACGGTGGGTGTAGAAACTTGTGGTTCTCTATCTTGCACAACTTGTCGGGTAGGTACCATTTAGACGGTCGGTATCTCCGGTGGAACTCGACCCACTTCAATTTCTTGAAGTATGGTGTCGATCCTCCCACTAGACTCGACATCTCGCACTTTGGCCTAATCGGTGGTGGAATACGATCATCTTCTAATTCTCAAGAATGATTTCAACTTTGGATTTATGGTTTGTCATATAATCCTCTTCAAGAATCGGGCATTAGTGCTAATAATGACCTTCCGATCCTTAGACTATAGAATAAACTACCTTCGTTCCTCTAGGATAGCCAATAAACAGCCTTGCGTCGGATCTAGCCTCCAACTTGTCGCCTTCTTGTTCAAAGACACGTGCCGGATCGCCCCATATCCTTATGTGGTTTAAACTAAAGCTTGCGCCCAAACCACAACTCGAAGGGATCTTTTCGATCGACTTGATGGTACTAGATTTAGCAAGTATGCCTTCGCTTCTAAGGCATACCCCGAATCGAAATAGGCAATCTTTGCATAACTCATCATTGATCTAACCATTTCCAAAAGAGTCCTATTTCTTCGCCTCGACACACCATTTTGTTGTGGTGTGCCGGTGTAGTGAGTGGGAGGTAATCCCACACCGCACCAAATAGTCCATAAACTCGTTATCGAGGTATTCGCCACCGCGATCGGACCGCGATGACTTGATACTTTACCAAGCTTCGCTCCACTTCCGCCTTAAACTCTTTGAATTTCTCAAAGCATTCGACTTCATGTGAAGCGGTATATGTATCCGCACTCGAGTAATCGTCAATGAAAGTGACAAAATACTGCACCCTTCACGAGCTTGTGTGGACATCGGTCCACACAGTCGAATGGACTAGCTCCAACACTTCTTTGGCTCTATAACCTTTCGCTTTGAAGGGTCTGGTCGACATCTTTCCTTCTATGCAGGATTCGCAGACTGGGAACGGAGTAACTGTGAGATTACCCAACGCTCCATTCTTAGCTAGTCTTTGGATCCTATTTAGATTGATGTGACCAAATCTAAGATGCCAGAGAAATGTAGTGTCATCTTGCGAAGAAAACTTTCTCTTTTTAAGGTTTGTAGATGATGCAACATAGTTATAGGTATTATGTTTAGCAGAAATAGTATAAAGCGAATTATATAATGTGCCAACACAGATAACTTCGTCATTTCTTATGATAGAAACACTACTATAAAAAACAACAGAATATCCATGAATAAATAATTTCGAAACAGAAACAAGGTTCCGCCGAAAATCCGACACATATAAAACGTCTTTTAAAACTAAAACTGTTTTCTCAAAACATAAAGTAACATCTCCGACTGCAACGGCCTCGACTTTCACCGCGTTGCCCATGGAGATCGTTATCTCGCCATCACTCAGCTCCCTTGTCCGCAGGAACCCCTGCAAGGTGTAACAAACATGATCAGTCGCACCCGTGTCTACTACCCAAGAATGGGTAGAACAAGTTGCCAAACATGTTTCACATTACTAAGCAATGGCGCACTTGAGCCTCGAGCTTGGGGCACTTAGCCTTCCAATGCCCGCCTCACCGCACTTGAAGCACTTGCCCTTCTCCTTGGCTTTTCAAGCATTGGTAGAGCCCTCAGATTACTCCCACTCTTTTCTTTAGCCTTAGCATCTCTTGAATTCCACTTTTCCTTTTCATCTTCGATAAAGCGTTGGTTTTCCTCGAGGTGCGTACTAAAGATCGTGCACCTTGCCCATTTTGTGTTCTTCCGTTACTAGATCCTCTTGCAATGAATCTAGAGTATAACTCTTATCATAAAGGACTGCTTTATAACGAAAGTCATCAAAAGTCTTGGGCAAAGTGTTGAGGATCATATCGATTCTGACTACGTCATCAATATATCCTCCAACCAACTCGAGCTCTCCGAAGAGATTGATCATTTGCTCTACATGGTCATGCACCGAATCGCTTTCCTTCATTGAACTTGACATTATTGATTTTGTCAAATTATGACAAGCGATTCTGTCCGACTCCTCATACGATTTCATAAGACTTAGCCATATCATGGCTGCATCTTCCATCTCTTGATGCTGGAGTTGCAGGGACTCGCACATGGTGACCAAAAGAAGGCACTTCGCCATTCTATTTGATTTGTCCCATTTCTCGTGCTCTCCTGCACTCCTCATCGAGAGATGAATCGCCTAGAGGCTTGGGACGGGGTGTAGTGAGTACAAATAGATTTTCTTCCGCAGAAGAACATTCTCAATGTTTCGGTTCCACTCGATAAAATTTGGACCGGATAAGGGATTTTGTGCGAGCATATTGATAATCGGTGTAAGAGACATATCTGAAAAGATAATGTAAACACATAAGCATACGATCGCACATAATTCGTAACAATAATATTGTAACCTTTTGATAAAACAATATTAATTGAAACCTCCAATCGCCCAAGGAATCCCACATGCAAGCCACGCGTGTGGACGTTTACACATGAACCCCTCGACCAGACTGAAATAAACCTTTTAGTCATTTAATTTCAATCCATGTCAACTTATCCTTATGACAAATGAAATTAATGATTGGACCTTACTAGACCACATCACTATCGCAAGAAGGGACTTCGTGGGAAGTTGTACTTGAGGTGATGTCTAAGCAATGACCACAATTTTAACAGCAGAAAATGAATTCTTAGAATTGGCATACTCACTCGGACCATACCGCTTCCAATTCAAATTCTTTTGTTATCTCCTTTTAAAACTATCTCTAGAGAACTTATGAAAATCGCACATGCAAGCCACGCGTGTGGACGTTTACACATGAAACTCCCACTTCTCAATAGATTTAAAAGGTTTTATTTAGAAATCTCATCTAACAAACTTATGATAAACAGTGCAAGCAAGCCACGCGTGTGGACGTTTACTCACAGTGCGTATCACTTTGTTTAGAGATCAAAAAGTGGAGGTCTTGACATTTTAATTTGAAAATTAATATGTCGGGTTTACTTGCTTAGTCTTTTGTTTCAAAAGGTTTGTCCATGCAGATCACGAAATCCTAGCATGCTTTTCTATAGAACTCAACATGTAAAACATGCTCGCAGAATTCTAAAATATGCTTGAAAACGCGATAAACCTAGCATGCTTACTATGCGCATCCAATCACGAAAACATATAATATGTTTGTCTACGTAATTTAAACATAAATAGCATGCTTCTGCATAATTTAAACATCTACGACATGTAATGAACGATTAAAAATAAAATAAAACGTTCATCGTGGCCCACTCGTGGAACCTGCACTTTCTTGCCTAATCTATTACATGGAGTTGCAAAGTACAGATCTTCATCAACTTCGAAAAACGGGCCTCACGTGCACGGGCATGGACCGGATTCATCAAAACTGGATTCGAGCCGAAAAATCGGGTTCGGGCTGGAAAAACGGGTCTGGGCCGGGTTTGGGCCGGGTCGGCCCAAGATGGGTCGGGCAGCGCTGGCAGCACGACCCATGCGCGCGCACTGAAGACATCGCCGCCGCGACGGCGCACGCATGCGCGACGCCTCGCCAAGCCGAGCGCCACACGCTCGCCGTGAGACGTCGCCGCCCAACCGCCGACCCTATCGAGTGCTCCCAGAAGCGTGGCCGCCGAGGTCGCCTGCGCGCGCGGCCTACCGAGGTCGCCGAGCGCTGCCGAGCTCGACTCGCCGAGGCGCGCGAGCCGCGATGCCGCCCGTTCCGCCGTGGCTGCCGAGGACGACCGCCGAGGTCGCCGAAGGCCGCCGAGCTCGACTCGCCGAGGCATGTCGAGCCGCGTCGCCCATTGCCGCCGAGGCTGCCGGGGACGACCCACCGAGGTCGCCGAGACCGCCGAGCTCGACTCGCCGAGGCATGTCGAGCCGCGCCGCCGTGCTGTGCCGAGGACGACCGCGCGCGACCCGCCGAGAACGCCCGAGCGCCCGGCGTGCGGCGTTGTCGGGCGGCTCGAGGTTTCTTCGCACACTCATCGACGCCGTGGCCGTGGCGGCATCTTGTCGGGCATCTGTGACGACCCGACTTCCCAAGGAAGTACGGATCATATGGATCGCCACCGTATGATAAAGCAATGAAATAAACATAGCTAATCAATGCAATTAACCACTTAACTACTCAATAACGCATAGACTAAAAAGGGATAGGCTATTCAATACCAACTCGAGTCACAGAAGGACTAGTCAAAAGGTTCGAGGTTCAAAAATAACCTAATCAGGGCACAATTCAAGGAACGAGGTACGACCTCAAGTTCAATACGGTATGAAAGCAGTTATAATCAAAACATTAAAATAATATCGAGTTAGGCAAAGAATAAACGTATGGACATGCATATGACGATGCATGCCCAAGGTTCTAGAAACCTTTCTAATAAAGCATCAAAACAATCGCTACTCGCACCACCGCACCCATCATCGATCTCGCTCAACCCGCACATCAAAACGAGATGCGTGGCTAAGTACAAAAGTACTCGATGGACTAATTCGAAAACATTTTCTTTATCAAAAGTTATTGAATCGCCCACAATAGCACATGAGGATTTTAGTTGAAAGACTCATGCCTATCAAACATTTTATCATTTTCCAAAAGTGTTCGGCCGAACTATTTTATCCATGTTGCTCCATATCTCATCATTCATTCATCATTCATCCGTTCATTCATTCGGCACTATGGGTGGCCACCTACACATAGTCGCCGTGACGATCGAGGTAGCTAACCTTAACACACAACTGCGTGTACACAATCCGAAAGTTAGTCATCAACTAAGTCGGATCCGATCGTTACCCTTTTTAACGTTGGTGGACCAACTCATTCTCATACCACGTTGGATATACCAACCTCAGATAGGATCACAACAAAACATAAATATTTGGCAGTCAATAACATTTCATGTGATAATATTTCATAAAGCTTTGTAAATCATGCTTTGAGTTATGCATAGCATTTTTGTTTCAAGAAAGCCCACCTGCTAATCCAAAGCTTAGTGGTTCTAAATGAGCAGGGGTGAGTATCTTTCCTCAAGAATCACGCCCGATCGAACCCTTCATAAGAAAATAGCCGTTTTAGGTTCTTTCTATCGATCGATGGTCGCTATAAATTACGACTTTAAAGTTCCCAATTAGGTTTCTTTATGATTTTATGTGATTGTTTTAAGATAATTTCTATTATCTTACATTCCCAATTCTCAAGCTATATTACCTCATCGCTCATAGGTGAACTTCAATTATGAATCACACATTCCGAGTCTATCCTCGACTCTTAACCTTAGTTTTATTATAACGTTATTACGTTATAGGTTGTCGGTAATCAAATTATGATTGGTAAATTAGGATATTCTCAAGCCACTAACTAGACTTAACAATTTTGGTTACGCCCTAGTAGGTTATGTCGACGACTTGTCAGATTAGCACGATAATTAAAGAGGAATATCGACTTACAATTCAAGTGGACATATGCTATCATGTAAGTAATTAGTACTTAAGAATAAATGAAGTACTTGGAATATTAACTCGGCTTTTGAGACATAAGGATCGACATCTTATGTTCGAATCGTTGCTTACACATTACGACATTGGTATTTAACTTAACTCACGGAGGTTACATATGTCGATAATCGTTATTCATTATCGAGTTGTGTTTACGCCCAACTAATATCGTATCGAGTTGTCGTTATTGAATATTAACGTTGTAGCTCGACTTTTGGTTTTTCTAACGTAGAACTCACGCTGAGTATCCTTTCATTAATAAAACCCTAATTTGTGTCTAACTTCGATTCTCGCTTATTCCGTCTTAAGTTATCGAAATTGGTCGATTTCTTTTCGATTCTCGCTCATATAGTATTATGTTGTTTACGTTTGGGGTTTTGGTTTGTCGGCTCAACATAAACATAAACATTCAACATCAACAAAACCATACACAACATAAACTATACTAAGCATTAGAAAACCCTAATTTCTAATGTAATACACAATCATTATGTAAGTGTGCATAAGTGTTCCATTCATTCACCCTAATCACAACCATTTATCCAAAGTTTCATATTACTATCATAACATCATTCATCATCAAAATTAAACCCATACTTAGCCATTCTATTACGTTTCGATAATTAGCAATTTATGTGCATCCAATAAATTCCAATAAAATCACATCATACTCCTATCATACTATAGGATTTAATTACAAACTCAAAATCATCATATAAATTTTTAAACCATAGTTTAAATTGCTTAAAGCTTTCGGTCATCATGTTTCTTTTTGCCTTAGTGTTCAATAAATCCCACAAAAATTATATCATGCTTATACTATGTACTAAACATGGAATATCACTACATATCATACATTAAAATTTTAAAATCATGCTTTTCATCCTAAAACTTTTCGTAATTCTAAGAACATACATATATATTTTCAATAATTTCCAATCTTGCACAACATGGTTATATATGAAATAAACATGTAATATTAACATTAAATATCAACTAATATTTATAATATGAACCAAATGATTGAATTCTTTTTGTCCTCACACATATTTTACATATGTGTTCAATAATTCCCAACAATGCATATTAGGTTCATATTATTTCTAAACATCATATATCCTATTATTTCCAACAAATAAAATCAAATAATGGCTTAAAAATACTTAAATATATTCTGCCCATTTTGAAAAAATAGAGTAGTGTTTCAAAATTTTCAAGATTAATGTATGATGTTCATATCATATATTAAACACTATATCTCAACTATTTCTCAACAAATAAAATCAAACAAATACAAGAAAAATCCAAAAATATTCTGAAAATTACCATATTTATTCTACATGCTTATAATACATTAGCAAGTAACAATATCAAATAACATTCACAAAATCATGCTTTAACATATTTAAAAATAAATAAAGCATAAATCAAAAAAATATAAACATGCTCCAAAAATTATGAAATTTTTACAGTAGCCTTAGAACATTATTCTAAGCATTTTTCATTCATGGATAAAGAGCATTTGAAGGCTCTAAAGTCACGAAAATAAATGGGGAGCAAACTAGGGTTTTTAAACCCTAAAATTCAAAATAAAATTCCTCTCCATTAGGATGGAAGAGGATGATGAATAATACCTTACTATGGTCTTAGAAGGATTATTTGAGAGTGGGAGAGGTTGGGAGGGAGGATTTAGTGTTGGGAGTTTGAAAAGTGTAGAGAAATTTGAAAAATGAGAGAAAATGTGAAAGAGTGAATGGGGTCTGGTCTTGAACGTCTCTATACTGTTAATACAGACCTAATGGCTGTCATTGCCCATTTTGGGGTGGTCTTGGTGGTAGTTGGGAGGTGGATTGGTCAAATTACCCGCTTTGGTATGTTATACCGACTCTTTAAGTTTTAACGCACTTTCGATCGATTTCGGAACCTTAAGGTTCTACCTTATTAAATAGCCTTTAAAAGACTTATTTTAATGTTCATAAAATTTCACGAAGTTCGACGTCGTCCGATAAGTCAATTCCGAGTTATCGCGGAAAAAGCTGTCACGATTAAAATATGCCCACTCAAAATTCTATTGAATTTTGAGCTTCCATAAATAATTTGAGTCTTATAAAGCATATTTTATTGATTTTGACCCTCGGTTCGAGTTTCGGTCGCTCGGATCAATTTAGGTTTTCCCAGATATTTTACCCTGCTGTTCGGTTAAGTTCTTCAGAATTCCTTAAATTGATTCTTATAATTTCTAAATTCATAATAGATTATTCCTTCATGATTTTGGTTGTTATCATCATTTATTACGATTAGCACGGACTGGAAGTTGTTCCGCTCAGAATAGTGTTTTAAGATCGACCGCAAGTATGCCCGAAAATTCTCATTCCTTGCATTCTCACATGTTTTCGTGTGAGGATTCTAAAATGAATCCTTCGTGGAGATTCATTCTCGATCTTTCATTCTATGTTCAAAGCTACTCGGAAAACCCTAATCCCAGAAGACTAGTTATCGAGTTTTGATTTCTTTAGTATTCGATCTCCTAATCGATTCTAATTCATTTCATTGGTTTCCTTAAACATAATTAAGGTCTAAGAACCACAACTAAGTGATTCAAACATCACTAATAAAAGTTTTAAATTTTTCGGTTATTACATACCATCCCCTTAAAATAAATTTAGTCCTAAATTTGCTAGCACTTGAAAAGATCCGAAATTTCTCCTTCATAGCTGATTCCAGCTCCCGTGTTGCTTCTTCTTGACCATGGTGTCGCCATAGAACCTTCACCAACGGTATCTCTTTGTTCCTTAGCTTTTGGAGACGTCGGCCTAAAATTTTCGTAGTAGTTCTCGTAACTCATATTGTCATCGAGGACAATATCGGTCGGTGGTATCACATGGTGGGGTCATGTATGTACTTCCGTAGTTGTGAAACATGGAACACATTGTGCACGTTTCCAAAACTTGGCGGCAATGCAAGTCCATGCATGCATTGGTCCTATTCTCGAATTTCATAGGGTCCTATGAAACGTGGTCGCAACTTCCTTTGATTCGAATCTCACGCCCCTTTAGATGGAGAAATTTTCAAGAAGACCTTGTCTCCTCTTCAAAATGTAGCTCAGGTGACGCTTGTTTCGTCGACGACTTCTGTCGGGCCCCTGGGCCTCCTTGATCCGTTGGCGGTTCTATCGCACGATCTCAATCATTTCTCCCACGTAGTCGGTCCTAACACTCTTCTTTCTCCCACTTCATCCCGGTAAAGTGGTGACCGACATTTCCTTCCGAAAGCGCTTCGTGACGGGCCATTCAATAGTCGCTTGGTAGGCGTTATTGTAGGCGAATTCCACAGTGGTAACACTTGTTCCCAACTTTCTCTCTATCGAGGACAACGGTCCTCGAGATGTCTTCCAACGTTTGAATGGTCCTCTCGGACTGTCCGTCCGTCTGCGGATGGAAGCAGCATCGAAATGTAGTCATGTCCCAGCCTTTTGTAAACTCATCTAGAATCGGACGTAAATTTGAATCTCTATCAGACGTGATAGTCTTTGGAACTCCATGTAGACGGATAACTTCTCGAACGTACAACTGTGCTAGTCTGTCTGACCCATGTGTTATTGGAATGGGTAGGAAATGCGCGCTCTTGGTCAGTCGATCAATGATGACCCAAATAGCGGTATTCCCCTTTTGTGATTTGGGTAGCCCGGTAACAAAGTCCATGGCTATATCATCCCATTTCCATTCCGGTATGTCTAGCGGTTGTAAGGTTCCATACGGTCGTTGGTGGAGTGCTTTCACTTGTTGGCACGTCAAACATCGTTCCACAAATGAAGCCACATCTCGCTTCATTCCATCCCACCAAAATTTCTCCTTGAGGTCTTGGTACATTTGGTCTTTGCCGGTGTCTTGGTATAAGAAGTCTCATGGGCTTCCTTCAAGATTTCACTCGAAGTTCTTGGTCTTCGAACGCACACTCTCCCGTCATACAACAAAACATTATCTGTTGCTTCAGAAATTCTTGTGGTTATTGTCCTTAATCTTAGCTCGATTTCCTCTAGCTTCTTGCTCTTCCTCCGAGCTTCTAAGATTCGAGACTCTTAAGTCGGGATTGCAATCAATGTTGCAATCTGACCTCTATCGTCGAGAGGCGGGTCACGACTCGATGTTCATCCTCTGAAATTCTTTTATAAGTATTTCCTCATGACCGAGGAGACATCCCAAACTAGGATGGGATTTGCGACTCAAGGCATCGGCCACAACATTAGCCTTGCACGGGTGGTAATTGATACCACGTCGTAATCTTTCACTAGCTCTAACCATCTACCGCCTCATGATAAGATCTTTACGCTCAAAGAAATATTTCAAGCTCTTATGGTCGATATGGATCTCACATCTAACTCCATAAATGTGATGCCTCCATATTTTTAAGGCATGTCGACCGCTAATTCCGGTCGTGCGTGAGGATAGTTCAACTCATGTAGGCGTAATTGCCTTCAAGCGTAAGCAATAACCTTACCTTCTTGCATTAGTACACAACCTTGTCCATTCTTTGAAGCATCCGTGTAGATTGTGTATTCTTTATCCGCCTCGGTGCATCGCTAGTACAGTCTTGTCGTCGATAACTCCTTGGTCTCGGAAACTAGCCTCACACTCGGCGGTCGGTGTACTTGATTCCTTTCCTCAACAGTTGGGTCATGGGTGGGCTATCGTTGAGAATCCTTGATAAATCTTCGATAGTAGCCGGCCGGTCCTAAAAACTCAAATTTCATTCGGGTTCTTTGGTGACTCCCATTCTCGAATCATATCGATCTTTGAGGGTCTACTTTGATTCCCACGTGTCACACCGACCATAATCAAGTAATTAGGCCATGACTTAGCGGTGGCGTGAGTTAAGAAAGAACTTCGATAATCGATAACAACAATTTCAATGAATATATTTATCAAAACAATTTATGACATCAATTTTCATCAATAAGGAATCAAACATTTATGGTTCAAAGAAATGAAATGAAGTTTTACAAAGGTTGACTTTAAGTTTTCAAATTACAATGAAGAATCGGTATAAAGAACTATTATCCGAATGTGCATTCTCAAGCATGCTTCAAAATGATAAAAATTTTCGATGTTTCAAAGCATGGTTCGACAATGTTTCAAACATTTTATACATCATATTGGATTCAACGAAAACAATTACGAACTTTCGAGTAAATCCTTGTTCACGAGCATTTCAATGAATCCATGTTTTGAGAATCAAGTCGACATAATAACAATGCCGAGATCACAATGTCGAATAAGACTATCATCAATATTTAATCCATTCGCAAAACAAAACATAGCAACAAGTGAAGGCCAAAGTTCGCAACGAGAAGGGTGGTTGAGAATTATGTATGATGACATAAAACTCAGTGGCAACGAAACATAATAACTTCAAATGAATTTTATCAGCGAATAAGCATTTTCATCATGAGTTAAATAATTAGAAAGCTCGCTTCGCGACATTCGATTCAAAGATCCTCTCGAGTTCAACTGCGTTTAGAAATACATGCGGCGTGAGTACAAAATGCACTCGATGGGTATCGTGAAAACATTAAAACATTGCCCTTAGGGCTATATGATTGACTTGCCATAACATTTGCAATGCACAAGAGTTAGTGAAATAATGCATGCATGCTTTTCATAAATAAACACTTACTTGCTTTCATTTCATAGCATCATCATAAAGTATGCATATGCATGTTCTCATATCGGCCGATAACTTTCTTCCCATATCACGGATTCTTTCTATGTGTTGAGAAGTAGGCTCCTTCTCAAACACGCTATGACCGAGGGGTCGCTATCAAACGTCGGTAAATCTCAAACACCATAACATACCGTGTTGATGGACCGAAGGTACCATGCCACGACCATACTCTTTATCATTTCTTTCTTTTCTTTCTTTCATTTTCGTGGATAGGTAATGCATCATGCTCATGTTCATGCTCAAAAGCAAGTCGTTTAACTTTGAAACATTGCTCATAATGCGATTCATTTCATTTGAAAACATAAAAGCATAAGCATATCATATTGGAAAATATTTATACCCACACGGAGACAGGTCCCTCGACGATCGTAGTTTTGTCTTTCATATCTTTCTTCTTCTTCTTGGTCCTTTAATCGACATAAAAGCGTATAAGCTATCGAGAACCAAACACGAAATAATTTATCTTAGTCGTCGCACACGACTATATCTTCTCGATATCAAGACACTATGGTCGATAATACTTGGGTCGTTCATCATACAATATCTTATACAAACAAATTCTAATGAATTTTCGGTAGATAACGTTTATAAAGCATCGCCATTTCAATATCAAATCAACCAATTTATCCTAAACTCCACAAAATCCTCAACATTTGTCTAAATGAGTATATTAAACTCAGCAACAACCTTAAACTATCTCGTCTTATCAAAAAAAACCAACGTCCCTTAAGACATAACCTATGTCCAGGCGTCAAAATTTACGAGACATCATCTAACACCAAAAACCTCTATACATGCTCAACTATCATTAGATATCATCAATCCATCATCAAAACATAAAGACCAAAGCTTTAGCATTGAAAACAAATTTTCGTAAGAAACTAAAATTTTACGTTTTGAATCGTCGTTGAAAAAACCGAATAAATCATTTTAAGCTTTATTCATATCATAGAATCCAAATATGAAGTCAAAATGATCAAATAAAATCAAAAATCCAACATTACAAAGGCTAGGGTTTTCGGCCATTTAGGGCTTTCAACATAGGTTCAATTTCAAACATTTTTCTTGTTCAAAACACGTTTATATCAATCCAACGATACATATATGACGCTAAATCAAGCATATAAACAACATAAATTCAAGAACATATACTCCATAGTTTTCAAAAATTACAAGAATTCAAAGAATGAACATATGCTCCAAATTTCAACGTTAAACGACTTATCGGCGATAAATCGAACATAGAATCAAGAATTAATCAAATAACAACATGTCCTTCATAATTTCTCCAACATGACCGAAAATTTAACATGATCATAAGTTCATGTTTTTCAAATTTTCAAACCATAAATGTGTTCTAGAGATTGAGATATACCTTAATTCGAAGACGGATTGAAAATCCAACAGTTAGATCTTTGGAAATTTGAACATGAAATTTTCGAAAATTAGTGTGTGAAAGTGTGTGTTTTGGGCGTGAATTTGGAAGGAGAAAGGAAGATGAATAGTAGTTTTCCAAAGTCTTTGTATGTAATTAATGGAATTAGTTACAAATTTCTATTTTCTTTTTCTTTTCTTTAATATAATAAATATTCATCAAAATTCTAGAGAATTCTCTAATTCTAGAAATTCCTTTTCTTTCCATTTTCATTTTATTTAATACATGATGAATAATCATATATCTAGAAATTTCTCATTCTTTCTTGCTAATTTTATACTAACATTACAAATACATACTATTAATCCATACCGTCCGATTTCAAACTCAATTTATAATAAAATGTTCTTTGCTTGAAATTCTCTTTTAAATATATTATATACATCAAACCTTGATTATAAAAATGTTTTGTCCTTCAAAACCATTTTAAACATTCAAATTGACGATTAGGGTTTAATCGGCAAATACCGATGTTCTCCATTTTATGAAATCAAGACTCGATTGAGCATGTATTTATCATCTCAAGACTCTTGAAATCTAGGTCTTCTTATTCTAAATAATACCTAAGGATCTTATTTGATTCTATCTCGAATCGATTTGAATAAATCTCAAATTCTATTTTTATCGACGAAGCTTAATATAAAAGCTTCTAGCTTAAACAACTCTTTCTTAAGGATGCAATGCCCTTCTAATAAGCTCTTAATCAAGAGTTAATCTACTTCTGAGGAATGCGGGTATTACACCTCGGCGGACACAATGAGACCCAAAATGTCACTTGCCTAACCAAAACTCACACTTGCTAAACTTGGCGAAGAGTTGCTCTTGCCTCAGCGTTTGTATACAGTTCTCAAGTGCTCTTTGTGTTCTTGGTTATTCTTAGAGTATATTAGGATATCGCCTATGAACACTAGGACGAATTTGTCTAAGTATGGGTGGAACACCACATTCATAATATCCATAAATCTTTGGGGCATTTGTAAGTCCAAAGGGCATCACGATGAATTCGAAATGACCATACCTTGTCACGAAAAGCCGTTTTGGTACATCCTCCGATCTAATCCTCAATTGGTGATATCCCGACTTTAGATCTATCTTTGAAAAGACTCGCTCCTTTAAGTTGATCAAGCAGATCGTCGATTCGGGACAAGGATACTTATTCTTAAGAGTTATCTTGTTTAACTCCCGATAGTCTATGCACATCCTCGATGTACCATCCTTCTTTACACGAAAAGGACAGTGCTCCCATGGAGACACTTGGGTCTAATGAGTCCTAGCTCGAAGAGTTCTTGCAGATTGGATCTTCAATTCCTCAAGCTCGCTTTGGTGCCATCCGGTATGGAGCTTTTGACACCGGGCGTAACACGGTTCGAGGTCGATCGTGAACTCGATCCGTCGGTTTGGCGGTAATCCGGTAGTTCATCGGAAACACATCGGGATACTCCTTCACGATCGGGACGTCTTCATCCTCCTCTCATTTCGATCTTCTTCTTGGAGGTAAGCGAGGTAGGCATGGTTCTCGGTCTTGTTCAAGAGCGTCCTTACTTGCGGTGCGAATATAATTGGAACTCTCCTCCCATGTTGATCCCGTGAAAGTCGGTAGATTCCTCTCTGGGGTGTTGGAAAGAAATTTTTCTTTCATTACACAGGATGGTCGCATTATGTTCGGTTAACCAATCCATTCCTAGGATTATGTCAACATCTGTCATAGGTATGACGTGAAGGATATCTGTCATGACCTTAAGTGAGCCTAGTCCAAGTTCTAGGTTCGAGCATATGTGGGTCACCGTTCTTATGCCTCCTACTAGAGAAGATATTCTCATAATTTGTTCAGCGCGTTTAGGATCTAATCCTAAGTTCTCACGCATGCTTGACAATAAAAGAATGCGAGGCGCGGTGTCAAGCGATGAGGATAACAGGTAATTGGATGAGTATTCCCATACCTGCCAAGTTTCATTGGTTCCTTGGCAGCTCCTGCGGGAACTCCCTTTCCTGGTTGAGGGCGTAGGTCCTCGCTTGCTGGGGCGGCTGTTGTTGCTGATAATGTTGTTGTGGTTGTTGCGGTTGCTGTTGTTGTTGTTGTTGTTGTTGTTTTACTGTTGTTGTTGTTTTTGTTGTTGGGGCTGGCGGTATTGCTGCTGCGGTTGTCGCCATTGTTGTCGTCGTTGCCGCCGTGGTTGATATGGTCGTTGATTCGGCTGATACTACTGAATCGGGGGCTGTTGCTGGAACGGTTGAGCTTGGATAGCTCGGATCGGCTGGACTTGATTGGGCACATAGAGGCGGCCATTTCTCCTTGGCGTATCCTGTAAGGCGATCTCAAGTAGTGGCCTTCGCCACACTCAAGCATCCGTCATTTGTAAATCGCATGCCCATTGTGACTCCTATGGCATCCGGGGCATCTGGGAGCCTCACAAATTTCTAGTTTCTCCGCCGGTGCGGGTACCATGGGCGTCCATTTCCTTGCCGTGCCGGATGGCACGTTGTTCCTCGCCATGGCCTCCAGTCGGCCGGGCGGTGTTGGATCCTTGACTTTGGTGGGGTCCTTCCCACTTTCTCTTTCCACGATCTCCTTGGTGATTCGGGGATGACAATGACAATCTGTCCTCGGGCATAGCGGCCTCGATATCGATGCCCGACTAAGGGCCTCACGGTAAGTCGGTTATGTGACCACTAGCGACACCGATTTAATGGCGAGTCCCGCCTGAAAATTCTCGATCCTCTTCTCGTCGGTGTCGATCAACTGAGGTGCATACCGCGACATTTCGCAGAATGCACGGTCATAATCTGTGACCGTGGTCTTTCCTGGCGGGGTTGTAAACTCATGCTCCTTCCTCTTCCGGTAACTCTTAGGAATGTACTTCTCGTACACCTCCTCCTTAAATTCCTCCCAGGAGAAATTTTCCAGCTCCTCCTCAGATAGAGTCTTTCTCTTCGCCTCCCACCAGAAGTCGGCGGCACCAGTCATCTGGAAAGCAACGCATGACAAGCGTTCTTGAGAGGTGCAGTGAAGGAAGTTAAAGATTCGCTCCGGTAGCGAATCAAAGTTCAGCATCCACGGGATTCCCAGTCCCGTTGAAAGTGGGCGGGTTCTGTCTGAGGAATAGTTCCTCAATCCATCTTGCCGGTGGTGGTGGTGGAGGGGTGTCATCTCTTTCGGGTGTTACCTCACGGTTTCTTCTTCTCGGTGGCATTCTATCTTTCATAAATATACGTAATCAGATATCTTCTTATACCATCCGTCAGGATCATAGATATCTTAGCACGGTATGTATATATAATCATAAACATAAATCTAGCACATCATCGAACACCATATATCACAACCTCAAAAACCAAAGCTCTCGGGGAGCTATCATCATATCAAATCAAATGTCTATACGAGGACTTTCATCATCACTTTTACGATCCACAAAAGGCCAGGTACGGAGTATGATACTCCGAAAATTAATATCAGCATCACTCAGTGTACCTAGTCACGGTGCGTATAAAATCTAAATGCTACCGTGGTCATCAAAATAAGGGTTCATATCGGGACGACCTATCGTTTCCAAGACGCATCGAAACATATACAAAGTATATAGACAAAACACTATCTAGTCCTAAGAACTAGATCCATAATCGCCTTGAGTGTAAAATAGGGCTCAGCGTGTTGGATTGAGCTGGAAGTATGGGTACTATCAACCTCCTCCATATCATCGTCGTGAGTGGTCCTCCTTAGGATCCTCCTCCAGGTCAATTTTCTTCTTGGATCCTCCTCCTCAACCTCTCGCATCCGTGGGAGTCACGGTCTCGGATTCTAATGACTCTAGCTTCTTCCCGCCTAGGTCTCGGCGGATCTCACCATGATCTCCTCATAAGCGGTGGTGGAAATGGAGAAGCGATAAGGCGGGCACATGTTTTCTCTCGGGCGTATGCGGTTAGGCCACATGAATCGTCAATCTCTACATTATCGTGGTACGTAGATCCGTGTGGGTGTGGCGGCGGCGGTAGAGATGGAAGTTGGCATGGAATGATTTGCGGCGATGGTGCAGGCGGGCAATGGCGGGCTCGAATTCTATTGGTGGTAGGACTAAATGTGAACTATCGAGGATGGGAAGGTCCACCTTGAACATGTTCTCGCCACGGCCAGCAAGAATTATGTTCCATCGATGCAAACGAGACACCTCGGGTGAAGCCACTCGGGAATCTCATTACGCTAGGTGTACACCGCTCGGGAGATATGGTCCACGGTGTAGCTCGTATATCATGAATATGTAGTTAAGGGGACTGACAAAACGGGGCAAGTCCGCCTCAAGATCGAAGCTCTCTCGGCGATGATAGATGTAATCTGCCGATATCTCACGGGCATATCCCCAGCAATCGGATGGCGTCTTGCGATCGATCAAGCACACCGTCATAATGTGATGTACCACGGGCATGTGCAGAGCCCATAGCGTACAAAATGAGTGGGAACTCGCCGATGTCTTTTACTCGGTACATCCGGTCGGAGCGGTAGGAGTGTACCACCTCCCCGGTGTGACTCTAGAAGATAAAGAGAGCCTAGTCGTAAAACCGTCCGAACCATCTTATATTCCTAAGTTCTTATGAAACTACTTTCATGGTTTGGTCTTTGGGAAGAGGCGCATGGTTCCTTAGGATGACCAAGCGTTCGATGCCTAGCATTCGGGTAAAGGCTAAGTGATCACCCGTCTTATCGGGTCTGGATTCCTTACTTCTACTCACGTTATAGTATCACATCATATCCGTTCTCATTATGCACTTACGATTCATCATTTCTTTTTATACCTTCATAACGTTATACTTTTATTCTTTTCACTTATGCCACGATAGAGGCAACACGCGCGGTGTTCGGAATTCCTTCACGTAGAGAGGTTGGGACCCGTAACAGTGCGAACCTCCAGTTAAGCAATCGCTTCATCATCGTAGACTCGTCGCGTTCTCATCATCGAATCCGTTCGGATTGTGATTCCTAAGATTTCTATGTTCTCGTTCCTTCTTAGTATTTCGTTCAATTGGGGATGCTTATGTTCTCATACTAAGTTCGGCGCAAAAGGGATCATGCGTCTTAAGAGTCTATGTTCTCATGGGGAAACATACTCATTTACATCATGCTCAGATACAACAAGATAAACAAGATCGCGACACATTGTGCGATAATAAACATTCTCATTTACTCATTTACCAAGTTCCTAAACCTTGTAACTTTCTTTCAAACTAATGACCAATCAATTGAAACAACTTTTCAATTTCAAAATTTCCACTTTCAAAATATTTTTCAACTTCCCAACAAGACAATATTGAAATTCAATTCACATTTCATATACTTCCATCATTTCAAAACAACTTTTAGTTGAGATAGTCACCTTCTTCCTCGTTGAGCAAGGCGGCGATGGAGTGCGGTGCGATGTGATCAAACACAAATAATTTCTAGACTCGACTTTCAACTTAGGATTCGAGGAAAGGGTTTCTAGGGTTCAGAGCGAACAAGAGCTCGATACCACTTTATGACGACCGACTTCCCCAGGAAATGCGGATCATATGGATCATCACCGGTATGATAAAGCGGCGGATATAAACACAACTAATCAATGCAATTAACCACTTAACTACTCGATACGCATAGACTAAAAAGGGATAGGATATTAAATACCAACTCGAGTCACAGAAGGACTAGTCAAAAGGTTCGAGGTTCAAAAATAACCTAATCATGGCACAATTTAAGGGCAGTGCGATCTCAAGTTCAATACGGTATGAAAGCGTTATAATCAAAACATCAAAATAATATCGAGTTAGGCGGCAAATAAGCGTGTGGACATGCATATGACGATGCATGCCCAAGGTTCTAGAAACCTTTCTAATAAAGCATCAAAACAATCGCTACTCGCACCACCCGCACCCATCATCGATCCTTGCTCAACCTGCACATCAAAAACAAGATGCAGGGCTAAGTACAAAAGTACTCAGTGGACTCATTGCCGAAAACATTTTCTTTATCAAAAGTTATTGAACTGCCCACAATAGCACATGAGGATTTTAGTTGAAAGACTCATGCCTATCAAACATTTTATCATTTTCCAAAAGTGTTCGGCCGAACTATTTTATCCATGTTGCTCCATATCTGATCATTCATTCATCATTCATTCGTTCATTCATTCGCGCACTATGGAGATGGCCACCTACACATAGTCGCCGTGACCGGTCGAGGTAGCTAACCTTAACACACAGTCACACGTGTACACAATCCGAGTTAGTCATCAACTAAGTCGGATCCGATCGATACCCTTTTTAACGTTGGTGGACCAACTCATTCTCATACCACGTTGGATATACCAACCTCGGATAGGATCACAACAAAACATAAATATTTGGCGATCGATAACATTTCATGTGATAATATTTCATAAAGCTTTGTAAATCATGCTTTGAGTTATGCATAGCATTTTGTTTCAAGAAAGCCCACCGCTAATCCAAAGCTTAGTGGTTCTAAATGAGGCGGTGAGTATCCTTTCCGGCAACTCACGCCCGATCAAACCCTTCATAAGAAAATAGCCGTTCTTAGGTTCTTTCTATCGATCGATGGTCGCTTATAAATTACGACTTTAAAGTTCCCAATTAGGGTTTCTTTATGATTTTATGTGATTGTTTTAAGATAATTTCTATTATCTTACATTCCCAATTCTCAAGCTATATTACCTCATCGTTCATAGGTGAACTTCAATTATGAATCACACATTCCGAGTCTATCCTTGACTCTTAACCTTAGTTTTATTATAACGTTATTACGTTATAGGTTGTCTGTAATCAAATTATGATTGGTAAATTAGGATATTCTCAAGCCACTAACTAGACTTAACAATTTTGGTTACGTCCTAGTAGGTTATGCTTGACGACTTGTAGTATTAGCATGATAATTAAAGAGAAATATTGACTTACAATTAGTGGACATATGCTATCATGTAAGTAATTAGTACTTAAGAATAAATGAAGTACTTGGGAATATTAACTCGACTTTTGAGACATAAGGATCGACATCTTATGTTCGAATCGTTGCTTTACATTACGACATTGTGTATTTAACTTAACTCACGGAGGTTACATATGTCGTATAATCGTTATTCATTATCGAGTTGTGTTTACGCCCAACTAATATCGTATTGAGTTGTCGTTATTGAATATTAACGTTGTAGCTCGACTTTGGTTTTTCTAACGTAGGAACTCACGTTGAGTATCCTTTCATTAATAAAACCCTAATTTGTGTCTAACTTGATTCTCGTTTATTAGTCTTAAGTTATCGAAATTGGTCGATTTCTTTGGATTCTCGTTCATATAGTATTATGTTGTTTACGTTCGGGTTTTGGTTTGTCGGTTCAACATAAACATAAACATTCAACATCAACAAAACCATACACAACATAAACTATACTAAGCAATTAGAAAACCCTAATTTCTAATGTAATACACAATCATTGTGTAAGTGTGCATAAGTGTTCCATTCATTCACCCTAATCACAACCATTTATCCAAAGTTTCATATTACTATCATAGCATCATTCATCATCAAAATTAAACCCATACTTAGCCATTCTATTACGTTTTCGATAATTAGCAATAATTAGTATGTGCATCGATAAATTCAATAAAATCACATCATACTCCTATCATACTATAAGATTTAATTACCAACTCAAAATCATCATATAAATTTTAAACCATAGTTTAAATTGCTTAAAGCTTTCGGTCATCATGTTTCTTTTTGCCTTAGTGTTCAATAAATCCCACAAAATTATATCATGCTTATACTATGTACTAAACATGGAATATCACTACATATCATACATTAAAATTTTAAAATCATGCTTTTCATCCTAAAACTTTTCGGTAATTCTAAGAACATACATATATATTTTCAATAATTTCCAATCTTGAACAACATGGTTATATATGAAATAAACATGTAATATTAACATTAAATATCAAATAATATTTATAATATGAACCAAATGCTTGGAATTCTTTTGTCCTCACATATATTTTACATATGTGTTCAATAATTCCCAACAATGCATATTAGGTTCATATTATTTCTAAACATCATATATCCTATTATTTCCAACAAATAAAATCAAATAATGGCTTAAAAATACTTAAATATATTCTGCCCATTTTGAAAAAATAGGAGTAGTGTTTCAAAATTTTCAAGATTAATGTATGATGTTCATATCATATATTAAACACTATATCTCAACTATTTCACAACAAATAAAATCAAACAAATACAAGAAAAATCCAAAAATATTCTGAAAATTACCATATTTATTCTACATGCTTATAATACATTAGCAAGTAACAATATCAAATAACATTCACAAAATCATGCTTTAACATATTTAAAAATAAATAAAGCATAAATCAAAAAAATATAAACATGCTCCAAAAATTATGAAATTTTTACAGTAGCCTTAGAACATTATTCTAAGCATTTTGTATTCATGGCTCAAGAGCATTTGAAGTCTCTAAAGTTACGAAAATAAATGGGGAGCAAACTAGGGTTTTTAAAACCAAATATTCAAAATAAAATTTCCACTCCATTAGGATGGAAGAGGATGATGAATAATACCTTAATATGGTCTTATAAGGATTATTTGAGTGTGGGAGAGGTTGGGGAGGGAGGATTTAGTGTTGGGAGTTTGAAAAGTGTAGAGAGAAATTTGAAAAATGAGAGAAAATATGAAAGAGTGAATGAGGTCTGGTCTTGAACGTCTCTCTACTGTTATTACAGACCTAATGGCTGTCATTGCCCATTTTGGGGTGGTCTTGGTGGTAGTTGGGAGGTGGATTGGTCAAATTACCCGTTTGGTATGTTATCTGACTCTTTAAGTTTTAACGCACTTCGATCGATTTCTGGAACCTTAAGGTTCTACCTTATTAAATAGCCTTTAAAGACTTATTTTAATGTTCATAAAATTTCACAAAGTTCGGACGTCGTCCGATAATAAGTCGATCAGAGTTATCGCGGAAAAAGCGGCATTCGGCGATTAAAATATGCCCACTCAAAATTCTATTGAATTTTGAGCTTTCATAAATAATTTGAGTCTTATAAAGAATATTTTATTGATTTTGACCCTCGGTTCGAGTTTGGTCGTTCGAGATCAATTTAGGGTTTTCGGTATATTTTACCCGGCGTTCGGTTAAATTCTTGAGAATTCCTTGTAAATTGATTCTTATAATTTCTAAATTCATAATAGATTATTTCTTCATGATTTTGGTTGTTATCATCATTTATTACGATTAGCACGGATTTGGAAGTTGTTAGGCTCGTAAATAGTGTTTTAGACCGGCCAAGGCAAGTATGCCCGAAAATTCTCATTCCTTGCATTCTCACATGTTTTCGTGTGAGGATTCTAAAATGAAATCAGTTCGTGGAGATTCATTCTCGATCTTTCATTCTATGTTCAGGCTACTCGAAAACCCTAATCCGGTGGGCTAGTTATCGATTTTGATTTCTTTAGTATTCGATCTCGAATCGATTCTAATCGTTTCATTGGTTTCCTTAAACATAATTAAGGTCTAAGAACCACAACTAAGTGATTCAAACATCACTAATAAAAGTTTTAAATTTTTGGGTTATTACACATCCGCATAAAAACGGCAAGACTGCGCCCGCGACAGCTGCTGCGCGCCACGCATGACCCCGTCCGCCCGCACGCCCCTGTCCGCCGAGCTGTCGAGAAAAACACGCACACGCTGGGCGGCGTGACTGCGAGCGCCGCGCACGCTCAGCGTGCCGTCGCCCGCACGCCGTCCGGCCGTGCGCCCAGTTTTTCCGACGTACCTTCGTCGTCTCGTTCTTCGTGCTTTCATCTTCGTTCTTCTTTTACAGATAAGATTTACAGAAAAATAAATCTAATCTAACCACGGATTTTCTCGTGGTGAAAAACAAAATTCGACAAAAAATAAAACGAGCCACGATGAACGACAGATCCAACAATTAATATATATTGCGCACGTAATAATCAAACGTGAATTAATCCAGCGAGGCGAATCGACGATCGGGCTCGATACCATTGTAGGAAATCTTATTTTGACCTCTCCCAGGATCTATCTTGGATGTTTAATTCACCATACATTGA
This sequence comes from Salvia rosmarinus, assembly GCA_036937905.1. Classification (NCBI taxonomy): domain Eukaryota; kingdom Viridiplantae; phylum Streptophyta; class Magnoliopsida; order Lamiales; family Lamiaceae; genus Salvia; species Salvia rosmarinus. The sequence continues at coordinate 26,506,107 of CM072814.1, read as the reverse complement.
TTATATACCCAGCATGCGTCTATATAATTAATTGCAACACGTAGGGTTTTCTAGTGTTTACCTTTGAATCGCCGGCGGAATGGGATGAGCGGATCGAGACTCGTGCTTTGATCTTACGGATTGTATCCGGTTGCCCAATCTCAATATCGGTGAGGATAAGCTATGGAGAATGCTACGTAAAATCATCCTAATCCTATCCCCAATTTTCGAGAATCCTCTCCTAAATGCTATAGGAGATGCACGAAAATAATGCTAGGTTAAAAGTGAGGATTAGCCTTGATCTTATCTCTTACCTTATATTTATAATGCATTACCATAATCCCATTAGGAAAGGATCCATGCATATCCCATAAATATAATAATATCCTTATGGATAAAGAGTATCAAATCCTTGCCTTAGAGAGATAGGGGGCCCCGATTTTCATGTGGCTACGGGCCTGGATGGGCCAGCCCAGGGATCAAATGCAAGGAATAAAGATAGGCCTCAAATAAATTAATTATCTTATGTTCACCTGAACATAAATTAATTTATAAACATTAATTCATGCCACTAGAGAATAAATCTTAAATAAGCGATTTACACGTTTATAATTGATATTTGAAGATGAGTTTAGCTTCGTTTAATAATGCGTTTATGTATCGATTCTTAATGTTTTATCTATTTCTAGAAGATCTTGCTCTTGGGTGTTCGCTTTGACGTTTGTAGGTTTATATGTTGATAATCGAAGCAAGCGGCCTTGCGAGCAAATGAGCAATCTGTGCGGTTTCTAGCGACCAGCCTGGCGGTCGCTAGGCTGTCGCGAGCAAACCGGCGGCGCCCGGAGGAGTAGTGACGAGAGCCGTGCGAGCAAGACATGCGCCGAGAACTCTTTGGGCGATTTCTCGCGACTGTTGAGTGCTAGCGACCGCTGAGTCGGGTCGCGAGTACCATCTTGGCGAAAGAAGGAGGCAAGCGGCGAAGAATGCGTGAGACATACTTAGCGACCGCCTAGCTATCGCGAAGGGTGGTCGCGAACGCGCAGCGCAGGCGCAACAAGGTTTCACTTTTCTATAAATAGGAAAGCCCCTTGCATGAGAGACCCATTCGCCCAGAGCTCTTTTACTCGCAGTTTTCCTCAATTTTATCTTTGTTTTAGCTTTAGTTTAGTTCTAGATTCAATTCTTGCATTGTTCTTGTTTAGTTTTCAATTCGTTATCGATCGAACGTTTGTCCGATCGCTTTCGATGTTTTCCGTTCTTTCGTTTGGGATTGGATTCAAGACCAACCATTGTTCATCAACGCTTCATCACGGGTTTATATATTTAATTTCCGTTTTATGGTTAAATCGTATTTTATTCCGTTTATTATATCAGCTAGATTTAGTTCTAATCTAGGGTTTGCATGATTTGATCCTATATGTTGTGATTCCTCGCTATTGTTTTTACCTTCGAGCATTGATTCATGATTCATGGTGCTTATTTATATGTGTTGATTTCGATCAATCTTGATGTATATCTAGTTGCCGATTAATAGCGACGTATTAATTATCAATCGATCTTGAATGCATGATACGAATAAGCCTTCGAGTCGAATGGCGAGATAGGACATTCGTAGGAACCATATTCTTAGTGATCCATTTGAGTTGCTTATTTTCCTCTAGAGCGAATCGTGATAGGGAAAATTAGTAATCAAGCTTCTTTGCAATTGTCGTGGCGAAGTTGTTGGTTATATATGTGATCTTCCGTCTTATGCGGATTAAAGCGGTTAATAATAAGCGGGATAAACATCGTTGTGGATAGGATTGGTGCATCCCTAGGGTTAGTCTTTCTTCATAGTTATCTTCCGTGAGTTTATTTCTTTATTTTATATTTACGCTTGGTTACCTTTGCTTTGGATTAATTTCCAAGCCTTAAACCTTCAACCCTTTTTACGTGCGGATAATGATGAATTATCGTTGAGCTAGCTTCTATGTTTTCGTGATACAATCTCGTGGATGCGATGCTTGACACCCTATACTTACACCTTTCGTGTTAGAAAGTGAGTTGAGCTAGCTTATTTTTGGTGATACAATCTGCGTGGATATGCTTAAACACACTATGCTTTGCACCTTTTCGTGTTGAAAGTGGCGATCAAATTTTGGCGCGTTGAACCGCGGCAAAATTTGATGGCTCACTTTTCAACACGAAAGGCGTAATATAGGTGGCCAATATCGATCCACAGAGATTGTATCACGAAAACATAAAGCTAGCTCAACAATAATTCATCATTATCGAGCATGTAAAAAGGTTGAAGGTTTAAGGCGGAAATTAATCCAAAGCAAAGGTAACCAAGCGTAAAATAAAATAAAGCAATAAACTCACCAAGATAACTATGAAGAAAGACTAACCCTAGGGATGCACCAATCCTATCCACAACGATGTTTATCCCGCTATTATTAACCGGTTTAATCCGAACTCAAGATCACATATATAACCAACAACTTCGCCATTTATGCGGCGATTGATTACTAATTTTCCTATCGCGATTACGTCTGAAAATAAGCAACTTCAAATGGATCACTAAGAATATGCTTCTACGAATGTCTATCTCGCCGACTCGCGCTTATTCATCATGCATTCAAGATCGATGACAATTAATACAGTTACGTCATTAATCGGCAACTAGATATGCATCAAGATTGATCAAATCAACACATATAAATAAGCACCATGAATCATGAATCAATGCCTCGAAGGTAAAAACAATAGCGTGAATCACAACATATAGGATCAAATCACGCAAACCCTAGATTAGAACGAAATGGCCGCACATAATAAACGGAATAAAATACGATTTAACCATAAAACGGAAATTAAATATATAAAACCCGTGATGAAGCGTTGATGAACAATGGTTGGTCTTGAATCCAATCCCAAACGAAAGAATGGAAAACAGCGAAAGCGATCGGACAAACGTCCGATCGACAACTAATTGAAAAACTAAACAAGCAAGAATTGAATCTAGAACTAAACTAAAGCTAAAACAAAGATAAAATTGAGGAAAACTGAAGTAAAAGAGCCTGGGCGAATGGGTCTCTCAGGCGCAAGGGCTTATTTATAGAAAAGGGTGAAACCCTAATTTGCGTCATTGCCTCGCGACCACCCTTCGCGATCGCTAGGGCGATCGCTATATGTCTCATGTTTCGCTCGGCCGCCGCCTGGCTCGCAAGATGGTACCGCGACCGACTAGCGGTCGTGCTGGTCGAGCGGTCGCGAATCGTCAGGAGTTCTCGGCGCTACGGCTTGCTTCGCTGCACGACTCTCGGTCGCTATTCTCCGGGCGCTGGTTTGCTCATGAGCCAGCCTAGCGACCGCTAGGCTGGTCGCTAGAAACGCAGATTGCTCATTTGCTCGCAAGGCTGCTCCGTGCTTCGATTATCAACATATAAACCTACAAAACGCTGGCGAACACCCAAGAGCAAGATCTTCTAGAAATAGATAAAACATTAAGAATCGATACATAAACGCACATTAAGCGAGCTAAACTCATCTTCAAATATCAATTATAAACGTAAAATCGCGCTTATCAAACCCCCAAACTTAAAGCATTGTTTGTCCTCAAACAAAACCAAAACAAAAGACACACGAAAAGATCAGCGGCGTAGAAAGATGATAACCATTCTGAGCCTCGTAAACATATCAGCGCTCAAAACATTAGTGCACATGACGACGTTAACCAAATCAACACAAACAACCATCGAGGGCAAAACTCATTTTATTGACCTCACGCGGCATGTGTGTAAAATATAGGATATACTCAACTCATAAAGAAATGTAGAGCGGTATACACTCAATGATCAATGCAATGCAACATCTTACCATAGGCTTGCCGCTTTCTAATATCTCCACCGCGTCAAATGTGTTCAAATAAGGATCAAAGAGGTCTTTTAGAGGTTATAATGCAGGCACATTGGTTAAGGTATGATAATATATGGCTAAGTGACTCAAGTATACTCCAAGCACCACCATTTATACATCTCGACACATATGGACTTTGTCCGTTTCCTCTTCTCCCAGCGTGCTAAATCAACGTTTAATGCCACGAAGGTACCTATACTTTGATTAAAGACCCTTTATGCTCAACACTCATAGTGAACTTAACATTTAGGGTTTAACTTTCACAACAAAGGTACTATTCTTCACCACAGATGTATTTTTCTAAAAGAAACTTTTCTCGTCATAACTACATCAAAATTTTAACCCCTTTTGATTCCCATCTCCTCCTCACCTCCTATCGTCCGGTTAATCGAAAGAAAAGTCTAATAAAGGCTCAAAGAAGGCGACAAATGGTATATAACATCGGGTTAGTGTTTGGGTGAATATGTGGTTAACAAAGATGGCCTTTATCCTTTCCAAATTGAAACACATATTGCGGTCTCGACACGTAAACACGGCAAGTTCTAGAAGATAATCACATGCACGATATCACACAATTAATGTAAACAGTATCAAGATGATTATACGGTGAAGATCAAGTCTCACGGGTTAAGCAATTGGTGAAAACAACAAGTTTAAGCATTCTCAAGTCGTTCATGCGTCATTTTCTAACATATCATGTGCACTATCATTAAATTTCACCAAAAATTTCTATAGTCATTGGCCCCATGGATTAACACACTTCACTTAACTCGTTGATCTAATCGACACAACAACGAAAAAAAAAAAGAAACACGACAAAAGCAACACAAACGAAGACACGACAAAACACGAAAACAAAAAAAGAAAACGTTGGGTTACCTCCCAACAAGTGCTTAATTTAACGTCTTTAGCTAGACCATTACTAACCTTTTTCAATCCGGCGTTTTTGTGGCAATGACATCTTTCTCAACTTGTGGACCCTCCAAACTTGGCATTCACGGATGACCACCACCGACTATGGAAGTGGCCCCCAAACTCGAATGATACACTCGGGTTCCATGCCGAGTCCACTTCTTCCTTCTCGCAGCTTCCTCGATCGGTCGAGTACCTCTAAACGCGAGACGTGCGGCGGCAGCAGTCATGATCGAGCAATCTTCCGCTTTCCAACGTCGTGTTGCTTGATGGCGTCGATATGGAAATCTTGAGCTCCTCATCGTTAACACGAAACGTGAGATTGCCTTCCCCACATCAATCAACGCACGACCGGTTGCTGAAAAGGTCTTCCTAGGATTAGCGGTTGTTGTTTGAATTCGGAAATATCTAAAATCACAAAGTCGGCGGGAAAAACAAAATCTGAATTCTTACCAACACGTCTTGACGATACCTTTTGGATATGTGGTGACCGTCAGCCATCATTAGTGAAATCTTAAATCGGCTTCATCTTTCCTAGGTGTAGCCGGTTGAATCGTTCAACGGCATCAGTTGATGCTCGCCTCAAGTCGCACAAAACATTTGGAAAAGTCGCTCGGCAATCTCGCACTCTAACGTAAAAGCGTCGGGATCCTTTTGCTTCGAGAGGAGCTTCCTTTGCAAGACGACCTTTGCATTCTTGGATAGGGTGATTTTCTCAAATTTCCCGTTTCTTCTTGCTTGCAAGCTGCCTTTAAGAATTTCATGTATCCGGCATGTTTCAGTAGCGCTTCAAAGAGAGGCAAATTTATCTCAACTTTTGAAAATCTCTTTGAAACGAGCAAACTCCTCGTCATATTTCGACTTGGCAAGTCGACTTAAAGCAGGACCGGAGGAGTGTACGTGCGGGATTTTGGGGTTGCCTCGCGGTCGACCTCGCGATCATTGGAAGGTCGCGAGGTGTCATTGCTGGGACTCCTTCTTGGCGTGCGAGCTATGGCGTGAAGCTCGCGCGATTTCTCGGCGACTGCTCCGCACGATTGCTCATGGGTGGCATGCGAGGCCGGGTCGCCGCGAACAGCTCGCGCCGCACACTCGATGGCTCGCGGTCGGGTGCACGGACGCGTTCTCGGTCGTGGGCTTCATGGCAAAATTTACGGACTCGCGATCGGGCTCGCGGTCGCGAGCTCGGTCGTGAGTTTCTGCTCCAGTGTGCTTTCATGCTCTTCTTCCTCGATAGGGCTCGGGTAAGCTTGTCCACCTCGCTGGATGGCAAAGCACCGATTCTTCGGGTTCACCTCCAGATTACTCGGAAATTGGCCCGTCTTTTGTAGTGCATTCACTTATACGGCTATTTGACCAATTTGATTTTCCAACATCTTCATATGCTTCCCCATAGCCGTCACGGTGGACTCCAAATGATTTATCTTCCGCGGTGTTGCTTATAAACGACCGGTTCGTTGCCAATTGTTGGTTGCTTACAACCAGCCGCCGCATCATGTCTTGAGACTTGGCTTCTTGGCTCTTGAATTACACCATTCGAACATTGAAACTTTCTTGGAGGTTGTTGGAAATTCGGATGATTCCTCGATTGATGTGGTCGACGTTCTGTCTCAATCGACTCTTCAAAAGAGTGAACTTCTTCATGAGATCGTCATATTTTGAATCACTCTCAACATGACCGCTTTGAACAATGGCGTTCTCTCCGTTGGCCATTGATAGTTGTTGGCACCATCTCTTCTAAAATACGGCTCGCCGTCTACTTGTCGGTTCGATAAACAGCCCCCTACCGACACATCCACCATGCTCCTCGTCCCGCCATGTCGGTCCAATTGTAGAAGCGTGTGATTTGTTGCTCCTTGGAGAACCCATGTTGTGGACATCGTCTCAATAGACCTCTCAATCTCTCCCATACCTCGAATAATGATTCGTCGTGGTTTTGACAAAATGAGAGATTTCGCGATGATCTTCGCGCTTACCGGCGGAAAGTATTTCAAAGAAACTTCTCACAAAGTTTCCCCAAGTGTCGATGCGATTCGGTCCAACTCTTGAACCAATCTTTCGCTTGGCTGCTTGAGAAACCGAACATGCGCATCCGGATCGTGTCTTATGGCACCCCATTACATTTGATGGTGTCACAAATATCGAGAAAAGTCTCGAGATGCGCATTCGGTCTTCCGTGACTCCTCCCCAAACCGCTCTCCTTGGACCATCTTGATCGGGGCGGTTTTAGCTCAAAATTGTTTGCATCTACGTGCGGCCCCAACCGCCTCCTTGGGCTGCTAGGTGGGATGTCGGTACATGTGATTCGAGAGGTCTTTCCTCCGGGCGTGGACAATGATTCCATATTCGCCATCGACGCAAACATCTACGCAAAGTCGGCTAGCATGCGTCAACTTGCTCGGGAGGAATGCCCTGATTAGCGGATTGGCCGCCATTACATTGTCTCTTCTCTCGTCCTCTTCTCCTTTGAGAGTTTTCGATCTCGGGATCTAATAATACTTGAGGTCCCCGAGATCTTGTGCTTTATAAACTACCCGAGAAAAGAGAATTTAGCACCGATAAAAATAAATAAATAATATATATAACTTGAATTAATAAACCGAATCACAAATTATTCCTATGCAATCTTAACAATCCAAGAACGGCGCCAAAATTTGATCGCTCACTTTTCTAACACGAAAGGTGTAAGTATAGGTAAGTTAAGCATCGTATCCACGAGATTGTATCACGAAAACATAGAAGCTAGCTCAGCGATAATTCATCATTATCCAAGCACGAAAAAGTGGTTGAAAGGTTTAAGGCTTGGAAATTAATCCAAAGCAAAGGTAACAGCGAAATATAAAATAAAGCAATAAACTCACGGAAGATAACTATGAAGAAAGACTAACCCTAGGGATGCACCAATCCTATCCACAACGATGTTTATCACGCTTATTATTAACCGTTTTAATCCGATAAGACGGAAGATCACATATATAACCAACAACTTGATTCACGACAATTGCGGCGATTGATTACTAATTTTTCCTATCACGATTCGCCCTCTAGAGGAAAATAAGCAACCCAAATGGATCACTAAGAATATGCTTCCTACGAATGTCCTATCTCGCCACGACTCGAGTTTATTCGATCATGCATTCAAGATCGATTGACAATTAATACGATTACGTCATTAAGCGGCAACTAGATATGCATCAAGATTGATCGTAAATCAACACATATAAATAAGCACCATGAATCATGAATCAATGCACGGAAGGTAAAAATAATAGCAGGAATCACAACATATAGGATCAAATCATGCAAACCACAGATTAGAAGCGGAAATCTAGCGGACATAATAAGCGGAATAAAATACGATTTAACCATAAGCGGAAATTAAATATATAAAACCCGTGATGAAGCGTTGGATGAACAATGGTTGGTCTTGAATCGATCCCAAATGAAAGAACGGAAAACAACGGAAAGCGATCGGACAAAACGTTCCGATCGATAACGAATTGAAAAACTAAACAAGAACAATGCAAGAATTAAATCTAGAACTAAACTAAAGCTAAAACAAAGATAAAATTGAGGAAAACTGAAGTAAAAGAGCTCTGGGGCGTAATGGGTCTCTCTGGGGCGCAAGGGGCTTTGCCCTATTTATAGAAAAGGGTGGAAACCCTAATTTGCGCCTCTGCCGCACCGTCTCGCGACCACCCTTCGCGATCGCTAGGGCGGTCGCTAAGTATGTCTCGCGCGCGTTCTTCTCGCTCGCGCTCGCCTCCTTGCGCTCGATGGTACCTCGCGACCCGACTAGCGGTCGCTAGCAGTCTGAGCAGTCGTGAGAAATCGTCCAGTGAGTTCTCGGCGCTATGGCTTGCTCGCGTGCACGAGCTCTCGGTCTCTACTCCTCTGGGCGCTCACTGGTTTGCCTCGCGACCAGCCTAGCGACCGCTAGGCTGGTCGCTAGAAAGCTGCACAGATTGCTCATTTGCTCGTGCGTCGTTCCTTGCTTCGATTATCAACATATAAACCTACAAAGCGTCGAAGGAACACCCAAGAGCGATCTTCTAGAAATAGATAAAACATTAAGAATCGATACATAAGCGCACATTAAGCGAGCTAAACTCATCTTCAAATATCAATTATAAGCGTGTAAAATGTGCGTTTATCAAATGTCGACTTACCCTTTATTACAGAAGGTGAGTCGGGCTTGCACTTAGACATTACGAATCCCGTATTTAAGATATCGACGTCCATTAATTATTTATAGCATTACATCGCTTAAAATAATTAATATCTTTAATTCATAAGTAGTACCACTTAACCTTATTATTGTACTTGAGCTAACTCAACTGCGGGGTTTAGTACAATAAACCTTTGAGCTCCTTAAGGGATGTCATCATCCTAAACGGATACGGTAACTCGATACGATAACTAGCATGACATACAAGCACCGCCACCACCCAAGATGCGGAGAATATTGGGTTAGAACATATAACCTCACCCATAACAAGTCAAAGTGATGGTCGAGAACTCATACTCACCTAATACCTTATCGAGGTTTAGATCATCGTAAGTCACCGAGATCTTGGTTCTTCACGACCGCCGATAGAAGAACTCATCTCATCGTGATCCTTCAATACGCCGTAGACGCATCACCGGCATAGACAAGCAACCAAGTCAAGTCACTTCTTATCTATACGCAGACTATACCGACAACCTCCTCAAGTTGTCTCGGTTTGTGATTCTTTTATATCTCATTAAGCTCGACCAATCATACGGACTTTTGTGATCTTCTACACATCGTATGATCTAACTTATATATGAGACAAAGGACACAGATATATGCAATCAAATAATCAATTCAGATAGGAGATTGTAAAAGTGGTAACAGGAAACATTGTATACAAGCTCAACCAAAACTGCTTTCAGTATACAAATCCAACTCGCGCAACACCTTAGTTCGGCGTATCATCCACAATCCGATGGCCAAAGCGAGCGTGTCAATCAATGTCTGGAAACGTACCTGCGATGTATGTGTAGCCACTGTCCGAAGAAGTGGGCGCAATGGCTTCCCTTAGCCGAATTCTGGTACAACACATCGCATCACTCTGCCATCAATACGACTCCTTTCGAAGCTTTATATGGCTACAAACCTACCCCTTTGGCCCTTGATTCATATGCTCAGCCAAAGGTGATAGGAGTCGAAACAACTTTAAATGAAAGGAAGGAAATCCAAATGCACGTGAAGAAGGCCCTACAACAGGCGCAAGACCGAATGAAAGTTACGGCAGACCGACGACGATGTCACAGAGAGTTTAAAGTGCATGATTGGGTTTTTCTTAAGCTCAAACCATACAAATTACATTCTCTCCGACTACATAAGGTATGGAAACTTAGTTCGAGATACGCCGGACCTTTTCAAGTCATCAGACGTATTGGCCCCGTCGCTTATGAACTGGAACTTCCTCCTACTTCCAAAATCCACCCAGTTTTCCATGTAAGTGTGCTTAAACGCAGTGTGAAGGCTGCGATTACAGAACGCCCACACTACTGGGACTTCGATGATAATGGTCGGATCGTACAACAACCAAGGCGATTTTGCACGGCGACTTGTGAAGAAAAACAATTCTCCACGTACTGAGATTCTGGTGCACTGGGCGCATCTACCCAAGGCTGAAGCAACATGGGAGGATTATTCGGTTATAGCAAAAAATACCTGTCACTCTTTGACTTGGGGACAAGTCAATGGCAAGGAGGGGGCAATGTTACGATACAATGCATGCGAGTAACAAATGACGTCGAGAAAGGAGAAGCACGAGACACAGAAGAGGAGCAAGTAAAAGAAGCAGTTAAAGAAGAGAATAACTAATCCTAAACTGAATCCTAACAACTTCAACAGCTCAACGAACGTTCAACCCACAAGGCAGGAGAGAGCTACACGTGGAACAGCAGTTGGGGAGTTACAACAAGAAGCGGTTGAGGGAGTTACAACGCTGAAGCATAGAAGAGGAGGGATGAAGACATGCATGCAAAAGATCTATAAAAGGGAAAGGAGTTAGTTGTTATAGGCATCAGAAATATTATCTTTGTATCAGTTTGGTTAATGAATTCATAATACAATCATTCCAGTCTTTTGTCTCAACCTTCTTTATGTACATTTACTTTGTTACGTAGTGAGGGGCGATCGATATAGATAGGAACTATCCCGTAACACTACATTACTTCTCCTTAGAACCGGTAAAATTGGTTCGGCTCAATGGACCAATCTGGGATACTTAGAATTGGGGCTCGATTAGACTCGTAAAATAGAGTTTCGAAAAAATTGGGTCTAAAAAGTTCGCTCTGATAGGAAATACTGTATTTATCCATATTTTTAAGAATCTATCTTAGATGTTTAATTTATCATAAATTGATTATATTCATAATATGCTCCTATATAATTAATTACAACAATGAAGTTTTCTCGCGTTACCTATGAATTTTTAGTACAGGAGATCAACGGAAGACTCCAACTTTGATCTTTTGGACTGTTTCCCGAATGTCTGATCTCAATAATGAGTGAGAGTAATCTATGGAGAATACTGTAAATTTTCACCCTTTATATGTTTCTTAGTGATTTTCGAAAATCACTATAGTGCATGGGATGATTTGATTTTATCTCATCTTGTATTTATAGTGTTTTCCCTAGAATCCTAAAGGGATAGAATTCTGACACATTTAATAAACAGAATAATTATCTTCTTCCCTGAAGATAATTCTTATCTAGAATAATTACCTCTTGATATCTAATAATATTAGATAATATCAATCTAGATATAAGAGATGTATTAAATAAATAATACATTAATTAGAATAAAATCTCAGTGAGATCTAGGGGTGGATAAAAATTCTAGGCTTTGATGGGCTAGTGCAGGGATCAAATACAACAAATACAGATTGGCCTATAATGAATTAATTATCTTATGTTCAGTCCAAAACATATATTAATTCATAAACATTTATTCATTCCACTAGAGAACAAATGATGACTTGCCCTTTATTAACGAAGTTGAGTCAGACTTGTACTTAGACTTACAAATCCCCGTATTTAAGATATCGCACGTCCATTAATTATTTACAACATTATCACTCTTAAAATAATTAATCTCTTTAATTTTTTAAGTAGTACCACTCAATCTTATTATTATACTTGAGCTAACTCAACCTATAGGGATTAGTACAATAAACATTTTGAGCTTCTTAAGGGGACGTCATCATCCTAAAGGGATATGCTGACTCGATACAGGTAACTATCATATCATATAAACACTTCAACCACCCAAGATGCAGAGAATCTTAGGTTATCTCATGTAACCCTCATTCATTACAAGTCAAAGTGATGGTCAACAACTCATACTCACCTAACACATTATCACGGTTTAGATCAACGTAAAGTCACGAAATCTAGATTCTCCATGACAGTTGGATAAAAGAACTCTTCTTACTATGATACATCCAAACGTCAAGACTATTGGATTTGTCTACTGAAAGCAGAATGATTAAGCTTGTATACAATATTTCATGCTACCACTATTACAATCGCCTATCTGATTTGTTTACTTGATTGCATATGTTGTTGATCGCTTAATTTCCTAACAAATAAATGATAGTAAAACAGTAAGTAATATATCGTATCCACAGGGACTGAAACTCGAGAACACAACGATAATTAACACATAATCTTTATTGTTATTCAGGCAACAATATTAAGAGATGTGATTATAAAACTAGACTAAAAAAAAAAAGTAAACTCAAGAATGAATGATTGACCATATGGTTGTACTTAATCTAACCAGATTCACATAATTAATCTATTAATCTGTTTACCAATTTAATCCGCATTCATATGACAGATCACTAATGTAACTATAGTCTTCCGCCAGGACAGCCTATAGTAGTAGGTTAGCCTAAACTCAATCTCCGTCAGGTCTCAAGAGAAGTAAGCTAATTACCAAAAGCACACAAAGAATAACCTTCTACAGTTCACATATCTCCGTCAGGTCTCAAGGTAAGATCTGTATTATGCATTCAAGATATCGACTATGTAATTAATTCCGTAGGACATCAATCACATAACTAGCATGCATCAATACTGATAAGGTACTAACACATGAGAATTAAAGCCAAGAATCATAAATCATGAATGGGACGACAAAAACAGTATCAATAGAAAAATCACATAAATCTAGTCAAACATACAAACCCTAGGATCAATACTTAATTTGGCTAATCATAATTAAAATACCAAAAGAAGAATTAAATAAATGAAACATAAAATGAATTGAATAAATAAAACCGTATGAATCCACGATGAATACTGTAATAACTCGAATCCGTAAATAAATCTGAACTATCGAATAAAACTTAAATACGAAACTGGAATGTAAAATAAAGATTCTGTAAAGTTATAAACTAAAATTATTCTGTTCTCCGTAAAAGCTAAGGTAAAGGTGTTCTGTAAAGTACAACGTCTCCCGTATTCTGTTCTGACTGCGCGGCTATATGGAACCCTAGCCCGCATTGATTCACAAGATTAACTCGCGAGACAAAGTCACGATCGATTGTCGCGAGCCAAGCGCCGTACTTCCTCATGAGTTTAGCTCGCGACCTTTGGTCGCGAATTGAAGTCGCGAAGCTTGATCCGCCCTTTCTCGTGTGTTGTGCTCGCTAGACTTCGCCGCGAGACAAAGATGCGATGCGTCATGGGCCAAAAATTCTCTTTATCGTGATCTATCTTTTTGACATCAAAACATGTGCTAAAATGAAACGAAATACACACGGCATAATATCTTTCAATGTAAACATAAATATATCAAATGACAGCTCAAATGATCACTTATCAATTATAGAATGAACGGAAAAGGCCATATAAATTTGGCAGAAATGAGGTTTATCAACTCCCCAAAACTTAACCTTTTGTTTGTCCCCAAACAAAACAGAACAAAAGAGAGACGACCAAAAGAACAGGCGATGAGTCGAACGACAAAAGCAATAAGCCTCAGAGCAATGAGCAACACAAGATTCACATCAAGTGAATCAAATCACAACTTCTTCCATTAAACTCCACATATCATAATAACCATAAGCACAAGTCTTTTCAAACTTTAATCCTCAGGACATGAATATATATATATATCTAAACTCTCAAACACTCAAGTGTATCAAGGAGGACGTGTATACTCTCAATGTTTAAAAACACACGGAATCTACCATAAGCTTGCAAATCGTCTAATTCTCCATTGCTCAAATATGTGCTCAAAACTAAGATCCAAAAGGTCTTATAAAAGGTTATAATGTAGGCTCTTTGGTAAGGTATGATATATTTAGGTTAAGTGACTCATAATCCCATAATGAAAAACACAATAAGTATCATAAAACACAAATCCCAAACTTTCATAATTCATTTCAATTCTCCATACCAAGAAGTCATTTTTTCTAAGAACTACATAATTTTCATCTAAGTGATATACTCATCCCAAGCTCTAACTACTTATTCATTTATGTTCTTTTATTACACTTGAGTCAACTTTTTTTTTTTTGAACTTATATGGGTAAACAACTATTTTTTATTATCACTCTCTCATCATTTATTTTCTTTTCTATCTTTTCTCAACCCTCAATTCAAGCAACCAAACATCACACTAACTACATAACCCAACCCACGGTTACATGAAAGAATAAGGTAGGCTCAAACGGGCTCATCAAATGATAAAATGATTCACATGTTAGTGTTTGGATAGTATATAGGCTAAGAAAAGAATGCCTAATATGATCTCCCAATTCTTAAGCACATCAATGCAATCTCGAAACATATCCAAAGCAAGTTCTAGAAAAATACATGCTATTTCAAACCATTCAACACAGAAAGAAACAATACTGAAAAGATATGACAGTCAAAAGCTCAAGTCTCACAGGTTTCAAACATGTGATCAAGTTCTCAAAGGCTCAATACTTACAATAATCATAACATGTGTCATCTCACAAAATTAGTTGCAAACAAATTTTCTAATAAAAACAATTCTCATCATCGGTTGCTCGTCATTCAACTCAACCCTAAACAGACACAAAACAAAACAAGAAAAACAAAAACAAAAGCAGGCAAAAACCAAACAAAACAAAAGCGAAAACAAAACAAAAACATTGGGTTACCTCCCAACAAGTACTTAATTTAACGTCTTTAGCTAGACCATTTCCTTGATCAATCTGACGTTTTGGCAACTGACTTTTTTCTAAACTTGTGTTTGCCCCTATATTTAGCATTCACTGCAGACCACCACTGAGTGTGGAAGTGGCTCCCCCCAAACTTGAACAGAATATTCGGGGTTCCATACAGAGTCAAACTTTTCCTAGTAAAATCCCTATCAACTGGTTAGTTGATAAACAAGTGCGAGACTGGGCTAGTTGTGGTAGTGGTGATGGAACAACAATCCTCATAATCAGAACTATCATGTCTCTTGATGACATCATAGATCGAAATTTTCAGCTCATCTTTGTTCACACGGAATGTGAGATCACCATCCTGCACATCAATTAAAGCTCGACCAGTAGCTAGAAACGGTCGACCCAAGATTAATGGTTGATTTCTATCATCAGATATATCTAATATCACAAAATCAGCAGGAAAAATAAAATCCTGAATTCTTACCAGAACATCTTCTACTCCCTTAGGATAAGAGACTGACCTGTCAGCCATCAACAATGAAATCGTGGTCGGTTTCATCTCGTCAATCTTCAGATGGTTGAAAACAGATAGTGGCATCATATTAATACTTTCTCCCAGATCACACAATACATTAGGAAGGTGTGTTCTCCAATCTGTCACTCCAACGTGAAACTCTCAGGATCCTTCTGTTTCAGTGGCAACTTCCTCTGTAATATAGCACTGCATTCTTCAGACGTGTTGATCGTTTCAAATTTACCCAACTTCTTCTTGCTCTCCACTGCATCCTTGAGGAATTTGACGTACCCAGGCATCTCTTGAAGCGCATCGAGGAGCGGTATGTTGATATTGACTTTTTGGAACATCTCCATGAATCGAGTGAACCTCTCGTCAGATTTCTTCTTCCCAAGATGCTGAGAAAATGGGGTTGCAGGTATTGGAGTCGTCTGAGGGCTCGCGTTCTTCCCTCGCGAGGTTGAGTCGCGAGACTCCCTCGAGGTCATCTCCGTGAGTCTTCGCGAGACTCCCTCGCGACCATTCCTCGCGAGGCAAGGTCGCGAGGCGAGGTTTTGCTTCTGGGGCGTCTTTTCTCGCGAGACAACCTCGCAATGTTGTGTCACGAGGATTGCTCGCGAGGCGCGAATCCATCAGATCTTCGATCTCGTCCTCTTCGGCTCTTTCCACGTGTTCTTTCTCTACATACTCCGGATGATTTATATAAGATGCTTCCCTCCTCAAATAAATTGCATTGCACTGACTTGGAGGCATATTTTTCGGATTCTGCTCAGTGTTGCTTGGGAATTGACATTGCCTGTGCATTCCAGCTCTCATTGGCCATCTTCCCTACTTGATTTGGCCATCTTCAATTGTTTTCCAAGGGATATGACAGTGTTGTTGATGGCATTGACGGTGCTCTCTAAAGTATCCAGTCTGCTCCCCATCTGTTGTATCTGAATACTTTGTTAAGCAGCTATTTGTTGGTGACTCGCTGCAATTTGCTGATTTCTCACCAATACTTGTTGCATCATTTCTTCCAGACTAGGCTTCTTCGATTCCACAATCATCCCATTATTAACAGCAAAACCAGGTGGTGGTTGCTGAACATTCTGCGCATTAGCATAGGAAAAATTGGGATGATTCCTATTGTTGGGATGATATGCTGGATTCCTACTCTGATTCACTTGGAAATTATTCCTTTGATTCACATAATTAGTCTCCTCAATATTCTGCGCCATGACAATAGTCATCTGCCTTTTCTCTCGGCTTCATACTCTTTCTACAATGCCGTGAATTTCTCTAACAGATCATCGTATCTATTATCAAGCTCTGCAGCGGCAACTTTTCTGATCGGCTGTCTCTCCATCAGCCACTGATAACTATTGGATGTCATCTCCTCAATAATCCTCAATGCCTCATCTATACCTCTGTTGAGCAGACATCCTCCAGCTGAAGCATCCTCAATGCTACGGGTGTTAGCATTTAGTCCACTGTAAAATTGGGTCACCTGTTGCTTAGGTGAAAAACCATGTTGTGGATATTTTCGGAGGAGGCTTCTAAACCTCTCCCAAGCTTCAAACAGCGACTCGTCTCCCAATTGTGAAAAATGGGAGATTTCAGCAATGATTTTCTGAGCCTTGGCATGTGGAAAATATTTGGACAAAAATTTCTCACAGAGCTTCTCCCACGTTGTAATCCGTGATCTGTCCAAGCTCTTGAACCATTCTTTCGCCTAACTCTTCAACGAGAATATGAACATCCGCATCTGGATAGCATCAGCTGGTACTCCGTTCTGCTTGATTGTATCGCATATATCAAGGAATGCCTCCAAATGTGCATTAGGGTCTTCAGTAACCCCTCCCCCAAACTGCTCTGCTTGTATCATACTGATGAGGGCATGTTTCAATTCAAAGTTATTTGCATTGACATTCGGCCCCCATCCTCCACCTTAAAATTGATCAATCGGGTGGCCTATACATATGATTGAGCGGTATGGGTGGTGCTCGTCCTCGGTTTAGGGAACAATATTAAGAGATGTGATTATAAAACTAGACTCAAAATAAACACGAGTAAACTCAAGAATGAAAGACTGACCCTAGGGTTGTACTTAACCTAACCAGATTCACACAATTAATCTATTAATCTATTTACCAAATTTAATCCGCATTCATATGAATCATCACTAATGTAACTATAGTCTTCCGCCAGGACAGCCTATAGTAGTAGGTTAGCTTACACTCTATCTCCGCCAGGTCTCAAGAGAAGTAAGCTAATTACCAAAAGCACACAAAGAATAACCTCCTACAGTTCACCTATCTCCGCCAAGTCTCAAGGTAAGATCTGTATTATGTATTCAAGATATCGACTATGCAATTAATTCCGTCAGGACATCAATCACATAACTAGCATACATAAATATAGTTCAGGTACTAACACATGAGAATTAAAGCCAAGAATCATAAATCATGAATGGGACGACAAAACAATATCAACAGATAAATCACAGAAATCTAGTCAGACATACAAACCCTAGGATCAATACGAAATTTAGCTACTCATAATTAAAATACCAAAACAAGAATTACATTAAATGAAACATAAACTGAATTGAATAAATTAAACAGTATGAATCCACGATGAATACTGTAACAACTCGAATCCGTAAATAAATCTGAACTCTCGAATAAAACTTAAATACGAAACTGGAATGTAAAATAAAGAATCTGTAAAGTACAAGGTCTCCCGTTTTCTGTTCTGACTGCGTGGCTATATGGAACCCTAACCCGTATTGATTCGCGAGATTAACTTGCGAGACAAAGTCGCGATCGATTGTCGTGAGCCAAGCGCCGTCCTTCCTGGCGAGTTTAGCTCGCGACTTTGGTCGCGAATGAAAGTCGCGAAGCTTGATCCGCCCTTTCTCGCGTGTTGTGCTTGTGAGACAAAGTCGCGATGCGTCATGGGCCAAAAATCCTCTTTATCATGATCTACCTTTTTGACATCAAAACCTGTGCTAAAACGACACAAAATACACACAACATAATATCTTTCAAGGTAAACATAAATATATCAAATGACAACTCAAATGATCATTTATCAATTATAGAATGAACGGAAAAGGCCACATAAATTAGGCAGAAATGAGGTTTATCAGTTGTCCCTTTATCTCGTTCAAAAGTTAGATCATACAGTGTGTAGAAGATCACAAAAGTCAGTATAATTGGTTAAGCTAGTTGAGATATAAAAATGATCACAGTTGAGACAACTTGAGGACGAGTTGTCGGTATAGACTGTATTATAGATAAGAAGTGACTTGACTTGGTTGTTTGTCTATACTGGTACGTCTTGACGTATTAATGGATCACAGTGAGATGAGTTCTTCTATCTTACCTTCGTGAAGAACCTAGATCTCGGTGACTTTATGTTGATCTAAACCTCGATAAGATTTTAGTTGAATATGAATTACTGACCATCACTTTGACTAGTTATGAGTGAGGGTTACATGAAATAACCCAAGATTCTCCACATCTTGGGTGGTGGCAGTGGTTGTATGTCATGCTTAGTTACATGTATCGAGTCACTGTATTCGTTTAGTATGATGACGTTCCTTAAGGAGCTCAAAAAGTTTATTTTACTAAACCCTACAGTTGAGTTAGCTCAAGTACAATAATAAGGTTGAGTGGTACTATTTAAGAAATTAAAAATTAATTATTTAAGCAGTAAGAGTGTTATAAATAATTAATGGACGTACGATATCTTATACGGGTATTCGTAAGTCTAAGTGCAAGCCCGACTCAACTTCGATAATAAAGTCAATATTTATTCTCTAGTGGAATAAATAAATGTTTATGAATTAATTTATGTTCTAGACTGAACATAAAATAATTAATTCATTTTAAGCCCACGTTTATTCCTTGCATTTGATCCCTGGACTGGCCCATCAAGGCCTGTTGCTGCTAGAATTTTCATCCACTACACTGAAGAATCCACTTGGATTCTGTTCTAATTTATGTATTATTTTAATACATCTCCAATATCTAGATATATATTTTCTGATATCATTAGATATCAAGAGATAATTATTCTAGATATGATTTATCTTTAGGAATTGAAGATAATTATTATATTCATTAGATATGCAAGGATCATATGAATTCTAGGAATGCATTATAAATACAAAGTGAGAGAAAATAAGAAATTAATCTTAATGTTGTGATTTTTGAAAATTACATAGAACCATGTAGGAGGCAAAATTTTGCAGTATTCTCCATAGATTGCTCTCACTCAGTATTGGAGAATAGGCATCCGGGATACAGTCCAGAAGATCAAAGATGGAGTCCGCAATTGATCAACTATCCCAGAAATCTACAGGTAAACACGAATAAACACATATGCATTGCAAGTAATTACATAGGTGTAATCTAGGTTATAATCAATGTATGATGAATTAAATATCCAAGAAAGATCATCGGGAAAATGGTAAAAGAAGATTTCCCTACAATTGGCATCAGAGATTGGGATCAGTATATTGGCTCTATTAGATTAATTCACATTCGATTATTACGTGCGCTATAATTAATTACGGATCCGTCGTTCATTGTGGCTCAGTTATTTGTTTTTGTTGGAATCGTTTTTCACCACGAGAAAATATGTGGTTAGATTAGAATTTATTTTTTGTAAATTAAACTATAAAAATGAAGAACAAAGACGAAGAATACGAAGAACGAGATGAGACGATGGAGTCCCATCGCGTGACTCGACGGGAGACGCGCAGGCAGCAGCACGTGACGGCGCTGGTAGGTGTCGTGCGACCCGACGCACATACCGCCCGCACACAGACACCAAATAGAGATAGCAACAACAATATCGTACGGGCAGACCCAACGCATGGAGTGCATGTAGACGTGCAGGCGAGACGGTGAGCAAGCGGGGCGATGGACACGTAGGGCACGTGCACGCGAGGTGTGTACTCAGAGCGAAGCCTCAGCACGCGCGCACATCGTACTTGGTGCTCGACAACTCATAGGCAATGGGGCGTAGGGTGTACGACGTGTAGCGACAGCTCAGACCCATGCGCACATAGCATACGTACGCGCACGCATAACAGTTGGACCGACGACAGCAGCGGCAGGTGATGGCTGGGTTGTGCCCTAACGCACGGCTTAACCCACTCGAGCCGACCTAACCCGTTTACGACATTGACCCTTGACCTGACCCGGATCCAGATTTTTCGACCTGATCCGACCCAAATCAATGTTCTAGCTCAGTTTCAATTTTTTTGCCCAAATCCAATTTTTAAGAGTCGGTCCATGCCCATGCACGCGAGGCCCATTTCAAAAAAAATTGAAGATCTGTACTTTACAAATTTATGTAATAAATTAGGCAGAGACGTACATGATCCAAGAATAGGTCGAGATGACCGACTTTTATTTTATTTTTATCGTTCATAGCATGTCGTGGATGTCTAAATTATATAGTAGCATGCAATGTATATTTTATTACGTAGATAAACATGGTTATATGTTTTCGTGATTAACTACGTTTAACAAGCATGCTAGTTTTATCGCGTTTTCACTACTACAAAAATAAGCTTTAACTACGCTTTTATGCGTAGTCGATGTGCGTGCTCAACTGTAGAGAAAAGTGGTGTAGAGAAAAATAGACGCACATACACTACGCATAAAAAGCGTAGTCTATATTAACCATAGACTACGGTTAGTTACACACATACTCTACACATTATAACCTAGTCTATTTTTTGCGACTTAGACTACGCTGTATAGCCATAGTTAATATTGTTAAAACTGTAGTTTATTTTGGGCTATTACTACGTTTTTAGGAAAAAACCATAGTCTTTCATAGACATAGACTACGATTTTGGATAGTAGTTGATTTATTGAAAATCGTAGTCTATTAAATGGCTATTACTAGATATTTTTATTTAAAACCGTAGTTAATTTAACATAAAGACTACGGTTGGCTTCTTAAACGATATTTATTACTCCCTCCGTCCCCCATATTCATTCCTAGGAATATGGAGTGCTGGTTTTAATAAAAGTTGTTGAGTGTATTGTGAGTGGAATAGAGATCCTACATTAATATAATATTAAATTAGTTAGTGGTAGCCCATAGGTGATAAAAGGTGTAAATAAATAGATTGTTGAGTGTAGAAAAGAGAAATAGTGATGGGTCATAGGTGGTAAAAGATGTAAATAAAGAACATTATTGAGAGTAAAGTTGAAAAGATAGTTTTCATAAATAGATAGAAAGGAAATTAAGGGACGTCCCAAAAAGAAAAACTAGGAAGGAACATGGGGGGACGAAGAGAGTATATCATTTACTATAATTTTTTAATACAACAATATTTAATTTCTTATTTAAAAACTACAATTAATAAAAATGTAATCTAATAATGAGCAAGATTAAAATATAAATGATTTCATTACGTTTAAAATCAAAATATTGGTTACAACTATACAATAATTAGTAAATACGAGTTCAATTAGTACGACTAAGCCAAGATGCTGCTTAGGGGAGAGCTCTACTTCTCTTGGAAAAAGGCTCCGATGAATCATGTATACCTGCAAAAACCAATGTTGTAAAAAACTTAACGCGTAAATGAGGTGTTTTGTCTTGGCGGCGAGGCGTAAGCCTCGAGGCGGTCCGAGGCGCAAGCCTCGAACTATTTTTTTTTCCATAAAAAACATTAAATAGCAAGCCAAACATCAAATTTAATAATTTATAATTCTGAAGAATATCAAACTAAAGGCATAAAATGTTCATAAAATATAAAACGTAGGATTATCTGTTTTGTCTTTTAAATATAATTATTGCTAAGGTTGAATGTTTAATTGAGTATTGAGTTTTAAAATTAAGACTTAACAAGTATGAAATTTTTGTTTAATTCTATTTGAGTTCTAAAATTAGCCCAAAACACTTGAAATTACGTAAAAGATCGAAATTTGCGAGGCTTAAGCCTCGAAAGCCTCCAGCGCTTAGCACTAAGGCGTGCGCCTCGGCCCTCTGGGGCTCAAGCCTCATGGACAACGGAAAAGGCTTAAGCCTTGATACTTTTTGACAACGCCTCACCTCGAGGCGAGCCTCAAGGCGTAAGCCTCAAACGTTTTTCACAACAGTGGCAAAAACATCCACGAAAAACTCTTTAAGTATACTGAATGGCTGAAAATTTGTGCCATAGGTATTTCTTAAATATGATGCAGACATAAAAATGTAGTGACATCGAAGGAAAGCTGCAAAATGTAGCCCGACATTGCGATAAGCAATGGCAGTCATCATCATGTAACCATCCAATGTGTGCACAAAGTTGGGAGGGAATGACGTTCTCTGCTTTCTTACCTCAACCTGGAGTAAGTTAATATTGTATAATGGTACTCGAAATGGAAAATGCTTAGATACAAAAGGGAATCAATCTAACTTACTGCATCACCCTCATGCTGCAAAGCCAAAACTTGAAGAGATGTTTTATCTGCATTTATATGAGGAATCAGGGCCCCATCCCACACAATATAGTTTTATGCCAAACATTTATCACAAGATTCCTTAGATAATGATTGGATTGGCACTTATACTATTACTAAATACTATAATTAGTAATCACGCTATAGCAACATAACTGTGCAACTCATTCGTAAGATTCGTGTATGTAGAGCACTTACTACATGACGTTGATTTTTAAAGTACAGTTGCACAACAGGAAGACCTAAGGGACATGTTGATTATAGACAAGCCCGTACTGTTACAGGAGTTCACACGCCATTATTTTCTTCTGGAAAAATTAGAAGCTCGCACAAATAATTGATTTTTGATTATAGAGTAATAGAAGGATCAGACAATCGGGGATGATGAAAGAGGAAAAGTAACATACTAACACAAGAAACCAAAACCAAAAATAAAAAATTGTTTGGTTTGTGATACTCACTATAGCAGCATAACATGAAGCACTGAAGAGCATCTTGTCATTGCTGATCACACCCTTTTCCTCCAATCTTCGCTTGATCTGCTCCCTCGCACCAACAGAGGTGACACCATAAACTGAAGTCATCACTGTCTATTTCACAAGTTTCCTATCCACCTGAAAGGTTTTGCAGCTTCAGATTCTTGAGTTCCATAAATGTCTTAAAAAGTTAAAAAACAATGATCGCATCAGAATGCAATTTAAAGAAAGAAAACCTAACCTGACCAATTAAGAGTTTGGCTAGCACATCTCTACCTACAGTCTTCTCATTGAATAAGATAACAAACTTGTCAAGATCCTCACACACTAACATAATAAATTTGTGAAAATCCTAACACACTACCATCCTAATCAAACAAAAACTGACACTTTCATCAAACAATAGCACTAAACTCTACCAACTATTTTCAAAAGAAAACTATACTAAAGTACTTGACAAAGGTAAAAAAATAATTGTTCCAAAGCTACGGTTAGGTGGCTTATCAGTTCCACATCTTTTTCCTTGGCAAGCACAACAAGTTTGTCACCTTTACAAGTCTTCCAGCCACGTCTAAGCTCAGTAGCACCACTTCCCACTTTCCAATTCTTTGTAGGTCCTACAACCATCACAAGTTTCAATTATTCTTCTCTTTCTTTGTATATTATAAAGATGATGCAGTACAACAAATTCACCAACCGGTAGCTAAATTTAAGTTTATAAATTGAAGGTTTGCAAAAAAAGATGGTGCGAGAATTTATATATTTAGAAACAAATAAACCGATAAACAGATAATCTTAGCTCCCACTATGATATTCCTCATTTAGGTTGAGTTCAATATGCCTCGCATCCAGGGTGTGCATTGTTCCTGCACCAAAAAATTGCAATTATCTTTACTTGTCCTGTTTAGGGACCAATCTTATATTTCTATATATTCAAGCATGCCAAATGAGATAGTGACCATGGTCTTGCTTGTTTCTCAAATTTTTGGATCATTTTATACATTGGATCAAATCATATCAAGTTAAGGCAGATAGGAATGTAAAGCATAACTCATCGTAACATGTATCAAGGTCACAAACAGGATATCAAACAAGCTGCAAATCTTTAAACAGAAAAGCAATTGGAATATAAGGCAGTTAACACACACATACTACATACATGATTATTCAATATATTTAGAGAATGAAGGGTACTTTTTGATGGATGAAAAAGCCTATAATACCTTCAAGTTTTCACTAAAATTTATTAAAACGTGGATAACCGTTATAGGAGAAATAGTCGGTTAAATAAGTAACCTGGTGGAAATGGTGGCTTAGTTCCCAGCAAAGAATCACTACAAAACTCCCAGTGTAGAAAACAATCTGCTCGACGATGAACTTCCCAGCTGAACTTTTACTTTTGTACTCATTAGGCAGGAAAAAAGATAGTACCCCTGATAGTGCAAAGCCAACAGTAGAAAACCTTAAAGCCCGTCTAATAGACAAGGGGAGCCCCATTTTGTAACTGAAGGAAGGCGGACGCTGTTCATTCGATTAACTTCAGTCAGTACATCAAAAACCCAATAGGAAAAAAACAAATAACTAAAAATCAAGACATTCTCATATCTTAATATAAGTCTTTGTTAAGTTCACACTCAGGATGTCACTAAAACTTGCGTTGTTTCATACATTAGCACTGGATCCTACGGTTCTCTTAATCTATATAACTAATGATATAAATAACTTCTAGCCATTCAGCATTAAAGAATTCGATATAACCACAACAATCATCAATGATCAAATTTCACTTAGTGCAGAAGACTTCAACAATCAATTACCTGAATTATCGGAAACCTGAAGACCCACCGCTGCTTATACACATACGAAAGCCATAAAGCAAGCCGATCACGAAACCCCTAAAACCCAAAGCTCCAACCCTACTCAAACCCGAATCAACATCATAATAAACATCACAACCCAGCACACAGAAATCGCTGAAACCACGTCGGCCACAGCACAAAGGTACAGAAACAGCACGAAGCTCAAAGACACTCTGACCCTCGTCTGCAACAAGCTCTGCTCACCTCCGGAAACAAATATCAGGCGAATAAACGAAAGTGAGATTTCGAGAGGGGAGGCGAACGACAGAGGATGCGGAGAGGAAACGAAGAAGATAGAGACAGAGAAGCTAAGGAGCGAGAAGTGGAAGCAAGCGAAGTAGACTAGGGATTGAAAAATGGGAGAAAAGGGGTATGTAGTTGATGGGATATAGCCCAACCAAGTGGGCCCTCTAATGAGCCCAAGCAAGTGGACCTAACATTGATAGCGAGCCAGCGGTTGAGCCGGTAGAGCCCTAATCATTACTGAAACCACAGCCTCCAGCCGCGCTCTCGGCGATGGAAGGCGCCCGGAACAGGTCAGGCGCCACCTCCACATGGCGCACGTAAGGCGAGCAGTCCGGCTCGGCCAATGGAGAGCATGCGGAGGAAGAGTCACGCCACGACCAATGGGAGGTCGGGCGCGCCGAGGGCAAGGTCGATCTTTGTATAAATAGAAGGAAAGCGATGTTAGAAGGGTTAGCAATTTCTGAATACAAAGGCATAAACAATACTCTACATGCGAAAAGCTATAGTGAAAGTATTGAGGAATCATTCCTCCGTGGGCGTAGATCTCATTAACGATCGAACCACGTAAAAGCACAGGTGTTCTTTATTGCTTCATATAAATCTCGACACTCACGTAGCTAGATTCATCATTGGCGCCGTCGTGGGAAGGGCGAACAAGAAAGCTTCATTCCCCTGCGACTAAATGGCGAGAACACGCACTGGCCGTCAGCGCTCGCAACAACCGCGCGGAGGGCGACCAGGTGGTCGCTCGGCGTCACGGAAAGGAGATCGCGAGCGCCACGGCGGGCACACTCACGAGGCCACATGGAAAATGTCTCCATACACCCCGGGACCGCGCCACAGCGTGCGGGAAGGCGTCGACCTCAGCGAGGACGAGCAAAGCAACTCATTCGTCCCACGAGGTCCTCGGCCGGCTGTGGCGAGTTCCTCCACGTTAATCTCGGCGATTCAAAGCTTATCAACGAGAGGACCAGCGGTAGGTCCTCTAGGATCCCCGGACCGAACACCACGGCCTCCGAGGCCGCTCCCCATCTGAAAGCAGTCGGCGCTACTTTCGGCGTGATGGCGAGGAGCGCATCAGCGCCCGATCGCGCGGGCCGCTCACCGCGTGACGCCGCCGACCTCATTCGAGCCGCTCGCGCGGCCGAGCCGCCACCAACGTCGCCCCCGCCATTCGCGCGCCGCTCTCGCCTCGTCATGCCGACCCAGGTCGGCGAAGCGAAGGAAGAAAGGCGGTCGAACTCCCCGGAGGGGCGATGGCGTCGCTATCGGTCCCCCACTCTCAGAAAGAGGCGGCAGCGATCTCCGGGGTTCGACCGTGCGGAGAATCATCTCCCTTCTCGGGGAGATTCTAGACGCGCCCCGCCGTGATGCGGGCACCCAACATAGCGACTACGATGGCCTCGGAGACCCTCCGATTTCCTTTTCGCCTACACCACCAACATGGCGAATCGAGGAATGGAAGATTTTCACATGTGTAAAATCTTCCCGAGTCTTGATCTCCAACGCGGCGTTGGTTCACCTCGCCTCGCCCGAGCAACATCCACTGTTTCGGGACCTCGTGGATCGATTCAGTGGCGCTTCTATCGGAAGATGCCGCCCGGCAGCCTTCCTCCGACCTGCTCACAATCCGCCGAGGCGGGGCGAGGCGATGTCAAATTTGCGTCTCGAGGTTCATCAAGAGTCGCTCAAAATCGGCGGCGACAGCGATCTCTACATTATCAGCGTTTAAAAGCGGGATCGGCCGTAGCGCTCAACAAAGAAATCACCGGGGAGAAACCAAAGGCGGCGAGTAAGCTACGGAACACGGTGGATAACCGTCGAGGAGGCGAGTCGGATCGAAGAAGCGGGAGATCCGGGACGGCGGTCCGAGAGAAAAAAGCCGGACGGCCAAAGTCGGTAGCGAGACGCGAGGCGCCGACGAGAATCAAAGAGGCGGTGGAATCGGGGCTCGGACCTCGGCCCAACCCGGAGGCGAGGCGCCCGCTCAAATCGAGGCGGAAATATTCGAGCTCCACGCCGAGCTCTTCCCAAACCGCCCACATGAAGGGGATCAAGAAGAGGTCCACAGACGAATGCGTGACTATCACCAAGGGTATGGTCACGATACCGAGGATTGCGAAACACAGGCTCACGGATCGGCGAGCTCGTTAAAGGAGGGCCTCGAAATACCTCGGGCGGCGGGGCGGCGAAGCGGAAGGAAGGGGAGGCGGCAACAGCTGGCCGACCCAGTGGCGACCCAACCCGAAGGCGGCGAGGACGAAGGTCCCAGCGCCATGGAGCAGGTCTATGTTGTTACCGGACTGCCCTCGGGACGGCAGTCGTCCACGAAAACAACGCCCGCAGGCCGGCCGGAAGAACCGAAGAACAAGCGACTCGGGATGGCGAGAACATAACGTTCTCGAGGAGGACCCGTGCCCAAGATCATGCCGCGGGCGCCATCACCATACGAGGCTGCGGTGGGCAACAAAAGCGTCCACCGGGTCTATATCGACATTGGAGCCTCCGTCGGCATCATCTTCGAGCTATGCGGACAAGCTTGAGGTCGGAGGCATTGGTGCTTCCGCCCTCCGGCTACGGACTTCGCTCGAGCGATCCGGCCGAGGGGTCATTACCCTTCCGGTCACGATGAGGCGGGCTCTCCAGTCGGTAACGAGGCCGTCCGATTCTTCTGGTCGGGCTCCCTCTCCGTACAACATTATCCTCGGGAGAGATTGGTACATGCGCCACCAAGGCCGTTGTTCGGTCTACCACCACCGTCGAGATCCCGCGGTGGGGTGCTCGACATCGAGGGACCAAGCGGCTGCAAAAGAATGCCTACGGCTCTCGACTCGGGATGCGGCCTCGCCCGGGCATAGCAATTACGGGCCCGGGAGGCCGACACCCGGATGACTGACCGAAGACATCCAACTATCGATGGCGATCCTCGAGGTCATCAGTCGGCACCAGGCTCGGCGGACATCCGGCGACACGTCATCGACTTCGAAGGAATATAGGGGCGTGTTAAGCGGTCCCGCTCGATATGACCGGGTGTCGCCCGGCTCATAACTCATCGCCTCAACATCGACACGGCCACCAAGCGGTCCGGCGAAAAAAGGATATTCGGCGGGCGCACCCAGTCGTTAGGGACGGTGACTCAACTTCACGAAGGCGAGATCTTGTTCGAGGTCGAATACCCGACACGGATGGCTAATCCGATCGTGGTCAAAGCCGGCGGGGGTGGCGCATGTCGTCGATTATACCGACCTCGACAAGCACGCGCCCAGATTGCTACCCGCTCACGATATTGACAAGAAGGTGGAGGCTTTGGTGGGCCGTGGATGTTCGACTTCACGGATCTATACAAGGGTACCACCAAATCTGATGAGCCGGGAGGATGCACAAAGGCTGCATTCATCACCGACTTGGCGTCTTTGCGTGCCGAAAGATGCCGCCCGACCTCAGAACGCGGGGCTACTTACCACGGAGGATGGTGGATGCAACATTGAAGACCACATCGGGAGATTGTCGAGGTCTCGTCGGCGATATAGTAGTCAAAGTCGAGCGGAGGCTGGCCGGCGACCTCGGCACCGTCCTCCAACTTCTCGGTCGGCCAACCTCAAACTTAACCCCAAAATGCACGTTCATGGTAAAGGCGGAAATTCTTGGGGTCTTGGGTTTTCCAAGAAGGCTTGAAGGCGAACCCGCCAAGGTGAAGGCGGTCTTTCGAAATCAAGTGCAAAAACCATCCGCGAGGTCCACAAACTTCTGGGTGCTGGCCGCCTCGGTGGGTTCCTCTCGGGTGCAGAAGCGGCTCCCATTCTTTAAAATCTTGAGGAGGGCCGGACTTCGCATGGCGGGAAGAGCACCACCTCGCCTTCACACGGTGAAGGAGTACCTCGCCGACACTCTACCTTGGCCGCCCAAAAGAAGTGAACTCCTCTCCTTGTACTTGGCGACCTCGGACGAGGCAATCGGTCTTGATCTTGGTGCGGGGACGAGGTCGGACGCTTGACTTCCTATCTACTTCATCACCGAGCACTCAAAGGACCGGAGACAGTGCTGCAGGCGCGAAAAAAAGAACGCACTGGTGAATGCTAGCGGCAGCTCCGACCCTACTGGGCTCACTCCATCCAGTCTTGACCGACCTACCCACGAGGCAAGTCTTATCAAACACAGGTCATCAGACGAATAGCAGTGGTCCACGGGCTTGGCGAACACGATATCTCGTACTCCCCGGACCGGCCATAAAGGGCAAGCTACCGCTGATTTCTGGTAGAAGCCAGTTTCTTGAGCTCGGTCGAGACCGCTAAGATTAGCTCCTCAACGCCTCACCTCGGTCATCCCGGCCCCCTGCGGAGAACCGGACCTCGTCCACCGAGATAGTTGTTGGCGGATGTCGTGGGCGGGCTCGTGCAAAGCAGGCGTGAGCGGGCATCGCTTCTCCTCGGCCCGGATATGCGAAATCACCCTCGCACTCGGTTTACCTTCCGACCACCAACAACGAGGTGGAGTATGAGGCCCCAATCTCGGGACTCCGCCTCGCTAAGGGGCTGGGGTGGGTGAGATCAAATCTTGGCGATTCCAGGTGTCGTCGTGAACCGTGTGTTAAGCAATACGAGGCGAGGAGGACCGAATGAAGCAATACCTCGACAAGGCGAAAGAGATGTTGACCTCGTTCGGATACTTGACATCCACTGAATCCCGAGGAAAACAGTAGGTGGCGTCCTCGGCAAGCTAGCGGCGTCATCAACAAATCCACCGGTGGAGAGATCCGCTCCGAAGCATAGCGGAGTCCCACGTCGGCATCATCACCGAGATAGAGCGGGTGGATGTCTCCCGAAGGCTACACGGAACACGGCGCCTACCTTGGATCGGCTCGAAGCGAAAAGATGATGGCAAAGTCGAGTATCTCATGCGTGAGGGCTCTCTGGGAAGTCTTACCTTGACCCTCACGAGATGCCTCGGGCCGGAAGAAGCCGACTACGTGCTCAGCGAAATACACGAGGGTCTTGTGGAAGCCACATCGGGTCGCGAGCACTTTCAAAGAAGGCGAGGTCGGGATACTCTTGGCCCACTCGTGCAAGATCGGCCGAGCTCGTCGAGAGGTGCCGAGTGCGGATCACTCCACAATCAGGCGCCCCAGCACGATTTGAGCGAGCCTGCGAGTCAGTGGCCTTTCATGCAGTGGGGGATCGACATTGTCGGCCCGTTCGACCGGGCACCAGGTCAGCTCCGATATCTAGTCGTGGCCATAGACTACTTCACAAAATGGGTCGAGGCCGAGCCACTTTCGAGCATCACGAGCAGAAGGATTCAAACCTTGTGTGGAGAAATATAGTCCGCGGCATACCGCACATCTGGTCTCGGACAAGCGCACCTGATTCGTCGACAAGAACTTCGGTGGTGCGAAGAGCTTCGCATCGATCAACGCTTCACTTGATCGCACACCGTAAGCAAAATGGTCGACCGGGTGACGAACCGCACGATCGTACAAGGATTGAAGAAGAGACTGGATCAAGCTAAAGGCGACTGGGCTGAAAATCTCCCTCAAGTCCTCTGGTCCTACAGGACCACACCTCGGACGGCGCGGGAGACCCTTTAGCACAGTCTCGGTGCCGGCCGTCATACCGGCCGAGATCGGGCGCCAAGCCCTCACACTCTCCACTTCAACCAGGGCCGGGAGCAGCGAAGACTGCGGGCCAACCTTGGCGCCCTCGAGGAGAGCGCGAGCTCGCCTTCCTCATAAAGCCAAGTCTGAGCCGGTCGCGCTACTACAACAAAAGAGTAAAGGCCTCCACACTCGAGTGGGCGACCTCGTCTGGAATAATGAAGCAAGCCGAGCCGAGGCGCCTTAACAAGCTTGATCCGACATGGGAAGGACCTACCGCGTTCACGAGGACCTCGGCAAAGGGGCTATAAGTTTCGCCCACTGTCCGGGCACTTATTCCCAGACACAGCACATAACTCATCTAAGGAGGTATTTTACATAGCTTTGATTTCGGATCGCGACATGTTAGCCTCCTATTGTTTTGGTGATATGCGATCTTTGTTTACTTGTTTAATAAAACATCTGTTTTTCTAATGAGTATTTCACTTGTTCGTCTTACACCTATGTGAACATCCGTTCGGATATACCACATCTAAACCTTCACGAGGGGACGCCTACGAAGATGAAAATCCCACTAAGTAGGGTAAGCATACGACTACCCATTAAGTTGGGCGTCTACATGCAAAGCATCTGGATTACCCATTAAGTTGGGCGATCTACATGCAAAGCATACGGATTACCCATTAAGTTGGGCGTCTACATGCAGCATGTCAGATTACCCATTAAGTTGGACGTCTACATGCAAGCGACATCCAGACCGATCTCGCCACCTCATACCCCTTTATTTGGGAAGATATGCACTCCGGTACAAAGTCTGAATGCATTAACGACTACAAACAAAGTACCAAGTCATATACAAGACAACAGTGCTTCAAAGCTCGTTTCTACCCCTTTATTTGGGAAAATACGTTGTATACAGTATAAATACATTTATGACCAAAACGAAGTCCTAAGCTATGTTTGTACCTCTCAAAGGGAAGCGTACACTTGAAACGAGTCTCGAATACATTTATATCTACATACAAGGTCCTATACTATACATGGCCTCATTCGGCCTCAGGGCTCGCCTCGCGGGGGCCGAAAGCCGCACCAATTCTACAAAATCCCAGGGCCGGCGATGTATGCAGAGCGAACTCGGTGCCTTGACCCGGTCGATGAGGCGGAATCACCACGCCCTGCTCGGCGCTCGGCGGGCTCGAGCCAGCCGACAAGCATCGACTCGTGGTCACCTTCACCCGCTCCGGGACACTCCCAGAAGTGGCGCGCATCACGGGCATCCCGGGCGGGGGGCGCGAGGTCACACCCCGGCCCCTCGACCCGGACCGGGCGTGTGTGTGACCTCGCCCCCTGCGGCTCTCCCGCCGACACGAGGTCCTCGGTGCCGCCGCCTCCCGAGGATCCCGGATAATCCGCCTCTGGGACCCATCAACCTCGGCTTACGGCATGATCGGAGTATCCGCCTCTCCTTGGTTCTTCTATGATCGGTCGGCGAGCCGTTCTCGCTCGCCACCTCTCGGGGCATGCGACGTTTTCGGACGATGTCGCACATCTCCATAAACTTCACCACGGAGTTGACACGAAGCTTTGAACTTCTTGCTTTGTTGGGCCGCCTCATCCTCACCACCATGCCTCCCTTGACAAGCTCGGACTCGGTCATCGGCCGGATATGGTAGTCCCACGGTACAAGCGGACCGCCCTCTCGTACTGCATGCTCCTCGACAACCGAGCGAGCCTCTCGCGGTCGATTCAAGTCGCTACCCGCATCAGCGTCCTCGATTTCGTCGGCAGATATGTCCGCGACGGACTCGCCTGCGCAACTTTCAACTTCAGCGCCTCGTTCTCGGCCGGGCGGGCCACTTCCGGTCGACCGTCTAACTTCCTCTTGGATCGACGGTGACTAAGCCGAGGTGACCTCCATAGTGGCCAAAACTTGGGTCGGCTCGGCGGCTTCTCCAGACAAGCACCTCTTCTTCCTTATCGAGGAACCCGGACCTCTT
Organism: Salvia rosmarinus; assembly: GCA_036937905.1. Taxonomy (NCBI): domain Eukaryota; kingdom Viridiplantae; phylum Streptophyta; class Magnoliopsida; order Lamiales; family Lamiaceae; genus Salvia; species Salvia rosmarinus. Next base: position 26,472,992 of record CM072814.1, on the reverse strand, counting down.
TTAACTTTGTCGACAAGTCATGGTGAGTCCGACCCAGTCGGTGTGGAGTGCGAAAATAAACAAGACAACACCAACTTTCAAAATCTGCGTTTATTACTCAACAAGAGGAGAAATTATTACAAAGGCTCGGGGTCCTATCGACCCGGTGAGTTCCGCTATTACATCAGTCCCGCGACCTCGGGCTATGGCGGTCTCGGCGACCTCGATGCTCCTGCGGCTGCCACCTCCGCCGGGACCTCAGGCCCGCCTCCTCCTCCGCCTCCGCCTCCTCCTGCGCCTCCTCCTCCTCCTCGCCTTCGGCCGGGACCTCGGCAAGGAGCTCCTGGCTCGCGATCCTCGTCCACCTTGCATTGGGCGGCGGCTCGCCTCAGATCGAGAAGGAAGAGGCTGGATGCGAGCCTCCAAAGACCAGGAGAGTCGGCCCCGTCGATCACCCGGCGTAAGATTTATCCACCTCTCGGGTCGACCTCGGTCCACCCATGCTTCACCTTATCAAAATCGGGCATGGTGGCCGACTTCCCCTGGTAATTCGACACCACCGCCCGGCTTGACGGCGGCAAGATCGGCAATGAAAGCGAGAAGCTCTCCGACTCGATGAGCCGGTGCAAAGGCCCTCAACAAGGGTCCACGGTCGGCCACCAGCCTCCTCTCGTCGTGAGTTCTTCTTCGCCCGGCCAACTCCCCCGGCTCCTCCACCTCCCGGGCGGCCTCCGGGGCCAGTGCTTCTTCTTGGCGGCAAGAAAGAACCCTCCGGCCAAGAAGAACCTCCCGGCCTCAGAAGCCCTGGCGGCCTCGGCCTCCGCCCTCGCCGTGGACGCAGCAGCCTCAGCTTCGGCCCGCGCAGCGGCAAGCTCACGTTCAAGCGCCTCTTGCCGGGCTGAGCTCTCAGCGGCAAACCTGGCGGCCACCTGCAGCTCCCCAGCAGCGCGCTGCAGGGCCCCCATCATCGAGCTCCCACCCTGCAAAATAGAGATGCACAAGTCAATGACCGATCGTGAGGCAATCAAGCCCAAACATGAAGAACCCTACGTACCTCGGGGAGGGATGCGACCGAGCTTGGGGGCGGTACCCCGAACTCAAGGCGGCCCGAGGTCATGACTCAAGCCGGCTGGACCTCGGCTCGAGCCCACCCATCGGTGGCCTGTTGTCAACCTTCTTCGGGCCCCTACTAGGCCCAGCCCGCCTCTGCTTTTTCTTCGCCCGGCTCACTTGCGGCGATGGTAACTCCCTCCGTCCGCAGCTTCAACTGCGTCGGAAGAAAAGACATATTAGCCTGACAACATAAAACAAATAAAGATTAAGAAAAAGGGATGCCTCACCCCGTCGGACCCGATCCGACGCTTGGACCGAAAACACTCGGCCGGCCTTCATCGGATCGTCCCGGTGTAACTTACGGATAAGATCTCACCCAGGCTGCTCAACAAATCCTCCATATGGCCGGGGCTTGATTTTCGGGTCCACCACTGCGTGCGATACCCCACTCATACCTCCGCCTCCCTCGGCCGCGAAAGAAATACCTATTCGCGATGGGACACCCTCGGGGACGGCTACCTTAAATTTGAGCGGGGTGACGGTGTAATACACCCTCCTATGGTCTTCACGCTAAAGCGCGCATCAAGACCTCGAAGGTCAACTCTCGGCAATGCACGTTACTGAAACTGACCCCACCAATGACCTAACGGAGTTGGGGTCAATTGACAAATGGGGATCTGGAAGTACTCTTGAAGGCTAAGATAAATGGAGGACAGAGGGTACCTAAGACCTGCCCTCAAACTGTCTACATAGACAGTGACAAAACCCTCCGGAGGGGCCATCGCCCTATCTCGCTCATGCGGCAGACACCACCACGCCTCAACCGGAATCCGGCACTCCCTCACAACCTCAAAGACCTCCTCCAAGGTTAAATCCGACCTCGCCGACCCCACTTTCAGACCATCCCATACGAGAGGATACCGGCGGAATGCTGGGAACTTAACCTACGGACCTACCCAAACCGTTGTATACAGATAGTCTCTAACGCAGGCAACTCACGCCCAGAACCCGACGCGGAAAGGGAACTTTCAGAACGAGAAGAAGTTGAGGAAAGCATACTTACTTTTCAGGCGGGTATACGGCTACTTCAGCGAAAAATCGGGGTCAACTCAGAAGTTCTCTCTCTCGAGATTCGAAGAAGAAGAAAGTGAGCAGTTGCCTCTTTTGCGCTATTTATAAGACTAAGGCGCGCCGCAAATCGCCGTTCAGTTCAACACGTGCCTACACGCGATTGGACGTGCGTTTCACGCAGCGCCGCGGATCGAGTGCCCAACTACCGCTGGCGCGTATGGCGACGCCACGATAGGACGAGCCGCCCGATCGACCTAGCAATCATCATGCGGACCGAGTCCTCGGATGGCTGCGCCTCGGATCGCACCCGTTCGGATCGGACCCGCTAAGCAAGACGCGAGTCTGTCTGCGGCCGGAGACAAACCACGTAATTGGGAAAAAGGCGGGCGATCGGTCGGACACCGTCGACCATCGCAGAATAATACATCTTGAGACCGCGCCTCGGCATAACCAGCGGCAGCAACGCGTTACCGGTCGGGGCCGACATCCCGGTGCCACATCTTTCTCAAGCGACGGACAATAAACAACCCAACCGGATCGGCACGAAGACCTCGCATCAAAGAAACAACTTCACCGAAGCCACACGCTTTCGGCGGCGGCTGTTTCCACTCCACGCCGGCCTCGGCGTCCCTCGGCTCTTGGGGGCTATGATGGGATATAGCCCAACCAAGTGGGCCTCTAACAGCCCAAGCAAGCTGGACCTAACATTGATAGCGAGGCCACGCGGTTGAGCCGGTGAAACCCTAATCATTGCACGAAACCTAGCCTCCGAACCGCGCGCTCGGCGATGGAGAGGCGCCCAGAACCAGGTCGGCGCCGCCCTCCACATGGCGCACGTAAGGCGTAACAGGTCCGGCTCCGCCAATGGAGAGCATGCGGAGGAAGAGTCGCCACGACCAATGGGGAGGTCGGGCGGCTAGCCGAGGGGCAAGGTCGATCTTTGTATAAATAGAAGGCCCGATGTTAGAAGGGTTAGCAATTTTTGAATACAAGGCTTGTAAACAATACTCTGCATGAAAAGCTATAGTGAAAGTATTGAGGAATCATTCCTCCGTGGGCGTAGATCTCATTAACGATCGAACCACGTAAAAAGCTGGGTGTTCTTTATTGCTTCATATAAATCTCGCACACTCGCGTAGCTAGATTAATCGATGGTATAGGGGAAAGAAGAAGGGTTTTGGAGAGGAAGAGTAGGAGGGTTGATTGGAGGGATTGCCAGATTAAGAAGCTGAGAAACCGGTGCCTGATGATGACGAAGAGAGCTCCACCGCTGCCGTCCTTGTCTTTGAACAGGGTGCGGTTGATGGCGGCAGAGATTGACATTTTAGTTAGTGTGTGTACGAGACAAGGGGCAGGAAGATTGGGGAGTTGGGGTTTTGTTGTGGGTTTGCCTTGGAAACGGATTTTCGGCGGATTATTAGTATATTTAAGGAGGGATTTTGGAGCGAGCATTTCTAACTTTTAGTGAAAGCTTGAAGGTATTATAGGCTTTTTCATCCATCAAAACTAGAGCTGGCAAAAAGGGCGGGTCGGGCTGACTCGGCCCGGCCCATCGGACTTTTTGTTTTTCGGGTCGGATTGGTCCACCGAAATGCTATCGGGTTAAAAATATGTTAGCCCAGTCCAGCCCTATCTAGGCTATCGGGCCATCGGGCCAAACCCGCCCAATATTTAATTTAATAAAATATTATTTTAATTTCAAAAAATATGATAACAATAAATAAATTAAATTTACTAACATCAATTTCAAAACAAATAAGATAAATTACGTCTAATAGCATCAATTACAAAGTAAATAAAATAAATTAAATCTACTAACAAGTCTAACATCAATTTCAACGTAAATAAGATAAACTTAAAGTTTCAAATATCATCAAACATCAAATCACCTTCTTGCACATCTATATTACAATATAAAAATATGAGTAAAACTTTAAATGTGTGGGCGGGCTTTTTAGGCCCGTTAACCCTGGGCTTTTTAGCCCCAAAGCCCGATCAGCCCGATGGGCTATGTGGGCGGGCTTTTTAGGCCCGATTTTTTGGGTCATTATTTTCACGAGCCCAACCCGATCCCAATTTCGGGTACCCTGGGCCGACCCATCGGGCCGGACCAATTTTGCTGGCTTTAATCAAAACCGACGGCGAGGAAGGGGACACAGATGGAGGTAGAGAGATTTTGGAGATTTTCTTTTAGAAGCGTAGAGATAGGAGTGATTTCATATATGCCCTAATATCTAGGGATCAAAGACGTTCAAATATATTAAAATGTTGATTCAATCACATGAAATGCTTTTGGTGGAGTTGGTTAAAGTTATGTTTGATACCTTTGAGGTCTTGTGTTCGAATTTGAGCAATGTTATTTTATTCCAAAATTATCTTTTTTGTTTAGTTTATTTAAAATAAATTATTTATATTGACTACGGTTTTGTGACAATCGTAGTCTTAAGAAAACAAATACGCGTAGATAGACTATGGTTTGTGGCAATCGTAGTCTTAATTTTTTAAGTACAAGCACATACTCTACGGTTTTTAGGTCACCGTAGTCTTAGCGAATAAAAAACACGCACATACACTACGCTTTTTGGTTAATCTGTCACACCCCAATTCTCGAGGGAAGGCATGGATGCCGGGGTGTGATTAAGGGTGGGGGTTAAGAAGCGGGAAAGAAGGAGGGGGATACATAAAGCATACCTAACAAGAAGATATGACCAAAAAATCGGGCAACATCTCCTCTATAACTAGGACATATCCTGAAGGTGAGAGGTGAATAAACAATCCACCAACAGTAATACATCAACAACATAACATCAAATAACATAATCTGGATAGATACTGGTAATGCATGGAAGAAAAATAGCATTTCATCATGTCATCTAAACCGGTTAACCACATAGCATGCTCTTATCGAGACTCACAGCATAATAACATTATAGCGAACCTTGTTCCCAATCAGAGAGCAAAATAAAGGGACAAGAGTACATCAACAACAGAATAATATATATATAACGCAGCATCACAGAAGCAGAAGGCATGAAAGAAACCACAGCTCAACCCCTCCGTCGCCCTTGACCTCCTCCATCCGTGAAAACATTTGAAAAGATTTTGGAAGTAGTACTAGCGCACTCAATTTGGGTTTTAACATAAAACAAAATCCATGATACCGTGTTCAGAGCACTTACCTTAGAAGGTTTTAAAACATAAACCCACTTCTAAGTAAGCAAAAAGAGATTTTCCTTTTTGATACCTGGCCCGTTATTACTGTTACTCCCATCATAGAAACTCACCGGGCGTATCCCGCCACCCATCACATCTCGGCCGGAACATATCCGGTGACCGCAATATCTCGATCCGGAACATATCCGATCGACTACGCCGGAACATATCTAGCAAGCTAAATCGATGTGGACTTGATTGATCCTTCGTAACCATAACCACTTCATTATCAATCCGTGTGGACTTCCGGGGTCTATCCCCTTCAGAACCATAACCACGAGTTCGGGGTCTATCCCCTTACGATCAATACTCAAGATGGTGATCAACCCACCGAATAGAGATCCGTGCACAATCACAATAGAACCACACCTCGGATCAGGGAACAGTAATAACTTCGTTAAAACATTTTCAGGGCACACATGTTTGATTTTTGAAATATCAGAGTAAATAACTCAAAATAAGCATATATAACCCAACCTGAACAGTCGAAAACGTCAACTGGGAGATATCCACAGATCCAACGACCTCACCGATCGCACTGATAGGTAAATGGTAACAAGATGGAACAACTTTTGGAGTCACATTTCACAAAGCAAAGCAACAACGTGATCCGAATGGAGATCGAAGCAAAACGGAGGTTTTCGACTTTCTGAACCCACATTTAACACTCTCCGGGTTTTCAAATCAGCTCGATACAGAAGGGAAATATATTCAGGGCATCAAGACCTATAATAGGGTACCTTCAAAATATGCATGCATGCAAGATGATAAAAATCTTAGCAGCGAAGAAGCTTAAAATATCGATGCATATCCTCAAATCTAGGATAAACCATCCAAAACCGATGCATGAAAATGGAAACATAAGAAATATGCATAACGAGGAACATGGAATGACAAGCTATGTTGAAAAAGGATAACCCATGCATGTACTTCCTTTAGAAACTCTAAACGAATAAAAATATCCCGGCATGTAAAAACACGAAAAACGAAAAACGGAATCGGTACGCTAGTAGAACACATAGCCCGACACTCAAAACCTAATGAGCCCATAGCCAAAAAGAGGCATGTTGGCCACCAAATCGCGGCCAACTTGGTGCATGGCGATGGTAATGGCGGTGGCGGTCGGCGGCAGAATTGGTCGGCCTCCGGTCGTTTCCTCGCCTCGTCCCTTTAGAAACCCGAATTCTATGCTATGCTATCTACGAAAAGGCGGAATCAAAATAAGAAAATGACAAAAACAAAAAAAAGCAGGGTTCTTTTGGGAGGGTTGATCGGTGGTGGTGGCGGCGGTCGATAAGCGATGCCGTCGAGCCTCCCTTTGGATCCCTCCTCCAAAGACCTCCGTGGCGTACCTGAAGCTGCTTGGCTCGTCCCTAAACACAGATAGACGAAGAAAATGAACGTTGAAAATGAAGGCCCTAGCCCTCTATTTATAGGAAAAAGCAGGGGGCTGCACAACTGCTTGCACAAGCGACCCTTTTCCGAAAATGCAAAAAACGATGCATCTTTAGCAAACGGACTCCAAAATCAACAAACTAGGTACCCATGGACTCGAAATAAAATACCAGACACAACGACTATAAACAAGATATGCTTTTAAAAGACCCATGAAAAGTTCGGTTTTTCAATAACTTCCCCGGAGTGCCTGAATTTATCTTCCAACTCCCACGTGGCTTCTTCCTCACCATGATGATTCCACAACACTTTCACCAGCAGAATCTGCTTGTTCCTCAACTCCTTGACTTCCCATTCCAGGATTGCCACTAGTCTCTCCTCGTAACTCAAATCCTGAGCAAGGGCTACCTGATCATGCTTGATCACGTGTTTTGGGTCGAACACTGTAATGACACGACTTCCCAAGGAAGTACGGATAATACGGATCGTCACTGGTATAATAATGCAGCGGATATGTACATAACTAATCAATGTAATTAACAAAAGAACTACTCATAACGCATGAATTAAAAAGGGATAAGCTATTCAATACCAACTCAAGTCACATAAGGACTTACCAAAAAGGTTCAAGATTCGAAATAACCCAATTAGGGCACAATTCAAGGAACGAGGTACGACCTCAAGTTCAATACGATAATGGAAAGCAGTTATAGTCAAGATACCTAAATAATATCAGAATTAGGCAGCAATAACGTGTGGACATGCATATGACGATACATGCCCAAGGTTCTAGAAATCTTTCTAATAAAGCATCAAATCAACTGCCATTGCACCACCTCGCACCCATCATCAATCCCTGCTCAACCTGCACATCAAAAACGAGATGCAGGGCTAAGTACAAAAGTACTAAGTGGACTCATTGCCGAACACATTTTCTTTGTAAAAGTTATTGAACTGCCCACAATAGCACATGAGGATTTTAGTTGAAAGACTCATGCCTATCAAACATTTATCATTTTTCCAAAAGCGTTCGGCGAACTATTTTATCCATGTTGCTCCATATCTGATCATTCATTCATTCATTCGCGCACTATGGAGGTAGCCACCTACACATAGTCATCGTGACCGGTCGAGGTAGCTAACCTTAACATACAGTCACACGTGTACACAATCCGAGCTAGTCCTTAACTAAGTCGGATCCGATCGTTACCCCTTTTTAACGTTGGTGGACCAACACATTCACATACCACATTGGATATACCAATCTTAGATAGGATCACAACAAAACGTAAACATTTGGCAGTCAATAACAATTTATGCAATAATATTTCATTAAGCTTTTGTAAATCATGTTTTGAGATAGACATGCATGTCATTTTTGTTTCAAGAGAGCCCACCTGCTAATCCAAGCTAATAGTTCTAAGTGAGCAGGGTGTGAGTGTCCTTCCTCAGCAACTACGCACGATCGAACCCTTCATAAGAAAATAGCCGTTCTTAGATTCTTTCTATCGATCGAAGGTCGTTTATAATTTACGACTTAAAGTTCCCAATTATGGTTTCTTTATGATTCCATGTGATGGTCTTAAGATAATTCCTATTATCTTACATTCTCAATTTCCAAACTATTTTACTTCATTATTCATAGATGAACCTCAACTTATGAGTCATAAACTCCGAGTCTATCCTCGACTCTTAACCTTAGTGTTCTTCTAAACGTTATTACGTTATAGATTGTCGGTAATCAAGTTATGGTTGGTATATTAAGATATTCTCAAGCCACTAACTAGACTTAACAATTATAGTTATGTCCTAGTAGGTTATGCTTGACAACTTGTCGTTGTTGAGTATCAACGTTGTGACTCGGCTTTTTGTTTCTTTAACTTAGGAACTCACGTTTGAGTATCCTATTATTAAGAGAAAACTCTAATTTGTGTCTAATTTCGATTCTCATTAATTCCTTCTTAAGTTGTCGAAATTAGTCGCTTTCCTTTGGATTCTCGTACATAAAGTATTATGTTGTTTACGTTTGGGGTTTTGTTTGTCGGTACAACATAAACATAAACATTCATCACCATACACAACATACATTATACTAAAGCATTAGAAAACCCTAATTTCTAACATAATACACAATCATTGTGTATGTGTGCATAAGTGTTCCATTCATTCACCATAATCACAACCATTCATTCTAAGCTTATAATTTCACTATCATAGCATCATTACCATTAAAATTAGATTCATACTTAACCATTTTGCTATGTTTTCGATAATTAGCAATAATTAGCATACGTATCCAATAAATTCCAATAAAATCATGTTATACTCCTATAATACTATAGAATTTAATTTCCAACTCAATATCATCATATAAAATTTCAAGCATAGGTTAAAAATTACCAAAGTTTTCGGCATTAATGATTTAATGAGCATTGGTGTTCAATAAATTCCACAAAAATCATATCATGCTTATATCATATACTAAACATGAAATATCATCTCATATCATACATTAAAATTAAACACATGCCTTTTTACCACCTAATCATTTTCGGTAATCATGTAATATATGTATATATATTCAATAAATTTAATTCCTTCACAAAATATTATATTATGCAATAACATGTAATATTAACATCAAACACCAACCGATATTTATAAAATCACATATCATATCATTTTCAACAATTAAAAAACCAACTAAAACCTAATATATATATATATATATATATATATATATATATATAAACTTTCGGTCATAACAATAAAATAGGAGAAGTGTTTGAATAAATTCAAGATTAATATATGATGTTCATATCATATATTAAACACTATATCTCAACTATTTTCAACAAATCAAATCAAAATAAATTCCAAAATATATATAGGTTTCGGTATTTTCATGAAAAATAGGAGAAGTGTTCCAATAATATATAAAATAAATTCTACCAAAAATTGAAAAATATAAAACATGCTCCAAAAATTCTCAAACTTTAAACACAGCCTTATAAAATATTTCTAAGCATTTTTCATTAATGGCTTGAGAGTATTTGGTGGCTCAAAAGTCACGAAACAAATAAAAAGCAAAACTAGGGTTTTTCATGAATTAATTCAAGAAAAATCTAAAAATAATTCTACTCCATTATAAATGAAGATAATGATGAATGCTACCTTTTTATGGTCTTAAAATAATTATTTGAGGGTTGGAATGGTTTGAAATGGAAGATTAAGGCTTGAAAAGTTGAAGAACAAAGAGAGAAAATTCAAAAATTAGAGATAGAAAGGGAGGATGTCGAAATGGGGCTGTAATGTGCAGAAAATGAGCTGTTATAATCTCATATAGGGTCTCTTGGTGGTAGTTGGGAGAAGGAATGGTCAAATTACCCGATTTGACATGTTAATCCCGAATCTTTAAGTTTTAATGTGCTTTCGATTGATTTCTCGGAACCTTAAGGTTTTATTTTATTAAATAGACTTTAAAAGACTTATTTCAATGTTTATAATAATTTCATGAAGTTCGGATGACATCCGATAAGTCAATTCCGAGTTATCGCGGAAAAACAGCGTCCGACGATTAAATTATGCTCATTCAAAATTCAATTGAATTCTTGAGATTTTATAATTAATTTGAGTCTTATAAATCATATTTTATTGATTTAGACCCTTGGTTTGAGTTTCGGGTCGTTCGGAACAGTTTAGGGTTTTTCCGATATATTTTCCCGGCATTCAGTTAAGTTCTTCAGGAATTTCTTTCAAGAAATTGATTCTTATAATTTCTAAATTCATAATAATATATTCCTTCATGATTTTTATTGTTATCACTAATTATCATGATTAGCACGGACTGGAAGTTGATCCGTCTCGTAAATAGTGCTTTTGAGACTGACAGGGCGAGCATGCCCGAAAATTCCCATTCTTTGGCTTCTCACATGTTTTCGTGAGAGGATTATAGAAATGAAATCCTTTTGTTGAGATTCATTCTCGATCTTTCATTCTATGTTCAGGCTATTTAGAAAACCCTACTCTGGTAGAACTAGTCACTAGTTTTTTATTTCTCTAGTTTTCGATTTCCGAATCGATTCTAATTCATTTCGTTGGTTACCTTAAATATAATTAAGGTCTAAGCACCACAAATAATTGGTCTAAGCATCACTAATAAAATTTTTAAATTTTTTGGGTTATTACAAACACGTACTTTCTCAACTGAGAAACGTGAAACACATCGTCTACGTCTCCGATGCTAGGTGACAACGCTAGCCTATAGGCAATGGGGCCTATCATTTCGAGAACTTCAAAAGGTCCAATGAACATCGGTCGCAACTTACCTCTCTTCCCAAAATGAACGACTCCTCTCGTCGGGGAAACCTTAAGGAAGACGTGATCTCCGACCATGAACTGAAAATCCGTACGACGCTTGTTCGCATATATAGGACTTACGCTCGTCCCGAGCTTGTGATCCTTCGCTGATCGATCGATAACCTCGACCGCCTTCGAACCATCTCTCGGTCCTAACATCTTTCTCTCGCCCACTTCGTCCCTATAAAGTGGCGATCGACACTTCCTTCCGCATAACGCTCATAGGGAGCCATTCCTATGGTGGCTCGATAAGCTGTTCTTATTGGCAACTCCACCAAAGGTAGTATCTCTTCCTAATTTCTCCTCCTCATGGCCACGATCGCCGCAACATATCCTCCAAGATTTGAATCGTCATTTTCGATGACATCTGATTAAGACCCTTCGCTCACGATTTCTACCTCCCGGTTCGGCAAATCTCTTTGCCTTTAGCACTTCACGATGGGATGCTAATTTCTGTGGTACTGTGATTCCTGGGTACCAAACCCAACCTCTCACATGCAACTCTCAAAACGAAAGAATGTGAGGCTCTGATCGCTCACTTTTCTAACACGAAAACGTGCAAGTATAAAGGTAAGTCGAGTATCGTATCCACAGGGATTGTAATACGAAAGCACAGAAGCTAACTCAACAACAATTCATCATTATCCAAGAACAGATTTGGTTTAAATAGGTTTAGGACTTCAGATATTAAATCCAAAGCAAAAGGATAACAACTTGAAAATAAACTAAAACAATAAATACTCAAAGAGATAATAATCTAGAAAGACTAACCCTAGGGATGCACTAATCCTACCCACAACGTATGTTTATCCTGCTTACTATGAACCATTTTAATCCAGACAAGATGGAAGATCACATATATAACCAACAATTTCATTTACGACAATTGTGGCAGTTGATTGCTAATTTTCCCTATTACTGTTACGTCTCTAGGTAAAAATAAACAACTCCAAAAGGATCACAAAGAATATGCTTCCTACGAATGTTCCTATCTCAGCTACGACTCAAGGCTTATTCGTATCATGCATTCAAGATCGATTGACAATTAAAACGGTTAAGTAATTAACTGGTAACTAGATATGCATCAAGATTGATCAGAAATTAACACATATAATTAAGCACCAAGAATCATAAATCAATGCCTGGAAGGTAAATAACAATAGTAGGAATCACAACATTTAGGATAGAATCATGCAAACCCTAGGATTAGAATGGAAATTTAGCTAGACATAATAATCGACATAAATTAAGAATTAACCATAAAAATAAGAATTAAATAGATAAAACCCATAGTGTGGCGTCGGAAGAACAATCGTTGGGTTCGTATCCCAACCTCAACGGAAAATGGGAAAAACACGGAATTCATTCGGACAAAAGCGTTCCAAAGCGCTAACAAATCGTAGAACTAAAGTAGAACAATGAAAAACTAATGCTAGAATGAATCTAAATCAAGACTAGAGTGCAAAAGTAGGAAAAATAGTGAAAAACTGAGCAAAAACGTGTAAAATAGGTCTGGACAAAGTTGGGGGCGCGAGGGGGCGAAGCCCTATTTATAGGCAAAGGGTAAAAACCCTAATTTTGGGCCCGTCCGCCTTGCTTCGCGGTCGCGAGGGATCTGGTCGCGAGGGCCTCTTCGCTCTCTTTGGACACGCCGCTAGTTTGCTTCATGACCGGCTCACAGTCGCTAGGTATGGTCATGAAATCGGGCAAGAGTCTCTTTCAAAGGCTTCGGCGGTGGGTAGCTCATGGTCATATCTCATGATCATTTGGGTGTGGCGTGTCGTATGATTTTCTCATGGCCGACCTAGCGGTCGCTAGGTCGGCTATGAAACACAATGCAGCAGCTCCTCTTAACCTCGCGACTGGGTTAGCGGTCGCTAGGGTGGCCGCTAGCCCCTGTTTTGGCCCTTCTTTTGCTCGTGCTTCGTTCCATGCTTCAATTTTCATCTTATAAGCCTACAAAACACCAAAGAGGAACCCAAGAGCAGTATCTTCCAAAAATATATAAAATCATTGAGATCCAATACATAAACACACTTTATTGATCTAAAATCATCTTTAAATATCAACAATAAACGTGTAAAATCTGGCGTTTTGTAGGAAAACGTATGTTAACCCTCGCCCGAGGATCCATCTTGGGTGTTTAATTCACCATACATTGATTATAAACCTAGCATGCGTCTATATAATTAAATCGCAACACGTTGGGTTTTCACGTGTTTACCTGGATCCATCGAGGTGGATCGAACGGATGAAGCGGATCGAACGGATCGAGACTCGTGCTTTGACCTTCCGGATCTGTATCCCGATTGCCCAATCTCCAACGCCGAGTGAGGGCGATCTATGGAGAATGCTTCGAAAATCACCCAATGCTCTCTACTCACAACTTTCAAAATTCTCTTCTTAATACTAGAGAGGCCGAAAATTCTAGCTTTCAATATGTGAGCATGCCTTAGACATTATCTCATACCTTATATTTATAATGCACTACCTTAATCCTATATGGAATATTACCATAATCCTATATGGAATATTACCATAATCCTATATGGAATATTACCATACACTTAGGATTATTTCCATACTCTTAGATTATTTCCATACTCTTAGGATTATTTCATACTCTCAAGATTATTACCATAATCTTATATGGAAAGGATCTATGCATATTCCATAAATATAATTATATCCTTGTGGGATAAAGAGAATAAAATCTTTCCTTTGAGAGGACACAGGGCGCCGATTTTCTTACATTACTGAACTGGATGGGCGGCCAGTGGATCAAATGCAAGGAATAAAGATGGGCCTCAAATAAATTAATTATCTTATGTTCAACCCGAACATAAATTAATTTATAAACATTCGATCATGCCACTAGAGAAAGAATGTTGACTTACCCTTTATTACCGAAGTTGAGTCGGGCTTGCACTTAGACATTACGAATCCCGTATTTAAGATATCGAACGTCCATTAATCATTTCTAGCAATCGATCGCTTAAACGATTAATATCCTTATTTCCTTAAGTAGTACCACTCAACCTTATTATTGTACTTGAGCTAACTCAACTCGCGGGGTTTAGTACAATAAACCTTTGAGCTCCTTAAGGGACGCCATCATCCTAAACGGATACGGTGACTGACTGAGATAACTAGCGTGACATACAAGATCGCCACCACCCAAGATGCGGAGAATCTTGGGTTAGAACATATAACCCTCACTCATAACAAGTCAAAGTGATGGTCAAGAACTCATACTCACCTAATACCTTATCGAGGTTTAGATCATCGTAAGTCACCGAGATCTTGGTTCTTCACGACGGTCGAAGAAGAACTCATCTCATGTGATCCTTCAATACGTAGACGCATACCAAGATAGACAAGCAACTAAGTCAAGTCACTTCTTATCTATCTGCAGCCTAAACCGACAACTCGTCCTTAAGTCGCCCTCATTGTGAAACTTTTTATATCTCATTAAGCTCGACCAATCATACGACTTACGTGATCTTCTACACACTGTATGATCTAACTTATATATGAGATAAGGGGACACTGATATATGCAATCAAGTATTCAAATCAGATAGGAGATTGTAATAGTGGTAACAGGAAACATTGTATACAAGCTCAACCAAACTGCTTTCAGTATACAAATCCAACAATCTCCCACTTATACTAAAGCAAACTTTTAGTATACAATGTGTCTTTCTACTAGCTATTACAAACAACCATCACTTTGCTTCTCCCACTTATACAAAAGTTTCCTTTCTAAGTGGGTGCCATCAAGCGCAATCCAAGTCCTCTAACGTGACCATCGTAGACTTTTGCGGCGAGCTCTTCGTGAATGGATCCGCTAGATTTTCCGTCGATCAATCTTTTCAATCAAGACGTCACCTCGCCTAACGATTTCTCGTATGACATGGTACTTTCTCTCTATGTGTTTGGTCGCCTTGTGGGTCCGTGGTTCCTTCGAGTTTGCACATCGCACGAGTTATCACAATAAACTATGATACTCTTGGGCAAACCAGTACCACATCTAGATCCATGAGTAGTTCTTGAACCATACAGCCTCCTTAGAAGCCTCGAGCGGCTACATATTCTGCTTCCATGGTAGAGTCCGCAATGCATCGCTTTGCACTCCGCCAGATACGGCCCACCTCCCAAGGTAAACACATAGCCCGAGGTCGACTTTTCTCATCACGGTCCACTTGGAAACCGAGTGCAGATAACTCAAAGGCATTAGACTATCTCGCATGGTAAACCAGCCTATAATCTCGAGTCCTTTTCGTGTACTTGAGTATATGCTTTATCGCAATTCAATGAGCTTGTCCAGTGGTTAGATCGATATCTAGCTACTATGCCTACCGTGATAGCGTATATCGGGCCTCGTGCATAACATTGCGTACATGAGACTTCCTACGCGAAGCGTAATGAACTTGTCTCATTTCCTCTATCTCCTTTGCAAATATAGGTGATCGTTTTGATAAAGGAACGCCATGTCCGAAAGGTAGCAATCCTTTCTTGGCGGTCTGCATACTAAAACGAGTAATCACAAGATCAATGTAAGACGCCCGAGATAAGCTCAACATTTTCTTCTTGCGATCTCTCAAACCTTGATCCCAAGAATGTACGCTGCATCCTAAGTCTTCATTTGAAACCGATCGGATAGCCAACTCTTTACGTCGATAACACTTCACGTTGTTGCCAACTAGAAGGATGTCATCTACATAAAGTGCAAGAAATACCACATCACCGTTGACATCTAACCCGACACACAACTCTCGCTAGGCAACTGGGTAAATCCATAGGACTTTACCACCTCGTCAAAGCGTAAGTTCCATGATCGGAGGTTCGCTAAGTCCATAAATGGACTTTTAAGCTTCCATACTAGATGCTCTTCACCCTTTACCACATAACCTTCGTGTCTTTGCACATAGATGTCTCTACCTTCCTCAAGGTAACCGCTTAGAAAAGCGGTTTTAACATCCATTTGCCAAACCTCTAGGTTCAAGTGGGCTGCTATGGCCAGAAGAATTCTGATGGACTTGAGCATTGCTACAGGTGAAAAAGTCTCATCGAAATCGATGCCCTCAATCGAGTGTACCCTTCGCCACAAGCCCGGCTTTAAAAGCCGAAACCTCTCCATCGAATCTCTTCTCTCAGATATCCACTTACTACCTATGGCTTCCTCGCCATCCGGTAGAGGTGTCTTTCATATACATCCATAGCCGTTATGGACTCCATTTCTAAGTCCATAGCGGTGTGCCATGATCTTGCATCAATATCTCAGATTGCCTCCTCAGATGTCCATGGGTCGATTATTGCATGTTCGCTCATTGGGACTAAACCAAGATTCACCCACGAACATAAATCGCTCGGGTCGACGAACAACCCTCCCACTACGACGAGGTTCTACAGCACAATGGCAACGGTAGGTGTGCATACTTGTGGTTCTCTAACTTGCACAACTTGCTGTGTAGGTACCAACATGACGGTCGGTATCTCCGGTGGAACTCGACCCACTTCAATTTCTTGAAGTATCCGTGTCGATCCTCCCACTAGACTCGACATCTCGCACCTTTGGCCTAATCGGTGGTGGAATACGATCATCTTCTAATTCTTGAAGAATGATTTCAACTTTGGACTTATGATTTTTCATATAATCCTCTTCTAAGAATCGGGCATTAGTGCTAATAATGACCTTCTGATCCTTAGGACTATAGAATAAACCACCTTTCGTTCCTCTAGGATAGCCAATAAACAGCCTTGCGTCAGATCTAGCCTCCAACTTGTCAGCCTTCTTGTTCAGCACGTGTGCCGGACTGCCCCATATCCTTATGTGGCTTAAACTGGGCTTGCGCCCAAACCACAACTCGAAAGGGGTCTTTTCGACTGACTTGGACGGTACTAGATTTAGCAAGTATGCCGCTGTCTCTAAGGCATATCCCGTAACAGAAATAGCAATGTAGCATAACTCATCATAGATCTAACCATTTCCAAAAGAGTCCTATTTCTTCGCTCCGACACACCATTTTGTCTGTGGTGTGCCCGTGAAGTCTTATTTGGGATGTAATCCCACACTTCACTAGATAGTCCATAAACTCGTTATCGAGGTATTCGCCACCGCGATCGACATGATGACTTGATACTCTTACCTAGCTTCGCCTCCACTTCCGCCTTTAAACTCTTTGAATTTCTCAAAGCATTCGACTTCTTGATGAAGCGGTATATGTATCCGCACCTCGAGTAATCGCCAATGAAAGTGACAAAATACTGCATTCTCCACGAGCTTGTGTGGACATCGGTCCACATAGGTCGAATGGACTAACTCCAACATTTCTCGTGGCTCTATAACCCTTCGCTTTGAAGGGTCCGGGTCGACATCTTACCTTCTATACAGATTCGCAGACCGGGAAGCGAGTAACCGTGAGATTACCCAACGCTCCATTCTTAGCCGCCTTTGGATCCTATTTAGATTGATGTGACCTAATCTAAGATGCCAGAGAAAAGTAGAGTCATCTTCGAAGAAAACTTTCTTTTTAGGGTTTGATGAAGATGCAACATAGTTATAGGTATTATGTTTTGCGTAAATAGTATAAAGCTTAATTATATAAGGTGCCAACACGTATAACCGTCATTTCTTATGATAGAAACACCACTATCAAAAATAACAGAATATCCATGAGTAAATAATTTCAAAGCGAAACAAGGTTCCACCGAAAACCGCACATATAAAACGTCTTTCAAAACTAAAACTGTTGTTCCAAAACATAAAGAAACATCTCCACTCGCAACACTTCGACTTTGGCGTTGCCCATGGAGATCGTTATCTCGCCATCAAACAGCCTCCCTTGTCGCGGGAACCCCCGCAGGTGTAACAAACATGATCGACATGCCAGATCTACTACCCAAGAATGGGTAGAACAAGTCGCTAAACATGTTTCGTTATTAAAGCAAACGGCGTACCACTGAGCCTCGAGCATAGGGCACTTGGCCTTCCAATGCCCGATCTTGCAAGACTTGAAGCACTTGCCTTCTCTTTGGCTTCTTGAGCCTCGGTGGCAACCATGTTCTGCTCCCATTACTCCCACTATTTCCCTCGCCTTTACCACCTTTGGCACCCCTTTTCTATTTCCATTTTGCAACGGAAATTTTGGGCCCTTAGATGTGCTAGCAAGAGCATGTGCTCCTTTTCCCATAACTCCTTCCGCAGAACGAGATCATTAAGCAACCGACTAAGTGTAAACTCGGTCTTGCTCATGATCGCATTCACGCGAAAGTTCTCAAAAGACTTGGGCGTGTATTGAGGATGATATCGACCTGGCTCACGTCAATACCTCCTCCCAACCGATCAAGACTATCCATGAGATGAGTCATGTGGGAGACATGTTCATGGACCGAACTTCCTTCTTCCATCTTACACGCCAAGATTTCTCTCATTGTGTGGAAGCGATCGTCCGATCCGACCGCCCAAACTTACTCTCGAGACTCGACCAAATATCGTCAAGGCTCGCCATCGATCGATGTTTGCACCGCAAGCCTTTGGACATCGTAGTCATCATATAGCATTTAGCCATATTGTTTGACTTATTCCAAAGTCCGCTTGACTCTCATTGCTCATTAGTCGATGCCGCGATAAGGGCATCGGGTTTAGGAGTAGTGAGAACAAACATGTGTTCTTCAAATGATAAGAACATATTCCATGTTTCGCTTCCACTGATAAAATTTGGACCGATAACGGATTTTGTGCGAGCATATTGATAATCGGCGTAAGAGACATATCTCAAACGATAATGTAAAACACATAAGCATACGATCGCAAATAATTCGTGAATAATAATATTGTAACCTTTTGATAAAACAATATTAATTGAAACCTCAATCGCCCAAGGAATCCCACATGCAAGCCACGCTGTGGACGTTTACATGAACCCCCGACTGGACTAAAATATACCTTTTAGTCGCTTAATTTCAATCCATGTCAACTTATCCTTACGACAAATGAAATTAATGATTGGACCTTACTAGACCACATCACTATCACAAGAAGGGACTTGGCGGAAGTTGTACTTGAGGTGATGTCTAAGCATTGACCACAATTTTAACAATGAAGATGAATTCTTAGAATTGGTATACTCACTCGGACCATACCGCTTCCAATTCAAATTCTTTTGTTATCTCATTTTATATCTATCACTAGAGAACTTATGAAAATCGCACATGCAAGCCACGCGTGTGGACGTTTACACATGAAACTCCCACTTACCAATAGATTTAAAATGTTTTATTTAGAAATCTCATCTAACAAACTTATGATAAGCAGGTGCAAGCAAGCCACGCGTGTGGACGTTTACTCACGCAAGGTCTCACTTTGTTTAGAGATCAAAAAGTGGAGGTCTTGACATTTTAATTTGAAAAATTAATTTGTCGGGTTGCTTGCTTAGTCTTTTTATTCAAAAGGTTTGTCCATGCAGATCACGTAATCCTAGCATGCTTTTCTATAGAACTCAACATGTAAAACATGCCATGAGAATTCTAAAAAGCGATAAACGCGATAAACCTAGCATGCTTACTATGCGCATCCAATTACGTAAAACACTTAAAGGTTTGTCAACGTAATTTAAACATACATAGCATGCTACTGCATAATTTAAACATCCACGACATGCATATGAACGATAAAAATAAAATAAAACGTTCATCGCGGCCCAATCGTGAAACCTGCACAATTAAATCTAATCTATTACATAGATTTACAAAGTACAGTATTTAAACTTCGAAAACGGGCCTCGCGTGCGGCACGGACCGGATTCAACAATTGGGCCTCGCGTGCGGGCACGGGCGGAATCTCTGAAGCGGGTGCGGGCGGTCGGCCCATAAGAGTCTTGGGCGGCGCAGGGCTAAGCCCTGTCGCGCCCGACCTCGCCGCGCCGCCGCCAGCGCAAGGCCTCGCGGAGCTGCCGCTCGGTCGCTAACGCGATCGCGACCGCCGTCGGCTGCGCGTGCGGCCACGCCCAGCGCGAGCGTGCGCCTCGAGACATCGTCGCCCGGCCAAACCTCACGACCATGAAGTGCGCTTTCATGGCGCTGGGTTTCGCCAACGCGCCCTGTCGCCCGCTAGCTCGCGGCGCGGCTGCCGCCGCGGGTAATCCTCGCGACCAGCGAAGTTATTCGCTAAGCGCCAGGATCCCGCGAGAACGCGCCCGTCGCCCGCAGCCCTCGCGATCGCCTTTAGCGACCGCGAGACTCGCCGCGAAACCACCTGTAGACAACCGAGAACTCGTTCTTCCGTCGTTTCGTTCTTCGTTCGTTCGCTTCGTTCTTCTTTACGGATAAGATTTACATAAAAAAATCTAATCTAACCACGGATTTTCTCGTGGTGTAAAAACAAAACCAACAAAACAAGCGAGCCACGATGAGCGACAAATCCACAATTATAATAACGCGCGTAATAATCAAGCGTGAATTAATCCAACAGAGCCAAGATTACGAACGGCTCGATACCCAGTGTAGGAAAGCGTATGTTAACCCTCGCCCGAGGATCCATCTTGGGTGTTTAATTCACCATACATTGATTATAAACCTAGCATGCGTCTATATAATTAAATCGCAACACGTTGGGGTTTTCACGTGTTTACCTTTGGATCTGTCGAGGTGGATCGAACGGGATGAACGGATCGAACGGATCGAGACTCGTGCTTTGACCTTCTGGACTGTATCCCGATTGCCCAATCTCCAACGTCGAGTGAGGGACGATCTATGGAGAATGCTTCGAAAATCACCCAATGCTCTCTACTCACAACTTTGAAAATTCTCTTCTTAATACTAGAGGGCGAAAATTCTAGCTTTCAATATGTGAGCATGCCTTAGACATTATCTCATACCTTATATTTATAATGCACTACCTTAATCCTATATGGAATATTACCATAATCCTATATGGAATATTACCATAATCCTATATGGAATATTACCATACACTTAGGATTATTTCCATACTCTTAGGATTATTTCCATACTCTTAGGATTATTTCCATACTCTCAAGATTATTACCATAATCTTATATGGAAAGGATCTATGCATATTCTATAAATATAATTATATCCTTGTGGGATAAAGAGAATAAAATCTTTCCTTTGAGAGGACACAGGGCGCGATTTTCTTACGACTCACGGCCTGGATGGCCAGCCAGAGGATCAAATGCAAGGAATAAAGATGGGCCTCAAATAAATTAATTATCTTATGTTCAAATTTTAACATAAATTAATTTATAAACATTCGATCATGCCACTAGAGAAAGAATGTTGACTTACCCCTTTATTACGAAGTTGAGTCGGGCTTGCACTTAGACATTCTGAATCCCGTATTTAAGATATCGAGCGTCCATTAATCATTTCTAGCAATCATTTGTAAGCGATTAATATCCTTATTTCCTTAAGTAGTACCACTCAACCTTATTATTGTACTTGAGCTAACTCAACTGCGGGGTTTAGTACAATAAACCTTTTGAGCTCCTTAAGGGGCGTCATCATCCTAAGCGGATACGGTGACTCGTCTGAGATAACTAGCGTGACATACAAATCGCCACCACCCAAGATGCGGAGAATCTTGGGTTAGAACATATAACCTCACTCATAACAAGTCAAAGTGATGGTCAGCAACTCATACTCACCTAATACCTTATCGAGGTTTAGATCATCGTAAGTCACCGAGATCTTGGTTCTTCACGACGGTCGAAAGAAGAACTCATCTCATTGTGATCCTTGATACGTCGAGACGCATGCCGGCATAGACAAGCAACTAAGTCAAGTCACTTCTTATCTATCTTTGCAGCCTAAACCGACAACTCGTCCTTAAGTCGTCTCGGTGTGAAACTTTTATATCTCATTAAGCTTGACCAATCATACAGGACTTACGTGATCTTCTACACTTGTGATCTAACTTATATATGAGATAAGGGACACGGATATATGCAATCAAGTATTCAAATCGGATAGGAGATTGTAATAGTGGTAGCGAGAAACATTGTATACAAGCTCAACCAAAGCGCTTTCGGTATACAAATCCAACACGTTTATCAGGCTCCTTTATCAAACAAAGCGAAAACGGGTATATCACATATATGGATTACACCTGCAAGATTCCCGGGAGCTTGTACTGCTTGCTGCTGACTAAGGGCGTACACCCTAGCTTGCTGTGGCGGCCTTTGGTTTGCTGGCCTCGCATAACCTCCTGCTCCGTGGTTCATCATCGGCGGAGCTTGGTTCGCCTCTTGAACCTCGATCTTTGTCTCCTTGGCGGCCGTACCGGTCCTCCTATCGATGGGCAGTCTCGAGCGTAATGTCCAGACTTCCTACAACGGTAACACTCGATGTTACCTTACCTTGCCTGCATGAATCACGGAGCGGGAGGTTATCCGAAGCCAGTGAACCAAAAGCCGCCGCAGCATGCCAGGGGGTACGCCTTGAATCAGCAGCAGGCAGCACAAGCTCTTGGAAATCTTGCAGGTATAATCCATATGAGTGATATACCCATTTTTGTTTTGTTTGATACAGGTGGCTCACATTCTTTCGTTTCGAGAGTTGCAAGTGAGAGGTTGGGTTTGGTACCCAAGGAATCACAGAGTACCCTGA
Organism: Salvia rosmarinus; assembly: GCA_036937905.1. Classification (NCBI taxonomy): domain Eukaryota; kingdom Viridiplantae; phylum Streptophyta; class Magnoliopsida; order Lamiales; family Lamiaceae; genus Salvia; species Salvia rosmarinus. The sequence continues at coordinate 26,450,292 of CM072814.1, read as the reverse complement.
AAATTAGCATTCCATCAGGGGAAGTGCTAAAGGCAAAAGAGATTTGCCCGAACCAGGAGATAGAAATCTGTGAGCAAAAGGTCTTTGTCAATTTGCATGTCATCAGAATGGAAGATTTCGATGTCATCTTTGGCATGGATTGGTTGGAAAAGCACAGGGCAACTATACGTTGTCTCGAGAGAGTAGTTGCTTTTCAAACAGCCAAAGGAGTGGAAGTTTGCTTCCCGGCATAAGGATGGGTGTTTTCATGTCGATGATCTCAGCACTGAAGGCAGTGAGGAGGATCACGAAGGGAAGCTGTCAAACTTTCTTGGTAAGTTTGACAGGGAACGCTGAAGAGCGCAAACAATTGCAAGAGGATGGATATTTAGTGGCCCAGACAACGTTGGTTAAGATCTTATAGGATGGATGAGCAAATCCGTAAGTTCAGAGAGTGTACCAGGAATGTCCACGAGCCGTTGGGAGTGTTTTTGGGAAGATTTGTTGGATTATGGAGAAAGGTTCGAGACAGTGGGAAAGTATCTGAGTACGAGGCTACCGGATGACAGAGAGGCTACCAATGGGTTGGCAGTGACGATCGCCTAGAACCCGTCGTCAAAGGTCCTAGGCGCGTCAAGATACTGTTTATAATCTCCTTCAACTTGAACACATAGTTCCTTATATGGCAAGTTAAGGGGTCGAACCCAAGAAACTGGTTGTGTTGTTACTCGAGTTGTCACAGTTTGAGTAGGAGGTTTCCCAGAGGGCAAGGTGTCGATAGAGGCCGACGGTCTCGATGAAATGTCTTGAGAGATAGATCTTGATGAAAGTAAAGCGAAAACTAAACACAAGGTAAAAGTCAAATAACAAGCAGTTGGGCGAGGTTCCGCACGTTGAGATACTGGTCAAGATGTCGGTCATAGGTTCAAAGGTTTTCACCATGAGTGTATGTCGTTGGTTAAAGGTACCAAGGGGTAGGCGCCCCTTTTTGGTCTTCACGGACACCAGGCCCCCCAGCCCCAGCTTGCCCTTAGGTTTTAGGTAGAAATCTGAGACCCCCCGCCTGCCCTCGCAAGACGCTCTCCCTAGGAAGACACTTCACTAGGGTATCCCGCCCCAACAACTTGACTCACTAGACAACCCAACTAGCCACAACCGGTCCAAGGGAGTGGCTCGCAGCCCTTTGCCCAAGGTCGACAGCTACAATCACCCACTCCCGCCGCACTTCCCGGGACAAAGAGACACTCGATTTCTTACTTCGGCTATTGCTTGTAGCTACCCCTCCCCTCACAGTTACCGGCCGAGTTAACGCTCAAGTAAAGGAATAACATGGGTATCAAGGCCTAGAGCTTCGGGAACACCCACTCAAGGTTCTAAGGACGTTCAGACCTCACGACTCTCATGACCTCGACTCAACGTGCTTCACCCCGAGCCCAACTAAACCGACTACTCACGCATAATCGACATAAACACAAAAGCAATAAAAAAGAAAATAAACGAACCATACTTGAATATAAAATCAAATGCAAAGGCAAAGCAGTCTCTGGTAAGCAGTTGCTCACAGAGATAACAAAATACATAACATAAATGTTGCCCATAGGACTTGTTTATTTTCCTCACCAATCACTCATGAAAACCAAAGGTAAAATGAAAGAGAAAAGTGCAGAGAGAACTAAGGACTTGATGCTTCCAGTTTCCAATCGATGATATGTGTGAAGTGGTTGTTGGGAGCCTAGCTATACTCCTCTTTGACTTGGTCTGTGCATGCATCTCGAGGCGATAGGTGGTGAGGTCAGCAGCTAGCTCGGGCTTTGGACCACTGATGGAGACTCCTCTGGCTTCAGCTGGATAGATTTGTCTCATCTCAACCACTACAGCTTGACCTTTCCCTTTTCGGCAAAAATCAGGCCTGCGGCAGAGAAGGACCTTGCCCAGAATCTTCCCTTTTGCGTGCAAGTCTGCCAGAGTTCTTGTATTCGTCTCCCAGCTGCATTCTGAGTTCACCCTCTGTCCCCTACGTCATTCCTCGTCATTTTTTCTGCTCTTTTCCTTGTCTCGATCATCCTCTTGGCTTCATGTCAGCTCATTGGTCAGGCTCAGCTCCCGCGCAGTACCGTGTCTTGGCAAGATGTCAAAATGCATTGCCAAGGTAATCTTCGGGATTTGACCTCTCTCACAGGAGGTGACCTGATCTTGCCCAAGGTCCGTCTCAACCTGCAGCACCCCAAAGCGTGTCCTCCCAGACACAAACACACACAAAGAACACACAAAAATGCACTTTTTCTAGGGCAAGGACTACCCCAAAAAGAGCACGAAAAGTAGGCTCGTTACACTCACACACTTGAACGATGGTTGTCCTCAAGCGTGCAAGCATTCCTTGCCCAAAAGAAAAACACAACACACAAACAACACACGTAAAAACCAGCAAGGATAAGATGAAACATAACAAAGATAATCCGGTAGGCGATTAAAAAAACTATGTATCAAGGTCAATCAAGATCGGGGCAAAGCAAGTTTGTGGAAGTTCCTCTCAAGCACTCAAACTCTCTGTGTTTAGGGTATCGCGCTCAGTGATGACTTGATCAAGGAAGTGCCATAGGCTTGCCTGCCGTCTACTATCTCTGTCCCTATAGCTTGGTCTAAGTTCTCTATCCTTAGGTCTTCTAGGGTTGTATTGAGTGGCTTCTTGGCAAAGTAGGAAGTATTTAAGCTTGGGGTAAGGTTGTCTTGACTTAGGTCTTGAGCCATTGGCAAGTTACTTACGGGCCTGAGCACACTTAATATTTTTGGGAAAACTTCTTTTTCTTTTTATATTTTTTAAATGTTGTTCCCCCACCCTTTTTCTTTTTCTTTTTCTACACATTTTGAATTTAAGCTCATTATGCCCGGCCGAAGGCCAAGGCATCTAGTGTTTGTGTTTGCCCAAAATGATGCCCAAGACATACATATCCCTCCCCTATTATTCCTCTCTCAATCCCCAGGTCAGGGAAGAGCACAAGGTAATTAAAAAAAAACGAACAGCTTAAAGGGGGCTAGCAAAGGATACATATATCTGGGTTTATATTCATTGTTGACCATGGCTACGAAAAGAAAGCCTAAATCGTCTAGAGCACTTAGACCTACAACAGTTGGGCTTTGATCAAGACGGCAGGCAAGTTCTAGCACAACTAAGTCAAGCATCCGAATATCACACAGAATAGAAATCATGCTTGCAATGATAAAGTATTTAGGCTCAATTTCTCACAGGTGTGCATGCTATGCCCCTTTTCCGTCATACTAACCTTATTGAAACAAGCTAAACATGTATTACAAAGCCTATGCCAAGATCATAATTATCATGCTCATCTCAAACGTACTGGTCAACACACACAACAAAAACCAGGGGGCTCTCCCCACTCACACACTTTGCTCGTGGCAAAGTTTTAGACTAATTAGGGTCCCCGAAAAACACAAACACACAACAAACAACAAACAACAAACAACAAACAAACACAAAAAGAAAAAAAAAAGAAAAATAAAACACAAAAACAAAAGACAAAACACAAGGGGGGAAAAGCTTAGGGGGATGCAGGCGGATACATGAATCCTTGATGGGCGAAAAACACGAGCTGTGCAGTCTGGATCTCATTCAAGGTCTCTTGCAATCTGGCGAGGGAGTCTTGAGTGTCATCTTAGGCAGGCTCCGGTGTTGCTGAAGGTCCTACCCTTGCCTTGGCCTTTGAGCGTGCTGGCTTGGCAACTGGCTTCTCAAGCTCCTGCAGAATGGTGAGCTTGCTGTCCTCGTCTTCCACGATCTTGAGCATCTTCTTGAGCGCCTTCAGGTCAAAGGTGTCCTCTCTCTCGGGGTCATGGCAAAGTCGGGGCCGAGCAGATCGTTCTCCTTGGCGAAGTTGGTCGGCAAATGGCACAAGGATAGCCTCTGCTTCTCCCTGCCCATGATGCTCTTCATGTGCAAAATTGCAAAGGCTGCGAAGTTGAGCCTTGTCTTCTCGTGCATCGCCCAGAGAATATATAATTCGCTATTTGACATTATCGCGCTGCTGTCCTTCTTGCCAAAGAGGTTGTAGGAGAGGATCCAGTGGCATACCTGCATGGCTGGGTCCTTGAGGGCGGTTCCTTTGGCGTCACAAGATTTGAATTGTGCACCATCTTTTTCAATCAGCTTTGCCCAGATCCCCGACCATTTTCCATCAGTGAAATTGGACACCACCTTGACTACTCCTTTGTAGCTTGCGCCCTTGGCCTCCATCAACGTCACCATATTGAGGGCTTGGTTGAGCTCGTCAACCGTGAACTCTCTCCGCTCCCCGAGGAGTGTGAATTGTATGCCCTCTGGCACTCCCTTGTCGTGGTCGATGTCAAGATCACCGTAGAATTCCTTCACCAATGGCGCATAGACTGTGGTATCCCACTCAAAAAAATTTCCCCATCCGATTCCTTTGAACAAGCTGCCCGACGTCCTTCTTGACACGCAGTCGCTCGAGGAGTTCAGGCTCCAATCGCTTGGGAACCACCATCTCCTTGTTCTTAGCGAGCTCCTTGGCGTTGACAGTGTAAGCCTTCCCCCTTTTCGACCAGCGTGTCACCATTTTATCTTTCTTCGTCGGCCGTTCTTGGTGAAAAGGACGTCGTCTTCCTCCTCCCCTGCCACTTGGTCGTTCCCATTGTCTCCGTCTTCACCGAGCCCATCGTCGGAGCTTCCTTCCTCGGAGACCTCCTTCTCCTCCACTACTTGGTCTCCGTGTCGGCGGGTTTTGTGTGAGAGGAGTTCACCGGTATCTTTTTCGAGGAGGAGGTGGTCTTTCTCTTTCCGATGGAGGAGGACCCTCCTTTTTTCTTCTCTGGAGTCTTCTCCGACGTCTTCTCGGTCGGGGGTTGCCCCTCTTCGTAGGCGTCCACCTCCATGTGGATGTCGTGGAGGGTGGGCATTTCTTCTGCTCCGGCGGCGAAGTCAGTGAGGAGGGCTCCGTCTAAGTACAACGGGCTCCCCTCGGCGACGGACTTGGCTGGTGATTTCTCCATATTTATGCGGAGGGCGACGATTTTCTTCGAGGCTTTTTTCGGGAGCTTGTTCTTTGGACGTGTATGAACCATGGAGGGAAGGTTAGGGTTTTTGTGCTTTGGTTTGGGGAAGTTTTCGGGGTGAGGTTTGAATGTGGGAAGGTGGGTAGGGGAAATGAGGGATTAATTGGGACGTGGGTTGAGGCGGTTATAGGGTAGTGGGATGATTGATGGGATGTTTCCTACGTCAGCATGCAAAGATTCAGATGCCACCTCGTGTCCCGTGTCTTGGCCAAGGCTGTCGTCTTGCCAGCTGCAGCGCCTCTATTTCACCTCGCCTTGAGTTCTTTCCAGACCTGCAGTTCAGAAAATACGCTCCTCGAGGAAGAAACAATCCTCTCAAGGAGCAGGTCAAAATAACGAGGGTGGGCTTCCCCACTCACACACTTTGCTTGAGGCAAAGTGTTAAAAGTGGTCAAGACCACCCCCTTGACAAAAATGGAATAAAAGGTAAGCGATTAAAATCATACCACACCGGGTTGCCTCCCGGGAAGTGCTGCTGTTTAACATCGTTAGCTCGACGTATTCCTCCAGCTTAGGCGTCTTGAGGATCCTCTTGAGGGACCTCGTGAAGGTCATCTAGCTCAGCGTCCCATTCTCTGAGCCTTCGGTCGTACCCATAGTAGGTCTTGAGCCTGTTCCCGTTCACCTTGAACACTTTTTTCCCGTCCATGTAGCTTATCTCCACGGCTCCATTCGGATGTTGGGCGTGCACGATGTAAGGTCCCACCCACTTGGTGGTCAGCGCCAGAGGCATAGCGGAACCTATTTTGATAGAGTAGCACCACTTGCCCATTTTCGAACTTCTTTTCCTTGATCAAAAGATCATGGGCTTTCTTGAGCCTATCCGTGTATATGGCGGCATTGTCATAAGCTTCGAGGCGAATCTCCTCGAGCTCTTGTATGTCAAGCTTGCGCTTCTCTCCTGCCTCATCCCAGTCAAAGTTGAGCTTGCGGATTGCCCAGTATGCCTTGTGTTCCAGCTCGACAGGCAGGTGACACATCTTACCAAACACCATCCGGTAGGTCCAAAATGCATTTTGAAGGCTGTCCGGTATGCCCATAGTGCATCGTCGAGGTGAGTGCTCCACTCCTTCTTGCTCTCTCCCAAAGCCTTCCTCAAGATAGTCTTCACAATACGGTTTGAGAGCTCAGCTTGGCCATTGGCTTGAGGATGGTAGGCAGTGGACATCCGGTGATGCATCCCATACTTCTTGAGTAAGCTGTCATTTGTGGCATTGTAGAATTGGGTGCCCCGATCACTGATTATGGCTCTTGGCACACCGAACCGGCTAAAGATGTTTGACTTGAGAAAAATGGCTACGGTCCTTGCATCCGCCGTGGCTGTGGTCTTGGCTTCTACCTATTTCGACACGTAGTCCATTGCTAGGAGTATGTATTGATTTCCTTTAGAGTTTGGCAAGGACCCCATGAAATCCATGCCCCATACGTCGAATACTTCCACTGGCAAAATAGGTACCAAGGGCATCTCATTCCTCCTTGAGACATTACCCTCGCGTTGGCACTTATCGCAGCCCACAGTCAAGGATCTTCCGTGCCGTTCTCTTGTGCCCAAAATGTCCTCCGTACTCATCCTCATGGCAGTGCTCAAGGATGCTTGTCTGCTCACCTTCCGGAACGCATCTCCTCAAGATCAAGTCTGAGCATTGCTTCCACAAGTATGGGTCATCCCATACGTATTGCCGACTCTCCTTCTTGAGTTTGTTCCTCTGGTGTGTTGGCATCCCCACGGGCAACACTCCTGTCACGATGTTGTTCACCAAGTCCGCGTACCATGGCTCCTTGGTGTAGATCTCGAGTAGCTCCTCATCTGGAAACATTGCTCGGATTGGATCTCCTTCATCCTTTCTCAAAATTCTGCTCAAGTGGTCGGCCACTTGATTTTGAGATCCACTCTTGTCTTTGATCTCAACGTCCAACTCCTGGAGCAGGAGTATCCACCGTATATGTCTTGGCTTTGTATCCTTCTTTGCCATGAGATATTTTAAGGCAGCGTGGTCAGTGTAAACCACAGTCTTGCTCCCAAAGAGGTAGGAGCAAAATTTCTCGAAGGCAAACACCATGGCAAGAAGCTCATTCTCCGTGGTTGTGTAGTTGATCTGCGGCCCGGTGAGGGTCTTCGAGCATAACAGATGACGAAGCTTTCCTTGACAATTTTCTGCCCAAGCACCACACCAACAGCGTATCCGCTAGCGTCGCACATCAGCTCAAAGGGTATGCCCCATTCGGGTGGCCTTATGATGGGCGCTGTGACAAGGTGCTCCTTCAATATCAGGAAGACTTCTTTACATGCGTCGTCCAACTCCCACGGTACATCGTTCTGGAGGAGGCGGTGCATTGGTTGTGCTATCTTGGCGAAGTCCTTAACAAACCGCCGATAGAATCCAGCGTGGCCAAGGAATCCCCGCAGCTGCTTGATGTTGGTGGGATAAGTTAGCTTGGCTATGATCTCCACCTTGGCTTTGTCTACCTCAATGCCCTTCTCAGAGATAACATGCCCAAGGACAATTCCCTCCTTGACCATTAAGTGGCATTTTTCGTAATTCAGCACAAGGTTCTTCTCCACGCACCTCTGCAGAACTAACTCAAGATGCTCTATGCACTGGTTAAACATCTTGCCATAAACAGTAAAATCATCCATGAACACCTCAATGCATTGCTCAAGCAAATCAGAAAATATACTCATCATGCATCTTTGAAATGTCCCCGAGGCATCAGATAAACCAAATGGCATACGACGATATGCAAATGTACCAAACGGGCAAGTGAATGTGGTCTTATCTTCGACCTTCTAATGCCACACAAATTTGCATATATCCGTAGTAGCCAGGGGAAACAAATACTGCTTCGTGAGTCTCTCAAGTATCCGTCAATGAATGGGGAAGTGGTCCTTCCTGGTCACCTTGTTGAGCTTTCTGTAGTCGATGCAAACCCTCCAGCCTGTCTGGAGTCTCATCGCGACCAGTTCCTTGCCTTCATTCTCGACCACCTGTACGCCGGATTTCTTTGGCACGACGTGGATTGGGCTGACCCACCGACTGTCCGAGACAGGGTAAATGAGGCCCAACTCAAGGAGTTTGAGTATCTCCGCCTTGATAACTTTTTTCATTACCGGGTTGAGCTTCCTTTGGGGGTCTCTGATCGGTATGGCATCGTCCTCGAGCAAGATGTAGTGTTGGCAAACAGTAGGGCTGATGCCCTTGAGGTCGGCTAAGGTCCAGTCGTTGGCCTCCTTGTACTTGCTCAAGACGGCTCTCGTCTCTTCTTCTTCTTTGATCGTCAGCTCGGAGCTTATGATTACTGGCAACGTCTCGTTGGCTCCAAGGTAGATATACTTCAAGTGCCTCGGTAGGCGTTTGAGCTCTAGCTTGGGGGCTTTCTTCAAGGCAGGTTGCATTCTTTCCTTGCCATGCACTAGCTGTGATCGATAGCATGGTTGATCGTCCCCGCTTTGGTCTGCTTCTATCTCGAGCACTTCGGTTGCCTCGATCTCCTCTTTGTCGAGATACTCTAGGTCTTGGTGTGTCCTGGATGACTCATCAGACACGTCCTTGATCACCACGTTGGCAGAGTATCTCTCAACATCCTTCTCAGTGAGACTGACGAAGTCCACCATCTCGGTGTCGATCAGAAATTGCTCGGCTTTGTAGATGTCAAAGGTGACCGTCTCCCCAGCGAATTGGCATGTGAGTTTCCCCATATCGTAGTCAATTAACGTCCGAGCCGTCTTGAGAAATGGCCTGCCTAGCAGCATGAGCTACTTCTTGCTCCGGGTACTGCCCATATTTAGAACATAGAAGTCGGTTGGGAAAATAAAGTCCTGTACCTTGACGAGCGCATCCTCAATGATCCCTTCAGGATAGACAGTCGACTTTTCTGCCAGCTGAATCTCAACACAAGACGGTCGGAGTGGTCCGAGTTTTAACTCTTGATAGATAGATAGGGGCATCACATTGATTGATGCCCCGAGATCGAGCATAGCTTGGTCTATCCACGTTGTCCGATCACACAAGGTATATAGAACATCCCCGGATCGGTACACTTGATTGGGAGGTCTCGCTTAAGCACGGCTGAGACATTCTCCCCCATCTGGAACTTGGCATCGTCCGTGTACTTGACTCTCTTGGTACACAATTCTTTGAGGAACTTGGCACACCTTGGCATCGAGGTCAAAGCAGTGATCAAAGGTATGTTGATCTCTACCTTTTTAAAGATCTTGATCATCTCATTCATCTCTTCAGCTTCTTTGTTCCTTGCTAACCTTCCTGAAAAGGGAGGTCTGATCTTGATCTCTGTCTTGTCTGCTATCTTGGGCAAGGAGGCCTTCACCTTGGGTTCAGGTTCCTTAACCAAGTCTTCGACTTCCTCGGTTATGTCTTCTATCTCGACTGTCTCCTTGACTGGGGCTCCCTCCTTGCTTGGAAAGTTCTTGCCACTCCTCAAGTTGATTGCGTTGACGTGCGCATTGGGCTTGACTTGCACTTGAGCAGGAAGTGTCCCTTGCTTTTGGTTGATCTTTGAGATCTCTTGTGTCAAGGTGTTTAGATGGGTTAGCACAGATTGCAGGACTCCTCTTGTCTCTGTTTTGAACTTGTCGAGGTCTTGCACTATCCTCTCTTGTGTACCTCCTTGTCTGTGCACTATTTCGGCTAAAGATGGCCGAGCTTGAGTTGGGTTCTGCCCAGGAGGTGCTTGATAGTGTGTGCCTCCGTACCTCAAGTTCTCGTGATTTTTTCCCTATGGGTTGTACTGGTCGAAGCGGGGTTTCTAACCTTGAGCGTTTCCTCCACCACCGTTGTTGATATGCCCTTCGTCCGTGTTGTGGGTGGTGGAAAAACAAAGCTGACACGCTTTGACATTATTCTTGGCCATAGTGGGCCTCAACAGTCCATCATTTGTTTTATCATGGCCTTCATATCCTTCATGTCGGATCCGTTTGAAGTGGTAGCTTCTGGGCTGGGCATCATTTTGATCGTTACGTTGGCATCATCTCGAGCCTCTTCAGCCAAGTCTGCGAGTAGTTTGAATGCCTCGTTGGGTTGTTTGTTGAGGATGGAACCTCCGCACGCAGCACTCACGAGCTGCCTCTGAGTCGGCCTCAAGCCATTCACATAGTATTGAATCAAATCTTGATAAGAGATTTGATGGTTGGGACATTTTGCCAAGATGGGCTTGAAACGACACCAATAGTCATACACCGTCTCGTCATTCCCCATCTGGAGGGAACTCATCCTTTTCCTCACGCTTTGTATCCTTGAGATGGGATAGTATCTCTCGAGGAACTTCTGTTGAAGCCCTGCCCAAGTAGAGACACTACCCGTAGGCAAAGTGTACAGCCACTCTCGAGCACCGTCGTGGAGAGTGAATGGAAAGGATATGAGTCGGATGTACTCCTTCTTGACTTCATTCGCACATCTGATGGTACTACACACCATTTTGAAGTCCTGGAGATGGTGCTGGGGGTCCTCTCCCGGCATATCGCTGAAGCTTGGCAAGATCTGCATGAAAGAGTGCCTCAGCTCCCAGTTGTCCTCGATCTCGAGCAAGATGATGCCCAAAGGCCGGAGACTGTTGTTGTTTGGGAACATCATCTCCCGCAGCGTTTGCTCTTCTTGAGGTGATGGGTTTTATGGATTCCTCTCCTCCATGTTGTCTTGCCTCGGTACGTGCCTCCTCAAGACGGGAGCGTTTCTCCTCGGCCTGCCTCTGCTTCTCCGAATGGTTCTCTCAATCTCTGGGTCAAACAAGAGCTCTACGTCCACGCCTGCAAGGTTAGGTCGGAGCATGCAAAAACCAAACAAAATAAAAAATAAAAAAAATGAGTAACTGATCGCTCACTTTTCTCACACGAAAAACGCGCAAGTATAAGGTAAGTCGAGTATCGTATCCACAGGGATTGCAATCCGAAAACACAGAAGCTAATTTAACGAAACTTCATCATTATCCAAGAACAGATTTGGTTTGTATAGGTTTATGGCTTCAGATAATTAAATCCAAAGCAAAGGTGACAACAAGAAAATAAACTAAAGCAATAAAAACCCAAAGAGATAACTATTAAGAAAGACTAACCCTAGGGATGCACTAATCCTATCCACAATGTATGTTTATCCTACTTATTATTAACCGTTTTAATCCAGACAAAATGGAAGATCACATATGTAGCCAACAACTTCAGTTACGACAATTGTGACAGTTGATTACTAATTTTTCCTATTACTGTTACGTCTCTAGTGGAAAATAAGCAACTCCAAAAGGATCACAAAGAATATGCTTCCTACGAATGTTCCTATCTCAGCTACGACTCAAGGCTTATACGTATCATGCATTCAAAATCGATTAACAATTAAAACTGTTACGTAATTAACTGGCAACTATGATATGCATCAAGATTGATCAGAAATCAACACATATAATTAAGCACCAAGAATCATGAATCAATGCCTGGAAGGTAAATAACAATAGCAGGAATCACAACATATAGGATAGAATCATGCAAACCCTAGGATTAGAACATAAATTTAGCTAGACATAAATAACGAAATAAAATACGAAATAATCATAAAAATACGAATTAAATAGATAAAACCCGTAGGGAAGCGTCTGAAGAACAATGGTTGGGTTCGTATCCAAACCCAACGGAAAACGGGAAAACGATGGAATTCCTTCGGACGAAACCGTTCCAAAACGTTAACAATGCGTAGAACTAAAGCTATAACGATGGAAAACTATTTCAAGAATTAATCTAAATCAAAACTAATGTGAAAATAAATGGAAAACAGAGAAAAACTAAGGAAACATGTGTAAAATCACGCTGGGGAAGGTTGGGGGCGCGGGGGGGGCGGAGCCCTATTTATAGATTTAGTGTGAAAACCCTAATTTTTGCGTCTGCCGCTATGCCTCGCGGCCGGGCTCATGGTCGCGAGCTCGGTCGCGAGGGAATATCCTCGTCTCGGCCATCCTCGTCTTCTCGGCAGGGGCGCGCACGCTCGTCGGCCTCGCGGCCACACCTCGCGGTCGCTAGGTGTGGTCGCGTCGCATGGAAAATCGTCGCGGCCACGTCTCGCGGTCGCTGGGACTCCTCGCGTGCCATGGCGTTTCCTCGCGGCCGACCTAGCGGTCGCTAGGCCGGTCGCGAGCCTTCCTCTGTGCGCATATGCGCACTCACGCTCGTGCTCGTTCCTCGCGGTCTGGCTAGCAGCCGCTAAGGCGGTCGCTAGGCCCTCCTTTTTGCCTTCGTCTGCTCGTTCTTCGTTCCATGCTTCGGTTTTCATCTTATAAGCCTACAAACCACCAAAACGGAACCCAAGAGCAGTATCTTCCAAAAATATGTAAAAGCATTGAGATCCAAGACATAAACGCACATTATCGATCTAAAATCATCTTTAGAAATCAACAATAAGCGTATAAAATGCGCGCTTATCAACCCCCAAACTTAAATCATTGTTTGTCCTCAAACAAAACCAGACTAAAAAGAAAGAGAGACACAAAGCAGGATCAACGAAAGGCGTCAAGAAAGGTGATTAACCAATAAAGCCTCGTAAATATCTCAAAGCTCAAAATCATTAGTGCACACGACGACATTATTCAAATCGACAATGTAAAACCATTGAAAGCAAAATCTCATTCAATTCAACCTCCCAATGGCATGTGCGTAATATATAGAGTACACTCAACTCATAAAGAAATAAGGGACGTATATGCACTCAAAAATCAATGCAATGCAAAAATCTCACCATAGGCTTGCCATTTCTCTAATATCTCCACCACGTCAAATGCATTCAAATTAGGATCAAAAAGGACTTTTCATAGGTTGTATTGTAGGCACATTGGTTAAGGTAGGATAATATATGGCTAAGTGACTCAAATATATTCCAAGTACTTCCATCTCTATAATTAGCTCATATGGACTTTGTCCATTTCTTTTTCCTTTCCAACTTGCTATTTCAACATTTATGCAACCCAATGTACCATATACTATGATAATTGACTTCCTTTATGCTCATACTATTCACAATTTTTTTCTTTTCTTGGCTTTGTAATAGAGCTTATAGGGTCTATTCTTTTTCACACGGGTACCATACTTTATCTTATATCACCACTTAGCATATCAAAACAATTTTTTTTTCTCCCATTTGATTCCCATATCCATCCTCACCTCCTATCATCCGGTTAATCGAAAGAATAAAGTCTAATAAAGGCTCAAAGAAGGCGACAAACGGTCTATATCATTGGGCTAGTGTTTGGGTAAATATGTGGTTTACCAAAGATGGCCTTTTATCATTTCCATATTCAAAACACATACTGCAGTCTCGACACAGAAAAACGGCAAGTTCTAGAAGATAATTACATGCACGATATCACAAAAAAAAAGAAAGCGTAACAAGATGTCTATACGGTGAAGCTCAAGTCTCACGGTTTTAGCAAATGGTTAAAAACAACAAGCTAAGCAATCTCAAGTTATCCATGCGTCATTTTCTAACATATCATGTGCACTATCACATATTTAATGTAAAATTTCTATCATCATCGCTACATGGATTAACACATTTCACTTCAACTCGTTGATCGATCGACACAACAAAAACACAAAAGACAAGATAAAAGCCCCAACATATAATAACTTAACAAAACAACGCAAAACATAAAAAGGACTCTCAACCACATCACACTCGACCACTCCCCAAACTTATTGTCAGCAAGTGTGCAATGGAGACAATAATGTTTGCGTAAGAGAGTGATTGGGAGAGATCTTACCTCAAATGTCGCGCTACTCCGGCGGTGGATAAAATCCTCGCCATTGATGATATACCTTGGGACTTAAAAATAAACAAACAAGACACATCAAAACAAAGAAAAAGAAGAAAACAAAATGAAAACATAAAACATGAAAAACATCGGGTTACCTCCCAACCATTGTTAGATTTTTCGTCGCTAGCTCGACGGGTTACCTCTGTTTAGATTGCTAGATTTTTAATTAAGCTAGCTCGGCGGTTGGTAGTTAAAGCGATTTGACAACCGATGATTTCCAAACCTCGATTTTCCTTGTACTTAACATTTACAACAGCCCACCAATTGGCATAAGAATGGCTTCCATCGAGCTTGAAGCGAATCACTCGGATTTTTATACCGAGTCCACTTCTTCCTGCGGCAGATGCTCGTCGATGGTCTATTGAAATTCGAGCTCAAGAATGGGCTGGCTATTGTAGTGGTGATCGAATAGCACTCTTTATATGCTGAGTCTTCCTCTCTCGTGTTGGCATCATAAATCGAGATCGTTAACTCATCTTTGTTCACACGGAAGGTGAGATCACCCTCCTGCACGTCGATCAGAGCCCTGCCTGTGGCTAAGAACGGTCTCCCTAGAATGAGATGCGTGTTCCCATCCTCTGGCATATCGAGGACTACGAAGTCTGCTGGGAAGATGAATCCTTGGACTTTGATCAGCACATCTTCCACTATCCCTTTTGGCTTTGTGACAGATGCGTCCGCCATTTGGAGAGTAATAGTAGTAGGCTTGAATTCTCCGATCTCCAATTTATTAAATATGGACAACGGCATCAAATTGATGCTTGCCCCCAAATCACACAACACTTTGGAGAAGGTATGCCCTCCAATGACACACGGTATCGAGAAGTCGCCGGATCTTTTACTTCATGGCAACTTTTTGTAGACAAAGATCGCACTCTTGAGACAGATTGACCGCCCTCGAATTTCTTTAGCTTCTTCTTATTGGTAACGGCATCCTTGAGAAATTTCATGTATCCTGGCACATCTTTGAGTGCATCAAGCAAAGGAATATTAATGTTCACCTTCTCGAACATCTCCAGAAATCGAGTCAGTCTATCATCCCGCTTGGCTCGCCAAACAACTCGGAAACGGAATCGAAGGTGTATACGTCGAAAAATTGACCTTCGGGCGTCCCTCGCGGTCGTCCTCGCGATCGCGAGTGCGGTCGCTAGGGACCGCGCCACCGGCGCGTTCTTGGCGTCTGGGCGGCGGACGCCGGCTCGCCCCCCGACTCTTTATGCGGTCTCGCGGTCGGGCTCGCGGTCGCGATCTTGGTCGCGAGGTGCTTTTCGTTCACGGCCGCGGGGTCGCTCGCGTATTCCTCGGACTGGTTGAACGTGTGATGTCTCGCGGCCGGGCTCGCGGTCGCGAACTCGATCGTGAGATGCTCTTCCGTCGCTCCTTCTTCATCCGGGTGGGTCTGATACGCTGCTCCACTTCTCAACTGGATAGCAAAGCACTGATTCTTAGGGTTCACTTCCGTATTACTCGAAAATTGGCCCGTCTTTGGCTGTGCATTCTGCTGTGCGGCCATCTGACTGATATTATTCTCCAACATCTTCAAGTGGTTGCCCATGGTTGTCATTGTGGATTCCAGATGTGCAACTTTCTGAGTAGTGCTATTGATGAACGAGTTCTGCTGTGCGGCCATCGAATTCTGATTTGTCGTCATTTGTTGGTTGCTCACAAGCAACTGCTGCATCAACTCCTCTAAACCCTGATTCTTCGGCTCTTGAATCATACCATTCTGCACAGCGAAGTCTGTTGGAGGTTGTTGGAAGTTATTGGGATTGGCATACGATAGATTAGTATTATTCCTGTTGTTCGGATGGTATGCCGGATTTCCCCCATGGTTCCTCTGATTGATATGATTAACCTCTTCTGTCTCGATCTGGCTCTTCAAAAGAGTGAACTTCTTCATAAGATCATCGTATTTCGAGTCACTCTACAGCATTTGCCGACACGGGTGTTTCTCCATTGGCCTTTGTAGCGCTGGCGACCATCTATTCAAAATTCGGCTAGCCTCGTCCACTCGGTGATTCAATAAGCAGCCTCCCGCTGATGCATCTACAATGCTTCTCGTATGCAGTGTCAGCCCGCTATAGAACTGCGTGATCTGCTGCTCTCTAGAAAATCCATGTTGAGGGCATTTTCTCAATAAGCCCCTGAATCTCTCCCATGCCTCGAATAACGACTCGTCTCCTTGTTGGCAAAAGTGGGAGATCTCAGATATGATCTTCTGTGCTTTGGCTGGCGGAAAGTATTTTGAAAGGAACTTCTCGCAAAGTTTCCCCCAGCTGTCTATCCCGGTTCGGTCCAGGCTCTTGAACCAATCTTTGGCCTGGCTGCGCAGAGAGAATCCGAACATGCGCATCCGGATTGTGTCTTGTGGCACCCCATTCTGCTTGATGGTGTCACAAATGTCGAGATAAGTCTCGAGATGTGCATTCGGGTCTTCTGTAACTCCTCCCCCAAACTGCTCTCCTTGCACCATACTGATCAGGGCCGGCTTTAATTTGAAATTGTTCGCGTCCACTTGCGGGCCCCATCCTCCTCCTTGGAACTGCTCAGTGGGAGGTCGGTACATGTAGTTCAGAGGTCTCGTCTCTGGGGTAGGGACAAGGAGTCCCATATTCGCCATCTGGCACTGCATCTCTGCGAAATCGGCTAGAATGCGTGCAGCTTGCTCGGGAGGAATGCCCCTGTTCTGTGGATTAGCTACCATTGCAGCCCTTCTTCTCTCTTGTCTCCTTCTCCTTTGGGAATTTTCGATCTCTGGGTCAAGATTTTGCTCAGGAGGTCCCTGGGACCTTATGATCATAAACTACCTGGAGAAAAAGAGAGAGCTTAACTCTGACAAGAATAAATAAATAATATAATATATAACTTTAATTAATAACTCCAAATCGTCAAATTATTCCTATGTGATCTTAACAATTCCCCGGCAACGGCGCCAAAATTTGATCGCTCACTTTTCTCAGACGAAAAACGTGCAAGTATAAGGTAAGTCGAGTATCGTATCCACAGAGATTGCAATCCGAAAACACAGAAGCTAATTCAATGAAACTTCATCATTATCCAAGAACAGATTTGGTTTGTATAGGTTTATGGCTTCAGATAAATAAATCCAAAGCAAAGGTGACAACAAGAAAATAAACTAAAGCAATAAAAACCCAAAGAGATAACTATTAAGAAAGACTAACCCTAGGGATGCATTAATCCTATCCACAACGTATGTTTATCCTGCTTATTATTAACCGTTTTAATCCAGACAAGATGGAAGATCACATATGTAGCCAACACTTCAGTTACGACAATTGTGACAGTTGATTACTAATTTTTCCTATTACTATTACATCTCTAGAGGAAAATAAGCAACTCCAAAAGGATCACAAAGAACATGCTTCCTACGAATGTTCCTATCTCAGCTACGACTCAAGGCTTATCCGTATCATGCATTCAAGATCGATTGACAATTAAAAGCATTACGTAATTAGCGGCAACTATGATATGCATCAAGATTGATCGTAAATCAACACATATAATTAAGCACCAAGAATCATGAATGAATGCCCGGAAGGTAAATAACAATAGTAGGAATCACAACATATAGGATAAAATCATGCAAACCACAGATTAGAGCGTAAATTTAGCTAGACATAAATAACGAAATAAAATACGAAATAATCATAAAAATACGAATTAAATAGATAAAACCCGTAGGGAACTGTCTGAATGACAATGGTTGGGTTCGTATCCAAACCCAACGGATGGAAATCGTTCCAAAACGTTAACAATGCGTAGAACTAAAGCTAGAACAATGGAAAACTATTGCTAGAATTAATCTAAATCAAAACTAATGTGAAAATAAATGGAAAACAGAGAAAAACTGAGGAAAAACGTGTAAAATCGCATTGGGGAAGGTTGGGGGCGCGAGGGGGCGGAGCCCTATTTATAGATTAGGGTGAAAACCCTAATTTTTGCGTCTGCCGCTATGCTCATGGCCGGGCTCATGATCGCGAGCTCGGTCGGAGGAACATCCTCGTCTCGGCGGTGAGCGGCGTGCGCTCGTCAGCCTCGCGGCCACACCTCGCGGTCGCTAGGTGTGGTCGCGTCGCATGGAAAATATCGCGCCACGCCTCGCGGTCATTGGGACTCTGGCGTGCCATGGCGTTTCCTCGCGGCCGACTTAGCGGTCGCTAGGCCGGTCGCGAGCCTTCGTCTGTGCGCATATGCGCACTCGCGCTCGTGCTCGTTCCTCGCGGTCTGGCTAGCGGCCGCTAAGGCGGTTACTAGGCCCTCCTTTTTGCCATCGTCTGCTCGTTCTTCGTTCCATGCTTCAGTTTTCAACTTATAAGCCAACAAACCACCAAAACGGAACCCAAGAGCAGTATCTTCCAAAAATATGTAAAAGCATTGAGATCCAAGACATAAACGCACATTATCGATCTAAAATCATCTTTTGAAATCAACAATAAACGTGTAAAATGCGTGTTTATCAGTAACAACGCTAGAATAGCGCAGCTCCTCGGCAATAGCGCTAATCTGACGATCGCCTAGAACCCGTCGTCAAAGGTCCTAGGCGCCAAGATACTATTTATAATCTCCTTCAACTTGAACACGTAGTTCTGTATATGGCAAGTTAAGGGGTCGAACCCAAGAGAGATGGTTGTGTTGTTACTCGAGTTGTCACAGTTTGAGTAGGAGGTTGCCCAGACGGCAAGGTGTCACTCAGGCTGACGGTCTCAGTAGAAATGTACTGAGAGATAGATCTTGAGCAGAAAGTAAAACTGAAAACTAAACACAAGGTAAAAGTCAAATAACAAGCAGTTGGGCCAAGGGTTACGTACGTTGAGATACTGGTCAAGATGTCGGTCATAGGTTCAAAGGTTTTCACCACGAGTGTATGTCGTTGGTTAAAGGTACCAAGGGGTAGGCACCCCTTTTTGGTCGTCACGTACACCAGGCCCTCCAGCCCCAGCTTGCCCTTAGGTTTTAGGACGAAGTACAGAGACCCCCTGCCTTGCCCCATTGCCAAGACGCTCTCCCTAGGAAGACACTTCACTAGGGTATCCCGCCCCAACAGCTTGACTCACTAGACAGCCCAACTAGCCACAGCCGGTCCAAGGGAGTGGCTCGCAGCCCTTTGCCCAAGGCCGACGGCTACAATCACCCACCCAGCTTCACTTTTCGGGACAAAAAGACACTCGATGTCTTACTTCGGCTATTGCTTGTAGCTACCCCTCCCCTCAAGGCTACCGGCCGAGTTAACGCTCTAGGAAAGGAATAACATGGGTATCAAGGAAATTAGCATCCCATCAGGGGAAGTGCTAAAGGCAAAAGAGATTTGCCCGAACTAGGAGGTAGAAATCTGTGAGCAAAAGGTCTATGTCAATTTGCATGTCATCGGAGTGGAAGATTTTGATGTCATATTTGGCATGGATTGGTTGGAAAAGCACAGGGCAACTATACGTTGTCTCGAGAGAGAATTTGCTTTTCAAACAACCAATGGAGTGGAAGTTTGCTTCCACGGTATAAGGATGATTGTTTCCGTGCCAATGATCTCAGCACTGAAGGCAGTGAGGATGATCAGGAAAAGAAGCTGTCAAACTTTCTAGGTAAGTTTGACAGGTGTGATGACCCGACTTCCCAAGGAAGTATGGATCATACGGATCGTCACTGGTATGATAATGCATTGGATATATACGTAACTAATCAATGCAATTAACAAATGAACTACTCATAAATGCATGAACTAAAAAGGTATAAGCTATTCAATACCAACTCAAGTCATAGAAGGACTTGTCAAAAAGGTTCAAGATTCAAATATAACCCAATCAGAGCCAATTCAAGGAATGAGGTACGACCTCAAGTTCAATACGGTATGAAAGCAGTTATAATAAAGACATCAAAATAATATTAGAGTTAGGCAGCAATAAACGTGTGGACATGTATATGACGATACATGCCCAAGGTTCTTGAAATCCTTTCTAATAAGCAACAAAACAACTGCTACTCTGCACCATCTCGCACCCATCATCAATCCTTGCTCAACGTGCACATCAAAAACGAGATGCAGGGCTAAGTACAAAAGTACTCAGTGGACTCATTGCCGAAAATATTTTCTTTGTCAAAAGTTATTGAACTGCCCACAATAGCACATGAGGATTTTAGTTAAAGACTCATGCCTATCAAACATTTTATCATTTTTCAAAAGTGTCAGGCCTGACTATTTCAATCACGTTGTTCCATATCTGATCATTCATTCATTCATTCTGGAGGTGGCCACCTAAACATAGTTGTCGTGACCGGTCGAGGTAGCTAACCTTAACACACAGTCACACGTGTACACAATACGAGTTAGTCCTTAACTAAGTCGGATCCTATAGTTACCCTTTTTTAACGTTGGTGGACCAACACATTCACATACCACATTGGATATACCAATCTCAGATAGGATCACAACAAAACATAAACATTTGGCAGTCAATAACAGTTCATGTGATGATATTTCATAAAGTCTTTGTAAATCATGCTTTGAGATAGATATGCATATCATTTTTGTTTCAAGAGAGCCCACCTGCTAGTTCGAAGCAAGTAAGTCTAAGTGAGCAAGTGTAATTGTCCTTCCTCGCCAACTACGTAAGATCAAACCTTTCATAAGAAAATAGCCTTTCTTAGATTCTTTCTATCGATCGAAGGTCGTTTATAAATTACGATTTAAAGTTCCCAATTAGGGTTTCTTTATGATTTCATGTGATGATTTTAAGATAATTCTTATTATCTTACATTCTCAATTCCCAACTATATTACTTCATCATTCATAGGTGAACCTAAACTTATGAATCACATACTCGAGTCTATCATCGACTCTTAACCTTAGTGTTCTTCTAAACGTTATTACGTTATAGATTGTTGGTGCTCAAGTTATGATTGGTAAATTAGGATATTCTCAATCCACTAACTAGACTTAACAATTATAGTTTCGTCCTAGTAGGTTATGCTTGACGACTTGTCATATTAACACGACGAATGAAAGGAGATCTTGACTTATGATTTGAGATATCTCATACCATCACGAAAATGAATACTTAGGAATTAATGAAGTTCTTCGGGAATATTAACTCGACCTTTGAGACATAAGGATCGACATCTTATGTTCGAATCCTTGCTTACACTTTACAACATTTTTTGTTTCTCTTAATTCGTCAGAGATTATATAAGTTGTATAATCGCTATTCGTTGTCAAGTTGTCTTAACACTCAATCTAACATCGTATTAGGTTGTCGTTGTTGAGTATTAACGTTGTAGTTCGGCTTTTGGTTTTTCTAACTTAGGAACTCACGTTTGAGTATCCTTTTATTAATAGAAAACCCTAATTTTTGTCTAAATTCGATTCTCGTTAATTCCTTCTTAAGTTATCAAAATTGATCGATTTCTTTTGGATTCTCGTACATAAAGTATTATGTTGTTTACGTTTGGGGTTTTGTTTGTGGGCATACATAAACATAACCATTCAACACCACACAATACCATACACAACATAAACTATACTAAAGCATTAGAAAACCCTAATTTCTAACATAATGCAAAACTATTGTGTATGTGTGTATAAGTGTTCCATTCATTCATCACAATCACAACCATTCATTCCAAGCTTATAGTTAACTATCATAGCATCATTTACCATTAAAATTAAACTTATACTTAACCATTTTGCAATGTTTTCGATAATTAATGTAACGCCCCACTTTTTGATTGCATTAATTTGCTTTAAATTTAAATCTTTTGTGTTGGATTTGTGAGTATTTGTCATGCTCGATTTTGTGTTGAACTTGAGGGAGTTCATAGTTGCGCCCCTAGCTAGAAAACGAACTTCGGGATTTATTTTTGGGCTTATGAAATTATGAAATTATATATTTATTCTCAAATTGGGCTTTGTAGAATATAAATTTGTTGAGCCCAAGTTCTATTTTATATTTATCTAGGATTAAATTTAATTAACTAGAGTTCTAATGGGATTAGGACTCTTATTAGGTTTGGCTTGCTTATCATTTATGTATATAGATATATGTATCTTTCACGTCTTTTTTTAAAAAACACAACAAAGAAAGAAAAATCTAGTTTCGAGAGGTGCGGTGCAACTAGGACCCTCGTTCCCGTATGAGTTGATTTTGATTTGTTGTGCTCGACAAAACAAGGTGGGTGAAATCATCTTTAACTTGCAAATATGTTATTTGGAATAAATATATTTATTGTGGAATTTACTTTATCTGTAAGTTTATGGTGATAATCATTGTTGTGTTTTGTTACATCCATGGCGTAGCCTGTGTGGCGAACCATAGCCTGTGTGGCGTACTATGTGGCGTAGCCTGTGTGGCGAACCATAGCCTGTGTGGCGTACTATGTGGCGTAGCCTGTGTGGCGAACCATAGCCTGTGTGGCGTACTTTGTGGCGAACCATAGCTTGTGTGGCGAACCATAGCCTGTGTGGCGTATCATAGCCTGTGTGGCATAACTTTTGTCTATGTGGCGTAGCCTGTGTGGCAGGATTTTTAAGCCGGTGAGGTTGAATATGATTGACTATTACTTTCTTGCGATGTATACACGTTTTGACAAATAAAATAATAAAATTCCTTGTTCCCCACCACTGAGTACGTTTTTGTGCTCATCCCCTTTTTATCTAAAATATTTTCAGGTCAGTGATCATGGAGCGGTGTGGCGGTGTGGGTGTGCCTAGTGGTGTTATGTCACTTTTAATTCCTTCCAAGACTTTTGTTATTTTTGTTTAAATTCTTTTCCTTTATTATCATTGTTGGATTTGAGTTACTAGAACTCCAACTTATCTCATGCTATTAAGTCTTGTGTAGTTTGTTTTGGGTCGTTGGTTGGCGTCAGTTCTTTTGCAAAGTTTAGACTTGAGTTTGTTGGACTCATTATTTGACAATTTTATTCAAGAGATTTTATATATTTTGTTATTTAAAAAAAAAAAATTGACATGCTTCCGTTTTAGCTATTTTATTTAAGAAAATATAGCATTTTTAAATTTTGAATTTAGGGTGTTACATTTAGTGGTATCAGAGCGGGTCTACGTTTCTGTAGACTTTAAAATTTTGGAAAAAATTGTTATATGATGTTGTTATGACAAAGGGCACCACCCATTCCCGGCACGCGCTCCTGATCGAGGTAATTTACGTTGTTTTGATATGATAAAATATCTTGGTGAGCACTTATTAGTGGAGATTCTCTCTCAAATATTATGAGATGTGGTGGTGTTTTTTTATGTGGCATTATATGAGAGTTGTGCATCGTTTTACAAAAATTATTGTTGAACTTGAGCATGAGTTGATTGAAATTTTTACTTATTTGTGTCCTCGAAATCAGAAGGGACTTAGTTGCTTGATTACTAGGCCTCACCTATGTAAGTTAGATGGAAAATAACTATAATATACCTTCAGTTTATGAATATGCACTTGCCGTAGTTCAATTCTGGCAACGCACTTGAAATCTCACTCTGGGCGTCGTAGAGAACTTTGTAGCTTAGAGATAGTTGTGGCGGCAGATTGTTACGCAAGGACCACCAATACCTGAATATGAAGCTGCTTCTGGTGTCATTTACCTAGCACCTAATGAAGTTAAAGCTATCGATGGAAAGGCCTTTACAGATCGAATGACAATCCTGGAGAATGGTTAGCGTCAAATAAATTTTAAGGATTACATGATCACCTTAATTCGCAGATGTAACGATCTTTTCATGGCATAACAATTATAGAAGATGACGAAGGTCCCGTGTCACTACTCTCACAACAGAATGTGAAAATACCTCAAGAGAATGAGGGAATATAAGAGTAAGATGAGGATTCTGAAGAGAAAGAGAATGGGTTTACATTCTACGGAGCAAGGATCGAAAAACCACTGAAGATAATATCTGCAATGGAAACAGTGAATATATTAAGAAAATAAAAGTGTGAAGGGTTCTTGGTAAATGTATTGGGGTCAACACCGATGGAGACAACAATAGAGGATGTGGAAGTGGTTCGAAGCAGCACCAGTTTCTAAGGCTCCATACCGAATGGCACCAAATAAATTAGAAGAGTTGAAGGCGCAGTTACAAAAATTATTGGATTAAGGGTATATTCGACCGAGTGTTTCACCATGGGAAGCGCCAGTATTGTTCGTAAAGAAGAAAGATGGTAGCATGAGGATGTGTTTCGATTATCGAGACCTGAATCAACTTACAATAAAAACAAGTATCCACTATCGAGAATTGGAGACCTCTTCGATCAACTACAAGGTGCAGGAGTTTTCTCAAAGATAGATCTACGATCTGGATACCATCAATTGAAGGTGAAGGAAGATGATATTTCAAAGACGGCATTTAGGACAAGATATGGTCCCTATGAGTTTGTGGTAATGCCTTTTGGATTGTCCAATGTCCCGCAGTTTTTATGGATTTGATGAATATGGTGTTTTATCCATTTTTGGATAAGTTTGTAATCGTCTTCATCGATGACATCTTAATATACTAAAAAAAAAAAATCGAGAAGAGCACGAGTCACATCTGCACACAGTCTTGGAGATACTAAGGAAAGAAAAGTTGTATGCCAAGTTTACAATGTGTGAGTTTTGGCTGAATCGGATTGGATTTCTTGGACACGTGGTGACATCAGAAGGAATTGAAGTGGATCCGACAAAGGTTGAGGCTGTAAGTAATTGGAAAGTGCCGACAAGCACCGTGGAGATACGAAGTTTTCTTGGACTGGCAGGATATTATAGAAAATTTATCGAAGGTTTTTCAAGGATTGCAGGACCACTCACTCAGTTGACACGGAAAGGAATACCATTTGAGTGGACGGAGAAGTGCGAAAGAAGCTTTCAAATATTAAAAGAGAAGTTGGTAACTGCTCCAGTCTTGACTATCCCCGTTAGTTCTAAAGGATACATAATCTATAGTGACGCGTCGAAACAGGGTTTAGGATGTGTGCTAATGCAAGAAGGAAAAGTGGTGGCTTATGCATCTCGACAGTTGAAGCCACATGAACTAAATTATCCTACACACGATTTGGAATTGGCAGCAGTAGTTCATGCTTTGAAGATTTGGAGACATTACCTTTATGGGGGTAAGTGTGAGATTTATACTGACCACAAGAGTTTGAAATACCTTTTCACACAAAAAAGAGCTAAACATGAGACAACGAAGGTGGTTAGAATTGGTCAAGGACTATGATTGTAGGATTTTATACCACCCTGGAAAGTAAATATGGTGGAAGATGCACTTAGCAGAAGGATGGGTACAAATCATATAAGAAGGTTAACTCAACAAAAGGAGTTGGTGAAAGATTTTGAAGGATTGAATCTTGAAGTAGTGACCACACCTGAAGAAGCGAATGCTATTATCTCAGCTTTAGTAGTACGCCCAACGTTGCGAGATAGAATTCGAGAAGCTCAAAAGGATGATGAGTTCCTACAAAGGATGCTAGCTAAGGAAGTGTCTCATGATCCAAGAGGATTTCCAGTTCTGCGTGACGGGATACTAGCTTATAATAAGAGAATTTGTGTACCAGTAGATGAGGAGTTGAGAAAAAGATAATGGATGAGGCACATCGAACTATGTACACAGCACACCCTGGTAACCCCAAAATGTACCAAGATTTAAAGAAGAGTTTTTGGTGGTATAATATGAAAAGGTCAATTGCAAAGTATGTGGAGCGATGTCTAGCGTGTCAACAAGTGAAGGTTGAACCTCAAAGACCCTCGGGATTGTTAAAGCCCTTAGAGATACCAGAGTGGAAGTGGGAATACATCACTATGAATTTCGTAGTTTGACTTCCTATAACTTTGAGAGGTAATGATGTAATTTGGGTGATTGTTGACCGTTTGACTAAGTCGGCGATTTCGTCAAAGGCACATGACGTTTTCGATGGACAAGTTTGCACAGTTATATGTTCGGGAGATAGTTCGACTTCATGGGGTACCGACATCCATTATATCTGATCGAGACCCACATTTTACGTCAAGGTTTTGGGGCAGTCTACACCTTACTTTGGGTACAAAGTTAAAGTTTTCGACAACGTATCATCCTCAGACAGATGGCCAGTCAGAAAGAACGATTCAAACTTTGGAAGATATGTTAAGAACTTGTGCCTTGGATATTGGAGAAAGTTGGGAGACATATTTACCGTTGATAGATCACCTATATGGCTCCTTATGAGGCACTCTATGGGAGAAAATGTAGATCACCTGTCTTTTGGGATGAAGTTGTGAAAGAAAAAATTTGGGACTCGATACGGTGGAAAGAACTGTTAATGTTGTCAAGAATATTCGAGATATGTTCAAAGTTGCTCAAGATAGACAAAAGTCCTATGCTAATAAAAGAAGAAAGGATTTGCATTTTGAAGTTGGTGATAAAGTATTTTTTAAGGTAGCGCCAATGAAGGGAGTTTTGAGATTTGGTAAGAAAGGAAAATTAAGACCTCGCTTCATTGGACCGTTTGAGATTTTGGAAAAGATTGGAGATGTTGTCTATCGTTTGGCGTTATCGCCTGAGCTGTCATCCGTGCATAATGTTTTTCATGTTTCGATGTTGAAGAAGAATATGCATGACCCTAGTCACGTGGTGTCGTATGGAGGTATATCGCTTAATAAGGATTTAACGTACGAGGAAGAACCCATCACGATTTTAGATCAAAAAATCCACGAGTTAAAGAATCGGTGCGTGTCTTTAATTAAAAATACAGTGGAGTCGTCATGGACCCTAGGAAGCGACTTGGGAGCGTGAGGATGAAAATTTTAGCTAAGTACCCGTCCCTAATAGCACCTGGTAAGACAAATTTCGAGGACGAAATTTTTATTAAGTGGGTAGGGTTGTAACGCCCCACTTTTTACTTGCATTAATTTGCTTTAAATTTAAATCTTTTGTGTTGGATTTGTGAGTATTTGTCATGCTCGATTTTTGTTGAACTTGAGGAGTTCATAGTTGCGCCTCTAGCTAGAAAAGCGAACTTGGATTTATTTTGGGCTTATGAAATTATCAAATTATATTATTTATTCTCAAATTGGGCTTTGTAGAATATTAATTTGTTGAGCCCAAGTTCTATTTTATATTTATCTAGGATTAAATTTAATTAACTAGAGTTCTAATGGGATTAGGACTCTTATTAGGTTTGGCTTGCTTATCATTTATGTATATAGATATATGTATCTTTCACGTCTTTTTTTAAAAAACACACCAAAGAAAGAAAAATCTAGTTTCGAGAGGTGCGGTGCAACTAGGACCCTCGTTCCCGAATTGAGTTGATTTTGATTTGTTGTGCTCGACAAAACAAGGTGGGTGAAATCATCTTTAACTTGCAAATATGTTATTTGGAATAAATATATTTATTGTGGAATTTACTTTATCTGTAAGTTTATGGAGATAATCATTGTTGTGTTTTGTTATATCCATGGTGTAGCCTGTGTGGCGAACCATAGCCTGTGTGGCGTACTATATGGCGTAGCCTGTGTGGCGTACCATGTGGCGTAGCCTGTGTGGCGAACCATAGCCTGTGTGGCGAACCATAGCCTGTGTGGCGTATCATAGCCTGTGAGACGTAACTTTTGCCTGTGTGCGTAGCCTGTGTGGTAGGATTTTTAAGCCGGTGATGTTGAATATGATTGACTATTACTTTTTTGCGATGTATACACGTTTTGACAAATAAAATAATGATATTCCTTGTTCCCCACCACTGAGTATGTTTTTGTGCTCATCCCATTTTTATCTAAAATATTTTCAGGTCAGTGATCATGGAGCGGCGTGGCGGTGTGGGTGTGCCTAGTGGTGTTATGTCACTTTTAATTCCTTCTAAGACTTGTGTTATTTTTGTTTAAATTCTTTTCCTTTATTATCATTGTTGGATTTGAGTTACTAGAACTCCAACTTATCTCATGCTATTAAGTCTTGCGTAGTTTGCTTTGGGTCGTTGGTTGGCGTCAGTTCTTTTGCAAAGTTTAGACTTGAGTTTGTTGGACTCATTATTTGACAATTTTATTCAAGAGATTTTATATATTTTATTATTTAAAATAAAATAAAATTGACATGCTTCCGTTTTAGCTATTTTATTTAAGAAAATATAACATTTTTAAATTATGAATTTAGGGTGTTACAATTAACAATAATTAGCATAAGTATCCAATAAAATCATGTTATACTCCTATCATACTATAGAATTTAATTACTAACTAAATATCATCATATAAAATTTCAAACCATAGGTTAAAAATGCATATAGTTTTTGGTATTTAGGTTTTATTGAACATTAGTGTTCAATAAATTATACAAAAATTATATTATGCTTATATCATATACTAAGCATGAAATATCATCTCATATCATACATTAAAATTAAAATACCACCCATATATTTTCGGTAATTACTATTTATATTTATACATATTCAATAAATTTCATTCACTTCACAATATGTTTATATTATGCAATAACATGTAATATTAACATTAAACATCAACTAATATTTATAATATGACCCAAATGCTTTGAATTCTTTTTGTCCTCACACATATATTACATATGTATTCAATAAATTCCCAACACTGCATAATAGGTTCATATTATTTCTAAACATCACATATCATATTATTTTCAACAATTAAAAATCAAATAAAACCTAATATATATATATATATATATATATATATATATATACACTTTCGGTCCATATGAATAAATAGGAGTAGTGTCTCAATAATTTTAAGATTAATATATGATGTTCATATCATATATTAAACACTATACCTCAACTAATTTTCAACAAATAAAATCAAAATAATTCTCAAAAATTACATATACTTTTCGGTTATTTTGAGAAAATAGGAGATGTGTCTCAATACTTTTAAGATTAATATATGATGTTCATATCATATATTAAACACTATATCTCAACTATTTTCAACAAATAAAAATCAAACAATGGATTAAAAATACGTACATATATTCGGCCCTTTTGAGAAAAATAGGAGATGTATTTCAAAAATTTCAAGATTAATATATGATGTTCATATCATATAATAAACACTATATCTCAACTATTTTCAACAAATAAAAATCAAAACCATGGCCTAAAAATACTTGTAGCTCTCGGCCTTCATGAAGAAAATTAAAAAAAAATTCTGAAAATTCCCAAATTTATTCTATATTCTCCTAATACATTAACAAGAAACAATATCAAATAATATTCATAAAATAATGCTTTATATTCTATAAAAAGAATTATAAAATAAATAAAAAATATAAAACATGCTCCAACAATTACCAAACTTTAAACACAACCTTATAACACATTTCTAAGAATATTTCATTCATGGCTTGAGAGCATTTGGTGGCTCAAAAGTCATGAAGAAAAATGAAGAAAAAAACTAGGGTTCTTCATGAAATAAATTCAAAAAAAACTAAAACAAAAAATTATAATCCATCATAAATGAAGAGAATGATGAATACTACCTTATTATGGTCTTAGAAATGTAATTTGGGGGTTGGAATGGGTTGAAAGGAAGATTGAAGCTTGAAAAGCTTGAAGAACAAAGAGAGAAATTTCAAAATTAGAGAGAGAGAGGGGGGGGCTCGGTTTTTGGCTGAAGTATTCTACCCAAATGAGCTTTTTTCAGCCTATATGGAGAGACCTTTGTGGTGGTTGGGAGAAGACTAGTCAAATTACCCGATTTGGCATGTTAATAACCACTCTTTAAGTTTTATCGCGCTTTCGATTGATTTCTCGGAACCTTAAGGTTTTATTTTCTTAAATAGCCTTTAAAAGACTTATTTCAATTTTTATAATAATTTTAAGAAGTTCGGATGGCATCCGATAAGTCAATACCGAGTTATCGCGGAAAAACAGCGTCCGGCGATTAAATTATGCTCATTCAAAATTCTATTGAATTCTTGGGATTTCATCATTTATTTGAGTCTTATAAATCATTTCTTATTGATTTAGACCCTTGATTCATGTTTCGGTTCATTCAAAACAGTTTAGGGTTTTTTCGATATATTTTCCCGTCGTTCGGTTAAGTTCTTCTGAAGTTTCGTTCAGAAATTGATTCTTATGAATTCTAAATTCATAATAATATATTCCTCCTTGATTTTTATTGTTATCATAAATTTTCATGAATAGCACGGGCTGGAAGTTGTTCCGGCTCGTGAATAGTACTTTTGAGACTAGCCGGGCGAGCATGCCCAAAAATTCTCATTCTTTGGCTTCTCACATGTTTTCGTGAGAGGAATCTAGAAATGAAATTCTTTTGTTGAGATTTAGTCTCGATCTTTCATTCTATGTTCAGGCTATTAAAAAACCCTAATCCGGTAGGACTAGTCACTAGTTTTTGATTTCTATAGTTTTCGATCTCCGAATCGATTCTAATTCGTTTCGTTGGTTACTTTAAACATAATTAAGGTCTAAGCACCACAAATAATTGGTTTAAGCATCACTAATAAAGTTTTAAATTTTTGGGTTATTACATACCATCACTTAAAATAAATTTAGTCCGAAATTTGCTAACCTTGGAAAAGATTTGGGTATTCTCTTCATAGGTGATTCGGTTCTGTGTTGCTTCTTCTTGTCCATGGTGTCGCCATAGAACTTTCACTAACGGTATTTCTTTGTTCCTTAGCTTTTGGATACGTCGGTCTAAGATTTTCGTAGGCAGTTCTACATAACTCATATTGTCATCGAGGACAATATCTGTCGGCGGTATCACATGGATGGGGTCATGTATGTACTTCCTTAGTTGTGAAACGTAGAACACATTGTGAACGTTTCCAAAACTTGGCGGCAATGCAAGTTTGTAAGCCTCTGGCCCTATCATTTCCAAAATTTCATAGGGTCCTATGAAACGTGATCGTAGCTTTCCTTTTATTCCAAATCTCACGATTCCTTTTGATGGGGAAATCTTCAAGAAGACTTTGTCTCCCACTTCAAAATGCAGCTCTGTGTGACGTTTGTCGGCGTACGACTTTTATCGGTCTTGGGCCTCCTTGATCAGTTGGTGGATCTGTCTCACAATCTCGATCATTTCTCCCACAGAGTTAGGTCCTAATACTCTCGTTTCTCCCACTTCATCCCAGTAGTGTGGTGTCGACATTTCTTTCCATAAAGAGCTTCGTACGGGGCCATTCCAATAGTTGCTTGGTAGCTGTTGTTGTAGGCGAATTCCATAAGTGGTAACACTTGTTCCCAACTTTCTCCTCTATCGTGGACATGTCTTCAAGCGTTTGAATGGTCCTCTCGGATTGTCTGTCCATCTTTGGGTGGAACGTGGTACTGAAATGTAGTCGAGTCCCCAATTCCTTTTGTAAACTCATCCAGAATCTGGAATTTGAATCTCTATCAGACGTGATAGTCTTCGAACTCCATGTAGACATATGACTTCTCGAACATACAACTGTGCTAGTCTGTTTGATCCATGTGTTATCGAAATTGGTAGAAAATACGCGCTCTTGGTTAAACGATCAATGATGACCCAAATAGCGGTATTTTCTCTTTGTGATTTGGGTAGCCCGGTAACAAAATCCATGGCTATGTTATCCCATTTCCATTCCGGTATGTCTAGCGGTTGTAAGGTCCCATACGGTCGTTGGTGGAGTGCTTTCACTTGTTAGCACGTCAATCAACGTTCTACGAATGAAGCTACGTCTCGCTTCATTCCATCCCACAAAAATTTCTCCTTGAGATCTTGGTACATTTTGGTGCTACCGGGGTGTGCGGTGTAAGAAGTCTCATGGGTTTCTTTCAAGATCTCGCTCTTAAGCCCTTCGTCTTCTGGAACACACACTCTCCCGTCATACAACAAAATGTTATCTGTTGCTTCTTTGAAATTCTTGTGGTTGTTGTCCTTGATCTTGGCTCGTATTTTCTCTAGCTTCTTGCTCTTCATCTGAGCTTCTAAGATTCGGACTCTTAAGTCTGGGATTGCAATCAACGTTGCAATACGACCTTCTATCGTCTGAGACGGGTCCATGACTTTGATATTCATCTTTTGAAATTCCTTTATAAGTGTCTCTTCATGACCGAGGAGACATCCCAAACTAGGGTGGGATTTTTGACCCAAAGCATCGGCTACAACATTAGCCTTGCCTGGGTTATAATTAATACCACAGTCGTAATCTTTCACCAATTCTAGCCATCTATATTGCCTCATGTTAAGATCTTTCTGTTCGAAGAAATACTTCAGGCTTTTATGGTCAGTATAGATCTTACATCTAACTCCATAGAGATGGTGTCTCCAAATCTTTAAGGCGTGTATGACCGCTACTAATTCAAGGTCGTGCGTAGGATAGTTTAACTCATGTAGGCATAATTGCCTTGAAGCATAAGCAATAACTTTGCCTTCTTGCATCAGAACACATCTTAGTCCATTCTTCGAAGCGTCTGTGTAGATTGTGTACTCCTTATCCGCTTGGCATGCTAGTATGAGGTAGGTCGTCACAAGAACTCCTTCAATCTCTGGAAACTAGCTTCACACTCGGTAGTCCAAGTGTACTTAATTCCTTTCCTCAACAATTGGGTCATGGGTCGGGCTATCATTGAAAATCCTTCGATAGTAGCCAGCAAGTCCTAAGAAGCTCCGAATTTCATTCGGATTCTTTGGTGATTCCCATTCTCGAACTGTATCAATCTTCGAGGGGTCCACTTTGATTCCCTCGGCGGACACGATGTGACCTAAGAATGTCATCTCGCCTAACCAGAATTCACACTTACTAAACTTGGCGAAGAGTTGCTCTTGCCTTAATGTTTGCAGCACAATTCTCAAGTGCTCTTTGTGTTCTTGGTTATTCTTGGAGTATATTAGGATATCGTCTATGAATACTAAGACAAATTTGTCTAAGTATGGGTGAAATACCCTATTCATGATATCCATAAATATTGCGAGGGCATTTGTAAGTCCAAAGGGCATAACGATGAATTCGAAATGACCATACCTTGTACGGAAAGCCGTTTTAGGTACATTCTCTGGTCTAATCCTTAGCTGATGGTATCCAGACTTCAAATCTATCTTTGAAAAGACTCCTGCTCCCTTAAGCTCATCAAACAGATCGTCAATTCGGGGCAAATGATACTTATTCTTAAGAGTTATCTTGTTTAACTCTCGATAGTCTATGCACATTCTCAGTGTACCATCCTTCTTCTTCACAAAAAGGACAAGTGCTCCCCAGGGAGACACACTGGGTCTAATGAAACCTAACTCCAAGAGTTCTTGCAGTTGGATCTTCAATTCCTCCAGTTCCTTTGGTGCCATCCGGTATGGGGCTTTCGACACAGGGGCAGAACCTGGTTCAAGGTCGATCGTGAATTCGATCTGTCGGTTTGGTGGTAATCCCGGTAGTTCATCTGAAAATACATTGGGATACTCCTTCACGATCGGGACGTCTTCAATCTTTCTTTCATTCTACTCTTCCTTATGGAGATAGACGAGGTAGGCGTGGTTTTCTGTCTTGTTCAACAACTTCCTTGCTTGTAGCGTGGGTATGATTGGGACTCTCTTTCCCATGCTGATCCCGTGAAAGTCTGTAGGTTTCTCTCCGGAATGTTGGAAAGAAATTTTCCTTTCATTACACAGGATGGTCACATTATGTTCGGTTAACCAATCCATTCCTAAGATTATGTCCACATCTATCATAGGTATGACGTGAAGATTATCTGTCGTAACCTTAAGTGAGCCTAGTCCAAGTTCTAGGTTCGAGCATATGTGGGTTATCGTTCTTATACCTCCTACTGGAGAAGAAATTCTCATGATTTGTTCAGCGCGTTTAGGATCTAATCCTAAGTTCTCTACGCATGCTTCAGTAATAAAAGAATACGAGGTGCCAATATCAAATAGTAGGATAACAGGAAATTGGAGGAGTATTCCCATACCTGCCTAGTTTCATTGGTTCCTTGGCAGCTCCTGCGGGAATTCCCTTTCTTGGTTGAGGCGTATGCCACGGCTTATGATGGTGGTTCTTTGTTGTTGATGGTGTTGTTGCCGCGGTTGTTGTTCTTTGTTGTTGTTGGGGCTATTGGTATCGCTGCTGACTGCCGCCATTATTCTTGTCGTTGTCGCCATGGTTGATACTGATCGTTGATTAATTTGGAAATCTTGATCGGGGTTGTTGCTAAAACGGTTGAGCTTGGATAGCCCGAACCGGCTGACTCAATTGGGCACGTTAGGGCTACCATTTCCCCCTTGGGGCATCCCAGGGCAGTCTCTAGAGTAGTGATCCTTCTGGCCACATTTGAAGCATCCATCATTGGTGAATGCGCATGCCCCCTTGTGACTCCTATGGCACCTTGGGCACACAGGGAGCCTTACGAATTTCTGGTTTTCCCCGCCAGGTGCGGGTACCATAGGGCATCCATTTCCTTGCCCGTGCCAGGTGGCACATTATTCCCTTGCCATGGCCTCCTGTCGGCCTGGCCAGCGTTAGATCCTTGTCCTTGGTGGGGTCCTTCTCACTTCCTCTTTCCACGATCCCCTTGGTGATTCGGGGGGTGCACAGCGACAATCCTGTCCTCAGGCATAGTAGCCTCGATGTCCAAAGCTCTACTAAGGGCCTCGTGGTAGGTCAGATTCCCATGACCAACTAACGACACCATGATTTCATGGCGGAGTCCCGCCCGAAATTTTGCTGTCCTTTTCTCATCGGTGTCGACCAGCTGCGGCGCATACCGTGACATCTCGATGAATGCACGGTCGTAATCTGTGACCGTCATCTTTCCCTGGCATAGGTTGTAGAACTCGTGTTCTTTCCTTTTCCGGTAGCTCTTGGGAATGTACTTCTCGTACACCTTCTTCTTAAATTCCTCCTAGGAGAAATCTTCCAATTCCTCCTCGGATAGAGTCTTCCTTTTGCCTCGCACCAGAAGTCGGCGGCACCAGTCATCTGGAAAGCAACGCAGGACAAGCGTTTTGAGAGGTGCAGTGAACAAAGTTGAAGATTCACTCCAGAGCGCGAATCCAAACTTCAGCATCCACGGGATTCCCAATCCCGTTGAAAGTCGGTGGGTTCTATCTGAGGAATAGTTCCTCAATCCGTTTCGCTGGTGGTGGTGGTGTGGCTTCTATTTCAGGTGTTATCTCGCGATTCCTCATTCTCGGCGGTATCCTATCCTTCATAAATATACGTAATTAAATATCGTCTTATACTATCCATCAAGATCAATGTATATATATCAGCACGATATTTATATAATTATGAGCATAAATCTAGCATATCATCGAACACCACATATCATAATATTAAAACAAAAGGCTCTCGAGGAGCTATCACCATATCATATCAATTGCCTCTATGAGGACTTTCTTCAGTGTTTTTGAGATTTACAAAAGACCAGGTACAGAGTATGATGCTAAAAAACAAATACCAGCATCACTCCGTGTACCTAGTCACGGTGCGTACAAAGATCTAAACGCTACCGTGGACATCAAAATAGGGTTTCATGTTGGAACGACTCATCGTTACCGCATGTATAAAAAGATATACAAAGTATATAGACCAAAAAGACTATCTAGTCCTAAGAACTAGATCCATGATCGCCCGGGGTGTAGATAGGGCTCCATGTGTCAGAGTCAGGACTGGAAGCATGGGAACTATCCACTGCCTCCATCTCATCGTCAGCTGCTGGGTCCTCCTCGGGGTCTTCCTCCGGGTCTTCCTCGGGATCTTCCTCGGGGTCCTCCTCCGGGTCTTTCTCGGGATCTTCCTCGGGATTTTCCTCGTGGTTCTCATCCGGGTCTTCCTCGGGATCTTCCTCCTCAGCGTCGAGTGCATGGGCCACGGGCTCTTGGATTCTAATGACCCTGGCATCTTCCATGGCAGCCAGGTCTCGGCGGATCTCGACCATGACCTCCTCGAAAGTGGTGGCTAGGAATGAAGCAGCATCCAGACAAGTACAAGCTTCCCTCACGGTGCCTACAGCTAGGCTACGTGGGTCCTCGATCTCCACAGAATTGTGGTACACAGGTGCATACTGGGGTGGCGGTGGCTGGACTGTGGGAGAGCCGGCAAATGGAGGTGGATACGGGCATGGCATGACCAACGACGATGGTCTGGGCGGGCAGTGAAGAGGATATAATCCTACTGGTGGTAGGACCGGGAAGGTTAACTGTCGGGGATGGGAAGGTCCAGCCTCGAACATGTCCCTGCCACTGCCAGGCAAGAACACGGGTCCATCAGCTGCCAAACGGGGCACCTCTGGGTGGAGCCACTCTGGAATCTCATCACGCCAAGTGTAATCCCGCACGGGAAGATACGGCCCACGTGGTGCAGCTCCGTACACCGTGAATACATAGCTCAAGTGGCTAACAAAGCGAGGCAGGTCTGTCTCCAGATCGAAGCTGTCTCGACGTCGATAGATATAGTCCGTCGATATTTCAAGGGCATAACCCTGCCAGTCGGATGGCAGTCTCATGATCAGTCGGAGTACACCGTCATAATGCGATGTACCACGGGCATGTGCAGCGGCCCAATGACGTGTGAAATGCGCCAAGAACTCACCGAGGTCGTCTCCTCGGCACATCTGGTAGGAACAGTATGTTTGGTATGAATTTGTGCTTATTCTTGGTATTGTTTTACATGTCATTTTCAATAGTTTATCCTATTTATGTCGTTGGTTTGATTAATATTTATCGATTCAAATTTATTTGGTTTGTTTTGATATTATGTAGAAAATCGGTATTAAATAGGATGAAATGAATCTATCGAGGATCAAGTATATTGAAGAGCATCTCGATAGGAGTTCATTGGCACAAACGGATTACAATTCGGTGTTCAAACGAGGGAGAACGGAGCGAATGATCAAAGTCGCGCGCACGTGCGACGTGGCACGTCGCACTGCAGGCCAGAGACCGCGCGCAGCGCATCGCCCGCAACCCGCGTGCCTCGTTCACCCGGCGCTCCCGTGTCCAGCGCCACACACAGCGCGCACAACTCCACCTCCAGCGGCATCTTCAGCTCGCGCTCAGTCTCCTTTCTCCAGCGCCCGCGCGGCTCCACCCGACGCTCGCCCACACCTCCGCACTCGTCCAGCTCCCAGCCGGCACTGTGCTCGAGCACGCGCTTGCCAATCTTCCTCGCGCGTTCAGCCTGAACGGCCGCTCAACTCCCCCCGGTGCGTGTGATCTTGTTTTTGTTGTTGGTGTCTGTTAATGCAGGGTTACCAGCAGTACGAGTATGGTCAAACAAGCTGGGGGAGAAAAGTTCGTCATTTTGGGCAAATTCTTCTTACGAAGAAGGAGTCCAGTTCGACCATGTTGAGGGATATCCGCCAGTTTATGAGCAATAATATGGTTTGGGGTGGAATAACCAACCCAACTCAGAGTTGTGGATTAAACCCGACCCGGATTATTGGGATCCACAACCCGATTTGGGATGTTGGGATCCACAGCAGCAGCTCAGTCCGATTCGAAATGGTGGGAACCACAACCCGACTCGAGATGGTGGGACCAACAACCTGATTATGGATGGTGTGATCCACAGCAGACCACAGCCTCCACAGCAACAGTGGTACCACTGCAGCAGGAGTATTATTCACCACCGCACCCACCACCACCTCTGAGACCAACTTTTGAGGATATGTTTGCCCAAAGAATGGATGCTCTCAGTCAAAGATTGGATGCTAAAGACGCCGCACTTCAGCGTTTAGAGACGCAAGTGGGACATGTTAATTGCATGCACGATGAGCTGTTGCAGCAATGTGCAGCGAGGGAACTTCCGAGCCACCCCTGTGAGGCTCAGGCATTCATTGTCCTTCAAGGTGATCGAGCAGATGACCGTATAGTGGAAGAGCCATCTGAAAATGTTCTGCCACTACAAGAAAAGGAGGAAAAGG
This sequence comes from Salvia rosmarinus, assembly GCA_036937905.1. Lineage (NCBI taxonomy): Eukaryota > Viridiplantae > Streptophyta > Magnoliopsida > Lamiales > Lamiaceae > Salvia > Salvia rosmarinus. The sequence continues at coordinate 26,412,589 of CM072814.1, read as the reverse complement.
TGGTAGTCGCCGAATTAGACTCCGATGAGTATGAGCCGTCCTTTGAGAATACTGTCGAAGTAGTCATGCGGTTTCAGTTGATGAAGAGGATTGGGAAAGGGAATTTGTTAGCATGCCTAGACCCACAATGGTATTGAAGGAACTACCGATGAAATATGTGTTCTTGGAGGATGAGCAAGGGAAGTCGGTGATCATCTCAGCCGAACTTCTAATTGTTGAAGAAATGGAGTTGACCTCGGTGCTTATAGAGGTGGTGAAGTCAGTTTTTCTAAAGTTGCTGATAAAGGGATGTCTATGCCCTATCTGGAGCAGCACATGGTTTAGTCCTCTAGGGCACCGGTGGAGCTCGTGGCATCCTGATTATGGCGGACCGCCACATTGACCACCACCATTGCTCTAATAAACACGTCGAGCTAATGACGTTAAACAAGCGCTCCGTGGGAGGCAACCCACGTTTTGGTTTTGTTCTCTTTCCCTTTTACTTTTTATTTTTGTGTCCTATTTTTTTTATTTGTGTTTCGTCTTTGTCTGTGTGCAGGTGTTGTCTTATGGGATGTGATGTGTTGAGAATGGGCAAGCTATTAGTTCACCAAACTTCAGGGAAGTTCTCGTCCTCTTATTATTTGTGCTTTTATTATTTAGAGCACTGAGGACAGTGCTCGAATTAAGTGCGGGGGATGAGTTTATCGTGTGATGATTGTTGGTGTGTTGTTATATCTTTTTGCTGTATTGAGGGCTTTTTATGGTGATAAATTTTTTTTGTGATGATGATTTGGAATCAAGTTTTATTCTGTGCTCGTAAGGTTGGGATTTTGATTGTTGCATCTGAACTCTGTGGTATTAGTCAAACTGATTTTGAATTTCCGAGACTTTTGGTGATATATGATTTGAGTGTAATGTGAATTGACGAGATTGTGATTGATAGTAAATGAATAGGGGGAAATTGATGTGATTTGTCCGACTAATGTTAGGAGTAGTGTTAACATTGTGGTCATCTATATACTTGTCTCCTTTAAAAAAAAAAAAAAAAGAGAAAAGGAAAAGATATGAAATTATTTGTTGGATTGTTGAAATAGAAGATGGAATTATGCCCCTTTTTCTCGTAAATCGAGAAATAGGCATGGGAAACCATGAAAGGAGACTTGAGTTCATCGAGATTTTATCTTTTGAATATTGTTCCAAAATCTGTTAAAACATTCTTTGTGCTTTAAGAAGGAACTTGTTGCTAAAGGTGACCACATTAGTTAGTTCACCCCTAACGGAGAGTTGGGTCTGAGCAGAGGTTACCCTTTTATTTATTGGAAATCAATTTCCGTCCTAGATTTATTTCACATTATCTTTGAATACGTAAACACCAAGTGTGGGGAAAAAGCAATAAGGTTTGATTGATTAGACTAAGAGTGAAGTTGCATGAATTATCTTCCCTATTCTTATTGGTATAGAGTTTGCTTGAGGACAAGCAAATGGATAAGTGTGGGGGAGTTGTTTGGTATGAATTTGTGCTTATTCTTGGTATTGTTTTACATGTCATTTTTAATAGTTTATCCTATTTATGCCGTTGGTTTGATTAATATTTATCGATTCAAACTTATTTGGTTTGTTTTGATATTTTGTAGAAAATTGGCATTAAATAGGATAAAATAAATCTACCGAGGATCAAATATTTTGAAGAGCATCTCGATAGGAGTTCATTGGCACAAACGGATTACAATTCGGTGTTCAGACGAGGGAGAACAGAGCGAATGATCAAAGTCGCGCGCACGTGCGACGTGGCACGTCACACCGCACGCCAGAGTCGCCCGCAACCCATGCGCGCCTCGTTCACATGGTGCTCCCGCGTCCAGCATCGTGCATAGTGCGCACAACTCCACCTCCAGCGCGGCATCTCCAGCGCACGCTCGGTATGAACGTATAACCTCCTCGGGTGTGGCCCTAGAGGATAGAGGGTGCCTAGTCGTGAAGACAGTACGAGCCATCTGAAAAGAAAAGTATCACTATGGTCAGACACGGTAAACATAACGGTATATCTAGAAGAAGGTATGTACACAATAAACATCTGTACAAAGAAGGTTATAGCAATCTATATTATCCTATGACCTACGTTCCTAAATCCTTATGGCATTACTTCCATGGTTTGGTCTCCGGGAAGAGACGGTATGGTTTCTTAGAGTAGAGCAACGATCAACGTCTAGCCTTCAGGTAAAGGCTAAGTTGTCGCCTTAGCTTATTGGGTTCTGGATTCCTTATTTCTATTCGCGTCATAGTATCACATCATATCCGTTCTCGTTATGTACTTACAATTCATTATTTCCTTTCATACTTCCTTAACGTTATACTTCGATTCTTTCCATTATTAAGATAGAGGCAACACGCATGTGTTCGGAGTTCCTTCGCGTAGAGAGGTTGGGACTTATAACAGTGCGAACCTCCAGTTAAGCAATCGCTTCGTCATCGTAGACTCGTCGTGTTCTTACCCTCGAATCCATTCAGATTGTGATTCTTAAGATTTCTATGTTCTCGTTCTTCCTTAGTATTTCGTTCAGTTGGGGATACATTATGTTTTCATACTAAGTTCGGCGCAAAAGGTATCATGTTTCTTAAGAGTCTATGTCCTCATGGGAAAACATACTCATTTACATCCTGCTTCTAGCATGCTTCGCATATAGTAGTAAACATAGATCATAACATGTATTGCGACAAACAGTATTCTCATTTTACTCATTTACCAAGTCCCTAAAGTTTGCAACTTTCTTTCAAACTAATGACCAACCAATTGAAACAACTTTTCAATTCCAAAATATTCCTCTTTCCAAAATATATTTCAATTTCCCAACAAGGCAATATTGTAAGTCCATTTCACAATTCATATACTTCCATCATTTCAAAACAACTTTTAGTTGAAAAAGTTGCCTTCTTCCTCGTTGAGCAGGACGACGATGGAGTGCAATACAGTAGCAGTCAAACGTAAACAATTCTAGACTCGACTTTCAACTTAGGATTCAAGGAAAGGGTTTCTAGGGTTTAGAGCAAACAAGTGCTCTGATACCACTTTGTGACGACCCGACTTCCCAAGGAAGTACGGATCATACGGATCGTCACTAGTATGATAATGCAACGGATATATACGTAACTAAGCAATGTAATTAACAAATGAACTACTCATAAACGCATGAACTAAAAAGGAATAAGCTATTCAATACCAACTCAAGTCACAGAAGGACTTGCCAAAAAGGTTCAAGGTTCAAATATAACCCAATAAGGGCGCAATTCAAGGAACGAGGTACGACCGCAAGTTCAATACGGTATGAAAGTAGTCATAATAAAGACATCAAAATAATATCAGAGTTAGGCAGCAATAAACGTGTGGACATGTATATGACGATACATGCCCAAGGTTCTAGAAATCCTTTCTAATAAGCAACAAAACAACTGCTACTCTGCACCACATCGCACCCATCATCAATCCTTGCTCAACGTGCACATAAAAAACTAGATGCAGGGCTAAGTACAAAAGTACTCAGTGGACTCATTGCCGAAAATATTTTCTTTCTCAAAAGTTATTGAGCTGACCACAATAGCACATGAGGATTTTAGTTAAAAGACTCATGCCTATCAAACATTTTATCATTTTCCAAAAGTGTCAGGCCTGACTATTTCAATCACGTTGTTCCATATCTGATCATTCATTCATTCATTCATTGCACTATGGAGGTGGCCACCTACACATAGTCGTTGTGACCGGTCGAGGTGGCTAACCTTAACACACAGTCACACGTGTACACAATCCGAGTTAGTCCTTAACTAAGTCGAATCCGATCGTTACCCTTTTTCAACGTTGGTGGACCAACACATTCACATACCACATTGGATATACCAATCTCAGATAGGATCACAACAAAACATAAACATTTGGCAGTCAATAACAGTTCATGTGATGATATTTCCTAAAGCTTTTGTAAATCATGCTTTGAGATGGATATGCATATCATTTTTGTTTCAAGAGAGCCCACCTGCTAGTTCGAAGCAAGTAAGTCTAATGAGCAAGTGTAATTGTCCTTCCTCGCCAACTATGTATGATCAAACCCTTCATAAGAAAATAGTCTTTCTTAGATTCTTTCTATCGATCGAAGGTCGTTTATAAATTCGACTTAAAGTTCCCAATTAGGGTTTCTTTATGATTTCATGTGATGGTTTTAAGATAATTTTATTATCTTACATTCTCAATTCCCAACTATATTACTTCATCATTCATAGGTGAACCTCAACTTATGAATCACATACTCCGAGTCTATACTCGACTCTTAACCTTAATGTTCTTCTAAACATTATTATGTTATAGATTGTTGGTGCTCAAGTTATGATTGGTAAATTAGGATATTCTCAAGCCACTAACATGACTTAACAATTATAGTTATGTCCTAGTAGGTTATGCTTGACGACTTGTCGTATTAACATGACAAACGAAAGGAGATATTGACTTATGATTTTAGATATCTCATACCATCACGTAAATAAATACTTAGGAATTAATGAAGTTCTTCGGGGATATTAACTTGACCTTTGAGACATAAGGATCGACATCTTATGTTCGAATCCTTGCTTACCACTTTACGACATTGTTTGTTTCTCTTAATTCGTCGGAGATTATATAAGTTGTATAATCGCTATTCGTTGTCAAGTTGTCTTAAAACTCAATCTAATATCGTATTAGGTTTTCGTTTTTGAGTATTAACATTGTAGTTTGGCTTTTGGTTTTTCTAACTTTGGAACTCACGTTTGAGTATCCTTTTATTAATAAAAATTTGTGTCTATGAATTCTTCATGAGAAACCCTTCACAATGCCTGAGGTTTCATGATAGTCGGACCACTGTAGCAAAAAGTTAACTGTTTTCATTCTAAAAAACGTGCCAAACAAACCTAAAGCTTAGGAAGGATGGGGTATTACATCCCTCTCTCATTGGAAAAATTTCGTCCCCGAAATTTCATGCACGTGGTGGAAACAACTCTGGGTACTGAGCCCTGAACTTGTCCTCCAACTCCCACGTGGCTTCTTCCTCACCATGATGATTCCACAACACTTTCACCAGCGGGATCTGCTTGTTCCTCAACATATTGACTTTCCGTTCCAGGATAACCACTGGTCTCTCCTCGTAACTCAAGTCCTGGGCAAGGAATACCTGATCATGCTTGATCACATGTTTTGGGTCGAACACGTACTTTCTCAACTGAGAAACATGAAACACGTCGTGCACATCTCCGATGCTGGATGGCAACGTTAGCTTGTAGGCAACAGGGCCTATCGTTTCAAGGGCTTCCAAAGGTCTAACAATCCTCGGTCTTAACTTACCTCGCTTCCCAAAATGAATGACTCCTTTTGTCAGGGAAACCTTAAGGAAGACGCGATCTCCGACCATGAATCAAGATCCGTCCGCATAGGACTTGACGATGCTTGTCCGCATAGGACTTCGCCATCCCGAGCTTCCTTGATCCTTCGCAAACAGTTCGATCGATAACGCCGATCGTCTGCTGAACCATCTCTGGTCCTAACATCTTTCTCTCGCCCACTTAATCCCAATAGAGTGGCGATCGGTACTTTCTACCGTACAACGCTTCATAGGGAGCCATTCCTATGGTGGCCTGATAACTATTGTTATAAGCAAACTCCACCAAATGTAGTATCTCTTCCCAACTTCCTCCTCTTAGGGTTAGTGAGAGGTCGGCATTTTTTAGTTCGTTCCAAGCCACGATAGCTCCTAACATATCTTCCAAGATCTGAATCATCCTTTCCAATTGACCGTCCGTTTGAGGATGAAAGGTTGTACTAAGATTCAACTTAGTCCCCACGGCTGCGAGAATCTTCCGAATCTTCGCCCATCTCCGCACGCCAGCCACCAGCCACCCGGCCCTGGAGAGCCAGCCGCTTGGGCCGCTTAGCTCGCATGCGGCCATTGCTAGTAACCCATCCGGCGCCGATCCGCGCCAACCCGAACGCCAAGCCACCATTTACTCAACTACTAATTTGAGCTATCATTTGTGAAGAAATTCTTCCTCAGTCATCCACAAACATGTGAAGGCAGAATGTATTTTGAGCTATATTATTCTCATCCAAACACATTCATTTAATATAAATTTATTACTTAGGTTAGTGAGAGGTCGGCATTTTTTAATTCTTCGCTTTTGGTTCCAAGCGCACAACAAGGCCTCCATCGCCTCTTCCGTATTTCTTCAGCAACAACAATGATACAATTTTATTTTGATTCCTTCTTAATGAATAATCTATTTATCGAGTTTATGCTTTGATTCATTTGTTCTTTTCGATTAAATTTCATAATGTTTTGTTTGATGGTTTCGTGATTCAATTTCATAAGTGACAATGAAGTGTTCTCGTGTTTCTATCAATTTAATTTGCTTAATGATTTAATCGCTTTTGTTTATCCGCAATTAGATTTAGATTAGGAATGACAAACCCTATGAATAATAGAATTGCATATGCTTTGTTTACCGCTCGATTTATCCTGTCAGAGTTCGCCTAGGATCGACAACCCCGTTTAGATTTATCGCTTTATTAGTATAGCTCGGGATTGTGAACCATTAGAATGTTTAGGTTTTAATCGTGTCATGATCGACCTAATCAATACTAGCACACCGTAATCGCACGATCTCTCGACGACGAAAGTCGAGCAAGCTTTTCTAACCCGCACGTAATCCGAATCGGTGGCGATCGGTACTTTCACCATACAACGCTCATAGGAGCCATTCCTATGGTGGCTCGATAACTATTGTTATAAGCAAACCCACCAAATGTAGTATCTCTTCCCAGCTTCCTCCTCTATCGGCCACGATAGCTCCTAACATAGAAATGAGTCCGACGTAAAGATGAGCAAGCTTTTCTAACCCGTACGTCATCCGAATCGGTAAGAAATGAGTTGACTTCTTCATTCTGTCGACGACAACCAATATAGCATGTGTTTTCTCTTGCTGACTTTGGAAAACTCACCACAAAATCCATGTCGATGTGCTCACATTTCCACTCTGGGATTGGAAGCGGTTGCAACAAACCTGACGGACGTTGATGCATAACTTTCACTTGCTAACAAGCCAAACAACGTTCCACAAACACGGTTACATCCTTTTTCATCCCTTCCCACGAAAAGTTCATTTTAAGGTCTCTGTACAATTTGGTGCTTCCTGGATGAGCTATATAAGGTACCTCATGAGCTTCACTCATGATCTTATTGATCGACAGAATTTGATCGCACGAAAAACGCGCAAGTATAAGGTAAGTCGAGTATCGTATCCACAGGGATTGCAATCCGAAAACACAGAAGCTAATTCAACGAAACTTCATCATTATCCAAGAACAGATTTGGTTTATCAGGTTCATGGCTTCAGATAATTAAATCCTAAGCAATGGTGACAACAAGAAAATAAATGAAAGCAATAAAAACTCAAAGAGATAACTATAGAGAAAGACTAACCCTAGGGATGCACTAATCCTATCCACTACGATGTTTATCCCGCTTATTATTAACCGCTTTAATCCGCATAAGATGGAAGATCACATATGTAGCCAACAACTTCGATTCGATAATTGTGACAGCTTGATTACTAATTTTCCCTATTATCATTACGCCTCTAGAGGAAAATAAGCAACCCAAAAGGATCACAAAGAATATGCTTCCTACGAATGTTCCTATCTCGCCTACGACTCAAGGCTTATCCGTATCATGCATTCAAGATCGATTGACAATTAAAAGCATTACGTAATTAACTAGCAACTATGATATGCATCAAGATTGATCGTAAATCAACACATATAATTAAGCACCAAGAATCATGAATCAATACCGGAAGGTAAATAACAATAGCAGTGAATCACAACATATAGGATAGAATCATGCAAACCCTGGATTAGAACATAAATTTAGCTAGACATAAATAACGAAATAAAATAATAAATAATCATAAAAAAGTAAATTAAATTGATAAAACCCGTAGGGAAGCGTCTGAAGAACAATGGTTGGGTTCGTATCCAAACCCAACGGAAAACGGGAAAACGATGGAATTCCTTCGGACGAAATCGTTCCAAAGTGATAACAAACCGTAGAACTAATGTAGAATGATGGAAAACTATTGCAAGAATTAATCTAAATCAAAGCTAATGTGAAAATAAATGGAAAATAGAGAAAAACTGAGGAAAAACGTGTAAAATCGCGCTGGGTAAGGTTGGGGGCGCGAGGGGGCGAAGCCCTATTTATAGATTTAGGGTGAAAACCCTAATTTTTGCGTCTGCCGCTATGCCTCTTGGTCGGGCTCGCGGTCGCGAGGGATCCTCCTCGTCTCGGCCATCCTTCGTTTTTCGGTAGGTACGCGCATCCGGACTCACCTCGCGGCCACACCTAGCGGTCGTTAGCTGTGGTCGCGTCGCACACAAAATCGTCACAGGCACGTCTCAAGCCCGCTGGGAGTGCTCGCGTGCCATGGCCTTTCCTCGCTTGTGCCGGTGTTTCCTCGTGGCCGACCTAGCGATCGCTAGGCCGGTCGTGAGCCTTCGTCTGTGCGCAACATGCGCGCTCGCGCTCGCGCTCGTTCCTCGCGGTTGGGCTAGCGGCCGCTAGGGCTGTCGCTAGGCCCTCATTTTTTCCCTCGTCTGCTCGTTCTTCGTTCCATGCTTCGATTTTCAACTTATAAGCCTACAAAACACAAAAACGGAACCCAAGAGCAGTATCTTCTAAAAATATGTAAAAGCATTGAGATCCAAGACATAAACGCACATTATCGATCTAAAATCATCTTTAGAAATCAATAATAAACGTGTAAAATGTGCGCTTATCAACCCCCAAACTTAAATCATTGTTTGTCCTCAAACAAAACAAGACCAAAAGAAAGAGAGACACAAAACAGATCAACGAAGCGCCAAGAAAGGTGATTAACCAATAAAGCCTCGTAAATATCTCAAAGCTCAAAATCATTAGTGCACACGATTTACATTAGTCAAATCGACAATGTACAACCATTGAAAGCAAAATCTCATTCAATTCAACCTCACAATGGCATGTGCGTAATATATAGAGTACACTCAACTCATAAAGAAATAAGGGACATGTATGTACTCAAAAATCATTGCAATGCAAAAATCTCACCATAGACTTACCATTTCTCTAATATCTCCACCATGTCAAATGCATTCAAATTAGGATCAAAAAGGACTTTTCAGAGGTTGTATTGAAGGCACATTGGTTAAGGTAGGATAATATATGGCTAAGTGACTCAAATATATTCCAAGTACTTCCATCTCTATAATCAGCTCATATGGACTTTGTCCATTTCCTTTTCCTTTCTAACATGCTATTTCGACATTTATTCACTCAAGGTACCATATACTATGATAATTGACTTCCTTTATGCTCATATTATTCACAAAATTTTTCTTTTTGGCTTTGTAATAGAGCTTATAGGGTCTATTCTTTTCACACGGTACCATACTTTATCTTTTATCCCCACTTTGCATATCAAAACAAATTTTTCTCCCATTTGATTCCCATATCCATCCTCACCTCCTATCATTCAGTTAACAAAAGAATAAGGTCTAATAAAGGCTCAAAGAAGGCGACAAATGGTATATATCATTGGGCTAGTGTGTGGTTTAACAAAGATGGCCTTTTATCCTTTCCATATTCAAAACACATATTGCAGCCTCGACAAAGAAAAACGATAAGTTCTAGAAGATAATTACATGCACGATATCACACAAATAAAAGAAACTGTAACAAGATGTGTATACAGTGAAGCTCAAGTCTCACGGTTTTAGCAAATGGTAAAAAACAACAAGCTAAGCAATCTCAAGTTATCCATGCGTCATTTTCTAACATATCATGTGCACTATCACATATTTAAGAGAAAATTTCTATCATCATTGGCTACATGGATTAACACATTTCACTTAAACTCGTTGATCGACCGACACAACAAAAACACAAAAGACACGACAAAAGCCCCAACATATAATAACTTAACAAAACAACGCAAAACATAAAAAGGACTCTCAACCACATCACACTCGACCACTCCCCCCCCAAACTTATTGTCAACAATGTGCAATGGAGGTAATAATGTTTGCGTAAGAGAGTGATTGGGAGAGATCTTACCTCAAATGTCGCTACTCTACGGTGGATAGAATCCTCGCCATTGGCTATGGCGAACCAGTTGCTAAAGGAGAGTTCTAAATCAGGACTATGGAATACGGCCAACCATCATCTAAGTCAGTTGCATTTGCTAACTTAAAAACAAACAAACAATACACAGCAAAACAAAGAAAAAAAAGAAAAACAAAACGAAAACATAAAACATGTAAAATGTTGGGTTACCTCCCAACCAGTGCTAGATTTTCCGTCGCTAGCTCGACGGTACCTCTCATCAATCAGGCGATTTGACAACAGACAGCTTTCCAAACTTGTTCTTTCCCTTGTACTTAGCGTTGACAACAGCCCACCAATTTGCATATGAATAGCTTCCACTGAACTTGAACGAATCACTCGGATTTTTATACCGAGTCCACTTCTTCCTTGCAACATGCTCGTCTGATGGTCTATTGAAATTCGAGCTCAAGAATGGGCTGGCTGTGGTAGTGGTGATCGAATAGCACTCTTCATATGCTGAGTTTTCCTCTCTCGTGATGGCATCATAAATCGAGATCGTTAACTCATCTTTGTTCACACGGAAGGTGAGATCACCCTCCTGCACGTCGATCAGAGCCCTGCCTGTGGCTAAGAACGGTCTCCCTAGAATGAGAGGCGTGTTCCCATCCTCTGGCATATCGAGGTCTACGAAGTTCATTTGGGAAGATTAACTGGACTTTGATCAAGACATCTTCCACTATCCCTTTGGCCTTGTGATGATCGCGCCCCCATTTAGAGAGTAATAGTAGTAGGCTTCAATTCTCCGATCTCCAATTTATTAAATATGGACAACGGCATCAAATTGATGCTTGCCCCAAATCACACAAAGACTTTGCGTAAGGTATGCCCTCCAATGACACACGGTATCGAAGTCGCCCTGATCTTTCTCGCTCGGTGGCAACTTTTGCAAACACAAAGATCGCACTCTTGAGACAGTTTGACCGCCTCGAATTTCTTTAGCTTCTTCTTATTGGTAACGGCATCCTTGAGAAATTTCATGTATCCCGACATCTTTGAGTGCATCAAGCAAAGGAATATTAATGTTCACCTTCTCGAACATCTCCGTAAATCGAGTCATCTATCATCCCGCTGGCTTGGCCAAACGACTGAAACGAAATCGGAGGTGTATACGTCGAAAATTGAATCAAGGCCCTCGCGGCCATCCTCGCGATCGCGAGCGCGGTCGCTAGGACTCGCGCCACCGGTGTTCTTCCTCGATCCGGGCACGCGGGCTCGCCCCCGACTCTTTGTTCGGTCTTCGCGCGGGCTCGCGGTCGCGAGCTCGATCGTGAGGTGCTTTTCATTCGCGGTCGCGGGTCGCTCGCGTATTCCTCGGACTGGCTGAACGTGTGATGTCTCGCGGTCGGGCTCACGGTCGTGAGCTCGGTCGCGAGGTGCTCTTCCATCGCTCCTTCTTCATCTCGGTGGGTCTGATACGCTACTCCACTTCTTAACTGGATAGCAAAACACCGATTCTTAGGGTTCACTCCGTATTGCTTTAAATTGGCCCGCTTTGGTCAGGCATTCGATGTGCGCCATCCGACCGATCCGATTCTCCAAAGATCTTCGTTGTTTACCCATGGCTGTCATGGTGGATTCGGATGTGCAACTTTCTCGAGTAGTGCTATTGATGAACGAGTTCACTGCGTGCGGCCATCGAATTTCGATTTGTCGTTATTTGTTGGTTGCTCACAACCAACCGCCTGATCAACTCCTCTAAACCGCTTCTTCACTCTTGAATCATACCATTCGCGCAAATAAGCCTTCAAGGTTGTTGGAAGTTATTGGAGTTGGCATACGATGATTGGATGATTCCGTTGTTCGGATGGTATGCCGGATTTCCCCCATGGTTCCTCTGATTGATATGATTGACCTCTTCTGTCCCGATCTGCCTCTTCAAAAGAGTGAACTTCTTCATAAGATCGTCGTATCTCGAATCATTCTCTATAGCAGCTGCTTTTGCCACAGGCGTTCTTTCCATTGGCCATTGGTAGTTGTTGGCAGCCATCTCTTCTAAAATTCGGCTAGCCTCGTCCACTCGGCGATTCAATAGGCAGCCTCCTGCTGATGCATCTACAATGCTTCTCGTATGCAGTGTCAGCCCGCTATAGAACTACGTGATCTGCTGCTCTCTAGAAAATCCGTGTTTGGGGCATTTTCTCAATAAGCCCCTGAATCTCTCCCATGCCTCGAATAACTACTCGTCTCCTTGTTGGCAAAAGTGGGAGATCTCAGATATGATCTTCTGTGCTTTGGCTGGCGGAAAGTATTTTGAAAGGAACTTCTAGCAAAGTTTTCCCCAGCTGTCTATCCCGGTTCGTTCCAGGCTCTTGAACCAATCTTTGGCCTGGCTGCGCAGAGAGAATCCGAACATGCGCATTCGGATTTTATCTTGTGGCACCCCATTCTATTTGATGGTGTCACAAATGTCGAGGAATGTCTCCAGATGAGCATTCGGGTCCTCAGTCACTCCTCCCCCAAACTGCTATCCTTGCACCATACTGATCAGGGCCGGCTTTAATTAGAAATTATTCGCGTCCACTTGCGGGTCCCATCCTCCTCCTTAGAATTATTCAGTGGGAGGTCGGTACATGTAGTTCAGATGTCTCGTCTCCGGGGTAGGGACAAGGAGTCCCATATTCGCCATCCGCGCCGCGATCTCGCTGAAATCGGCTAGCATGCGTGCAGCTTGCTCGGGAGGAATGCCCTGCTCGTGGATTAGCCGCCATTGCGCCCTTCTTTTTTCTCGCCTCCTTCTCCTTTGGGAATTTTCGATCTCTGGGTCAAGATTTTGCTCAGGAGGTCCCTGGGACCTTGTAATCAAAAACTACCTGGAGAAAAAGAGAGAGCTTAACTCTGACAAGAATAAATAAATAATATAATATATATAACTTGAATTAATAAATTCAAATCGTCAAATTATTCCTATGTGATCTTAACAATCCTCGGCAACGGCGCCAAAATTTGATCGACACTTTTCTCTCACGAAAAACGCGCAAGTATAAGGTAAGTCGAGTATCGTATCCACATGGATTACAATCCGAAAACACAAAAGCTAATTCAACGAAACTTCATCATTATCCAAGAACAGATTTGGTTTATCAGGTTTATGGCTTCAGATAATTAAATCCAAAGCAAGGGTGACAACAAGAAAATAAATGAAAGCAATAAAAACTCAAAAAGATAACTATAGAGAAAGACTAACCCTAGGGATGCACTACGATGTTTATCCTGCTTATTATTAACCGTTTTAATCCAGACAAGATGGAAGATCACATATGTAGCCAACAACTTCAGTTACGACAATTGTGACAGTTGATTACTAATTTTCCCTATTACTGTTACGTCTCTAGAGGAAAATAAGCAACTCCAAAAGGATCACAAAGAATATGCTTCCTACGAATGTTCCTATCTCAGCTACGACTCAAGGCTTATCCGTATCATGCATTCAAGATCGATTGACAATTAAAATTACGTAATTAATCGGCAACTATGATATGCATCAAGATTGATCGTAAATCAACACATATAATTAAGCACCAAGAATCATGAATCAATGCCCGGAAGGTAAATAACAATAACAGAATCACAACATATAGGATAGAATCATGCAAACCCTAGATTAGAAGTAAATTTAGCTAGACATAAATAACAAAATAAAATACTAAATAATCATAAAAAGTAAATTAAATTGATAAAACCCGTAGGAAGCGTGCCGAAGAACAATGGTTGGGTTCGTATCCAAACCCAATGGAAAACGGGAAAACGATGGAATTCCTTCGGACGAAATAGTTCCAAAGTGATAACAAACCGTAGAACTAATGTAGAATGATGGAAAACTATTGCTAGAGTTAATCTAAATCAAAGCTAATGTGAAAATAAATGGAAAATAGAGAAAAACTGAGGAAAAACGTGTAAAATCGTGCTGGGTAAGGTTGGGGGCGCGAGGGGGCGAAGCCCTATTTATAGATTTAGGGTGAAAACCCTAATTTTTGCATCTGCCGCTATGCCTCGGGGCCGGGCTCACGATCGCGAGCTCGGTCACGAGGGATCCTCCTCGTCTCTACCATCCTTCGTTTCTCGGCAGGTACGCGCAATCCGGACTCACCTCGCGGCCACACCTAGCGGTCGCTAGGTGTGGTCGCGTTGCACATAAAATCGTCGCGGGCACATCTCGCGCCCACTGGGAGTGCTCGCGTGCCATGGCCTTTCCTCGCCAGGCTTTGGTGTTTCATCGCCGACCTAGCGGTCGCCAGCCGGTCGCGAGCCTCGTCTCAGGCGCATGCATGCACGCCGCTCGTGCTCATTCTCATGGTTGGCTAGCGGCCGCTAGGCGGTCGCTAGCCCTCATTTTTGCCCTCGCTCACTGTTCTTCGCTCCATGCTTCGGTTTTCAACTTATAAGCCTACAAAACACCAAAACGGAGCCCAAGAGCAAGATCTTCCAAAATATGTAAAAGCATTGAGATCCAAGACATAAACGCACATTATCGATCTAAAATCATCTTTAGAAATCAACAATAAACGTGTAAAATGCGCGTTTATCACTTATCTCTCAATTCCCTATTAAGTGGCAAACATAACCTTCCTCGGAATAATTGTGCGTTGTCCTTCGCTTCCGTGAAACCCTTGCTTTCTTCTAGCCTCGCCTTCAAACACATTCTTTCCAGGAACTCGTCTCCGCGTTGTGCACTCACGATCGCTTCTCTCAGCTCCGGTTCAGCTGCTAAAGCTGCTACAAAATCTTGTAGCACTAATTCCGACGGATAAATCACTTCCATGCTGAGCTTTTCGAAATCTCGAATAAGCTCATTCTCTTGCGTAAGAATATATCCCTACTTCGCTTTCGTCTTGCGACTAAGGGCATCGACTACGATGTTAGCCTTTCTTAGGTGATAGCTAATAGTGCAATCATAATCCTTCACTAACTCCAGCCATCTTCTTTGCCTCATGTTCAACTCATTTTGTTCATAGAAGTACTTTAGGAACTTGTGATTCGTGAAAATCTCACAATTAACTCCATTGAGATAGTGCCTCAGATTTTCAACGCATGAACGACTGCTGCTAACTTTAGGTCGTAAGTTGGGTAGCTCAACTCGTGCGGCTTTAACTATTGAGACGCGTAGGCTATAACCTTCCCGTTCTTCATAAGAACATATCCCAATACGAGCTTGGACGTAGACCACAAAACCATCGTTTCCTTTTGGCACAGCTAACACTGGAGCGGTTGTTAGCTTTTTCTTCAACTCTTGGAAACTTGCTTCACAAGCTTTTGACCATGCGAACTTGATTCCTTTCCTGAGGTGTTACATCATCGGCCTCACCAACTTCGAAAACCCTTCGATGAAACGTCTATAATACCCTACCAAGCCTAGAAAGCTTCGAACCTCATTGGCATTAGTCGAAACCTTCCAGTTACTTACTGCTTCAACTTTCGCTGAATCGACTTTAATTCCTTCTACAGACACGATATGTCCAAGGAACATCATTTCTTTGAGCCAAAACTCGCACTTACTATACTTGGCATACAACCTCTTTTCTCGTAACGTTTCCAAAACGATACGGAGGTATTCTCCATGCAACTCTGCATTCTTGGAATAGATGAGAATATCATCGATGAAAACCAAGATGAAGCAATCCAGATACTGATGAAAAACTTGGTTCATCAGATCCATGAAGACTGCTGGCACGTTGGTCAAACCAAACGACATCACGAAGAACTCGTAGTGCCCATACTTGGTCCTGAACGCGGTCTTCGCAACATCTTCCTTCCTGATCTTCAGCTTATGGTAGCCTGACCTCAAATCGATCTTAAACAAGACACTCGCTCCTTTGAGCTGGTCAAACAGATTGTCGATCCTTGGAAGAGTGTATCTATTCTTGATCGTCAGCTTATTCAGCTCTCCGTAGTCAATGCACATCCTCATTGACCTATCCTTCTTCTTGACGATTAGAACTGGCGCTCCCCATGGTGACACACTAGGTGGGATAAAACCTAGATCCAGCAACTCTTGCAATTGTACTTTCAGTTCCTGCAATTCTTTAGGTGCCATTCTGTATGCTGCCTTGATACTGGTGCTGCTTCTGGTTCCAAATCAATAGTGAATTCCACTTTTCTATCAGGCGGCAAACCTGGCAAGTCTTCGGGAAACACGTCGATATTCACACACCACTGGCTCTTCTTGCAACTATTTACACTCTTCATCGTGCCCTGTCAAACTTACCAAGAAAGTTTGACAGCTTCCTTTCCTGATCATCTTCATTGCCTTGGTCTTTGAGATCATCAAGACCGAAACACCCATCCTTATGCCGTGGAAGCAAACTTCCACTCATTCGGTTGTTTGAAAAGCAACTTCTCTCTCGAGACAACGTATAGTTGCCCTATGCTTTTTCAACCAATCCATGCCAAAGATAACATCGAAATATTCCATTCCGATGACATATAAATTGGCAAAGACCTTCTGTTCACAGATTTTTACCTCCTAGTTTAGGCAAATCTCTTTTGCCTTTAGCACTTTCCCTGATGGGATGCTAATCTCCAAGGTATTCTTTGATTCTTTGGGTACCAAACCCAACCTCTCACATGCAACTCTCGAAATGAAAGAATGTGAGGCTCTTGTATCAAACAAAGTGAAAACGATAGAATGTGAGGCTCTTATATCACTTATATGGATTATACCTGTACGGTTTCCGGGAGCTTGTTCTGCCTGCTACTGACTCAGGGTGTACACCCTGGCTTGTTGTGGCGGCCTTTGATTTGCTGGACTCGGATATCCTGCTGCTCCGTGGTTCATCCTCGGTGGAGCCTGGTTCTGCCTCTACGGAGCCTAATGCTGTATCTCTGGAGGTTGTACCGCTGGTCCTCCTATCGATGGGAAATCTCGAACGTAATGCCCAGACTTCTTACAACGGTAACACTCAATGTTACCTTGCCTGCATCCATCCAAGTGATTCCTCTGGCATTTCTGGCACCAAAGCCTTTCTACGCCTTATCCCCATGGCCGCATGGGTTGGAAATTCTTTCCCCAAGGTAGTCTTTCCTTCCGCTCTCGACACCCGATTCCTCGTAATCACTGATCGCCCGGTTCCGTTAGAACACCTGGTTGCCTCTTCCTCGATCTTCCCATTTTCTTTTGCCTCTTCCACCGTCAGCTAGCTGTCCGGGTGGCATCGTTCTCTCCTGGGGCAACATTGACTCAATGTTTAATGCCCGGTTCAAGGACTGAGCGTATGTCAGTTATCCCAGACTGACGAGCGAAATTCTGATCTCACGTTCGATTTCTCTTCTGAAACTGTCTGCCTTGGCAGCCTCAGTGTTGACCAGATGCATAGCGTAACGTGACAGACAATTAAACAAACGATCGTACTCGGTGACCGTCCTTCTTCCTTGCCGAAGATTCCAGAACTTGTTTTGTCTCCTCTACCTGTAAACACCAGGCACATACTTTTCCATGAGTTCTTCCTTGAAATCTTCCCACGTATACCTTCCCCACTATCCTGGTGTCAGGGTCCTCTTCACGGATTCCCACCAGAAATAAGCCTCATCGGTTAGCTAAAAGATTGTGTATTTAACTTTTCTGCTTCTTCGCAGCCGATGTATTCAAAGTTCCTTTCGGTGGATCGTATCCAGCTCTTGGCATCGAGTGGTACACGAGACCATCGAATGAATGGGGATTCTATCGGCGAAAACTCTCGATCGCATGCCGTTCAACCAAGGGTGGTTCTCGGGCTTCTTCTATGACGTTGTTCCTTTAGTTCGTTGTTATCGACATTCTATACCGACGTTGAAACATTAACATCATTTTTTGCATGGATAGCCATATACCACAGCATAACATATATCATCACCCATAATCACATATCATCACATGTGCCACATATCACAATCACATATAATCATGCAATCCTGTCCATACATCATCGTTATGCATCTCACATAACATCATCACATAGATCACATATCATCATAGCATTAAAACATTAGCATCCTGTCATAGACAACGTTATTATCAGAATAATCAAAGTGTCCATGAAGGACTATCAAAATACATGATCAAAGGTATGTCAGACAAAAAAGGTCAGATGTGTGTACGAGAATCTGACTCCAGTTACTGCCAAAAGATGTCGCTCTGTCTTGAGCAAAAGTAGACTCTACGACTGCCACTGTACATACTAACTACCTCAATCCTCGTCCTCCATACTCATCTACTGTTCTCCATTCACCTCACTCATCCCATTCTACCTCTCTTCCTCATCCCTCTCCCTTCCTATCAGGGATAGAACTCGGGCTGCTGCCTCGGTAAAGTGGTCCCGCATGGTAGCCAGCCTCTTGTGCGTGTGATTCTACCCAAGATGTTCCCTGATGGCTTGAGTCTCAAGTGAATATTGTCCCGTGGTTCCTGTCTCCGGTGATTGTCCTTCCTCCTCGGGCTCAACCTCATCCGAATCATCCGCTTTCCCAATCACTAGGTCCTTTGTGTTTTCACTGTCCTCTTCATCCTCTTCGGGATCTTCCTCCTCCTCCTCCTCCTCCTCCTCAGAGTCTTTTTCTCGAGTTGCCAACCTGATACTGGCTGGTGGCACTGTGACTCTCATCCTGGCCTCTTCCCCGCCACCGATGGATCGATCATCTCTTTCACCTGGGATGGTCTGCCTCAAAATCATGTAGTGTCGTGAAGGTCGTAGAGGGCGTAGTGACTGGTGTCTCCTGAAGCACATGCGATCGTTGGAGTGATGGCTACTATCCCAATGACATCTCATGAATATAATCACTGTCATCGATCTGGATTGGCCCTCGATGATGTCTCGCAATTACTTCTGTCTCAGATGGTATGCCCCTGTGATCGGTCCACTGTCTCCAAACTCTGGCAGCGAACTCAGTGAAGTCTAGGGTAAGGTGCATCACAATAGGATCCCTGCGGAACAATACGAACCCTTATTTTCTTATCCAAGGTTGCCAACCTGTTGATAGTCTCTCCGTCATCTGTATTGGGCCTCGTACTTGGTTACCTTCCCACTATCCCTGATCTTTCTCCACAGCCCGATAAACCTTCCCAAAAATTTTCCCAATTGTTCATGAACATTCCTGGTGCACTCTCTAAACTTACTGATCTGGTCATCCATCCTCTGGGATCTCAACCAACGTCACCTGGGCCACTGAATATCCATAAACCTACATGTTAGTTCATCATAAAACAATAGCAAATATTCCATTTTCTCCGACTCGGTCATTTGGGTAACCATGTCCCAAACACATGTTCACTTTCAACACATCAATATCCATAACGATATTCATAACAATAATCACGCAAGCAAATATAGGATTCATTTACAAGCACTCGTTTATCAAGTAAACAAGATTTCAACCAACAACACATTTCTATCTAACCACATAGATCCATATCATCCATCCATGATCATATCAATCACATCACATCATTCTCATATCAATGATTTCATATCACAGTCGCATAGGCTCGTCCGTCCCATCAACAATTCACTTTCACATCCACATCAACATCCATCCACATCACATCCATATCCACATCACCTCAATATCCACATCATGTTTACATCACGTAAACTCATACCACGGCAAAGCACACGAAACCAAAATTACATCACGCTCACATAGCCATATAAAGCATCAACAAATAAACACATACCTCATCCCCCTTTTAAAGGAGACGGCCTCACGGTGAGTTTGATGTACTGATGAACAGTTTAGAAAGAAAATTTCTAAACACTCGATTTCAAGAACATACGAGATCAAAGCAAATGAAGTACTGCTTTGATATAACAAAGATCGTAGCGGAAATTGAATATCAGGGCCAAGAAAACTGCTCTGATACCAAGCTGTCATGCCCCAATTCCTAAGAGAAGTCACGGATATCGGGGTATGATTAGGTGTGGGGGATAAGAAGCGGGGAAGAAATGGAAGGATACATAAAGCATATATAAGAAGAAGATATGACCAGAAAATCGGGCAGCAACGCCTCTATAACTAGGACATATCCTGAAGGGGAAGGGTGAGCAAACAATCCACCAATAGAAATACATCAATAACATAACATCAAATAACATAACCTGGATAGATACTGGTAATGCACGGAAACAAAATAGTATTACATCATGTCATCTAGATCGGTCAACCACATAGCATGCTATTATCGAGACTCACAGCATAATAACACTGTTCCGACCAAATTGTTCTTTTAAGTCGCTCGTAATAGTACGAGGTCCTTATAGAGTGGTAAGGTCGACCCAAGTCGAATCTCTCGAGGAAGGCTTAACAGGGCTACGGTTTAATGTCACACACAGAAACAATAAAGAAATACTAACGTCCTAAAATAAGGGGGGGCTATCATGGAACGGATGAAAACAAGAAATAAAATAAAGCAGGTAAAACGGATGCACTTGGACAAAAAGAGGAATTATCAGATACACGGAATTGGAGACGGTGTTCTAGGGTTCTAAATGCCCTCACTGCTGCTCAACAATAACTACTCTCTCGACCCCGTCAATGTTAGACTCAAAATTAATGTCGAAGAATCTCTCAACCTAACCACCATAAACTACGAAGGATATTTAACTACAAATACACACGATAGCAAAAATCCTATCGACATATATTAATTACTCAACAACAAATCAATCTCTCGACCACGTTCATTGTCAAACTTATATCTAACATAAATCTACTCTCGCATTACTTCATAATCAAACATAAGCACATATATCAACCTACACTATTCTTTCGAACACCATGTATGAAGATCATGAAATAATTAATTTATATGGATAACAAAATACAAATCATCAACCCAACAATCACGATTCAAGAAAAGAACAAATCCAACATTTATTTCCCTACAAATAAATAATTTATCTCATAGTAGAAATTTTTCCCATAACAATTACATAGACATAATGGAACGAGAAAAACTTACAAACCATTCATAGATAAATTCATCTTCCAAAAATCTAGAATCGTTCAATCACAATGTTAATCCAGGTAAAATAACTAAATGGAAAAGAAAAAGAAAAGAAAGGACAAGAAAAATAGAAAAAAACGCGTGAGAATGAAATTGTGTAATGTGAGAAGAGCGGCTATTCTTCTTTATATAAAAATCCTCGCGAAAGCCCAGGATTAAGTCAAATTGGGCCTGAAAAGGGTTGCGCAGCGCCGGACGGGACGAAGCCGATGTTGGGGGTAGTCCTCTATTTGGCCAAACGAGCGCCCGCCCAGCGCTGGACACAAGCCAACGCCGGTTGGGCGAAATGCTTCACCGGCAAACGACTGGCACCCAGCTCCGGACACGAACCAACGAGTGTTGGGTGTGAGAGCTATCTGGGCAAACGAATGGCACCCAGCGCCGGATGCGGCCCAACGAGCGTTGGGCGTAAGCTTTGTCTGGGCAAACTGATGGCACCCAGCGCGGGATGCAGCCTAGCGAGCGCTGGGTGTGAGCGTCTATCTGGGCAAACGGATGACACCCAACGCCGGACACCACCCAGCGAGCGTTGGGTGTGAACGTCTGTCTGGGCAAACGGATGACACCCAGCACCGGACACGGCCCAACGAGTGCTGGGTGGTGCCTGGGTTGCATTTTGTTTCGCTCCATTCTCCTCGTCTGAACTCCGAATTGCGATCCATTTGCGCCAACGGACTCTTATCGAGATGCTCTTCAATATACCTAAACTCTTCGCAGATCCATTTCATCCTATTTAATGTCGTTTTTCTACAGAACATCGAAATAAACCAAATAAGTCTGAATCGATTTATACTAATCAAAACAACGTCATAAATAGGAAAAATCACTGAAAACGACATGCAAAAGAATACCAAGAATAAGCACAAAATCATACTAAACAACTCCCCCACACATAAACCTTTGCTTGTCCTCAATGAAACATTATCACCATGACATGAGAAAAGAAATCGAAAAAACAAATATCCAAATGGATCATACCACGACATCACGTCATCTTAGAATTTCTAAACAGATACACTTCTTAACATGGTAATGAATCAATAATAGATTGAGCATGCGGCTTAATCCATGCAAATCATAATTTTGATCCATATGCATTTAATAATCGAATGGCCAACTCATATTGACCCCTTACATAAAACATCTCATTTTCAACATAATAAACAATCACAAATACCATATGTGATGACTCAAGGAGGATTATAAGACAATGGTCATTAAGTCAAACCTTCAAGTTGTAAACTCGAATATCCTAATGTGGTTTCCTATCTCATTACTTTTCAGCTTCCATTCGAGAAGCAACATAGAGCGAGAGGAGTAGAGACCCTTATTCCAACCTTAATCTCACTTATTCAACCATCAACAAATTATTCCAACTCTTTTATTTTTATTTTTTTATAACAATCTTTTTCATATTTTCATATTTTTTTTCTGAGATAAGACACGCAAGGGGACCATATAAATGGCAACGACAATCAACCACACATATCACTTCATCATAATTTACTTTAACGTGTCCCACGGCTAGACCAATCATTAACAGTTATCAAGTCAAGTCATGCATCAATAAAAAATTACTAGAAATCAGTTCAGACTTGCATACCCAATCAAATCATGCTCACTCAACTCTACTCGTATACTAGACGATAAAGCATACTCAAATCCTAACAAAAGTTATAAAAGGGAAGACGACACACCCAAACAAACACAAGTCACATGCAAACACACAAAGACGGCAAGCACGCCTCCACACTTTAGACAAATACAAAAAAGGTAAAATGTAGAAGTTAACTTCCTTGAAATTAGGGGAGCATGTCAACTAGGTACGGCGGTCACGACGTCCAGTGGCTTGAGTGTTCATAATATGCAGCTCGTCACAATTCTCATCTCACTTATTAACAACCTGAAAAGAAAAGAAAAAGAAACAATACAGAAAAAAACAAATAAACTCGTGGGTTACCTCCCACGCATCGCTCGTTTCTATGGCACGAGCTCCACCAGTGAAAAATGGACTATCCATAGTCCTTCACCTATAGGAACACCATCTCAGCCAGAGCATCAGTAATAACAATGTAAGAACAAAGGGCAGTCAAGGTAGCAAATAATAAATTAATTAAGCTCAAATCATACATCCTATTCTTCAAAGAAAAATAGATAACCTCAACTCCTGGAGCACAATACTTTGGTGAATTAGGATGTTGAAATATTATAGATGCTACCTCAACGTTTGTCCTCTCCTTATTCTTCAACTGGTTCGGGAAGATATCATGTTGTCCATACTTAGTCTCGGCTTGATGAACCCTTAAATCTTCACTTTCATCATCTGTCCTGATTCTCCCATCGACTTCGTCATCTTCAAAGAATATGATCGAATAAGTCTACTCCAGTTGACTCGGCATCTCCTCCACACTTTGGTTGTGAACCAATTCTTCCACTGTCCTGACTAACTGACTGACATGGATCATTATACGTTCGATAGATGCTTCCAACATTTCGAACCTTTGTTGACTCGTCTGTATGAAAGACATCAGTGTGTCTTCCAATATTGGGTTCACCGGTTGACTCGCCTGAATGAAAGCCTGCAATGTATCATCCAATGTCGGTTTCACCGGTTGACTCTCCTGAATGAAAACTTGTAATGAATCATCCAATGTCGGTTTCACCGGCTGACTCGCCTGAATGAAAGCCTGCAATGTATCCTCCAATGTCGGCTTCACCGGCTGTTGTTGGAACAAGAGGTTCTGACTACATGAAGAACTCTGAGGATGCCTCCAGTAGGTATCATAGGCTTGATGCTCACAGCTTGACGGGTATCCCTCAAAATAGTCGAATTGAGCTCCTTCTTCGTAAGAAGAATTTTCCCAATACGACGAGCTTTCCTCCTTCTGGCTTATCTGACCATATTCGTATCGCTGGTAGCCCTGCATTAACAGACACCAACTACAAAAACAAGATCACACGCACCTATTGGAGAAAATAGTAACAAAGAAAAGAAAAAAAAAAGAAAGAAATAAAAAGACACACAGTGGGAGAAACAGAAAAACAAAAGGAAACACGGAAAACAAAGCAGCACAAAACCTAAATCCTAAAGCCTTCCCCGACAACAACACCAAATTTTGTTCAGACCAAATTGTTCTTTTAAGTCGCTCGCAATAGTACGAGGTCCTTATAGAGTGGTAAGGTCGACCCAAGTCGAATCTCTCGAGGAAGGCTTAACAAGGCTACGGTTTAATGTCACACACAGAAACAAAAAATAAATACTAACGTCCTAAAATAAGGGGGGGCTGTCACGGAACGGACGAAAATAGGAAATAAAATAAAGCAGGTAAAACTGATGCACTTGGACAAAAAGAGGAATTGGCAGATACATAGAATTGGAGACGGTGTTCTAGGGTTCAAAATCTATCCTCGCTATTAATAAATCAAGGACCGGTACACAATGCATAAAACACCCACGCCTCTCACCTAGCATTCAACAATAACTAATCTCACGACCCCGTCAATGTTAGACTCAAAATTAATGACGGGGAATCTCTCAACCCAACCACCATCAACTACGAAGGATATTTACTACAAATGCACACGATAGCAAAAACCCTATCCACATATATTAATTAATCAATAACAAATCTATCTCTCGACCACGTTCATTGTCAAACTTATATCTAACATAAATCTGCTCGCGCATTACTTCATAATCAAACATAAGCACATATATCAACCTATACTATTCTTTCAAACACCATGTATGAAGATCATGAAATAATTAATTTATATGGATAAGAAAATTACAAATCATCAACCAAACAATCACGATTCAAGAAAAGAAAAAATCCAACATTTATTTCCCTACAAATCAATAATTTACCTCATAGTAGAAATCATCCCCATAACAATTACATAGACATAATGGAACGAGAAAAACTTATAAACCATTCATAGATAAATTCTTCTTCCAAAAATCCGGAATCATTCAATCCCAATGTTAATCCAAGTACAATAATTAAATGGAAAAGAAAAGGAAAAGAAAGAGCAATGAAAAGAGAAAAAAACGTGTGAGAATGAAATTGTGTAATGTGAGAAGAACGGCTATTCTTCTTTAGATAAAAACCCTCACGAAAGCCCAGAATTAAGTCAAATTGGGCCTGAAAAGGGCCGTCCAGCGCCGAACGGGAAGAAGGCGGTGATAAGCCTCATTTTTACCTGTTTTATAAGGATATATTTGTCTCGTTTTTAATTGATAAATGATTGTTTGAGCTATCTTTTCATATTTATTTAATTGCTTTGAAAGATATGATGCCGTGTGTATTTTGTGTTATTTTAGCACAGGTTTTGATCTAAAAATGGAGAAGACACACGAGCACACATTTAAGCTTCGTGGTCAAAAACTCGCGAGCCTTCCTCGCGCATCTGTGGATCGAGAAAGGAAATTTGGAGCTCGCGAGACGTCCTCGCGGATAATGAGTCGAGAAGGCTAAAAATAAATCAAGCTCGCGACCAAATATCACAAACATGGGTCGCGAGACATATGATCGCGAGGAAAGATTGAACGCGTGCTGAGAAGAATTCGCGACCCGGCATCGCGACCGAGGATCGCGATGGTAGATCGCGAAGTCACGCGGACGGAGGGTCGCGACTAGAGCTCGCGATCACTGATCGCGATGGAAGCTCGCGAGGCGACACGGAAGGCTCGCGACTAGAGCTCGCGACCAGCTATCGCCACTTGTGCGAGAGAAGGCGTCTCGCGAGGCGAGACAGATAGAGTTCGTGTAGATTTCGGAATCAGAGTCAGAGATGGAGAGGGTCGCACAATTCACGGAAAATCAGAGCTTAGGTTTTATTATAAATAGGGAGAGAGAGCAGTAGCTTAGATACACCATTCCAGAGCAGAACACAAATTCTTCTTTATTTTCTTTTGCACGTTCTTTTCCAGATTAATTTAGTTTAGCTTTTACTTTCAATATTTTCATTCCAATTACATAGTTTAGTATTAGATTTCAGAATTTCTTCCGGATTTAAGTTGCTACAATTGTTCTTCGTGGATTCCTACGGTTTTATTTATTTAATTCAGTTAATGTTTTATTTATTTATTTATTGCTTTAGTATTTTATTTATGAGTAGCTAAAATTCCGTATTGATCCTAGGGTTTGTATGTCTGACTAGATTTATATAATTTATCTGTTGATACTGTTTTGCCGTCCCATTCATGATTCATGATTCTTGGCTTTAATTCTCATGTGTTGGTATCTGGCCAATATTGATGCATGCTAGTTATGTGATTGATGTCCTGGCGGAATTAATTGCATAATCGATATCTGGAATTTATAATACAGTTTTTGCCTTGAGACCCGACGGAGATAGGTGAACTGTAGGAGGTTAAATCTTTGTGTGCTTTTGGTAATTAGCTTACTTCTCTTGAGACCCGATTTGAGATAGAGTTTAGGCTAACCTACTACTATAGGCTGTCCTGGCGGAAACTATAGTTACATTAGTGATCCTTCATATGAATGTGGATTAAATTGGTAAACAGATTAATAGGTAAATTGTGTGAATCTGGTTAGGTTAAGTACATCCATAGGATCAGTCTTTTATATCTGGTTTTATTCCTATCTTTATTTTTCGAGTCTAGTTTTATTATTTTCTCTCTTGATATTTTGTTGCCTGGCTAATAATAAAGATTCTGTGTTGATTATTTGCTGTGTTCTCGAGTCGCAGTCCCTGTGGATACGATATATATACTTGCTGTTTTACTATCATTTATTTTGGTAGGAATATTAGCGATCAAATTTTGGCGCCGTTGTCGGGGACTGTTTAGATTTCACAGTGATAATTTTCTGGATTGTAGTTATTAATTCAGGCGTTTTAAAAAAAAAATTAAAATAGAAAAAAAAAATTCATTATTAATTCTGTGTTGCTTCTTGGATTTGACTTTGTCTCTCTACGCAGTGCATGATTACAAGATCCCAAAGGAAAGAAATTATTCCATTGGATCTCGAGATCGATGATCATATAGAGAGAACCGAGAAAAAGACAACAAGAAATGGCGATAGACGACCCCAAATCCCGGATCGGATGGTCGAAATGGAGGCAATGTCGGAAGCAATGCAACGCCAACTGGCGTTGAACAATCGATGGGCCTGCTTGGTGAACGAGCACGGCCCATACCGCCAACCACATGTACGCACCACCGCGGATCGCTTTTAAGGTGGAGGATGGGGGCCAAATGTGAATGCGAATAATTTCGAATTAAAGTCTGCCCTCATCAGTATGATACAAGCGGAACAGTTTGGGGGAGGGGTTACTGAAGACCCCAATGCACATTTAGAGGCGTTCCTGGATATCTGTGATACTATCAAGCAGAACGGAGTGCCAGCTGATGCCATCCGGAAGCGGATGTTCGTGTTTTCGCTGAGAAGCCAGGCTAAAGAGTGGTTCAAGAGCTTGGACAGATCAAGAATCACCACATGGGAGCAATTGTGCGAGAAATTTCTGTCTAAATACTTTCCACCTGCCAAGGCTCAGAAGATCATTGCCGAGATCTCCCATTTTTCACAATTGGGAGATGAATCATTATTTGAAGCCTGGGAGCGATTCAGAAACCTGCTCCGCAAGTGTCCACAGCATGGGTTTTCACCTGAGCAACAAGTGACACAATTTTATAGTGGACTCAATGCTAACACCCGTAGCATTGTAGATGCATCAGCCGGAGGATGCCTTCTCAATCGTGGAATAGACGAAGCATTGAGAATTATTGAGGAGATGGCATCCAATAGCTATCAATGGCCGATGGAGAGACAGCCGATCAGAAGAGTGGCTGCTGCAGAGTTGGATGATAAGTATGATGACTTGTTAGAGAAGTTCACAACTCTGCAGAAGGAGTACGAAGCCGAGAGAAAAGGGCAGATGACTGTGGCCATGGCGCAGAATATCGAGGTGGTTCAATTTGTGAACCAAAGGAACAACTTTCAAGGGAATCAAAGTGGGAACCCGCCTTATCATCCCAACAATAGGAATCATCCCAATTTTTCCTATACCAATGCACAGAATGCTCAGCAACCACCACCTGGTTTTGCTGTGAATAATGGGATGATTATGGAACCTAAGAAGCCGAGCCTTGAAGTGATGATGCAGCAAGTGTTGGCGAGCAATCAACAAATAGCGGCGAGTCACCAATAAATTGTAGCTCAGCAAAATATTCAGATCCAGCAGCTTGGGAATAGGATGAACGCTCTGGAGAGCACAGTCAACGCCATCAACAATACGGTGATAGCCCTTGGAAAACAAGTAAAGATGATTGAGAACCAAGTGGGGCAGATGGCCAATGAAAGAGCTGGAATGCACAGGCAAGGGCAATTTCCAAGTAATACCGAGCAAAATCCGAAGAATCACACTCATCCAAATCAATGCAATGCGATATATTTGAGGAGTGGAGCTTCA
Source organism: Salvia rosmarinus (assembly GCA_036937905.1). NCBI lineage: Eukaryota > Viridiplantae > Streptophyta > Magnoliopsida > Lamiales > Lamiaceae > Salvia > Salvia rosmarinus. The sequence goes on along the minus strand of CM072814.1, from coordinate 26,383,981 downwards.
TATGAAAATCATTCGGAGAATCAAGGAGATAAGCAATCCAGTGAAGAGAGTGTCGCGCGAGAGAATGGCGAAGAGACATCGCGAGGGAAGGAAAAGGGTGAACATTCGCGAGCCGAAACGCCAAGGATCGTATAACGCCCCAAAGCCTATACCCATTTCCTCAACGCATCGGGAAGACAAAATATGATGAGGAGTACGCCCGCTTCAAGGAGATATTCCAGAAAGTTAACATTAATATACCTCTCTTTGATGCACTCAGGAATATTCCTGACACGCCAAATTTCTCAAAGATGCGAGAGCGAATAAGAAGAAGTTGGGAAATTTGACAAGATCAATCTCTCTCAAGAATGCGGTGCTATCTTGCGTAGAAAGTTTCCACCGAAAAGAAAGATCCGGAAGCTTCACGCTAGAGTGCGAGATTGCCGAGCATACGCTCCCAACGTGTTGTGTGATTTAGGAGCGAGCATAAACCCGATGCCATTATCTCGTGTTCAACCGCTGAGCCGGGTAAATGAAGAAAACGCCCATTTCATTAATGATGGTCGACAGTCGCTTGCACACCCTAAGGGCATAGTTGAAGATGTGTTGGTAAGAATTCAGAATTTTGTCTTTCCTGCTGACTTTGTCATTTTAGACATTCCTGAATTTAAAAATCAACCACTAATCTTGGGTTGGCCTTTTCTAGCAACTGGTCGTGCTTTAATTGATGCGCAGGAAGGTGATCTGACTTTTCGTGTCAACGATGATGAGCTAAAAATTTCAATCATGACGCCATCAAGAAACACGATAGTTTAGAGCATGAAGAGTGTCACTCAATCACCACTGTTGCATCCAGCCAAATCTCGAGCTTGGATGTCAACCGACCATTCAACAAGGATGCTACAAAGAAGATATTGACTCGGCATGGAACTCCGAGTGACTTGTTCAAGTTTGGGGGAGGCCACTTCCACACTCAGTGGTGGTCTAACGTGAATGCAAAGTATGGAGGCAAGCACAGATTTGGGAAGAAGTCTGTTGTCAAAACGCCAGATTGATCGGGTATGAAATGGTCGAGCTAAAGACATTTAAATTTAGCACTTGTTGGGAGGTAACCCAATGTTTTCCTTTGTTTTGTTTGTTTTTCGTTTTTGTTTTGCTTTCGTTTTGTTCGTTTTGTTTTGTTTTGTTTTGTTTTGTTTTGTTTTGTTTTGTCTTTCTTGTTTGGGTTCTGTGTCTGTTTTGGGTTGAGTTGAATGACGAGTAGCCGATGATGAGAATTGTTTTTATTAGAAAATTTATTACAACTGATTTTGTGAGACGAAGCATGTTATGATTATTGTGAGTGTTAAGCCTTTGAGAACTTGATCACACTTTTGAAACCTATGAGACTTGAGCTTTTTACTGTCATATCTTTTCAGTATAGTTTCTTTCTGTGTGATTAGTTTGAAATAGCATGTGTTTCTCTAGAACTTGCTCTGGATCTTTTTCGAGGTTGCATTGATGTGCTTAAGAATTATGAGATGATATTAGGCATTCTTTTCTTAGCCTATACACTATCCAAACACTAACCTGTTATTTTATTATCCTTTGATGAGCCCGTTTGAGCCTACCTTATTCTTTCATATAGCCGCGGGTTGGGGTTATGTAGTTAGTGATATTTGGTTGCTTGAATTGAGGGTTGAGAAAAAGAAAGGAAAGAAAGGAAATAAATGATGAGAGTGATTATTAAAAATTGTTGCTTACCCATATAAGTTCAAATAAAAAAAAAATTGACACAAGTGTGTGAAAAGAACATAAATGGGTAAGTAGATAGTGCTTTGAGATGAGTATATCACTTATATGAAAATTGTGGAATTCTTAGAAAAAATGACTTCTTGGTATGGAGAATTGAAATAAATTGTGAAAATTTGGGAATTGTGTCTTGTGATACTTATGGTGTTTTCATTATGGGGTTATGAGTCATTTAGCCTAAATATATCATACCTTACAAAAGAGCCTACATTATAACCTTTTATAAGACCTTTTTTATCTTAGTTCTTGAGCACAAATTTGAGCAATGGAGAATTAGACGATTTGCAAGCTTGTGGTAGATTCCATGTGTTTTTAAACTTTGAGGGTATACACATCCTCCTTGATACACTTGAGAGTTTGAGATTTCGTATATATATATATATCCATGTCGTGAGGATTCAATTTTGAGAAGGCTTATGCTTATGATTATTATGATGTGTGGAGTTTAACGAAAGATGTTATGATTTGATTCATTTGAGTGAATCGTTTACTGCTCATTGCACTGAGGCTTATTGCTTTTGTCATTCGACTGTTTGCCTGTCTTTGGTCGTCTCTCTCTTTTTCTAATTTGTTTGAGGACAAACCAAAGGGTAAGTTTGGGGGAGTTGATAAGCCTCATTTTTACCTGATTTATAAGGATATATTTGTCTCATTTTTAATTGATAAATGATTGTTTGAGCTATCTTTTCATATTTATTTAATTGCTTTGAAAGATATGATGCCGTGTGTATTTTGTGTTATTTTAGCACAGGTTTTGATCTAAAAATGGAGAAGACACACGAGCACACATTTAAGCTTCATGGTCAAAAACTCGCGAGCCTTCCTCGCGCATCTGTGGATCGAGAAAGGAAATTTGGAGCTCGCGAGATGTCCTCGCGGATAATGAGTCGAGAAGGTTAAAAATAAATCAAGCTCCCACCAAATATCACAAACATGGGTCGCGAGACATATGATCGCGAGGAAAGATTGAATGCGTGCTCAAAAGAATTCGTGACCCGACATACCGACCAAGGATCGCGATGGTAGATCGCGAAGTCACGTGGATGGAGGGTCACGACTAGAGCTCACAATCACTGATCGCGATGGAAGCTCGCGAGGCGACACGGAAGGCGCGCGACTAGAGCTCGCGACCAGCTATCGCGACTTGTGCGAGAGAAGGCATCTCGCAAGACGAGACAGAAAGAGTTCGTGTAGATTTCGGAATCAGAGTCAAAGATGGAGAGGGTCGCACAATTCACGAAAAAGCGGAGCTTAGGTTTTATTATAAATAGGGAGAGAGAGCAGTAACTTAGATACACCATTCCAGAGCATAACACAAATTCTTCTTTATTTTCTTTTGCACGTTCTTTTCCAGATTAATTTAGTTTAGCTTTTACTTTCAGTATTTTCATTCCAATTTCATAGTTTAGTATTAGATTTATGAATTTCTTCCGGATTTAAGTTGCTACAATTGTTCTTCGTGGATTCCTACGGTTTTATTTATTTAATTCAGTTCATGTTTTATTTATTGATTTATTGCTTTAGTATTTTATTTATGAGTAGCTAAAATTCCATATTGATCCTAGGGTTTGTATGTCTGACTAGATTTATATAATTTATCTGTTGATACTGTTTTGCCGTCCCATTCATGATTTATGATTCTTGGCTTTAATTCTCATGTGTTGGTATCTGGCCAATATTAATGCATGCTAGTTATGTGATTGATGTCCTGGCGTAATTAATTGCATAATCGATATCTGGAATTTATAATACAGTTTTTGCCTTGAGACCCGACGGATATAGGTGAACTGTAGGAGGTTAAATCTTTATGTGCTTTTGGTAATTAGCTTACTTCTCTTGAGACCCGACGGAGATAGAGTTTAGGCTAACCTACTACTATAGGCTTTCCTGGCGGAAACTATAGTTACATTAGTAATCCTTCATATGAATGTGGATTAAATTGGTAAACAGATTAATAGGTAAATTGTGTGAATCTGGTTAGGTTAAGTACAACCCTAGGATCAGTCTTTTATATCTGGTTTTATTCCTATCTTTATTTTTTGAGTCTAGTTTTATTATTTTCTCTCTTGATATTTTGTTGCCTGGATAATAATAAAGATTCTGTGTTGATTATTTGTTGTGTTCTCGAGTCGCAGTCCCTGTGGATACGATATATATACTTGCTGTTTTACTATCATTTATTTTGGTAGGAATATTAGCGATCAGCCGGCACTGGGATTAGTCCTCTATTTGGCCAAACGAGCGCCCGCCCAGCACCGGACACAAGCCAGCGCCGGTTGGGCGGGATGCTTCACCTGGGCAAACGACTAGCACCTAGCGCCAGACACGAGCCAGCGAGCTCTGGGTGTGAGAGTCTGTCTGGGCAAACTGTTGGATTTGTATACTAAAAGCAGTTTGGTTGAGCTTGTATACAATGTTTCCTGTTACCACTATTACAATCTCTTATCTGAATTGTTTACTTGATTGCATATATCTATGTCCCTTATCTCATATATGTTAGATCATACAAGGTGTAGAAGATCATAGAAGTCCGTATGATTGGTCAAGCTTAATGAGATATAAATAGTATCACACCGAGACAACTTGAGGACGAGTTGTCGGATAGGTCATGTGTAGATAAGAAGTGACTTGACTTGGTTGCTTATCTATACCGGCACGCCTCGACGTATTGATGGATCACGGTGAGATAAGTTCTTCTATCCGACCGTCGAAGAACCTAGATCTCGGAGACTTACGTTGATCTAAACCTCGATAAGGTATTAGGTGAGTATGAGTTGTCGACCATCACTTTGACTTGCTATGGGTGAGGGTTACATGTGATAACCCAAGATTCTCTGCTTCTTGGGTGGTGGCAGTGCTTGTATGTCATGCTAGTTACCAGACGAGTCACCGTATCCGTTTAGGATGATGACGCCCCTTAAGGAGCTCAAAGGTTTATTGTACTAAACCCCGCAGTTGAGTTATCTCAAGTAAAATAATAAGGTTGAGTGGTACTACTTAAGGAATTAAAGATATTAATTATTTTAAGCAAATCGTAAGCGTCAGAATAATTAATGGACGACGATATCTTAAATACGGGATTAGTAAAGTCTAAGTGCAAGCCCGACTCACCATCGGTAATAAAGGGGTAAGTTAGCATTTATTCTCTAGTGGCATGAATAAATGTTTATGAATTAATTTATGTTCTGGGCTGAACATAAGATAATTAATTTATTTGAGGCCCATCTTTATTCCTCAGATTTGATCCTCGGGTTGGCCCATCCAGCCACCCTGCTTAGGTGAATTTCGCCCCTCCTCTCTAGAGTCCTACTGGGACTCAGCTTGATCCTCTCTATCTTAAGAGATAAGATTATATTTATTAGATATGCATAAATTCTATCTTGATAGGATTTAGGATTGCATTATAAATATAAGGTGAGAGAGAAAATCAAGGTTAATGCTTAACCATAATTTTCGAGAATTACTATTGTGAGATAGTGAGAATTTTCGAAAACTGTGTAAGGAAGAAGAAGGAGAATTTCTAAAGCACTCTCCATAGATTGTCCTCACTCGGCATTGGAGTTTAGACAAACGGGATACAGTCCAGAAGATCAAAGCACGAGTCTTGATCCATTCATCCCTGACAGATTCGCAGGTAAACATGAGAAAACCCATACGTGTTGCAATTAATTATATAGGTGCATGTTAGGCATATAATCAATGTATGGTGAATTAAACATCCAAGATAGATCATCGGGAGAGGTTAAAATCGATTTTCCTACACTGGTATCGAGCCCGGATCGATTCGCTCTGTTGGATTAATTCACGTTTGATTATAACGCACAATTAATTAATTGTGAATCTGCCGTTCATCGTGGCTCGTTTTATTTTTATCGGTTTTTGTTTTTCACTACGAGAAAATCCGTGGTTAGATTAGATTTTTTCATGTAAATCTTATCTGTAAAAGAAGAACGAAGATGAAAGCACGAAGAACGAGACAATGGGAGTTCACCGGAATCGAACGCACGGAGCGAGGGCATACGAGCGACGGCACGCGTGGCGTGCTCGGTGCTCGCAGCACGCCCTTCGGCTGCTGTGCGCGTTTCTCGGCAGGCCAGGCGGTGCGGGGCGCGCTCTTCGCATGCGGATGCCTCATCATCGCTCGGCGCCGAAGCGCACGCCGGCGGTGCTTTCGGAGCGGGTCGCGGGCGACACGCGTTCGCGGCGCGGCGTGCTCGATCGCGCGTCTTGAGGCGCGACGGGCGCGCGTTTGTCGCGCGAGATCCTCGGCGTCTCGCGAGCGCCCGCGATCGTGAGGAAGCCCGTGAAGCGGCACGCCAGACACGGGTGCGTGGGGATCGCAGGCTCGGCAGCTGGGCGTGCGGGGCACACGAACCTTGTGCAAGGCCTCGGCACGCCTCGGCGCTGAGGTGTGGGAAACCTCAGAGCAGCGCTCATGCGACCGCGAGGCAGCACGCGAAGGCGCTGGGCAGCAGCGCGCGCATCGTGCGTGCGGGTTGCGTTCGACGGTTCTCGACAGATCACGTCGGGAAACCTTAGAGCGCACTTAGCAGCGCGCGTGCGCAGACGACGCGCAAGGAAACCTCAATGAGGTTTGTGGCCAGACACGGGCGACGCGAGGCGCGCGAATCTCCCGTGAGGCCTCGACGGCGCTCGGCAGCCTCAGCGCGAGATTCGCGCAGGAAACCTCATGGTCGTGGGTTTTCTGCACCTCAGACGCGCCTCGCCGGCGGGCGGCGGCGGCGGCGGTCTTGGCGCCATGGGCTGTGCCTAGCCAGCGCTGCCCAGCCTTTATATCGACCCGCCCGTTTGTTCTGGGCTGACCCGACCCGGTTCGACCCTGACCCGATTTTTCAGCCCAGATCCGATTTTTTGACCCGGTTCCAGTTTTTCGGCCCAAACGTAGTTTTGACGGATCCGGTCCGTGCCCGTGCACGCGAGGCCCGTTTTTCGAGTTTGAAGATCTGTCTTTGCAAATTTATGTAATAAATTAGGCAGGGAAGTACAGGATCCACGAGTGGGCCGCGATGAACGATTTTATTTTATTTTTATCGTTCAAAGCATGTCGTGGATGTTTAATTATGCAGTAGCATGCTATCTATGTTTAAATTACGTAGACAAACATATTATATGTTTTCGTGATTGGATGCGCATAGTAAGCATGCTAGGTTTATCACGTTTTTTCAAGCATATTTTAGAATTTCTGCGAGCATGTTTTACATGTTGAGTTCTATAGAAAAGCATGCTAGGATTACGTGATCTGCATGGACAAACCTTTTGAAACAAAAGACTAAGCAAGTAACCCGACATATTAATTTTTAAATTAAAATGTCAAGACCTCCACCTTGATCTATAAACAAAGTGATACGCACTGTGAGTAAACGTCCACATGCGTGGCTTGCTTGCATTGTTTGTCATAAGTTTGTTAGATGAGATTTCTAAATAAAACATTTTAATCTATTGAGAAGTGGGAGTTTCATATGTAAACGTCCACACGTGTGGCTTGCATATGCGATTTTTTCCATAAGTTCTCTAGAGATAGATTTAAAATGAGATAACAAAAGAATTTGGATTGGAAGCGGTATGGTCCTAGTGAGTATGCCAATTCTAAGAATTCATTTTATTCGTTAAAATTGTGGTCATTGCTTAGACATCACCTCAAGTACAACTTCCCGCCAAGTCCCTTTTGCGATAGTGATGTGGTCTAGTAAGGTTCAATCATTAATTTCATTTGTCATAAGGATAAGTTGACATGGATTGAAATTAAACGACTAAAAGATATATTTTAGTCCGGTCGAGGGGTTCATGTGTAAACGTCCACACGCGTGGCTTGCATGTGGGATTCCTTGGGCGATTGGAGGTTTCAATTAATATTGTTTTATCAAAAGATACAATATTATTGTTACGAATTATGTGCGATCGTATGCTTATGTGTTTACATTACTTTTCAAATATGTCTCTTACACCGATTATTAATATGCTCGCACAAAATCCTCTATCCGATCCAAATTTTATCGAGTGGAAACGAAACATGGAATATGAACACATGTTTGTTCTCACTACTCCCAAACCCGATGCCCTTACTGACGCATAGACTAATGAGCAGCGAGAGTCAAGCAGACTTTGGCATAAGTCAAACAATATGGCCAAGTGCTATATGATGACTACGATGTCCAAAGGCTTGTAGCTGCAGCATCAGTCGATGGTAGACGCGACTGAAATATGGTCAAGTCTCGAGAGTAAGTTTGGGCAGTCGGATCGAACAGTCCGCTTCCACACAATGAGAGAAATCTTAGCGTGTAAGATGGAAGAAGGAAGTTCGGTCCATGAACATGTCTCCCACATGACTCATCTCATGGATAGTCTTGATCAGTTGGGAGGAGGTATTGACGGCGAAGACAAGGTCGATATCATCCTCAACACACTGCCCAAGTCTTTTGAGAATTTTCACGTGAACGTAATCATGAGCAAGACCGGTATACACTTAGTCGGTTGCTTAATGATCTCGTAGTCATGGAAGGAGTTATGGGCAAAGGAGCACATGCTCTTGCTAGCACATCTAGGGGCCCAAATTTTCCGCTGAAAATGGAAAAGAAAAAGGGCACCAAAGGTGATAGAGGCAAGGAACTAGTGGGAGTAATGGGAGCAAGAACATATCTGCCACCGGAGGCTTGAAGAAGCCAAAGGAGAGGGCGGTGCTTCAAGTCTTGCAGGACCGGGCATTGGAAGGCCAAGTGCCCTATGCTCAAGGCTCAAGGTACGCCATTTGCTTTAGTAATGTGAAACATGTTTAGCGACTTGTTCTACCCATTCTTGGGTAGTAGACACAAAGCGATCGATCATATTTGTTACACCTTGGGGGTTCCTGCGACAAGGAGCGTGTGATGGCGAGATAACGATTTCTATGGGCAACGCGCGAAAGTCGAGGCCGTTGCGATCGGAGATGTTACTTTATATTTTGATAGAACAGCTTTAGTTTTAAAAGACGCTTTATATGTTCCGGAGTTTCGACGGAACCTTGTTTCAATTTCGAAACTATTTATTCATGGATATTCAGTTATTTTTGATAGTGATGTTTCTATCATAAGAAATGACGAAGTTATCTGTGGTGGCACTTTATATAATTCGCTTTATACTATTTCTGCCAAACATAATACCTATAACTATGTTGCATCTTCTTCAAACCTTAAGTCTGGCATCTTAGATTTGGTCACATCAATCTAAATAGGATCCAAAGACTGGCTAAGAATGGAGCGTTGGGTGATCTCACGCCATACTGCGTTCCCATCCGCGAATCTGTATAGAAGGAAAGATGTCGACCGGACCTTTCAAAGCGAAGGGTTATAGAGCCAAAGAAGTGTTGGAGCTAGTCCATTTCGACTGTGTAGACCTATGTCAACACAAGCTCGTGGAGGGTACAGTATTTTGTCACTTTATTGACGATTACTCAAGGTACGGATACATATACCGCTTCACCGCAGATCAATGCTTTGAGAAATTCAAAGAGTTTAAAGCGGAAGTGGAGGCGAAGATTGGTAAAGTATCAAGTCATCATGCGGTGCGATCGCGGTGGTAATACCTCAAGAACGAGTTTATGAACTACTTGGTGCGGTGTGGGATTACTTCCCAGCCCACTACACCGGGCACACCACAACAAAATGGTGAGTCAGAGCGAAGAAATATGACTCTTTTAGAAATGGTTAGATCGATGATGAGTTATGCAACATTGCCTTTTTCGTTCTGGCGGTATGCCTTAGAAACGGCGGCATACTTGCTAAATCTAGTACCATCTAAGTCAGCCGATAAGACCGCTTTCGAGTTGTGGTTTGGGCGCAAGCCTAGTTTAAGCCACATAAGGATATGGGGCGATCCGACATGTGCTTTGAACAAGAAGGCTGACAAGTTGGAGGATAGATCCGACGTAAGGTTGTTTATTGGCTATCCTAGAGGAACGAAAGGTGGTTATTTATATAGTCCTAAGGATCAGAAGGTCATTATTAGACTAATGCCCGATTCTTAGAAGAGGATTATATGAAAACCATAAATCCAAAGTTGAAATCATTCTTCAAGAATTAGAAGATGATCGTATTCCACCACCGATTAAGCGAAAGGTACGAGATGTCGTGTTCAGTGGGAGGATCGACACCGATACTTCAAAAATTGAAGTGGGTCGAGTTCCACCGAGATACCGCCGTCTAAGTGGCTCCTATCCAAAGAAGTTGTGCAAGATAGAGAACCACAAGTTATTCTGCACCCACCGTTGCCATTGTGCGATGGCGCCTCATCGTAGTGGGAGGGTTGTTCGTCAACCCGAGCGATTTATGTTCGTGGGTGAATCTTGGATTTAGTCCCGTGAAACGAGCAGCAATAATCGACCCATGGACATACAATGAGGCGATATACGACACTTATGCAAGATCACGGCACACCGCTATGGATTTAGAAATTGAGTCCGAATACTATGGATGTATACGAAAGACACTCTACCGGATGGCAAGTAAGCCATAGGTAGCAAGTGGGTATACAAGAGGAAGAGAGATTGTAATATTCCAAAGAAACGAACATACGATTACGGTATTCTAAACACGTAATTAGGGTTTTTCCCGAATATTCTTATATGTATGACATCGAATTGTATTTCGATTCAGTATCGTTATAACGAATTTTTTTTTTATAATTCACTAAGGATTGTGAATTACGGAATTGAGATTTATAAAATAATACGGCAGTATTATTTTAACGTCGAACGCGTATCGAACGTCAGCATTTTATGAAATTTTCTGAGCAGTGAAGCTTGGGATAAATTTCCGTATTAATTCCTATAATAATTATATTTATTTATTTAGTAAGTATGAACTTACTGCGACCATTTTGAGATGAGTCGATTTTGAACGTTTTGAGACGTTTTGAACGTAAACGTCTAGAGACGTTTTGAAAAACGAGTTTAAAGCTCAGGAAATTATTATAATTAATTTCCTATTATTATTTTATGTAATTACAGTATTAATAACTATTAAAATCAATTTATTTGCTATTAAAACTCGATAATTCCAATTAATGGAATTCGAAAACCCTAATGTTATAAATTATGGTTTTTCACATGAAATGATACCATTAAATTATCATATGGTATCTAAACTATATAATATGATATATATGGATATTATTAAGCATTAAAATCAAAGTTTGAACCATAGAAATCGATAATGCCTATTTATAAAATTTCGAAACCCTAGTTTCGAAATTAGGGTTTTTGTGTTATGAAATGTGCTATAATTTTATCCTATGCTATTATTTAATATCTAAATCATATATTATGATATATATGATCGAAAATTACATGAGTATCAATAATAGGTGTAATTTATATTTTTAATCCTATTTTTCAATAATTACTATCGGTAATTTCGAAATGTGCATATATTGTGGTTTAATTATTTTTATGACATGTATTATATATCTATGACCTATTATATGATTAATACAATGTATTATGTGTAAAAAAAAAAATCAGCCCCCTAAACCCTCCTATGCGTCGCCCATTATTACCCAACAAGCATGGGATTCTCTTTTTGAATTGGCCAATGCATGAAGAGCTCACTTAACACTCTTCAATCATCACATATTCAACTCCCAAGGGCTGCAGATTTTTGCCCCTTTTCTTGCCCAAAATCGAGAGAGAGAGAGAGGAAATGATAGGTGAGACCCTTCCCCTTCACCCCACTCTCATTATACACTCTCCCAACAATTTTTGAACACAACACAACTCACTTCTCTCCCATTTTTCTGCCCCAAAACCGAGAGCCAAACTCCTCTCATTTCTAAAATTTTCTTCTTCTATTCTCTTCTTCATCTCTTCACCAAGGTGATACCATAACATTGTTCTTTGATTATATACCATTTCTAAGGTAATACATGGACTATAGTTTCGATTTTTGCTCCTCATTTATTCAAGAAAATCGAGCATGTTCATTTTGTATGTGTATGTGTTTCGAATGTTATATATATGAATATGTATGTTTTAAATGTTCTTATGGATGAATATGTGTTTTTGAGGATTTTATTTTGAAAATACATATGAATATGTTTAGATGAACATAGGTTATTGTATATGAAATGTATGAATGTATCTTGCCTATATATATGATTTTCGAAACCCAAGCATGAACTAATATAGTTTTCGAAAATTTTATAAAATGTTACCATGATGACCGAATGCTTCTTAAGTATTTTAATGATGGATTATTGATCTATGATATGATTTAAGACTATGGTATTGATTTAACAATGTTTGAAAACCATATGCTAAAAGTTTTGAGAAAACCGTGAGCATATATGAACATACCTTAGTGTATGATTTTTATTTCAAGCATGTAATGACATATTAATGCTTTAGAACCTTGATTATATGTTCTATGATTTATTTAGAATTTTTAAAACCATATGCTTGATTTAATGAAAATACCGTGAGCATTATGAATGTATAGGTTGATGTATGATTTTTATTTTGAACATCCAATGTGTATTAATGCTTTAGTATGTTGTTTATGTGTTGTGTGAATTTGTTGGAATTTTTGAAAATCAAATGCTAATTTAAATCAAATAAACCGTGAGCTTCAAGCTCTTGAAGGTGATTATTTAATTAGTTTTGATAAATATTATGATGATATATTAGTATACCATAGTGTATAAATATAGTATATAATTGTTGGAATTTTTGGAAACCAAACCCTAATTAAAATCGAAAAAGCCGAGAGCTTACAAGCTCATATGGTGACGATTTAAATTAGTTTGGTTAATATTATGATGTTACAATGTTATAGTATAATGTTTAATCATATTGGAATTTATTTATAATTTTTAGAAATTGTTTGATAATTATTGGGTAATTATCTTGAAATTACCGTAAGTATTGCTATATATTGTTGAATGAATGGTTATGATGAACTATAGGTTATATTTATGATATATATTGATTTTGGGACATTATACTATGTGTATATCAATTTTGGGAATTTTCGGATAATTATTTCATATTATATGGAATTACCGAATTATATATATATGTATATATACTAATAAATGGAAAACAATATCATATGGATTTTATAAATTCATATTCTGGACCATAGTGTATAATAATACACTATATTAATTTAGAAAAATTTTCAAAAGTCATTTAGTATTTTTAAATTAATTATCGAGATTTTCGATAATTAATAAGGATTTAAAATCATTTTTAATTCAGTTTATTAATAAAATATATGTTTAATTAATATTCTGGACATATTTGAATTTTATAAAATTTTATAAACATAGATTGCTATGTTTGAGACAAACGTATATTTTATAACGTTTTAAATCAAAAATATACGTTTTTAATTTATAAAAGGGTTTATTAAATGCGAAATTATTTATAAGTCCTTGATTTACGTGATAAATCGAGAAATAGGACTTTACGATTTCAAATCGATCAAATTCGATTTATAAAACGAAATAGTAAGAAATTACTATTTGAAAGTCAAAATTGTTGACTTTGTTGACCAGTGTTGACTTCGTTGACTTTTTAAGTCAAACATTCGTTTATACGATTGATAAATATACCAATACGCGTAAGATATATTAATTGAGTATGATACCTCATTAGTAAGAAAAGATTTCACAAATGAAATCCGTATATCGAAAAACGCTCATACATCGAACGTATCTCGGGAATCGAGAATAATTCAATCAGACACGATTGAAACGTATCAATTCATCGAGGAATTCGGTTTACATCGAAATAAGATATCAAGTTTATCTTAGCTTTTGAAAGTCTCGAGACTTTAGCGACGATTAAAGCCTCGCTTTTTCGTAGAAGCGTGGACGCAAACGCGACGATCGGATATCGACGCATTGAACGAACCTAGACTCAAATTACAACGAACCATAGTCCAAAGTGGGCTTACTTTTCAAACATGATGTGACTTTCTCGTTATTGAAAAAAATGAGCTTCCTTACAATTCTTATCCTACAACTGCTGACAAATGTTTATGCATGACACCGCCAAAATATTCATTTTGTGTATGGATCCTATCTGTTTGCCGGGTAGAGTCGTGGAGATGGTTGGAACTTTATTATGACGAGTTATGTCATTTGGGTCGCGCCCAACCTTTTAAATGTCGGGTCGTGTGTCGGATGATAAATGCCCGCTAGGATTGGCGTGAAGGTTGGAACTATTACAATGTTAACATATGCTTGCGAGAGTGATTGTGTCTTTGACGGATTACGGCCGGTCGGCGTCGTAGATGGGAGGCCTCCTCTCGACGCTTAACTTTTAAATCTTGTTATGAATTGTTACTATGAGATACGGACCATACACACCAAGAAAATGCTCGGCCGAGCTATGTTTATGAACTGAAAATATTTTGGTAAGCACAAGACATTTCAACTAAAACCCTTGTGACTTACTCTGATATTGGCAGCGTAATCTTATATCAAATGTTTTCGGCATAAGTCCACTGAGTGCAATTTCTTGTACTTAGCCCTGCATGTTTGTTTTTAAATGTGCAGGTTGAGCTTCGATGATGGTGATGGGGAATGTGTTGAGGAGTCCGGTGACCTTGACCAATTTATCTAGAATTTGTGGTTTTCACCTTGAATGCATATCGTCATATATGTATTCACACACTTTCCGCTGCTACACTCTGAACTCATTTATTTATGCTTTGTTGTTATGAACTATTGAGGTCCGTCGGACCATGGTTAAGATTTTTGGGGTCCGATGGCCTAACCCTTTTTGAATCAGTATGACATTCTCTTATATTATGTTCAAGCATGCTAGATTATTCTTATTATATCGTTATACCATGTTCGAGCATGCTAGTTTATTGTTGTTATACATCTTTATTTTAGCCATGTAACTCCTAAAATACTACTCCTAGTATTAGTCGCCCTCCAGTCCGGGTAGTCCGGAGTGGGGTCGTGACAGAAGTGGTATCAGAGCACTTTTGCTCTTTGTAAACCCAAATTCTTTTATTCTAAGTATAGATCGAGTCACTTGACTTCTAGAAACCTACTGACTCCTCTCAACACTCCATCACGTCGAGCTCAACCGAGAAAAAGGTAACTGCATTCTTTCTCAAACTCATGAAATGGAAAGTTTTTACATGATGAGCAAGTTGGAAGAACTTTTGAAAGATGATGTTATTATAAAATTTTGATGATGATAATGGAAGTTTGAGCAAGAAAGTTTTTCCAAAAACTTTGGTTTGAAACCGATAAGTATTGATGCGAATACTCAATTTTTGAGATGGAAGTATATGGTGATATTGAGTTGAATGATCAACATGGAATGAATGAATTCATTTTTGATATGTATATGAGTTGATCATGATTGTCATTTTGAAATCGTATTTCCAAAATTCTCAAATAAGACTTTATTTTCCAATCTTTCAATGTTTTGTTTATGATGAACGATATGTTATCATGAGACGAACCTAGACTCTAAGGAGCATGCTCACGTATCGTGAAAGAACATAGAAGTACGAACTTCTTTTTCCTTACAAGAACAAAAGAACTTTAGGAAGAATGAAAGTGATGATATCCTCGAGCGCGGACAACGAAAGACGAGCGAGAAGGATGAACAAGGACGACCTCAACCTTGAAGATGAACGACGTCGACATTTCATCACCACTTTGACATGAGTAACCATCGACATAGGCCATGACATGGACGTCACTTACGGCTTCAGAATGTTCAGCCTCAACTTAAAGACCTGAATATGGTAGACGTATTACGTCGACATACGTCTCGATTTATATTTTGGCACGATCACGCAAATTTCCTGCACTGCGCAGTGAATTGGTTTTAGCTAGATCTCTTTCGTTAGGACTCCGATTTACGCATGGTTTTCACCTGCGTACTCCTAACGCACTGATCTTCATTTGTTATGAAGAACAGAATCCCTAATTCTGTCTCCAGAATACGATAGAGTCTGTTGAACTCTAGTTTAAGTGTTTGGTATAATACAAGGATCTCGTAGCATATATATATTAAGATGTCATTAGTCTATATGTATACGTTTGGGTAAGACTAAGAAGGTAAGTTGTAATATGTGTTGGACCTTATGATGTTGCCTACCTTATGGATTGTTTAGTTCCAACCTAGTTGCTTCTCGTATGCTATCCTTTCTGTTTTGAGATGACGATAGTTGACTTACATTAGTTTTGATTGTGGCAGATGGAGGAGATGCGCTATATCGCTAGGAGGAGGGTAGGACCTCATGCCACACCCGAGGAGCTGATGCACACCTATCGGGAATATTGGATGTGCACCGACGAAGACCTAGGCGAGTTTCTGGCGTATTACCTTCGACTGTGGAGGAACGCCCGAGCCTATGGTGCAACCGACTATGATGGCATCAAGCGACTCCTAGCTATACTCCCTTGTACATGGGATGGTTATGCCCGAGAGGTATCGGGAGATTACATTTATCGTATACCCCGAGGCTATGATTTGATTGGGGATCTGCCCAGGTTCGTGAGTCATCTGACTTACGTGTACAGTATTTACGGAGCCGCACCTATGGGACCCTATCTCCCTCCACGGGAGTACACTTGGCGTGATGAGTCGCCAGAGTGGCTATACCTTGAGGTTCCGAGATAGGTCGATCCGGTGATACCCCTGTACCGGATAGATGAGGGCAGGATGTACGAGGTAGATAGGGCAGCACGCCCTAGAGCTCTGGGAGAGCCCGTCTTGCCACCAGCAGTTTTTGGACACCCAGTACGTCCGCCACTACCACCCTTACCACTCAAGGTCCGATCCGCCACCACCGAAGAGGAAGAGCCCTTCCACGGACAGCGCGGATAAGCGTGATCGATGCCTTCAATGGCTATGACCACCCGTATGCTACGGTCCGATCCGCCACAACTACGACTTGTGCGGCGCGGATAACCCGGACCCTGCGCGACATACCGATGATGGAAGCGGCGAGCAGCGGGACCGTCAGTACGACCTCGTGAGGACGATTCGGATGGGGAAGACGACTCCGAAGAGGAGGAAGACCCTGAGGAAGACGCGGAGTAGGAAGGAGCCCGTGAAGACGTTAGGCGACGTTTTAATTGAAATTGTTTTGTTATGACTAGCATGTGCTAGCTTTTTCCTTTTATATTTTGATCGATGGTTCTAGAACAAAATTTTTTTTGGAGGCCGAGTGGGCCCGAGACCTTGCTGTTTTGTTTTCTTGTGATTTCGATGTTTGAACACCTTGCTTTTGACAGACCTTGATTACCTATCTATATATTTGACCCAAGTGGGGGCTTTTGCGACAATTGTCTATGTTAAGGATGAGTTGTTTTATTTTGATATCGTTTTGCGAGGAGGCTATGAAAACCTTATGTATGATAAGCTATGAAAGCGTTGAGTAATTGACGATGATATGTTTTATATAACAGAATGCCTCCGAGAAGAAACCCGGAACGAGAACCCAGAGGTCGAGGAAGACCTAGAGGGAGGGGTAGAATCCCCGAGCAAGAGGAAGAGGATATTCCCCAACCCCCTCCACCTCAACCCGATCGCAGGATCGAAGAACTGTTTCTAAGGCAGAACCCTCCTGTCTTTAACGGAAAGGGAAGCCCAGAAGAAGCCGAGCAATGGGTTAGAGCCATTGAACGGATTTTTACTTTCTTAAGATGCACGGCACAGGAAAGGCTGTCGTGTGTTACTTTCCACCGATTGGACCGGTGACTTACGTGGGAGGCCGAAGAAGACCTTCTTGCCGAACAACTTGAGGTGTTCTCATGGGAGGACTTCAAGAGGGAACTGTATGAGAAATACATCCCCAAAAGCTATAAGAGGAAAAAGGAGCAGGAATTTTTCCTGCTAAAGCAAGAAAGATTATCTGTGACCGACTATGATCGCACTTTCTACGAGATGTCGAAATATGCACCAGAACAGGTGGACACCGACTTGAAAATGTCGGAGAAGTTTAGGTCGGGACTGAGGATGGAGATACGGATGTCTCTTGCCAGCCATGGAGACCTAACTTACACTGAAGCTCTTGCACGAGCTTTAGATATTGAGGCGGCAATGTTCGAGGATAAGTCGGTGTCGGCTCAAACACACAATACTTTGGACAGAGGAAAAGGGAAGTGGGAACCCAACCGCGGGAATAACAACCGCGGGAGCTATGGGACGCATAAGTCACAAGCGCCAGTGGCGGAAACGCGCGCAAAGAAGCGGCAAAGCCGGAAGAGAGCGAGCTTATGCTCCACCGGCAAGGGACCGTGAGGAGCAGCTTAGGGCACCTCAATGCCTTAGATGCCATAGAGCACACAAGGGAGTGTGCACGGCAAACGTGGTGAGCTGTTACAAGTGCGGGCAAAGGGCATTACGCCAACAATTGCCCGGTGTCACGCTCGGATGTAAGGCGAACCAACTCGGCAATGCTCACCATTAAGGGCTATCGACTTCAACCCCAACCGCCACAGCGGTTCCAAATTTCAACCCCAAAGAACTCGGTGGCAACAACCCCAAGAAGTGGTGCAAGAACCACAATGGCAAAGCCGCCACAACAACCCCAGAACGCGATGGCAGCCACCGCCAACAACAACAGAGGCGGCAACCACCGCGACAACGCCAGAAGAATAAAGCGAGCAACAGCCGCAGAACCAACAGGACCGGCGCCTGTCACCTCTCACGGCTCAGTTAGAGCCTACGCCTTGCATAGAGGCGAATCTAACAAAACTAGGAAACTGGCGGTATGGGAGTTCTCCTCAACCCACCGTTATAGTATTGTTCGACACGGTGCTTCGCATTCTTTCATTGCAAAATCATGCATAGAAATGCTTTGGGCCTTAGGTGCGAAAAGTCAAGCCGTGATATGAGAATCTCATCGCCTATAGGAGGGATTATGATCATTACACACTTTTGCTCGAACCTAGAGTCGACATTAGATCACTTAAGGTTCCGCTAACAATCTAAACATAATACCCATGGATGATGTAGACATAATCCTAGGAATGGATGGTTAGCTAAGAATCATTCCACGATTCTATGTAAGGAAAGGAAAATTTCGTTTCACTTTCTCGACAAGAAGCTACGATTTCCACCGGATCAAGCATGGGAAGAAGAGTCCCGATAGTATCAGCACTACAGGCGAGGAGGATGATGAACCAGAAGGGATGCCATGCATTTCTTGTTTATTTGAACGAAGAGGATAAACCCGAAGCGCGGGTAGAAGACATAGAAGTTGTCCAAGAATTTTCGGACGTGTTTCCCGAAAATCTACCAGGACTGCCTCCTGATAGACAACTAGAGTTTACCATCGACTTGGAGCCAGGATCAGCCCCAGTGTCGAAGGCGCCCTATAGGATGGCCCCAAAAGAGTTGGAGGAACTGAAAATCCAAATCCAAGAGCTTTTGGATCTAGGATTCATTAGGCCGAGTGTTTCACCTTGGGGAGCGCCTGTTTTGTTTGTCAAGAAAAAGGACGGTTCTTTGAGGATGTGCATCGATTATAGAGAATTAAATAAGATGACACTAAAGAACAAATACCCTTTACCCATAATTGATGACCTGTTTGATCAATCGCGAGAGGCATGAGTATTCTCGAAAATTGATCTTAAGTCAGGATACCATCAGTTGAAAATACGGTCTGAGGATGTACCTAAGACTGCATTCCGAACCGTGACACGGCCACTACGAGTTCATAGTTATGCCATTCGGATTAACCAATGCACCAGCCGTATTCATGGACCTTATGAACAAAGTATTTCATCCATTTTTGGATAAATTTATCTTGGTCTTCATAGATGATATCCTTATTTATTCAAAGAATGAAGAGGATCATAGAGAACATCTGAGAACGGTTTTGCAAACCTTGAGAGATGAAAGACTATTTGCTAAGTTTAGCAAATGTGAATTTTAGCTAAAGGAAGTTATGTTCCTGGACACATCGTGTCTGCAGAAGGTATAAAATTAGATCCACCAAAGTAGAGGCCGTGCAGAATGGAAATCACCAAAGACTCAAAGACGAGATTAGAAGTTTCCAGATTAGTCTGGTTACTATAGGAGATTCATCAAGGATTCTCCAAAATTGCAAGGCCAATAACCCGCCTACTCGAAGGGAATCAAGTTCAATTGGATGATGAATGCGAGACGAAGTTTCCAAATACTCAAGGAAAATTGACAAGTGCACGAGCTTCTAGCAGGTCCGAAGCGGACAAAGGGTATGTAGTCTATACAAACGCATCTAAGACCGGACTGGTTGTGTTTTGATGCAAGAAGGAAAGGTGAAAGATATGCATCCCGACAACTCGGACCCCATGAACTCGAACTACCCAACCCACGATTTGGAATTAGCAACCGTAGTTCATGCACCGAAAATTTGGAGACACCATCTCTATGGTGTGAGATGTGAGACGCTTTGGTTTGACCAATGCGCCATCAGCCTTCATGGATCGATGAATCGAGTTTTCCATCGAGATCCGGATAGTTTCGCTCGGTTTTTATCGATGATATTCTCATCTATTCCAAGAATGCAGAGTTGCATAGAGAACACCTCCGCACCGCTCGAAACGCTACGGAAGAGAGGTTGTATGCAAGTATAGCAAGTGCGAAGTTTTGGCTCAAAGAAGTACGTTCTTCGACATCGCGTCCGCAGGAAGAATCAAAGTCGACCCGATGAAGGTTGAAGCGAGAAGTAATCGGAAGGTTCCGACTAATGCCAATGAGGTTGAGCTTTCTAGTCGGCGGATATTATAGACATTTCATCGAAGGTTTTCGAAGTTGGCAAGGCCGATGACGCAATGTACCGTGAAAGGAATCAAGTTTTCATGGTCCAAGTTGTGAAGCAAGTTTCAAGAGTTAAAGAAGAAGCTAACAACCGCCCAAAGGTTAGCCGCGCGGAAGGAACGATGGGTTTGTGGTCTACACCGATGCATCCAAACTTGGTTTGGGTTGCGTTCTCATGCGTAATCGGGAAGGTTATAGCCACAGCGCCTCGTCACCGAATCGACGAGTTGAACTACCCAACTCACGATCCGGAGTTAGCGGCGATCGCTCATGCGTCAAGATTTGAGGCACTATCTCTATGGAGTTAAGTGTGAGATCTTCACGGATCACAAGAGCCTCAAGTATTTCTTTCAACAAAAGAGTCAACACGAGGCGAAGAAGATGGCTAGAGTTGGTGAAGGATTATGATTGCTCTATCGCTTATCACCCGGAAAGCCAATGTCAGAAAGTATGCCCTAGTCGCAAGTCGAGAGCGAAGTTGGGATATCTTCTTACGCAAGAGAAAGAGCTTATTCGAGATTTCGAAGCTTAGCACTCGAAGTGATTCACCACGAATCGGTGCAAGGATTCATCGCAACTTTGACAACGAACCGGATCCGAGAGAAGCCATCGTGAGCCGCAATGGCGAGACAATTCTCGGAGAAGACGCGCTTGAAGCAAGGCTAGAAGATAGCAAGGGTTTCACTAAGCAAAGGATAACGCGCTACTATTCCGAGGGAAGGTTATGTGTGCCACTCAATAGGAATTGAGAGATAAAATCATGAGTGAAGCTCACGAGGCACCGTCTCTGACTCATCCAGAAGCACCAAATGTAGAGACCTAAAAAGGAACTTTTGGTGGGAAGGATGAAAAGGATGTAGCAGCGTTTGGAACGTTGTTCGCTTGTCGCCAGTGAAAGTCGTACACCAACGTCCGTCAGTTTGTTGCAACTGCTACTCATCCCAGAGTGGAAATGGGATCATATCGGTATGGATTTTGTGGTGAGTTTTCCAAGGTCGCAAGAGGAAACATCCGCTATATGGGTTGTCGTCGATGATCGACGAAGTCAGCTCATTTTTACCGATTCGACGACGACTGGGTTAGATAAGCTTGCTCGCTTTACATCAAGGAAATCGCGGTTACATGGTGTGCGGTATCGATTCGTCGGATCGTGACCGAGGTTCACGTCAAGGTTTTGGAGGGAGAGTCTACAGAAGCTAGGGGACCAAGTCGAATCTTAGTAACGGCATTCCATCCTCAAACAGACGGTCGATCGGAAAGAACGATCGAGTTTTTGGAAGATATCTCGCGAAAGCAATGTGGCCCACGAGAGGAGGAAATTGGAAGAGATACTACCTTGGTAGAGTTTGCCTATAACAATAGTTATCGTGCCACCATAGGAATGGCTCCCATGAAGCGTTATGCGGAAGCGAAGTGTCGATCGCCACTTTATTGGGACGGTGGGCGAGAGGAAGATGTTAGGACCGAGATGGTTCAACAGACGGCCGAGGTTATCGATCGATCAAGCGAAGGATCAAGGAAGCGCGAAGACATGTGAAGTCCTATGCGGACAGCGTCAGACGGATCTTGGTTCATGATCGGAGATCGCGCTTTTCCTTAAGGTTTCCCGACGAGAGAGTCGTTCGCTTTGGGAAACGAGGTGAGTTACGACCGAGGTTCGCTGACCTTCAAGTTCTCGAGAGGATAGCCCCGTTGCATATAGGTTAGCTTTGCCGCCAAAGATCGGAGATGTTCATGACGTGTTTCACGTTTCTCGATTGAGAAAGTACGTGTTCGACCCAAACACGTGATCAAGCACGACCAAGTGGTTCTTGCTCGGGATCCGAGAGTCTGAGGAAAGGCGGTGGCTATCTTGAACGAGCAGTGAAGGAATTGAGGAACAAGCGATTCCGTTGGTGAAGGTGTTGTGGAATCACCAGAGGAAGAAGGCTACGTGGGAGTTGGAAGACAAGTTCGGGCTCGCACCACGAGTTGTTTTCTCCACGTGTTTGAAATTTCGAGACTAAATTTTTATAAGGATGAGGATGTAATACCCCGCCTTTTAAGCTTCGCTTGCGTGGCATGTTTTTCGAGAAAAGGTCAAAAGGTCGACTTTTGTTTGGGGTGACGCGACCGTCACGAAACCTCGTGCTTGTAAGAGTGTCTTATGATCTAATTCATAGACACTAAGTATGCAGTGTTTCGACTACCCATGAAGCGTTCGCACCAGGAAGTTATCGAAAACCGACTTTTCATCGGGTCTTTTAAAAGCATATCTTGTTTATAGTCATTGTGTCCGTATTTTATTTCGTGTCCATGGGTACCAAGTTTGCTAAATTTGGAGTCCGTTTGCAAAGTCATCGGCTTTGCGTTTTAGAAAAAAGGTCATTATGCGTACTGAAATGACAGCTTTCGAATTTTCCTATAAATAGTGAGGCTTAGGCCTTCATTTTCAACGCTCATTTCCTTCGCCTCTCTGTGTTTACGGAAGAGCGAAAGCAGCCTCGTGTACGCCGCGAAGTCACTGGAGGAGTGGGGATCGAGCCGGGCGCTCACGGCGGCGCCATTATGCATACCGCCGAGCCACCACCGCCGATCAACCATCCCAGACAGCCTGCTTTTTCGGTTTTGTCCTTTTCTTGTTTTGATTCCGCCTTTTAGTAGATCGATAGCATAGAACTCGGGATTCTAAAGGACGAGGCGGGAAAAAGCGGAGGGTCGGCCAACTGCTTGGCCGCACCACGCCAGACCGCCGCCGATTTGCTGCCTTGTTGTCGCCGCTTGCGGCCGACGAGCCACCTTGCTACGGGTCCTTTAGGTTTGAGTTCGGGCCATGCATTCTACTAAAGTACCGATTCCGCTTTTTCGCTGCTTCGCATGTCGGGATGTTTTCCGTTGCTCGAGTTTTCTAAAGGAAGACATGCCCGGTTATCCATTTTCAACGCCGCTTGTCATTCCATGTTCGCCGTTATGCATATTGCTTATGTTTCCATTTTCATGCATCGATTTTGGATGGTTTATCCAGATCCGAGGATAGCATCGATTTTTGAAGCTTCTTCACGCTAAGATTTGAGTCAACTTGCATGCATGCATATTTTGAAGGTACCCTATTATAGATCTCGATGCCACGAATATATTTCCTTCTCGCATCGAGTTGATTTGAAAACCCGAGAAGTGCCAAATGTGGGTTCGAAAGTCGAACCCTAATTTTGCTACGATCGCCGCTTGGATCACGTTGTTGCTTTGCTTTGTGGGATGTAACCCCAAAAGTTGTTCGTCTTGTTACTAGGTACCTACCAAAGGCGATCGGTGAAGTCATCGGATCCGTAGATATCTCTCGACGTAAATGTCCTGCTCGGGTTGGGTTATATATGCTTATTTTGAGTTATTTACTCGATATTTCAAAATAAAACATGTACTGTGAAATGTTTTTGTGAAATTATTATCGCTCGATCCAAGATATGGTTCTATCATGGTTGTGCACGGATCTCTATTCGGTGGGTTGATCACCATCTCGAGTATTGATCATAGGGATAGACCTCAACACGTGGTTATGGTTCGGCGATAGACCCCTAAGTCCACACGAAATGGTAATGAGGTGGTTATGGTTCGATGGGGTTTGATTCAATCAAGTCCACACCGAGTTAGCCTACCGGATACGCGCCGGGTAATGACCGGACATGTTCCGGCCGAATGAATGTCATGTGACGGGTGGCGGGGATACGTTCCGAGCCGTGGTTCATGGTTCTATGACGGGAGTAACAAGAATAACGGATCGTGTATCGAAAATGAAAATCTATTTTGCTTACTTAGAAGTGGATTTACGCTTTAAAACCTTCTAAGGTAAGTGCTCAAACACTACCTCACGATTCTTTTCGATTTATGATAAAACCCCACCGAGTGCGCGCTAGTACTCACCCCAAACTCTTTTTCAAATCTTTTCACGAGATGGAGGAGGGTCGGATCTGGGACGCCGAGGGGTGGAGCTGCGGGTTCTTCATGCTATGCTTCCCGATGTCAGGTTATATACGCACTCGATAACTATGTATTCTTGTCCCTTATTCGCTTTCTCTCGATCGGGAACAAGATTTGTTATGTTATTCTTGTGAGTCTCGATACGAGCATGCTATGTGGTCGACGGTCTAGTTGACAGATGTAATGCTATTTTGTCTTCTTGCATTACTTATAATAAACCAAGATCATGTTTTTCCGAGGTTATGTTATCGATATTATTCTGTCATGGATTGTTCGCACCTCTCCCTTCGTGATATGTCCTAGTTATGAGGAGATGCCCGATTTCATGGTAACATCTTCTTATCATGTATATTATATGTATCCCCTTCTTCCCCGCTCTTAACCCCACCCCTAATCACACCCCAAGCATCCGTGCCTTTTCCTGAATTGGGGCGACACATACCCATCTACATTATGCCTAAAGCATGCTTTGCATATGAGTAAACACAACTCATAACATATATTGCGATAAACAGTATTCTCATATCATTCCTTTATCAATCTCCCGTAGTTTTCAACTCTTTTCAACCTAACAACCAAATTGTTTTGAAAATAACTTTTCAATTTCAATCATTCTTTTTCCAAAATCCTTGAAACAACAAACCATTTGAAATTTTGAGACTTTTCTCCTTTCAAACATATTCCAACCTTCAAAACAATGCGACTTTTGTAAGTCCATTTCACATTTCATAAACTTCCATCATTTCAAAACAACTTTACTGAGATAGTTACCTTCTTTCTCATTGAGCAGACGACGATGGAGTGCAAGCAGTAGTAGCAACAACGCAACCAATCACTAGACTCAACTTTCGACTTAGGATTCAGGAAAGGGTTTCTAGGTTCAGAGCTAACAAGTGCTCGATACACTTAGGACTAATTCGACTTCCCAAGGAAGTACGGATCATATGGATCGTCACCGTATGATAAAGCAAAGGATATAAACACAATTAATCAATGCAATTAACCATTTAACTACTCAATAACACATAGACTAAAAAGGATAGTTATTCATCACCAACTCAAGTCACGTAATGACTTGCCAAAAGGTTCAAGGTTCAAATATAACCCATCTGTGGCACATTCAAGAACGAGGTACAACCTCAAGTTCAATACTAGATGAAAGCGGTTATAATCAAAACATCAAAATAATATCGAGTTAGGCAGAATAAACGTGTGGACATGCATATGACGATACATGCCCAAGGTTCTAGAATCCTTTCTAATTAAGCAACAAAACAATCGCTACTGCACCACCGCACCCATCATCGATCCTCGCTCAACCTCGCACATCAAAAACGAGATGCGCAGGCTAAGCACAAAAGTACTCGATGGACTCATTGCGAAAACATTTTCTTTATCAAAAGTTATCGAATCGCCCACAATAGCACATGAGGATTTTAGTTGAAAGACTCATGGATATCAAACATTTTATCATTTCTCCAAAGTCAGTTCGACTATTTCATTCACGTTGTTTCCATATCGATCAATCATTCATTCATTCACAGCACTATGGAGGTGACCACTACACATAGTCGCCGTGATCGGGTCGAGGTAGCTAACCCAACACACAACGCATATCGTACACAATCCGAGTTAGTCCTTAACTAAGTCGGATCCGATCATTACCCTTTTAACGCTGGTGGACCAACACATTCTCATACCACGTTAGATATACCAACCTCGGATAGGATCATAATAAAACATAAACATTTGGTCACAATAACAATTCATGCAATAATATTTCATAAAGCTTTTGTAAATCATGCATCGAGGTATGCATAACATTTTGTTTCAAGAGAGCCCACCGCTAATCCAAAGCTAGTAAGTCTAAGAGCAAAGGCGTGGTTGTTCTTCCTCACGACCACGCACGATCAAACCCTTCATAAGAAAATAACATTTCTTAGATTCTTTCTATCGATCGAAGGTCGTTTATAGATTACTTACTTAAAGTTCCCAATTAGGTTTCTTTATGATTTCATGTGATTGTTTTAAGATAATTCCTATTATCTTACATTCCATTTCTCAAACTATATTACTTCATCGCTCATAGTGAACTTCAACTTATGAATCACATACTCCGTGTCATCCCGACTCTTAACCTTAGTGTTATTCTAAACGTTATTACGTTATAGATTGTCGGTAATCAAATTATGATTGGTATATTAGGATATTCTCAAGCTACTAACTAGACTTAACAATTGAAGTTATGTCATAGTAGGTTATCTTGAAGACTTGTCGTATTAACACGATTTAATAACGAGAGTCTCGACTTACGACTCGAGTGATCACATGCTATCATGTAAGTAAGAACTTTAGGAATAGATGAATTCCTTAGGAATATTAACTCGACTTTTGAGACATAAGGATCGACATCTTATGTTCGAATCTTTGTTTACACTTTACGACGTTGTTTGTTTCTCTTAACTCGCTCGGGATTGTATAAGTTGTATAATCGCTCAATCTAACGTCGTATTGGGTTGTCGTTATCGAGTATCAACGTTGTAGCTCGGCTTTTGGTTTTTATAACTTAGAACTCATGTTTAAGTATCTTTTATTAATAGCAAACCTTAATTTATGTCTAACTTCGATTCTCGTTAATTCCTTCTTAAGTTATCGAAATTGGTCGATTTTCGATTCTCGTACATATAGTATTATGTTGTTTACGTTTGGGGTATTGGTTTGTTTAAGACAACATAAACATAAACCATTCAACACCATACAACACCAAACACAACATAAACTATACTAAAGCATTAGAAACCCTAATTTCTAACATAATGCAAAACTATCAGATATGTGTGTATAAGTGTTCCATTCATTCATCACAATCACAACCATTCATTCCAAGCTTATAGTTATGTTCGATTCAGATCTTCGAAAGCGCTTTGGTTGAGCTTGTATACAATGTTTCATGTTACCACTATTACAATCTCCTATCCGAAATGAATACTTGATTGCATATATCGTGTCCCCTTATCTCATATATAAGTTAGATCATACGGTGTGTAGAAGATCACGTAAGTCCGTATGATTGGTCAAGCTTAATGAGATATAAAAGTTTCACACCGAGACAACTTGAGGACGAGTTGTCAGATAGCTGCGTATAGATAAGAAGTGACTTGACTGGTTGCTTGTCATCTTGGTACGCGTCTCGACGTATGAAGGATCACAATGAGACGAGTTCTTCTATCCGACCGTCGTGAAGAACCAAGATCTCGCTGACTTACGATGATCTAAACCTCGATAAGGTATTAGATGAGTATGAGTTCTTGACCATCACTGACTTGTTATGGGTGAGGTTATATGTTCTAACCCAATATTCTCCGCATCTTGGGTGGTGGCGATGTTGTCAGATGTCATGCTAGTTATCTCGATCAAGTCACCGTATCCGCTAGGATGATGACGCCCCTTAAGGAGTTTCAAAGGTTTATTGTACTAAACCCCGCAGTTGAGTTAGCTCAAGTACAATAATAATGTCGAGTGGTACTACTAAAGGAATTAAAGATATTAATTATTTTAGCAATCGTAATGCTATAAATAATTAATGGACGCTCGATATCTTAAATACGGGATTCAGAATGTCTAAGTGCAAGCCCGAGTTGTGGTGGCAAGGTCTTGTAAGTCAAGATTTATTCTCTAGTGGCATGAATAAATATTTATAAATTAATTTATGTTCTACCGTGAACATAAGATAATTAATTTATTTGAGGCCCATCTTTATTCCTTGCATTTGATCCCTGGGCTGGCCCATCCAGGCCCGTAAGCTAGGCAAAATCGGTGCCCCTATGCTCTACAAGGCAAGGATTTGATTCTCTTTATCCTATAAGGATATTATTATATTTATGGGATATGCATAGATCCTTTCCATATAAGATTATGGTAATAATCCTTTCCATAAAGGTTTATGGTAATTTCCATATGGGATTATGGTAATTTCCATAAAGGATTATGGTAATTTCCATATGGGATTATGGTAATTTCCATATGGGATTATGGTAATTTCCATATAGGATTATGGTAATTTCCATATGGGATTATGGTAATTTCCATATGTGATTATGGTAATGCATTATAAATACGAGGTAAGAGATTAAATCTAGGTCAATGATTAATAATCATCATCAATATTTTCGAGAATTCGGAGGTTCATCCTTTGAGAGATTTTGAAAATTCATGAGAGCTGAGGTGATTTTCCAAGCATTCTCCATAGATCGCCCTCACTCGACGCTGGAGATCGACAACCGGATACAACCCGTAGGTCAAAGCACGAGTCTCGATCCACCCGCTCGATTGATTCAAAGGTAAACACGAGAAAACCCCAACGTGTTGCAATTAATTATATAGGTGCATGCTAGGTATATAATCAATGTATGGTGAATTAAACATCCAAGATAGATCCTGGAGAGGGCTAAACATGGTTTTCCCTACAAGTTAACTATCATAGCATCATTTAACATTAGAATTAAACTTATACGTAACCATTTTGCTATGTTTTCGATAATTAACAAAATGCGATATGTACTCAATAAATTCCAATAAAATCATGTTATACTCTTATCATACTATACAATTTAATTACTAACTCAATATCATCATAAAAAATTTAACCATAGGTTAAAAATCCTCAAAGTTTTTCGTAATCATAAATTAATGAGCTTTGTGTTCAATAAATTCCACAAAATTATATCATGCTTATACCATTTACTAAACATGAAATATCATTTCATATCATGCATTAAAATTTAAATCCATGCTTTTCACCACTTAAGCATTTTCGGTAATAATATAGTATTTATATATATTCATTAAATTCCATTCCTTCACAATATGTTTATATTATGCAATAACATGTACTATTAGCATTAAACACCAACCAATATTTATAATATGAACCAAATGTCTGAATTTTTTTGTCCTCACACATATTTTACATATGTATTCAATAATTCCGAACAATGCATATTAGGTTAATATTATTTCTAAACATAACATATCCTATCATTTTAAACAAATGAAATCAAATAAATCCTTAGATATATATATATATATAGTTTTCGACCTTTTCATAAAAATAGGAGTAGTGTCTCAAAAATTTCAAGATTAATATATGATGTTCATATCATATATTAAACACTGTATCTCAACTATTTCCCAACAAATAAAATCAAATAATGGCTTAAAAATACTTAAATAAATTCTGCCCATTTTTGAAAATAGGAGTAGTGTTTCAAAAAATTTAAGATTAATATATGATGTTCATATCATATATTAAACACTATATCTCAACTATTTCTCAAAAAATAAAATCAAACAAAATACAAGAAAATTTCAAAAATATTCTGAAAATTACCATATTTATTATACATGCTCCTAATATATCAACAAGAAACAATATCAAATAATATTCATAAAAGCATGCTTTATCACATATAAAAAGAAATAAAGCATAAATAAAAAAATATCAAACATGCTCCAAAAATTCTAAAATTTTAAATAAAACCTTAGAAAATCATTCTAAGCATTTTTCATTCATGTCTTGAGAGCATTTGGTGGCTCAAAAGTCACGAAAAAAATGAGGAGTTAAAACTAGGGTTTTAAATTAAATAATTCAAGAAAATCTAAAAAATTTTACTCCATTACAAATGGAGAGAATGATGAGTACTACCTTTGTATGGTCTTAGAATAATTATTTGAGGGTTGGAAAGGTTTGGAAAGGAGGATTAAAGACTAAAAAGTGTGAAGAACAAAGAGAGAATTTGAAAAAGAGAGAAATTTGGTTCCAAAAGTATGAGGCTGTAATGGACGACTTTGTTATTGTATTGGCAGCCTAAAGGGCTGTCATTACCCATTTGGGGTGGTCTTGGTGGTAGTTGGGAAAAGGATTGGTCAAATTACCCGTTTTGGCATGTTAATACCGACTCTTTAAGTTTTAACGCGCTTTCGATTGATTTCTCGGAACCTTAAGGTTTTATTTTCTTAAATAGATTTTAAAAGACTTATTTCATTGTTTATAAAAATTTCATGAAGTTCAGACGGCGTCCGATAAGTCAATTCCGAGTTATCGCGGAAAAACAACGTTCGACGATTAAATTATGCCCATTCAAAATTCTATTGAATTCTTGAGTTTTCATAATTTATTTGAGTATTATAAATCATATGTTATTGATTTAGACCCTTGGTTCGAGTTTTGTATAGTTCGGATCAATTTAGGGTTTTCCCGGTATATTTTCCCGGCGTTCGGTTAAGTTCTTCAGGAATTTCTTTCAGAAATTGATTCTCATAGTTTCTAAATTCATAATAATATATTCCTTCATGATTTTTATTGTTGTCATTAATTTTCCTGATTAGCACGGACTGAAAATTGTTCCGGCTCGTGAATAGTACTTTTGAGACTGACCGGGCAATCATGCCCGAAAATTCTCATTCTTTGGCTTCTCACATATTTTCGTGAGAGGATTCTAGAAATGAAATCCTTTTGTTGAGATTCATTCTCGATCTTTCATTCTATGTTCAGGCTATTTAGAAAACCCTAATCCGATAGGATTAGTCACTAGTTTTTTATTTCTCTAGTTTTTTATCTCCAAATTGATTCTAATTTGTTTCATTGGTGACCTTAAACATAATTAAGGTCTAAGCACCACAAATAATAGGTCTAAGCATCACTAATAAAAGTTTTAAATTTTTCGGGTTATTACATGTTCACCTGCGAATTTGTCTGACAATGAATTGGATCAAGACTCGTGTTTTGATCTTCCCGGATCGTATCCCGTTTGCCAAAACTCCAATACCGAGTGAGTGCAATCTATGGAGAGTACTGCAGAAATTCGCCTTCTTCCACCTTGAAAATTTCAAAATCCCAACTATGAATAGTGTAGTTTTCAAAATTTCTCACTTAGATTAGACTTTTGATTTTCTCTCACCTTATATTTATAATGCAACCTAGATCATATTAGAATAGATCTCGTGATATCTAATAAATATAATCATATCCTTTCGAGAGAGAGAATCAAAACAAAATCCCTATGGGACTCTTAATGAGAAGTGACAAAATCTTGGCGATCCGGGCGCGATGGTCCAAATTGTGGATCAAATGCAAGGAATAAAGATGGCCTCAAATAAATTAATTATCTTATGTTCAGCCCAAACATAAATTAATTAATAAACATTTATTCATGCCACTAGAGAATAAATCTTGACTTATCCCTTTATTTTCAAGTTGAATCGGCTTGCACTTAGACTTCACGAACCCGTATTTAAGATATTACACGTCCATTAATTATTTATAGTGTCTGACTGCTTAGAATAATTAATCTCTTTAATTCCTTAAGTAGTACCACTCAACCTTATTATTATATTTGAGATAACTCAACCTGCAGGGTTTAGTCCAATAAACCTTTTGAGCTCCTTAAGGGGACGTCATCATCCTAAACGGATACGGTGACTCGATACAGGTAACTAGCAAGACATACATGCACTGTCACCACCCAAGATGCGGATAATATTGGGTTATCTCATGTAACCCTCACCCATGACAAGTCAAAATGATGTTCAGGAACTCATGCTCACCTAATACCTTATCGAGGTTTAGAACAACGTAAAGTCACCGAGATCTAGGTTCTTCACGATGGTCAGATAGAAGAACTCATCTCACTGTGATCCATCAATACATCAGAGACGTACTAGTATAGACAAGCAACCAAGTCAAGTCACTTCTTATCTATACCGCAGACTATACCGACAACTCGTCCTAAAGTTGTCTCGCCAGATCCTTTTATATCTCATTAAGCTTCGATCAATCATACTGAGACTTACGTGATCTTCTACACACTTGTATGATCTAACTTATATACGAGATAAAGGGACATACATATGCAATCAAGTAAACAATTTAGACAGAAGATTGTAATAGTGGTAATAGGAATCATTGTATACAAGCTCAACCAAAACTGCTTCCAGTATATAAATCCAACATAAAGATGGGCCTAAAATGAATTAATTATCTTATGTTCAGCCTAGAACCTAATTTAATTCATAAACATTTATTCATTCCACTAGAGAATAAATCTTGACTTACCCTTTATTATCAAGATGAGTCTGACTGTATTTAGACTTACAAATCCTCGATTTAAGATATCCCGATGAAGCCGGACCCAACTTTACGCTCAAGAATATAGACAACTTGTCGATGTATGTTCGCCATGTATGGAGAACAGTTTGATAAAGAGAAGATGAAAAAGATAAGGACTGATCAAGATTGATTTGTAATGGACATGTATAAGTTTTCTAAACCGAATGAAATTGATGTATCATATCTCAAAGACCTCAGATATATACAAATTGATTCGATTCACCCTAAAGATAATGACTCTTTGTCCGTGCTCAGACTTGCTTTAAACCTTTATATCTCGAATTGACCCTTGTTTTGTAGAGAAGAATGATCTCGATAAAGGAACCAAACCATTCGCTAATCGATCGTTATGTTTACTAATCTATTTTCAATGTATAGATAGGTTTGGCATCATCAAAAGGAAAATAATATTGAGAAAATTCTATCTTAGCTTAGTGTTTTAGTTAGATTCCAAAACTTTCTAATGATTGCTTTGTCGATGTAACATAGTCTTCGCTCACATGTTAGGGAGTGAGCATTTTTATGTTTCTGAGTTCAAAGACAAAGAATAATCAATATGGTCAAATACCATGAAGGTGTTCGAAAGCGATCAAGCTAGTCATACCGATAGAAGTTTCAAGACCGGTGCTACTTTTGAGAAGCACTACTGAAGGACGCAGGCTACTAAAGAACAAAGCACAACAATACTGAACTACACTGCTACTGAATAGTGAAGTTTGAAGACTAAAGGCTGAAGTCGGAAGATCAAGACTCAGCCTCATCAAGACGAAGAAGTTAAGAGAATAACTAAGTGTAATTTTTGCATAAGAAAAGTCGAAGTTGTTGATCTATGTCAAACTAAAGTGCCTACTGAAGACTAGGAGTCAAAATACTAAAAATAAATAAAGTCCACTCTACTGAAAAATATGGAGCTGACTCCACTGAAGAGACTATTTGGTATGATTTTGTGATGATTCTTGGTATTGTTTTACGTGTCATTTTCTATGGTTTGTCCTATTTATGCCGTTGGTTCGATTAATATTTATCGATTCGGACTTACTTCGTTCGTCTCGATGTTTTGTAGGAAAACGGCAGAAAATATGATGAATTGGATCTGCCAAGGATCAGATATAATTGAAGAGCATCTCGACAGAGTTCATAGGCGGCGGATCGAAAATCAAGATCGGACGCAAGAAACGGGCGAAACATCGAACTTCGCGCGACGAGCGCCGAGCACGAACGCCCAAAGACACCACGCCGCACACCCGCACACCCCAGCGCCCGCTCGACACCCCAACCGGCGCTGGGATCCAGCGTTAAACAATTTCAACGCTTCGTTCCCTCGCTTCGGCGCTCGCCCAGCGCCACGCCGTGCGCCCGTCGCCTCGCCGCCCGCCGCCGCCTCGGCGCCCTAAGCCTCCTCCAGCGCCACTGAGTTTTCACCCTCGCCCACGCTCTTCACCTGGCTGGAACCCGGCCATTATTGCTCCCGCCAGGCGACGCTGCTCCACAACCGATGCCCGCGCCCGCCATGATTCCGCGATACAACCGGGCGCCAACAGCCAACCGACGCCACCCCATGCCCGCGCGCCCAGCGCACGATCTTCCGCAGCGCCAACCCCAACTCCACTCCGGCGTTGGGAACAAACCGGCGCTCACATCTTCCTCAGCCGGCGCTCAAGTTGAAGGCAGAACGTTTTCCAAGCGAGCGCTCAGTCAGAACCGGCGCTCACCTTTATTTAATATATATATTCGCGATTAGGTCATTCAGCCTCTCTCTCGTTCTTCAGTTCCGATTTTTCTTCGGTTCTCGGTTCCACAGCCGCGGCGTTTCGCTGTTCTTCAATTTCTTCCGGAGCTTAATTTCCAGGCAACAATAGATACAGATTTTTAGAATATTAATTCTTACTTTTGTTTCTTTTGATTATTTGCTTTGGATCCAGGTTGAATTTCATTTCGTCAATTATTTGCTTTACCTTTGGAATTATTGCTGAATCAATTTTACAGTATTATTGTTGTGATGATCTTTATTGAATTCGATTCCATAGTGACAATGGATTGTGTTCATACCTTTAATTTATCATGCTTTCGATTTATTTCATGTTCTTGTTAGATGATTGTTGATTATGTTTTTATGTGCAATTTGATTTAGATTAGGGATTGACAAACCCTATGAATAATAGAATTGCTATTGCTTTACTTATCGCTTTGATTTATTGCTTTATAGTTCAACTAGGGATTGACAACCCTAGTTTAGATTTATCGCTTTAATAGTTTAGCTCGGGATAGACAACCCCTAGCTTAGGATCATTGTTTAAATTCTCCGTATTTCAATTCCCGCATGTTCCAAACCCTTGTTGGCATTAGAATGTTTAGGTTTTAATCGTCATGCGACACCTAACAATCGCCTGCTAAGTTTTCCTTGAGAGACGACTCGTGTTAACTTACCGCCACGATTACCTCGTGCGATCATGAGTAATTTGAGTGTGTTTTAGCTCGATCAATTTTGGCGCCGTTCTCGGGGAAAACTTTAGGCGTATTGTTTGTGTTGTTTGTTTTCTTTGTTTATTTTGTTCATTTAGTTATTTTCCCCAGTGCGTGTGATCTTGTTTTTGTTGTTGGTGTGCATAATGCGGGGTTACCAGTGATGACGAATGTGATCACAGCGGTGGGGGAGAAACTCCCCATATTGGGCAAATTCTTCTTTCAAGAATGAGCCCAATTCGATTTTCCGAGGGATGTCCATTGGGCTACGAGCATCAGCGTATGATCCCTATCGTGAGCAACAAACCTATAATCCATATTGGGATCAACCTCATCCACCGTACTATGAGGATCAATCCTACAATGCCTACTGGGAGCAACCACATCCTCCACCTCAATATGAGTACCCACAACAACCACCTCCACCTCAAGACTATACCCGCAGCACCACCTCCACCTCAAATGCCGACTTGGGATGATAAGTTCGTCAAAAGTTGGATGTCGATGACACTAAAATCAGCGCCATGTTTAAATTAGAAATGATGTTTGGGGAATTGCAAAGAGATTTGATTGATTGGACTAAGAGTGATGTTGCATGAGTTACCTTTCGAACCTTATTAGTATAGACTTTTCTTGAGGACAAGCAAATGGATAAGTGTGGGGGAGTTGTTTGGTATGATTTTGTGATGATTCTTGGTATTGTTTTACGTGTCATTTTCTATGGTTTGTCCTATTTATGCCGCTGGTTCGATTAATATTTATCGATTCGGACTTACCGCTCGTCTCGATGTTTTGTAGGAAAACGGCAGAAAATAGGATGAATTGATCCGCCAAGGATCATATATAATTGAAGAGCATCTCGACAGGAGTTCATAGGCGAAAGCGGATCGAAAATCGGAGATCGGACGCAAGAGAACGGGCGAACATCGAACTCACAAGACGAAGCGCCGAGCACGAACGCCCAAGACACCACGCGCAGACACCCGCGCACCCCGCCCGCCGACACTCAACCGGCGCTGGGATCCAGCGCGCTCAACAATTCAACGCGCTCGTTCCTCAGCTCGGCGCTCGCCAGCGCTCACGCCATCGCCCGCGCGCCGCCTCCGCCCGCCATTTCAGCCTCGGCGCCTAAGCCTCCTCCAGCGCCAGCGTGTTTTCACCCTCGCCAGCCTCTTCACCCGGTAGCTGGAACCTAGCGCCTATTGCTCTGCCGCTGACGCTGCTCCACAACCGATGCCAGCGCCCGGCGCCATGATTCGCGCGATACAACCGGCGCCAACAGCCAACCGGCCAGCAAACCAACCGACGCCACCGCGCTCAGCGCCCGGCGACGATCTTCACAGCGCCAACCCTAACTCCACTCCGGTGTTGGGAACAAACCGCGCTCACATCTTTCTCACCAAGGCCAACCCCACCGGCGCTCAAGTTGAAGGCTGTAACGTTTTCAAGCGGCGCCACCGAACCGCGCCACCTTTATTTAATATATATATTCGCGATTAGGTCATTCACCTCTCTCGTTCTTCGCCTCGATTTTTCTTGGTTCTCGGTTCCACAAACAAGCGTTTCGATGTTCTTCAATTTCTTCCGAGCTTAATTTCCGTGCAACAATAGATACTGATTTTAGAATATTAATTTTACTTTTGTTTCTTTTGATTATTTGCTTGGATCCGTGTTGAATTTCATTTCGTCAATTATTTGCTTTACCTTTGGAATTATTCACGAATCAATTTTACAAGATTATTGTTGTGATGATCTTTATTCAATTCGATTCCATAGTGACAATGGATTGTGTTCATACCTTTAATTTATCATGCTTTCGATTTATTTCATGTTCTTGTTAGATGATTGTTGATTATGTTTTTATGTGCAATTTGATTTAGATTAGGGATCGACAAACCCTATGAATAATAGAATTGCTATTGCTTTTATTTATCGCTTTGATTTATTGCTTTATAGTTCAACTAGGATCGACAACCCCTAGTTTAGATTTATCGCTTAATAGTTTAGCTCGGGATTGACAACCCCTAGCTTAGGATCATTGCTAAAATTCTCCGTATTTCAATTCCTGCATGTTCCAAACCCTTGTTGGCATTAGAATGTTTAGGTTTTAATCGCTTTCTGTGTGCGACACGAACAATCGCCCTGTTAAGTTTTCCTTGAGAGACGAGCCGTGTTAACTTACCACGCTACGATTACCTCGTACGATTGCGAGTAATTTGAGTGTGTTTTTAGCTCGATCAGAGACCCGAAGTCAATGTCCTCAAGAAACACAGAGTTATCCTACTAAAAACATGAAATTATTTAAACCTTGTGTGTTCGACTTTCAACGTGTTAGAGCGAATATGCATAAGATCGACAAGCCATAGATACTTTTCGTAGTGCAAAGTTCTATCAGACGACGTGCAGTATAACTAAAAACGAAATACGAGGATTCAAACGAGAAGATTTCAAATGATAAATGAAATGGATATGATTAGTGTTTTCCCCAACGATACTATTCATCATCCCTCTTATAGATAACCACTAGATGTTGGATTCAGATCTTGAAAATGTAATGGTTGAGGTTGTATACAATGTTTCCTATTACCACTATTACAATCTCCTATCTGAATTGTTTACTTGATTGCATATGTTTGTCCCATTATCTCATACAAAAGTTAGATCATACAGTGTGTAGAAGATCACAGAAGTCTGTATGATTGGTGAAGCTTATTGAGATATAAAAAGAATCACAGCTGAGACAACTTGAGGACGAGTTATCGATATAGGGTGTAGTATATATAAGTGACTTGACTTGGTTGCTTGCCTATGCGGTACATCTTGACATATTGATGAATCACAATGAGATGATTTCTTCTATCGATCGTCGTGAAGAACCTAAATCTCGGTGATTTCGTTGATCAAAACCTCGATAAGGTTTTAGGTGAGTATGAGTTATTGACCATCACTTTGACTTGTTATGGATGAGGGTTACATGAGATAATCAGATTCTTAGCATCTTGGGTGGTGGCAATCTTGTATGTCACTGAGTTACTCGT
This sequence comes from Salvia rosmarinus, assembly GCA_036937905.1. NCBI lineage: Eukaryota > Viridiplantae > Streptophyta > Magnoliopsida > Lamiales > Lamiaceae > Salvia > Salvia rosmarinus. The sequence continues at coordinate 26,345,811 of CM072814.1, read as the reverse complement.
ATCAAGTCATCATATTCTTTTAAGATGATGGCGTCCTCATAAGGACTCAAAGGTTTATTGTACTAAACCCGCAGGTTGAGTTAGCTCAGTACAATAATAAGGTTGAGTGGTACTACTTGAGAATTAAAAGATTAATTATTTTAAGTAGTCGAATGCGATAAATAGTTAATGGACGTGATATCTTAAATCGAGGAGATTGGTAAGTCTAAGTACAAGCCCAACTCAACTTTGGTAGTGAATGGGTCGAGGGTCTTCTTTCGCACTATTACGGTGAATATTTATTATCTAGTGGAATGAATAAATGTTTATGAATTAATTTATGTTCTAAATGAACATAAGATAATTTATTTATTTTAGCCTATCTTTATTACTTGCATTTGATCCCTGGTGGCCTATCGAGGCTGGGTGTTAGAATTTTTGACTCTGTATAGAGTCCTCGGGACTACATTACGATTTATGTATTAAATTAATACATCTCCAATATCTAGATAGATATTATCGATATTATTAGATATCGAAGATAATTTTACTGCAAAATATTATCTGTATTTAATAGATATGCAAGGATCCTATCTAAACATGATTCTACAGATGCATTATAAATACAAGGTGAGAGAAAATGAAACAATCCTATTCTTTTGTTGTGATTTTGAAAATCACATAGATCAAAGTAGGAAGGAAATTTTACGGTGTTCTCATAGATTGCTCTTACTCGATTATTAGAGAATATGCATCCGAATATGGTCAAGAAGATCAGCTGGAGTCTATCATTGATCTCTATCCATAAATTCGTAGGTAAACACGGTAAACATCTATCTTTTGCAATTAATTATATAGATGCATCTAGGTATATAATCAATAAATGGTGAATTCACTATCCACATTGATCATCGGAAAAGGATAAAATAAGATTTCCCTGAGGCTAAATCCAGATTCACCCACGAACATAAATTGATCAGGTTATTACGACACCTACGGTTTGGTGTTCTGGCATAATGGCAGGTTGGGTCACAACTTCTTGGGTAGGTACCACTTACACCGGTCTCCTAGTGAAACTTGACTCACTTCAATCTCTTGATTATCTGGTGTGTCTCCACTTGACTCGACATCTGTACCTTTGGCGAATCGGTGTTGGAATCGATCATCTTCCATTTCTTGAAGAATGATTTCAACTTTGTATTTATGATTTTAATGTAGTCCTCGTCGAGAATCGGACTTTGGTGCTAATCGCGACCTTATGATCCTTAAGACTATAGAAATAACCAACTTTGGTTCCTCTAGGATATCCTACAAATAGCCTTGTGTCGATCTAGCCTCAACTTATCAGCTTGTTCGGCACTGTCTTTGGACTATCCCATATTCTTATATGGTGAAACTAGACTTATACACAAACCATCTGGGCGGTACTAGATTGAGTAAATAAACACATTTCTAAGGTATACCCGAGCGAAATGAGCAGGTTACATAACTTATCATTGATCTAACCATACAAGAGTCTATTTCTTCACTCGACATACCATTTTGTTGGTTGTATCTGACGGTTTGGTTGAGCTTGTATACAATGTTTCACATACCACTATTACAATCTCTATACGAATTGTTTACATGATTGCATATGTATGTCCTTTATCTCATATATAAGTTAGATCATACGGTGTGTGGTAGATCACGGAGTCAGTATGATTGGTGATCGAGCTAAAACACACTCAAATTACTGCATCGATAAATGCGAGGTTCGTGGCGTGATAAGTTAACACGAGTCGTCTCTCAGGAAAACTTAGCAGGCGATTGTTCATTGCGCACATAAGCGATTAAATCCTAAACATTCTAATACCACGAGGGTTTGAACATGCGATTGAAAAATGAGAAATAAAGCGATCTAAGCGGGGTTGTTAATCCGAGCTAAACTAATAAAGCGATAAATCTAAACCACGGGTTGTCATCCCTAGTTGAACTACGAAGCAATAAATCAAAAGCGGTAAATAAGCATATGCAATTCTATTATTCATTGGGTTTGTCATCCCTAATCTAAATCTAATTGCAAATAAGACGGAAATCATTCGTAATATAAATCAGCGAACATGAGAATCGATCACTGTCACTATGAATTGAATCCAAAACACCATCACACAAAAATACTGGAAATTGATCCGAAAGAACGTAAATCCCAGAACATAAAATGATAAACGAATATTCAATGATGAACAAGCGAACATGAATTAAAACTAACTATTATTTGTTTCTTGTTTCGAAGAAATCGAGAAGGAAGCGATGGAGAGCCGCCTTGTGACTGCGTGGAAAAAACAAAAAGCGACGTAACCCCAAAATAAACCTAGCGTATATATAGAAAATTAGATTGGCGCGGTTGAAAGTGAGTGCCAGCTCATAAAAGCGTTGCGAAAGTGAGTGTTGGCGGGGTTGGCCGCTCGAAAACTCATTGCCTTGAAATGGCGCGGATCAGAGTAAGCGCGAGGTAAATTAAAGCGAGCGCTCATATCAGCGCCGGTTGGCGGGGCAGCGGCAGCATCGCGGCGCGGCAGTGAACGGTGTGGGGAAAAGCGGTGGCGGGCGAAGGAATGGCGGCCTCGCAGCGCCGTGGCTAATAAGCGTTGGGCCTGGCTGGCGCAAAGCACGAAATGAGCGCCGTGGGAGTGGCGAGGCAGGCGTTGGCAGCCCAGTCCCGGCCGGACGAGATGCGGCGTGGCGGCGGCGCGTGCGTGTTGAGCGAGTAAATCAGCGTCGGTTGTATGGCGCACGTGCTGAGTGTGTGCGCTGCGTGTTGCGGGCTGCGCATGAGCGGCATCTGGTGCTCGCAGCTCATGCTTGGTTTGACGTTCGCTCGTTCTCTCGTTGAACTCCGATTCGATCCTGCATGAACTCCTGTGAGGTGCTCTTCAATTATATCTAATTCTTGGCGATCAATTCATCCTATTACTCTTTTCCTACAAAACATCGAAGCGTAGCAGTCCGAATCGAATAAATATTAATCGGCGGCATAAATAGGACACCATGAAAATGACATGTTAAACAATACCAGAATCATCACAAATCATACCAAACAACTCACTTATCCATTTGCTTGTCTTCAGAAAGTCTATGAATTAGAGTCGAAGATAACTCATGCAACTTTACTCTTATTCTAATCAATCAAACCTTATTGCATTTCCCCCAGGTGTTTACAATTAAGATAATGTGAAATAAATCAGAAGCGACAATTGATTTCAATAAATGAAAAGGTAATCTGCTCGACCCCTCTCGTTAGGGGTGAACTAACTAATGTGGTCCTTTAGCAACAAGTTTCTTTTATAAAGCACAAAGAATGTTTTATGATTTTGGAATAATATTGAAGGTGCACTCTCGATGAACTCGAGTCTCCTAACGTGGTTTCCATGTCCATTTCTCAAATTACGAAAGAGGACATAATCCATCCTCCATTTCAACAATCTCGACAAGATCTGGAGCTTTCATTCTCTCATTTTCTTCTTCTTTTCACATTTTTTTTTTATATATATAAATGAAACAAGTATATAAGCACCACAATGTTAACACTACCTAACATTAGCGGACAAATCACATCAATTTCCCTATTCATTTCTATCAAACAGTCGTCGATTCACATTATACTGAATCATATATCACCAAAGTTTCGAAATTAATCGGTTTGACCAATACCACGAGTTCAGTTGCACAAATCAAGATCCTAACACGCAAGCAAAGCTTACGTCCAAACAATCAAAATAAGCACAGGCTCATTAAGCATACGAAATATATAAAAGCCAAACCGAAACATCCCCCAAATCGAGCACTTTGTCCCTTGTCAAACATTAAAAGCTCAAAATGACCATAGAGGATGATACTTCGATAATATCAGATGCTGGCTAGGAGTTGGAGCATCACGGCTTCATCTACACTGACCTTTCGGTCTGAGAAAAACAAACTCGACAACAACAGATAGATCGAAAAGCAGGAAAACAAGCAAAGAAAAGAAAAAAATAAAATATGGGTAAACTCCCATGATTACTCAATTAACTCGTGAGCACGGCGTGTTCGATAATTGGTGAGGTTAAACAATCTGACGGACGCTGATGCACATGCTTTACTGGCGAGCAAGCAGAACAATGTAGTAACCCAAAATTTAAGGATCTAATTGAAATGAACTAATTGAGAGCTTAAATTAAGGAGATGATTAGAGGCTTAGGGCTTGATTCTTAATGATGAAGGAATGTGCAATGAATTAAAAGAATAGAAATTCGATTAATTTAAATCAGAGTTAAAAATTCGAAAAAAAAAAAATCTTGGATTTAGCCTTAAATGAATATTTTGGAATAAAATAGTGAATATGTGAATGAGTAATCAAGTTTTGAATGAAAATTTAGTTATATGAAAATATTTATTTTAAACTAGGATTTAATTATTATTTATGATCGATTTAATTAGAAATTTCAATGAAATGATTTTTTTATGAAATGAAGGCCTATAATAATTTTATTTAATTATGTTTTGGGGTTAGAAAAATGTTGGAAATGATTTTGAGAATTTAGAAAGAAATTTAATAATTGTTTGATTAATTGTTTATAAAAAGTGTTAAATTGATATATTTTAGAGTTGTATTATAAGTAATGAAATAATTTATTATGAATCTTTATAATAAAAGGAAAATTATGAGATTTGAAATTTGGAAATGGGTATTATTATGTTAATATTAAAAATAGAATGAAACAAAAGATTTTAAATTAATAATATTAAAAAATACCTAAATAATCTAAATATTCTTCAATTTCTTATAACTACATTTCTCTATCTTTCTTCTCCAGTATGGCGAAACCTTCTCTCTTTTACCTCCATATTTTCATCTCCTTCTCGTATTTTAGTAGAATTCATCCGTAGATTTTCGGATAATCGCATAAACGAAGTAATACTGTATATACTTAAACCTTTACGGTTTAAATTTGAGAAAAATCATTCTTATGCTTATGTTATTTTGAAAATTATGGACTTGATTATGAGATGAATTTGTTTAATTTTGCATTGTTAATGCTTATTCTATGTTTAATGTGATAATTAGCAATATTAATGATTTAAATCTTGATAATTAATGAAATAAAATGTATAAACCTAACTTTTATATGTTGATTATATGATGATATGAGCTTGAATTGAATATGGAAAAGTGTTAATGAGTGGTGATAAACATCAGTATAATCAAAGAAATGAAAATTAAATCATGTATAGAACTTATGAAATTTCGAAAATGAAAGGTTGAAGAAACTTAATGTTTTGATTTTATTTGATCCATTTCTTATGATATTTGGGATCTAAGTTATAAATAATGTATAGTAGAAGTTTATAGGAATTTAATTCATGCATAGAATCAGTCTGAAATTTTCGAAAATTAAGGGTTTATGTATCGAACTTTGATTTTTTGATTTTATTTGATGTATTTGATATGATATTTGAGTTCTATGATAAAATAATGCTTAAGTTGAATTTATAGGATTTTATGGACATGAATTGTAAAAGTCGAAACATTAAAGTTTAGTATAAGGTGATTTTATGTGATGACCTGACAGAATCGAATGGATCATGATTAATGATCAGATACTAAATGAGTATAATTATGAGACATTTGATATTAAATAATTTTAGATAGTAAAACTATTGAAATTTTCTATATGTGTAGTTGAAGGGCATTAATGGCGATTAAAGTGTAAATGAATGAGTTTAAGTTTGTTTTAAGTTTCTAAATGCTAATTATGTATATGGTGATGATATTGGGGAGTTTGGGATGAAATGGAAGAGTTTGAATTAATGGGATATCCATATTACAAATGTTACTCATGAGAAATTAGCTAGAAATTATTTATTTATAAGGCTTTGAAATTCTAATTAGTGAACTATTAATGTTGGTTAGTGGATAAGAAAGTATGCTAAATTCGATAATAATTTTATGTTACAAGGATCGTGGTCAAGGAAGGAAGAACGAATACAATTTGAAAAGTGGTAAAAAGTGACTACTAATCGGTGGGCATTTCTTAACTATCTTTAATGAGCTCAATAATTGTTTATTTTCTCAAAATGAATGTGCATGTTCGAGTCGACTTGCCTATTTTAGCATATGCATTATCTATCTAGAGATTATAGACGACGTCGGGCTTGTCCTTGGAGAGCTCCGGAGTCAGTGGGTACACAAGGAGATCGGGAGCCTGGACCGATCACGGTGATGGAGGAGGCCCTCTGTACCTAGAAAGATCGTAGATATGGTATCGCGTGTGGAAGCTCTCGGGACGACACGAAAGATGCCCGGCATAGTATGAGATAGAATGATAAGAAGCAGCATCTGAAATGTTTTATAGTGAAAAGTTAGCTACGGTTATTTCACTAAAACCTCGTGTAGAAATATAAGTGTGCAAGTCATTATGTTTTATGGCGGCCCACCGAGTACTTTCTGTTTCGCTCTGCAGTATTCCATATCAGTTGCAAGACGTGCTAGGCGAGGATGCGAGAAACGGTAGGGTTTTGATCAGTGTACATAATCTTTGTCATGCCCAGGTAGTGTCTTCATACATCTCAGCCATTATCACATGTCATACTCGATTTTTTGACACCATATGAAACCATCGCTCTGAATGTCCTTGAACTTGTATACTTGATGTATAAAATATGATGGTTGTTGTTGATGATCTTGTTGGAGGTTGGATTGTTACGTTGGTTTATCGTCTGGTTTGAATATTGACTATCCATTTTCAACGAAACCTCGGCGAAATTTTTGTAAAACCTGGCAACTTGAACATCTTGAGTTATCTCTATTGAGAAATTATGATCTAAACTACCCCATAGTCACAATGTTTAGTTAGCTACTAATTAAGTAATTAATAGTACTTTACTTGATTATTAGTTAATTAAGTAGGCGGGTCGTGACAGTGGTATCGCTAAGATTTGGCTCGCTCTGTTGGCTTATTTAGCAATTTCCTAGTTTGAAAACCTTGAGTCCTAAAAGTTGAAGAATATGGTAGTGCTAGGTGATCCCTGCACTCCATCTCAGACTGTATAGTAATTTTTAATATTTTAAAATTTAATGTAAGTTGATGAATGAAATGATTAAGACGGACTATTATGAACGGCACTATATATATATATATTTATGCTCGCTCTTTTCTCGTTATAAATTTTATAAGAGGATGAGAACTGAGATAACTCGAAGAAGTTTACTTACCTTGAACTTCACTGAATAGGAAAAGCGGTGATGGTTATAAATACAAGTGCTCCTATTAGGATATAGATCCGTGATTAGTGGAAGGTTAGTTAGAAGGTATGGTGTAGTAGATTAAGATAAGTTGCTTGAAATAGTCCCGCACTCTTAGATGTGGGAGGGCCCGGAGGTTGCCTAGATTTTGTTTGTCCGAAACTAGAGGATTTCATAAGTCTAAGGAAGCTTCGAGATACTTACAATATTTCTCACGTTAGTTAAATTATTCTTTCGACTCGCGTTATGTTGATATTTATCGTGAATTAGATGATATTCTAGTTTTTTTTAGACCTAAATGAACTTGAAAGTGTTAAATTGGGTGTAAAAGCACATCCCAATTCGTTATGTGATTGTTATCATAATTCGAGGATCAGATCTTTTAGAACTTCCATTGATTTTTAGAGTATACTTCAGTCCATTCAAAAATTGTACGAATCTCCTCGCTTCTTAACGGAAGATTTATGCAATAATGCCCTTTGTATTCCAGGTTAAGAGTAGAAATCATAAATTTGTATAGATATCAGTGGTGATGTATGTTTAGAACGGATCTAGTCTCTTGGCCCTTGATATATCCTTAATAAAATAATTTGTATATTCAGACTTTAGAGGGTGTTTTAATGACCATTGCTTAATTACTTTAGCAACTTGATACCTTTTGAATGTTAGTTTCTGTCATGTTGCATTGTATCCTATTAAACATTGTGAAAATTTCCTATTTTATTTAAATTATGAACGCTCAGAAGTAAAGAATTGAATCATTTAATGGAAGCTCGACAAAGTGCTACAACCCCTCGATGAACATGCCCCACCCTGGACCGCAAGAAATTTCAATTATTCCTCAAAACGAATCCACCAACTTTCACTGGGTCAATGGCGATCTGTATGAAGCGGTGTGACATCGAGAAAAGATTTTCGTATTTTAGAATGTCTAGGATCGAAAGTTATGTCAGTGTAGGGATTTCTTCTCGAGGACCAGCCGATTATGGTAATCTACGTTAAAAACATTCTTATGTGCCCAGTTAGAAAGCTTAACATGGGAAAGATTTAAGAAGATCTGTATGTGAAGTTTATTCCTCGCGACCCACAGGATAGGAGATCGAATTTATGAATTTGAGCTGGGTTCTAAGCGCAGGTTATGAGGAATTTTGTGCCTTAGCGGTATGCGCCGCTACAAGCGTGAGTCAGGATGAGAAAATGGCGAGCTGTTTCGCTTCAGGACCTGCAGAAAGTAATCGTGTGCTGCACAACCTTCCTTGACGATGTCATGAAGCTATCGATCGCATTGGATATGGAAACTGGGGCAAGTTGAAAAGTCGAGCCATCATCTCAACTCGCTCAACTTTCCTCAATCTGACCAGATACATAGATTCAAGGAAAAGAAGTGGGGAAGATAAGAGTTTTGCAAGAAAGTTTCAGAGGTTCGGTCATTGTCAAGTGTCGTTTCACCACCATCCAGTGATTCTCTCAGCACTCGCCTGCCCACTTAGAGGCCGATATGTTCCTAGGAAAAGCTCGTTCGGGATCGCTGCGTTTAGGAAGCAATACTTGTTACACTTGGTGACAATTCGCCACTACTCTTAATGTCCAAATCGTGCCTAAAATGCCGGAAATAGTGGAGAAAAACTTCTTCCAGACCCAACCCCTCAGAAGCAATTCTTGGATATTCTTCAACCATCTCAGTGTGCATCTTCGCACTATGTACATTGTCGGATAACACCCAAGTCGATTCAACCTCAATCCTTACTGCAATCTGTTCCGAGCTATGCTATCCACCGGAAGCAACCACAAGAGAACTCGGAAATTGCTGTAGGGACGCCCGAATAGGCGTACCTATTCTTATTCTTTCGATATCTTGAGACCTCGCAGTTCATTTATTTCATCTCGATGTAATTACTTGAGCTTCCCATAAAGCAAGCTGAGATCATTTTAATGTGTCTCCCCTTTAGGCGGTCACTTTAGTTAATCAAGTATGTCTAACTTAGAATTAAGTTAGGATCCCTAAACTAAAAGCAATCGCTTGCTTTATTGTGTGCGGGATGAGACTTGATCCTAGGGATGGATTGTCGACTAAAATTTTGCTAAAATTCATTGTAAAAAGGAGATAGCCTTTCCAACCACACGGAAAGAATCCACTTGTTTCGGGATAGATGAAAGTAAGAGAGGATTCCCAAAGTTCCTGCAGATGGACAAGATGAAATGCTAAGAAAATCAGGTTTATCTAGTATACCCGAATGAAAAGGATAAAATGGAAAAGAAAATGAAGAGGTACCGTAGTAGAGAATATTTAGATGTTTTTCCGAGAGAGGTTGTAGCACTTACTGCAGATAGCATTAGATTGTTGCGATAGATCTCGAACTAGATCGGCAGTGCTCAAGCTCCTCTTCGAATCGGCACGAAAGGAACTTCAGAGTTGAAAGTTCAGTTACAAGAACTTTTAGACATGGGTTTATCTAGACCCGAGTCATGCCACGATAAGAGCACGGTCCTTTGCCGAGAAGAAAGATGTACCTAAGGATGTGCATTGATTATAGGAGTCTGAATAAATTGACATTAAAGAATAAGTATCCACTCCTCGAAAGATGACTTGTTGATCAACTTAGAGAAGCTCTGTGTTCTCAAAGATCGACCACGAGATCCGGATATCATCGCGTGAAGGTTAAATCGAAGATATACCTAAAAAATACTTTTGGACGAGATATGGTCACTCGAATTTTGTGGTAATGCCATTCGGTTGATCAAATGCTCCAGACTATATTCATGGACTTGATGAATCAGTATTCCATGAATACCTTGATAAGTTCATTTAGTATTTATTGATGATATTCTAATCTATTAAAGCGAATGAACATGAAATGACTTTAAGAATGGTCTTAGAAAAGTTGAGGCGGAAAAGTTATCAT